>JAPDOI010000375.1:0-703433 GCA_029168955.1 Aplectana chamaeleonis | reverse complement strand
ATTGGGACGTCGTGAAAAGTGCATCTGGCTTCTGATGACGTCATCGGGACGTCGTGAAAAGTGCATCTGGCTTCTGATGACGTCATCGGGACGTCGTGAAAAGTGCATCTGGCTTCTGATGACGTCATCGGGACGTCGTGAAAGTGCATCTGGCTTCTGATGACGTCATCGGGACGTCGTGAAAAGTGCATCTGGCTTCTGATGACGTCATCGGGACGTCGTGAAAAGTGCATCTGGCTTCTGATGACGTCATCGGGACGTCGTGAAAGTGCATCTGGCTTCTGATGACGTCATCGGGACGTCGTGAAAAGTGCATCTGGCTTCTGATGACGTCATCGGGACGTCGTGAAAAGTGCATCTGGCTTCTGATGACGTCATCGGGACGTCGTGAAAGTGCATCTGGCTTCTGATGACGTCATCGGGACGTCGTGAAAAGTGCATCTGGCTTCTGATGACGTCATCGGGACGTCGTGAAAAGTGCATCTGGCTTCTGATGACGTCATCGGGACGTCGTGAAAAGTGCATCTGGCTTCTGATGACGTCATCGGGACGTCGTGAAAAGTGCATCTGGCTTCTGATGACGTCATCGGGACGTCGTGAAAAGTGCATCTGGCTTCTGATGACGTCATCGGGACGTCGTGAAAAGTGCATCTGGCTTCTGATGACGTCATCGGGACGTCGTGAAAAGTGCATCTGGCTTCTGATGACGTCATCGGGACGTCGTGAAAAGTGCATCTGGCTTCTGATGACGTCATCGGGACGTCGTGAAAAAGTGCATCTGGCTTCTGATGACGTCATCGGGACGTCGTGAAAAGTGCATCTGGCTTCTGATGACGTCATCGGGACGTCGTGAAAAGTGCATCTGGCTTCTGATGACGTCATCGGGACGTCGTGAAAAGTGCATCTGGCTTCTGATGACGTCATCGGGACGTCGTGAAAGTGCATCTGGCTTCTGATGACGTCATCGGGACGTCGTGAAAAGTGCATCTGGCTTCTGATGACGTCATCGGGATGTCGTGAAAAGTGCATCTGGCTTCTGATGACGTCATCGGGACGTCGTGAAAAGTGCATCTGGCTTCTGATGACGTCATCGGGACGTCGTGAAAAGTGCATCTGGCTTCTGATGACGTCATCGGGACGTCGTGAAAAGTGCATCTGGCTTCTGATGACGTCATCGGGACGTCGTGAAAAGTGCATCTGGCTTCTGATGACGTCATCGGGATGTCGTGAAAAGTGCATCTGGCTTCTGATGACGTCATCGGGACGTCGTGAAAAGTGCATCTGGCTTCTGATGACGTCATCGGGACGTCGTGAAAAGTGCATCTGGCTTCTGATGACGTCATCGGGACGTCGTGAAAAGTGCTTCTGGCTTCTGATGACGTCATCGGGACGTTGTGAAAAGTGCTTCTGGCTTCTGATAACGTCATCGGGACGTCGTGAAAAGTGCATCTGGCTTCTGATGACGTCATCGGGACGACGTGAAAAGTGCATCTGGCTTCTGATGACGTCATCGGGACGTCGTGAAAAGTGCGTCTGGCTTCTGATGACGTCATCGGGACGTCGTGAAAAGTGCTTCTGGCTTCTGATGACGTCATCGGGACGTCGTGAAAGTGCATCTGGCTTCTGATGACTTCATCGGGACGTCGTGAAAAGTGCTTCTGGCTTCTGATGACGTCATCGGGACGTCGTGAAAAGTGCATCTGGCTTCTGATGACGTCATCGGGACGTCGTGAAAAGTGCATCTGGCTTCTGATGACGTCATCGGGACGTCGTGAAAAGTGCATCTGGCTTCTGATGACGTCATCGGGACGTCGTGAAAAGTGCATCTGGCTTCTGATGACGTCATCGGGACGTCGTGAAAAGTGCATCTGGCTTCTGATGACGTCATCGGGACGTCGTGAAAAGTGCATCTGGCTTCTGATGACGTCATCGGGACGTCGTGAAAAGTGCATCTGGCTTCTGATGACGTCATCGGGACGTCGTGAAAAGTGCATCTGGCTTCTGATGACGTCATCGGGACGTCGTGAAAAGTGCATCTGGCTTCTGATGACGTCATCGGGACGTCGTGAAAAGTGCATCTGGCTTCTGATGACGTCATCGGGACGTCGTGAAAAGTGCATCTGGCTTCTGATGACGTCATCGGGACGTCGTGAAAGTGCATCTGGCTTCTGATGACGTCATCGGGACGTCGTGAAAAGTGCATCTGGCTTCTGATGACGTCATCGGGACGTCGTGAAAGTGCATCTGGCTTCTGATGACGTCATCGGGACGTCGTGAAAAGTGCATCTGGCTTCTGATGACGTCATCGGGACGTCGTGAAAAGTGCATCTGGCTTCTGATGACGTCATCGGGACGTCGTGAAAAGTGCATCTGGCTTCTGATGACGTCATCGGGACGTCGTGAAAAGTGCATCTGGCTTCTGATGACGTCATCGGGACGTCGTGAAAAGTGCATCTGGCTTCTGATGACGTCATCGGGACGTCGTGAAAAGTGCATCTGGCTTCTGATGACGTCATCGGGACGTCGTGAAAAGTGCATCTGGCTTCTGATGACGTCATCGGGACGTCGTGAAAGTGCATCTGGCTTCTGATGACGTCATCGGGACGTCGTGAAAAGTGCATCTGGCTTCTGATGACGTCATCGGGACGTCGTGAAAAGTGCATCTGGCTTCTGATGACGTCATCGGGACGTCGTGAAAAGTGCATCTGGCTTCTGATGACGTCATCGGGACGTCGTGAAAAGTGCATCTGGCTTCTGATGACGTCATCGGGACGTCGTGAAAGTGCATCTGGCTTCTGATGACGTCATCGGGACGTCGTGAAAGTGCATCTGGCTTCTGATGACGTCATCGGGACGTCGTGAAAAGTGCATCTGGCTTCTGATGACGTCATCGGGACGTCGTGAAAAGTGCATCTGGCTTCTGATGACGTCATCGGGACGTCGTGAAAAGTGCATCTGGCTTCTGATGACGTCATCGGGACGTCGTGAAAAGTGCATCTGGCTTCTGATGACGTCATCGGGACGTCGTGAAAAGTGCATCTGGCTTCTGATGACGTCATCGGGACGTCGTGAAAAGTGCATCTGGCTTCTGATGACGTCATCGGGACGTCGTGAAAAGTGCATCTGGCTTCTGATGACGTCATCGGGACGTCGTGAAAAGTGCATCTGGCTTCTGATGACGTCATCGGGACGTCGTGAAAAGTGCATCTGGCTTCTGATGACGTCATCGGGACGTCGTGAAAAGTGCATCTGGCTTCTGATGACGTCATCGGGACGTCGTGAAAAGTGCATCTGGCTTCTGATGACGTCATCGGGACGTCGTGAAAAGTGCATCTGGCTTCTGATGACGTCATCGGGACGTCGTGAAAGTGCATCTGGCTTCTGATGACGTCATCGGGACGTCGTGAAAAGTGCATCTGGCTTCTGATGACGTCATCGGGACGTCGTGAAAAGTGCATCTGGCTTCTGATGACGTCATCGGGACGTCGTGAAAAGTGCATCTGGCTTCTGATGACGTCATCGGGACGTCGTGAAAAGTGCATCTGGCTTCTGATGACGTCATCGGGACGTCGTGAAAAGTGCATCTGGCTTCTGATGACGTCATCGGGACGTCGTGAAAAGTGCATCTGGCTTCTGATGACGTCATCGGGACGTCGTGAAAAGTGCATCTGGCTTCTGATGACGTCATCGGGACGTCGTGAAAGTGCATCTGGCTTCTGATGACGTCATCGGGACGTCGTGAAAGTGCATCTGGCTTCTGATGACGTCATCGGGACGTCGTGAAAAGTGCATCTGGCTTCTGATGACGTCATCGGGACGTCGTGAAAAGTGCATCTGGCTTCTGATGACGTCATCGGGACGTCGTGAAAGTGCATCTGGCTTCTGATGACGTCATCGGGACGTCGTGAAAAGTGCATCTGGCTTCTGATGACGTCATCGGGACGTCGTGAAAAGTGCATCTGGCTTCTGATGACGTCATCGGGACGTCGTGAAAAGTGCATCTGGCTTCTGATGACGTCATCGGGACGTCGTGAAAAGTGCATCTGGCTTCTGATGACGTCATCGGGACGTCGTGAAAAGTGCATCTGGCTTCTGATGACGTCATCGGGACGTCGTGAAAGTGCATCTGGCTTCTGATGACGTCATCGGGACGTCGTGAAAAGTGCATCTGGCTTCTGATGACGTCATCGGGACGTCGTGAAAAGTGCATCTGGCTTCTGATGACGTCATCGGGACGTCGTGAAAAGTGCATCTGGCTTCTGATGACGTCATCGGGACGTCGTGAAAAGTGCATCTGGCTTCTGATGACGTCATCGGGACGTCGTGAAAAGTGCATCTGGCTTCTGATGACGTCATCGGGACGTCGTGAAAAGTGCATCTGGCTTCTCAAGACGTCATCGGGACGTCGTGAAAAGTGCATCTGGCTTCTGATGACGTCATCGGGACGTCGTGAAAAGTGCATCTGGCTTCTGATGACGTCATCGGGACGTCGTGAAAAGTGCATCTGGCTTCTGATGACGTCATCGGGACGTCGTGAAAAGGTGCATCTGGCTTCTGATGACGTGATCGGGACGTCGTGAAAAGTGCATCTGGCTTCTGATGACGTCATCGGGACGTCATGAAAAGTGCATGTGGCTTCTGATGACGTCATCGGGACGTCGTGAAAAGTGCATCTGGCTTCTGATGACGTCATCGGGACGTCGTGAAAAGTGCATCTGGCTTCTGATGACGTCATCGGGACGTCGTGAAAAGTGCATCTGGCTTCTGATGACGTCATCGGGACGTCGTGAAAAGTGCATCTGGCTTCTGATGACGTCATCGGGACGTCGTGAAAAGTGCATCTGGCTTCTGATGACGTCATCGGGACGTCGTGAAAAGTGCATCTGGCTTCTGATGACGTCATCGGGACGTCGTGAAAAGTGCATCTGGCTTCTGATGACGTCATCGGGACGTCGTGAAAAGTGCATCTGGCTTCTGATGACGTCATCGGGACGTCGTGAAAAGTGCATCTGGCTTCTGATGACGTCATCGGGACGTCGTGAAAAGTGCATCTGGCTTCTGATGACGTCATCGGGACGTCGTGAAAGTGCATCTGGCTTCTGATGACGTCATCGGGACGTCGTGAAAAGTGCATCTGGCTTCTGATGACGTCATCGGGACGTCGTGAAAAGTGCATCTGGCTTCTGATGACGTCATCGGGACGTCGTGAAAAGTGCATCTGGCTTCTGATGACGTCATCGGGACGTCGTGAAAAGTGCATCTGGCTTCTGATGACGTCATCGGGACGTCGTGAAAGTGCATCTGGCTTCTGATGACGTCATCGGGACGTCGTGAAAAGTGCATCTGGCTTCTGATGACGTCATCGGGACGTCGTGAAAAGTGCATCTGGCTTCTGATGACGTCATCGGGACGTCGTGAAAAGTGCATCTGGCTTCTGATGACGTCATCGGGACGTCGTGAAAAGTGCATCTGGCTTCTGATGACGTCATCGGGACGTCGTGAAAAGTGCATCTGGCTTCTGATGACGTCATCGGGACGTCGTGAAAAGTGCATCTGGCTTCTGATGACGTCATCGGGACGTCGTGAAAAGTGCATCTGGCTTCTGATGACGTCATCGGGACGTCGTGAAAGTGCATCTGGCTTCTGATGACGTCATCGGGACGTCGTGAAAAGTGCATCTGGCTTCTGATGACGTCATCGGGACGTCGTGAAAAGTGCATCTGGCTTCTGATGACGTCATCGGGACGTCGTGAAAAGTGCATCTGGCTTCTGATGACGTCATCGGGACGTCGTGAAAAGTGCATCTGGCTTCTGATGACGTCATCGGGACGTCGTGAAAAGTGCATCTGGCTTCTGATGACGTCATCGGGACGTCGTGAAAAGTGCATCTGGCTTCTGATGACGTCATCGGGACGTCGTGAAAAGTGCATCTGGCTTCTGATGACGTCATCGGGACGTCGTGAAAAGTGCATCTGGCTTCTGATGACGTCATCGTGACGTCGTGAAAAGTGCCTCTGGCTTCTTATGACGTCATCGGGACGTCGTGAAAAGTGCCTCTGGCTTCTGATGACGTCATCGGGACGTCGTGAAAAGTGCATCTGGCTTCTGATGACGTCAACGGGACGTCGTGAAAAGTGCATCTGGCTTCTGATGACGTCATCGGGACGTCGTGAAAAGTGCATCTGGCTTCTGATGACGTCATCGGGACGTCGTGAAAAGTGCATCTGGCTTCTGATGACGTCATCGGGACGTCGTGAAAAGTGCATCTGGCTTCTGATGACGTCATCGGGACGTCGTGAAAGTGCATCTGGCTTCTGATGACGTCATCGGGACGTCGTGAAAAGTGCATGTGGCTTCTGATGACGTCATCGGGACGTCGCGAAAAGTGCATCTGGCTTCTGATGACGTCAACGGGACGTCGTGAAAAGTGCATCTGGCTTCTGATGACGTCATAGGGACGTCGTGAAAAGTGCATCTGGCTTCTGATGACGTCATCGGGACGTCGTGAAGTGCACCTGGCTTCTGATGACGTCATCGGGACGTCGTGAAAAGTGCATCTGGCTTCTGATGACGTCATCGGGACGTCGTGAAAAGTGCATCTGGCTTCTGATGACGTCATTGGGACGTCGTGAAAAGTGCATCTGGCTTCTGATGACGTCATCGGGACGTCATGAAAAGTGCATCTGGCTTCTGATGACGTCATCGGGACGTCGTGAAAAGTGCATCTGGCTTCTGATGACGTCATCGGAACGTCGTGAAAAGTACATCGGGCTTTTGATGACGTCATCGGGACGTCGTGAAAAGTGCATCTGGCTTCTGATGACGTCATCGGGACGTCGTGAAAAGTGCATCTGGCTTCTGATGACGTCATCGGGACGTCGTGAAAAGTGCATCTGGCTTCTGATGACGTCATCCGGACGTCGTGAAAAGTGCATCTGGCTTCTGATGACGTCATCGGGACGTCGTGAAAAGTGCATCAGGCTTCTGATGACGTCATCGGGACGTCGTGAAAAGTGCATCTGGCTTCTGATGACGTCATCGGGACGTCGTGAAAAGTGCATCTGGCTTCTGATGACGTCATCGGGACGTCGTGAAAAGTGCATCTGGCTTCTGATGACGTCATCGGGACGTCGTGAAAAGTGCATCTGGCTTCTGATGACGTCATTGGGACGTCGTGAAAAGTGCATCTGGCTTCTGATGACGTCATCGGGACGTCGTGGCAAGTGCCTCTGGCTTCTGATGACGTCATCGGGACGTCGTGAAAAGTGCATCTGGCTTCTGATGACGTCATCGGTACGTCGTAAAAAAGTGCATCTGGCTTCTAATGACGTCATCGGGACGTCGTGAAAAGTGCATCTGGCTTCTGATGACGTCATCGGTACGTCGTGAAAAAGTGCATCTGGCTTCTAATGACGTCATCGGGACGTCGTGAAAAGTGCATCTGGCTTCTGATGACGTCATCGGTACGTCGTGAAAAGTGCATCTGGCTTCTGATGACGTCATCGGGACGTCGTGACAAGTGCCTCTGGCTTCTGATGAGGTCATCGGGACGTCGTGAAAAGTGCATCTGGCTTATGATGACGTCACCGGGACGTCGTGAAAAGTGCATCTGGCTTCTGATGACGTCATCTGGACGTCGTGAAAAGTGCATCTGGCTTCTGATGACGTCATCGGGACGTCGTGAAAAGTGCATCTGGCTTCTGATGACGTCACCGGGACGTCGTAAAAAGTGCATCTGGCTTCTGATGACGTCATCGGGACGTCGTGACAAGTGCCTCTGGCTTCTGATGACGTCATCGGGACGTCGTGAAAAGTGCATCTGGCTTCTGATGACGTCATCGGGACGTCGTGAAAAGTGCATCTGGCTTCTGATGACGTCATCGGGACGTCGTGAAAAGTGCATCTGGCTTCTGATGACGTCATCGGGACGTCGTGAAAAGTGCATCTGGCTTCTGATGACGTCATCGGGACGTCGTGAAAAGTGCATCTGGCTTCTGATGACGTCATCGGGACGTCGTGAAAAGTGCATCTGGCTTCTGATGACGTCATCGGGACGTCGTGAAAAGTGCATCTGGCTTCTGATGACGTCATCGGGACGTCGTGAAAAGTGCATCTGGCTTCTGATGACGTCATCGGGACGTCGTGAAAAGTGCATCTGGCTTCTGATGACGTCATCGGGACGTCGTGAAAAGTGCATCTGGCTTCTGATGACGTCATCGGGACGTCGTGAAAAGTGCATCTGGCTTCTGATGACGTCATCGGGACGTCGTGAAAAGTGCATCTGGCTTCTGATGACGTCATCGGGACGTCGTGAAAAGTGCATCTGGCTTCTGATGACGTCATCGGGACGTCGTGAAAAGTGCATCTGGCTTCTGATGACGTCATCGGGACGTCGTGAAAAGTGCATCTGGCTTCTGATGACGTCATCGGGACGTCGTGAAAAGTGCATCTGGCTTCTGATGACGTCATCGGGACGTCGTGAAAAGTGCATCTGGCTTCTGATGACGTCATCGGGACGTCGTGAAAAGTGCATCTGGCTTCTGATGACGTCATCGGGACGTCGTGAAAAGTGCATCTGGCTTCTGATGACGTCATCGGGACGTCGTGAAAAGTGCATCTGGCTTCTGATGACGTCATCGGGACGTCGTGAAAAGTGCATCTGGCTTCTGATGACGTCATCGGGACGTCGTGAAAAGTGCATCTGGCTTCTGATGACGTCATCGGGACGTCGTGAAAAGTGCATCTGGCTTCTGATGACGTCATCGGGACGTCGTGAAAAGTGCATCTGGCTTCTGATGACGTCATCGGGACGTCGTGAAAAGTGCATCTGGCTTCTGATGACGTCATCGGGACGTCGTGAAAAGTGCATCTGGCTTCTGATGACGTCATCGGGACGTCGTGAAAAGTGCATCTGGCTTCTGATGACGTCATCGGGACGTCGTGAAAAGTGCATCTGGCTTCTGATGACGTCATCGGGACGTCGTGAAAAGTGCATCTGGCTTCTGATGACGTCATCGGGACGTCGTGAAAAGTGCATCTGGCTTCTGATGACGTCATCGGGACGTCGTGAAAAGTGCATCTGGCTTCTGATGACGTCATCGGGACGTCGTGAAAAGTGCATCTGGCTTCTGATGACGTCATCGGGACGTCGTGAAAAGTGCATCTGGCTTCTGATGACGTCATCGGGACGTCGTGAAAAGTGCATCTGGCTTCTGATGACGTCATCGGGACGTCGTGAAAAGTGCATCTGGCTTCTGATGACGTCATCGGGACGTCGTGAAAAGTGCATCTGGCTTCTGATGACGTCATCGGGACGTCGTGAAAGTGCATCTGGCTTCTGATGACGTCATCGGGACGTCGTGAAAAGTGCATCTGGCTTCTGATGACGTCATCGGGACGTCGTGAAAAGTGCATCTGGCTTCTGATGACGTCATCGGGACGTCGTGAAAAGTGCATCTGGCTTCTGATGACGTCATCGGGACGTCGTGAAAAGTGCATCTGGCTTCTGATGACGTCATCGGGACGTCGTGAAAAGTGCATCTGGCTTCTGATGACGTCATCGGGACGTCGTGAAAAGTGCATCTGGCTTCTGATGACGTCATCGGGACGTCGTGAAAAGTGCATCTGGCTTCTGATGACGTCATCGGGACGTCGTGAAAAGTGCATCTGGCTTCTGATGACGTCATCGGGATGTCGTGAAAAGTGCATCTGGCTTCTGATGACTTCATCGGGACGTCGTGAAAAGTGCATCTGGCTTCTGATGACGTCATCGGGACGTCGTGAAAAGTGCATCTGGCTTCTGATGACGTCATCGGGACGTCGTGAAAAGTGCATCTGGCTTCTGATGACGTCATCGGGACGTCGTGAAAAGTGCATCTGGCTTCTGATGACGTCATCGGGACGTCGTGAAAAGTGCATCTGGCTTCTGATGACGTCATCGGGACGTCGTGAAAAGTGCATCTGGCTTCTGATGACGTCATCGGGACGTCGTGAAAAGTGCATCTGGCTTCTGAAGACGTCATCGGGACGTCGTGAAAAGTGCATCTGGCTTCTGATGACGTCATCGGGACGTCGTGAAAAGTGCATCTGGCTTCTGATGACGTCATCGGGACGTCGTGAAAGTGCATCTGGCTTCTGATGACGTCATCGGGACGTCGTGAAAAGTGCATCTGGCTTCTGATGACGTCATCGGGACGTCGTGAAAAGTGCATCTGGCTTCTGATGACGTCATCGGGACGTCGTGAAAAGTGCATCTGGCTTCTGATGACGTCATCGGGACGTCGTGAAAAGTGCATCTGGCTTCTGATGACGTCATCGGGACGTCGTGAAAAGTGCATCTGGCTTCTGATGACGTCATCGGGACGTCGTGAAAAGTGCATCTGGCTTCTGATGACGTCATCGGGACGTCGTGAAAAGTGCATCTGGCTTCTGATGACGTCATCGGGACGTCGTGAAAAGTGCATCTGGCTTCTGATGACGTCATCGGGACGTCGTGAAAAGTGCATCTGGCTTCTGATGACGTCATCGGGACGTCGTGAAAAGTGCATCTGGCTTCTGATGACGTCATCGGGACGTCGTGAAAAGTGCATCTGGCTTCTGATGACGTCATCGGGACGTCGTGAAAAGTGCATCTGGCTTCTGATGACGTCATCGGGACGTCGTGAAAAGTGCATCTGGCTTCTGATGACGTCATCGGAACGTCGTGAAAAGTGCATCTGGCTTCTGATGACGTCATCGGGACGTCGTGAAAAGTGCATCTGGCTTCTGATGACGTCATCGGGACGTCGTGAAAAGTGCATCTGGCTTCTGAAGACGTCATCGGGACGTCGTGAAAAGTGCATCTGGCTTCTGATGACGTCATCGGGACGTCGTGAAAAGTGCATCTGGCTTCTGATGACGTCATCGGGACGTCGTGAAAAGTGCATCTGGCTTCTGATGACGTCATCGGGACGTCGTGAAAAGTGCATCTGGCTTCTGATGACGTCATCGGGACGTCGTGAAAAGTGCATCTGGCTTCTGATGACGTCATCGGGACGTCGTGAAAAGTGCATCTGGCTTCTGATGACGTCATCGGGACGTCGTGAAAAGTGCATCTGGCTTCTGATGACGTCATCGGGACGTCGTGAAAAGTGCATCTGGCTTCTGATGACGTCATCGGGACGTCGTGAAAAGTGCATCTGGCTTCTGATGACGTCATCGGGACGTCGTGAAAAGTGCATCTGGCTTCTGATGACGTCATCGGGACGTCGTGAAAAGTGCATCTGGCTTCTGATGACGTCATCGGGACGTGGTGAAAAGGGCATCTGGCTTCTGATGACGTCAGCGGGACGTCGTGAAAAGTGCATCTGGGTTCTGACGACGTCATCGGGACGTCGTGAAAGTGCATCTGGCTTCTGATGACGTCAGCGGGACGTCGTGAAAAGTGCATCTGGCTTCTGATGACGTCATCGGGACGTCGTGAAAAGTGCATCTGGCTTCTGATGACGTCATCGGGACGTCGTGAGAAGTGCATCTGGCTTCTGATGACGTCATCGGGACGTCGTGAGAAGTGCATCTGGCTTCTGATGACGTCATCGGGACGTCGTGAAAAAGTGAATCTGGCTTCTGAGGACGTCATCGGGACGTCGTGAAAAGTGTATCTGGCTTCTGATGACGTCATCGGAACGTCATGAAAAGTGCATCTGGCTTCTGATGACGTCATCGGGACGTCGTGAAAAGTGCATCTGGCTTCTGATGACGTCATCGGGACGTCGTGAAAAGTGCATCTGGCTTCTGATGACGTCATCGGGACGTCGTGAAAGTGCATCTGGCTTCTGATGACGTCATCGGGACGTCGTGAAAAGTGCATCTGGCCTCTGATGACGTCATCGGGACGTCGTGAAAAGTGCATCTGGCTTCTGATGACGTCATCGGAACGTCGTGAAAAGTGCATCTGGCTTCTGATGACGTCATCGGGACGTCGTGAAAAGTGCATCGGGATCCTGAGGACGTCATCGGGACGTCGTGAAAAGTGCATCTGGCTTCTGATGACGTCATCGGAACGTCGTGAAAAGTGCATCTGGCTTCTGATGACGTCATCGGGACGTCGTGAAAAGTGCATCTGGCTTCTGATGACGTCATCGGGACGTCGTGAAAAGTGCATCTGGCTTCTGATGACGTCATCGGGACGTCGTGAAAAGTGCATCTGGCTTCTGATGACGTCATCGGGACGTCGTGAAAAGTGCATCTGGCTTCTGATGACGTCATCGGGACGTCGTGAAAAGTGCATCTGGCTTCTGATGACGTCATCGGGACGTCGTGAAAAGTGCATCTGGCTTCTGATGACGTCATCGGGACGTCGTGAAAAGTGCATCTGGCTTCTGATGACGTCATCGGGACGTCGTGAAAAGTGCATCTGGCTTCTGATGACGTCATCGGGACGTCGTGAAAAGTGCATCTGGCTTCTGATGACGTCATCGGGACGTCGTGAAAAGTGCATCTGGCTTCTGATGACGTCATCGGGACGTCGTGAAAAGTGCATCTGGCTTCTGATGACGTCATCGGGACGTCGTGAAAAGTGCATCTGGCTTCTGATGACGTCATCGGGACGTCGTGAAAAGTGCATCTGGCTTCTGATGACGTCATCGGGACGTCGTGAAAAGTGCATCTGGCTTCTGATGACGTCATCGGGACGTCGTGAAAAGTGCATCTGGCTTCTGATGACGTCATCGGGACGTCGTGAAAAGTGCATCTGGCTTCTGATGACGTCATCGGGACGTCGTGAAAAGTGCATCTGGCTTCTGATGACGTCATCGGGACGTCGTGAAAAGTGCATCTGGCTTCTGATGACGTCATCGGGACGTCGTGAAAAGTGCATCTGGCTTCTGATGACGTCATCGGGACGTCGTGAAAAGTGCATCTGGCTTCTGATGACGTCATCGGGACGTCGTGAAAAGTGCATCTGGCTTCTGATGACGTCATCGGGACGTCGTGAAAAGTGCATCTGGCTTCTGATGACGTCATCGGGACGTCGTGAAAAGTGCATCTGGCTTCTGATGACGTCATCGGGACGTCGTGAAAAGTGCATCTGGCTTCTGATGACGTCATCGGGACGTCGTGAAAAGTGCATCTGGCTTCTGATGACGTCATCGGGACGTCGTGAAAAGTGCATCTGGCTTCTGATGACGTCATCGGGACGTCGTGAAAAGTGCATCTGGCTTCTGATGACGTCATCGGGACGTCGTGAAAAGTGCATCTGGCTTCTGATGACGTCATCGGGACGTCGTGAAAAGTGCATCTGGCTTCTGATGACGTCATCGGGACGTCGTGAAAAGTGCATCTGGCTTCTGATGACGTCATCGGGACGTCGTGAAAAGTGCATCTGGCTTCTGATGACGTCATCGGGACGTCGTGAAAAGTGCATCTGGCTTCTGATGACGTCATCGGGACGTCGTGAAAAGTGCATCTGGCTTCTGATGACGTCATCGGGACGTCGTGAAAAGTGCATCTGGCTTCTGATGACGTCATCGGGACGTCGTGAAAAGTGCATCTGGCTTCTGATGACGTCATCGGGACGTCGTGAAAAGTGCATCTGGCTTCTGATGACGTCATCGGGACGTCGTGAAAAGTGCATCTGGCTTCTGATGACGTCATCGGGACGTCGTGAAAAGTGCATCTGGCTTCTGATGACGTCATCGGGACGTCGTGAAAAGTGCATCTGGCTTCTGATGACGTCATCGGGACGTCGTGAAAAGTGCATCTGGCTTCTGATGACGTCATCGGGACGTCGTGAAAAGTGCATCTGGCTTCTGATGACGTCATCGGGACGTCGTGAAAAGTGCATCTGGCTTCTGATGACGTCATCGGGACGTCGTGAAAAGTGCATCTGGCTTCTGATGACGTCATCGGGACGTCGTGAAAAGTGCATCTGGCTTCTGATGACGTCATCGGGACGTCGTGAAAAGTGCATCTGGCTTCTGATGACGTCATCGGGACGTCGTGAAAAGTGCATCTGGCTTCTGATGACGTCATCGGGACGTCGTGAAAAGTGCATCTGGCTTCTGATGACGTCATCGGGACGTCGTGAAAAGTGCATCTGGCTTCTGATGACGTCATCGGGACGTCGTGAAAAGTGCATCTGGCTTCTGATGACGTCATCGGGACGTCGTGAAAAGTGCATCTGGCTTCTGATGACGTCATCGGGACGTCGTGAAAAGTGCATCTGGCTTCTGATGACGTCATCGGGACGTCGTGAAAAGTGCATCTGGCTTCTGATGACGTCATCGGGACGTCGTGAAAGTGCATCTGGCTTCTGATGACGTCATCGGGACGTCGTGAAAAGTGCATCTGGCTTCTGATGACGTCATCGGGACGTCGTGAAAAGTGCATCTGGCTTCTGATGACGTCATCGGGACGTCGTGAAAAGTGCATCTGGCTTCTGATGACGTCATCGGGACGTCGTGAAAAGTGCATCTGGCTTCTGATGACGTCATCGGGACGTCGTGAAAAGTGCATCTGGCTTCTGATGACGTCATCGGGACGTCGTGAAAAGTGCATCTGGCTTCTGATGACGTCATCGGGACGTCGTGAAAAGTGCATCTGGCTTCTGATGACGTCATCGGGACGTCGTGAAAAGTGCATCTGGCTTCTGATGACGTCATCGGGACGTCGTGAAAAGTGCCTCTGGCTTCTGATGACGTCATCGGGACGTCGTGAAAAGTGCATCTGGCTTCTGATGACGTCATCGGGACGTCGTGAAAAGTGCATCTGGCTTCTGATGACGTCATCGGGACGTCGTGAAAAGTGCATCTGGCTTATGATGACGTCATCGAGACGTCGTGAAAAGTGCATCTGGCTTCTGATGACGTCATCGAGACGTCGTGGAAAGTGCAGCTGGCTTCTGATGACGTCATCGGGACGTCGTGAAAAGTGCATCTGGCTTCTGATGACGTCCTCGGGACGTCGTGAAAAGTGCATCTAGCTTCTGATGACGTCATCGGGACGTCGTGAAAAGTGCATCTGGCTTCTGATGACGTCATCGGGACGTCGTGAAAAGTGCATCTGGCTTCTGATGACGTCATCGGGACGTCGTGAAAAGTGCATCTGGCTTCTGATGACGTCATCGGGACGTCGTGAAAAGTGCATCTGGCTTCTGATGACGTCATCGGGACGTCGTGAAAAGTGCATCTGGCTTCTGATGACGTCATCGGGACGTCGTGAAAAGTGCATCTGGCTTCTGATGACGTCATCGGGACGTCGTGAAAAGTGCATCTGGCTTCTGATGACGTCATCGGGACGTCGTGAAAAGTGCATCTGGCTTCTGATGACGTCATCGGGACGTCGTGAAAAGTGCATCTGGCTTCTGATGACGTCATCGGGACGTCGTGAAAGTGCATCTGGCTTCTGATGACGTCATCGGGACGTCGTGAAAAGTGCATCTGGCTTATGATGACGTCATCGGGACGTCGTGAAAAGTGCATCTGGCTTCTGATGACGTCATCGGGACGTCGTGAAAAGTGCATCTGGCTTCTGATGACGTCATCGGGACGTCGTGAAAAGTGCATCTGGCTTCTGATGACGTCATCGGGACGTCGTGAAAAGTGCATCTGGCTTCTGATGACGTCATCGGGACGTCGTGAAAAGTGCATCTGGCTTCTGATGACGTCATCGAGACGTTGTGAAAAGTGCATCTGGCTTCTGATGACGTCATCGGGACGTCGTGGAAAGTGCATCTGGCTTCTGATGACGTCATCGGGACGTCGTGAAAAGTGCATCTGGCTTCTGATGACGTCATCGGGACGTCGTGAAAAGTGCATCTGGCTTCTGAAGACGTCATCGGGACGTCGTGAAAAGTGCATCTGGCTTCTGATGACGTCATCGGGACGTCGTGAAAAGTGCATCTGGCTTCTGATGACGTCATCGGGACGTCGTGAAAAGTGCATCTGGCTTCTGAAGACGTCATCGGGACGTCGTGAAAAGTGCATCTGGCTTCTGATGACGTCATCGGGACGTCGTGAAAAGTGCATCTGGCTTCTGATGACGTCATCGGGACGTCGTGAAAAGTGCATCTGGCTTCTGATGACGTCATCGGGACGTCGTGAAAAGTGCATCTGGCTTCTGATGACGTCATCGGGACGTCGTGAAAAGTGCATCTGGCTTCTGATGACGTCATCGGGACGTCGTGAAAAGTGCATCTGGCTTCTGATGACGTCATCGGGACGACGTGAAAAGTGCATCTGGCTTCTGATGACGTCATCGGGACGTCGTGAAAAGTGCATCTGGCTTCTGATGACGTCATCGGGACGTCGTGAAAAGTGCATCTGGCTTCTGATGACGTCATCGGGACGTCGTGAAAAGTGCATCTGGCTTCTGATGACGTCATCGGGACGTGGTGAAAAGTGCATCTGGCTTCTGATGACGTCATCGGGACGTCGTGAAAAGTGCATCTGGCTTCTGATGACGTCATCGGGACGTCGTGAAAAGTGCATCTGGCTTCTGATGACGTCATCGGGACGTCGTGAAAGTTCATCTGGCTTCTGATGACGTCATCGGGACGTCGTGAAAAGTGCATCTGGCTTCTGATGACGTCATCGGGACGTCGTGAAAAGTGCATCTGGCTTCTGATGACGTCATCGGGACGTCGTGAAAAGTGCATCTGGCTTCTGATGACGTCACCGCGACGTCATGAAAAGTGCATCTGGCTTCTGATGACGTCATCGGGACGTCGTGAAAAGTGCATCTGGCTTCTGATGACGTCATCGGGACGTCGTGAAAAGTGCATCTGGCTTCTGATGACGTCATCGGGACGTCGTGAAAAGTGCATCTGGCTTCTGATGACGTCATCGGGACGTCGTGAAAAGTGCATCTGGCTTCTGATGACGTCATCGGGACGTCGTGAAAAGTGCATCTGGCTTCTGATGACGTCATCGGGACGTCGTGAAAAGTGCATCTGGCTTCTGATGACGTCATCGGGACGTCGTGAAAAGTGCATCTGGCTTCTGATGACGTCATCGGGACGTCGTGAAAAGTGCATCTGGCTTCTGATGACGTCATCGGGACGTCGTGAAAAGTGCATCTGGCTTCTGATGACGTCATCGGGACGTCGTGAAAAGTGCATCTGGCTTCTGATGACGTCATCGGGACGTCGTGAAAAGTGCATCTGGCTTCTGATGACGTCATCGGGACGTCGTGAAAAGTGCATCTGGCTTCTGATGACGTCATCGGGACGTCGTGAAAAGTGCATCTGGCTTCTGATGACGTCATCGGGACGTCGTGAAAAGTGCATCTGGCTTCTGATGACGTCATCGGGACGTCGTGAAAAGTGCATCTGGCTTCTGATGACGTCATCGGGACGTCGTGAAAAGTGCATCTGGCTTCTGATGACGTCATCGGGACGTCGTGAAAAGTGCATCTGGCTTCTGATGACGTCATCGGGACGTCGTGAAAAGTGCATCTGGCTTCTGATGACGTCATCGGGACGTCGTGAAAAGTGCATCTGGCTTCTGATGACGTCATCGGGACGTCGTGAAAAGTGCATCTGGCTTCTGATGACGTCATCGGGACGTCGTGAAAAGTGCATCTGGCTTCTGATGACGTCATCGGGACGTCGTGAAAAGTGCATCTGGCTTCTGATGACGTCATCGGGACGTCGTGAAAAGTGCATCTGGCTTCTGATGACGTCATCGGGACGTCGTGAAAAGTGCATCTGGCTTCTGATGACGTCATCGGGACGTCGTGAAAAGTGCATCTGGCTTCTGATGACGTCATCGGGACGTCGTGAAAAGTGCATCTGGCTTCTGATGACGTCATCGGGACGTCGTGAAAAGTGCATCTGGCTTCTGATGACGTCATCGGGACGTCGTGAAAAGTGCATCTGGCTTCTGATGACGTCATCGGGACGTCGTGAAAAGTGCATCTGGCTTCTGATGACGTCATCGGGACGTCGTGAAAAGTGCATCTGGCTTCTGATGACGTCATCGGGACGTCGTGAAAAGTGCATCTGGCTTCTGATGACGTCATCGGGACGTCGTGAAAAGTGCATCTGGCTTCTGATGACGTCATCGGGACGTCGTGAAAAGTGCATCTGGCTTCTGATGACGTCATCGGGACGTCGTGAAAAGTGCATCTGGCTTCTGATGACGTCATCGGGACGTCGTGAAAAGTGCATCTGGCTTCTGATGACGTCATCGGGACGTCGTGAAAAGTGCATCTGGCTTCTGATGACGTCATCGGGACGTCGTGAAAAGTGCATCTGGCTTCTGATGACGTCATCGGGACGTCGTGAAAAGTGCATCTGGCTTCTGATGACGTCATCGGGACGTCGTGAAAAGTGCATCTGGCTTCTGATGACGTCATCGGGACGTCGTGAAAAGTGCATCTGGCTTCTGATGACGTCATCGGGACGTCGTGAAAAGTGCATCTGGCTTCTGATGACGTCATCGGGACGTCGTGAAAAGTGCATCTGGCTTCTGATGACGTCATCGGGACGTCGTGAAAAGTGCATCTGGCTTCTGATGACGTCATCGGGACGTCGTGAAAAGTGCATCTGGCTTCTGATGACGTCATCGGGACGTCGTGAAAAGTGCATCTGGCTTCTGATGACGTCATCGGGACGTCGTGAAAAGTGCATCTGGCTTCTGATGACGTCATCGGGACGTCGTGAAAAGTGCATCTGGCTTCTGATGACGTCATCGGGACGTCGTGAAAAGTGCATCTGGCTTCTGATGACGTCATCGGGACGTCGTGAAAAGTGCATCTGGCTTCTGATGACGTCATCGGGACGTCGTGAAAAGTGCATCTGGCTTCTGATGACGTCATCGGGACGTCGTGAAAAGTGCATCTGGCTTCTGATGACGTCATCGGGACGTCGTGAAAAGTGCATCTGGCTTCTGATGACGTCATCGGGACGTCGTGAAAAGTGCATCTGGCTTCTGATGACGTCATCGGGACGTCGTGAAAAGTGCATCTGGCTTCTGATGACGTCATCGGGACGTCGTGAAAAGTGCATCTGGCTTCTGATGACGTCATCGGGACGTCGTGAAAAGTGCATCTGGCTTCTGATGACGTCATCGGGACGTCGTGAAAAGTGCATCTGGCTTCTGATGACGTCATCGGGACGTCGTGAAAAGTGCATCTGGCTTCTGATGACGTCATCGGGACGTCGTGAAAAGTGCATCTGGCTTCTGATGACGTCATCGGGACGTCGTGAAAAGTGCATCTGGCTTCTGATGACGTCATCGGGACGTCGTGAAAAGTGCATCTGGCTTCTGATGACGTCATCGGGACGTCGTGAAAAGTGCATCTGGCTTCTGATGACGTCATCGGGACGTCGTGAAAAGTGCATCTGGCTTCTGATGACGTCATCGGGACGTCGTGAAAAGTGCATCTGGCTTCTGATGACGTCATCGGGACGTCGTGAAAAGTGCATCTGGCTTCTGATGACGTCATCGGGACGTCGTGAAAAGTGCATCTGGCTTCTGATGACGTCATCGGGACGTCGTGAAAAGTGCATCTGGCTTCTGATGACGTCATCGGGACGTCGTGAAAAGTGCATCTGGCTTCTGATGACGTCATCGGGACGTCGTGAAAAGTGCATCTGGCTTCTGATGACGTCATCGGGACGTCGTGAAAAGTGCATCTGGCTTCTGATGACGTCATCGGGACGTCGTGAAAAGTGCATCTGGCTTCTGATGACGTCATCGGGACGTCGTGAAAAGTGCATCTGGCTTCTGATGACGTCATCGGGACGTCGTGAAAAGTGCATCTGGCTTCTGATGACGTCATCGGGACGTCGTGAAAAGTGCATCTGGCTTCTGATGACGTCATCGGGACGTCGTGAAAAGTGCATCTGGCTTCTGATGACGTCATCGGGACGTCGTGAAAAGTGCATCTGGCTTCTGATGACGTCATCGGGACGTCGTGAAAAGTGCATCTGGCTTCTGATGACGTCATCGGGACGTCGTGAAAAGTGCATCTGGCTTCTGATGACGTCATCGGGACGTCGTGAAAAGTGCATCTGGCTTCTGATGACGTCATCGGGACGTCGTGAAAAGTGCATCTGGCTTCTGATGACGTCATCGGGACGTCGTGAAAAGTACATCTGGCTTCTGATGACGTCATCGGGACGTCGTGAAAAGTGCATCTGGCTTCTGATGACGTCATCGGGACGTCGTGAAAAGTGCATCTGGCTTCTGATGACGTCATCGGGACGTCGTGAAAAGTGCATCTGGCTTCTGATGACGTCATCGGGTCGTCGTGAAAAGTGCATCTGGCTTCTGATGACGTCATCGGGACGTCGTGAAAAGTGCATCTGGCTTCTGATGACGTCATCGGGACGTCGTGAAAAGTGCATCTGGCTTCTGATGACGTCATCGGGACGTCGTGAAAAGTGCATCTGGCTTCTGATGACGTCATCGGGAGGTCGTGAAAAGTGCATCTGGCTTCTGATGACGTCATCGGGAGGTCGTGAAAAGTGCATCTGGCTTCTGATGACGTCATCGGGACGTCGTGAAAAGTGCATCTGGCTTCTGATGACGTCATCGGGACGTCGTGAAAAGTACATCTGGCTTCTGATGACGTCATCGGGACGTCGTGAAAAGTGCATCTGGCTTCTGATGACGTCATCGGGACGTCGTGAAAAGTGCATCTGGCTTCTGATGACGTCATCGGGACGTCGTGAAAAGTGCATCTGGCTTCTGATGACGTCATCGGGACGTCGTGAAAAGTGCATCTGGCTTCTGATGACGTCATCGGGACGTCGTGAAAGTACATCTGGCTTCTGATGACGTCATCGGGACGTCGTGAAAAGTTCATCTGGCTTCTGATGACGTCATCGGGACGTCGTGAAAAGTGCATCTGGCTTCTGATGACGTCATCGGGACGTCGTGAAAAGTGCATCTGGCTTCTGATGACGTCATCGGGACGTCGTGAAAAGTGCATCTGGCTTCTGATGACGTCATCGGGACGTCGTGAAAAGTGCATCTGGCTTCTGATGACGTCATCGGGACGTCGTGAAAAGTGCATCTGGCTTCTGATGACGTCATCGGGACGTCGTGAAAAGTGCATCTGGCTTCTGATGACGTCATCGGGACGTCGTGAAAAGTGCATCTGGCTTCTGATGACGTCATCGGGACGTCGTGAAAAGTGCATCTGGCTTCTGATGACGTCATCGGGACGTCGTGAAAAGTGCATCTGGCTTCTGATGACGTCATCGGGACGTCGTGAAAAGTGCATCTGGCTTCTGATGACGTCATCGGGACGTCGTGAAAAGTGCATCTGGCTTCTGATGACGTCATCGGGACGTCGTGAAAAGTGCATCTGGCTTCTGATGACGTCATCGGGACGTCGTGAAAAGTGCATCTGGCTTCTGATGACGTCATCGGGACGTCGTGAAAAGTGCATCTGGCTTCTGATGACGTCATCGGGACGTCGTGAAAAGTGCATCTGGCTTCTGATGACGTCATCGGGACGTCGTGAAAAGTGCATCTGGCTTCTGATGACGTCATCGGGACGTCGTGAAAAGTGCATCTGGCTTCTGATGACGTCATCGGGACGTCGTGAAAAGTGCATCTGGCTTCTGATGACGTCATCGGGACGTCGTGAAAAGTGCATCTGGCTTCTGATGACGTCATCGGGACGTCGTGAAAAGTGCATCTGGCTTCTGATGACGTCATCGGGACGTCGTGAAAAGTGCATCTGGCTTCTGATGACGTCATCGGGACGTCGTGAAAAGTGCATCTGGCTTCTGATGACGTCATCGGGACGTCGTGAAAAGTGCATCTGGCTTCTGATGACGTCATCGGGACGTCGTGAAAAGTGCATCTGGCTTCTGATGACGTCATCGGGACGTCGTGAAAAGTGCATCTGGCTTCTGATGACGTCATCGGGACGTCGTGAAAAGTGCATCTGGCTTCTGATGACGTCATCGGGACGTCGTGAAAAGTGCATCTGGCTTCTGATGACGTCATCGGGACGTCGTGAAAAGTGCATCTGGCTTCTGATGACGTCATCGGGACGTCGTGAAAAGTGCATCTGGCTTCTGATGACGTCATCGGGACGTCGTGAAAAGTGCATCTGGCTTCTGATGACGTCATCGGGACGTCGTGAAAAGTGCATCTGGCTTCTGATGACGTCATCGGGACGTCGTGAAAAGTGCATCTGGCTTCTGATGACGTCATCGGGACGTCGTGAAAAGTGCATCTGGCTTCTGATGACGTCATCGGGACGTCGTGAAAAGTGCATCTGGCTTCTGAAGACGTCATCGGGACGTCGTGAAAAGGGCATCTGGCTTCTGATGACGTCATCGGGACGTCGTGAAAAGTGCATCTGGCTTGTGATGACGTCATCGGGACGTCGTGAAAAGTGCATCTGGCTTCTGATGACGTCATCGGGACGTCGTGAAAAGTGCATCTGGCTTCTGATGACGTCATCGGGACGTCGTGAAAAGTGCATCTGGCTTCTGATGACGTCATCGGGACGTCGTGAAAAGTGCATCTGGCTTCTGATGACGTCATCGGGACGTCGTGAAAAGTGCATCTGGCTTCTGATGACGTCATCGGGACGTCGTGAAAAGTGCATCT
Source organism: Aplectana chamaeleonis (assembly GCA_029168955.1). Lineage (NCBI taxonomy): Eukaryota > Metazoa > Nematoda > Chromadorea > Rhabditida > Cosmocercidae > Aplectana > Aplectana chamaeleonis. Next base: position 680,877 of record JAPDOI010000375.1, on the reverse strand, counting down.
GGCTTCTGATGACGTCATCGGGACGTCGTGAAAAGTGCATCTGGCTTCTGATGACGTCATCGGGACGTCGTGAAAAGTGCATCTGGCTTCTGATGACGTCATCGGGACGTCGTGAAAAGTGCATCTGGCTTCTGATGACGTCATCGGGACGTCGTGAAAAGTGCATCTGGCTTCTGATGACGTCATCGGGACGTCGTGAAAAGTGCATCTGGCTTCTGATGACGTCATCGGGACGTCGTGAAAAGTGCATCTGGCTTCTGATGACGTCATCGGGACGTCGTGAAAAGTGCATCTGGCTTCTGATGACGTCATCGGGACGTCGTGAAAAGTGCATCTGGCTTCTGATGACGTCATCGGGACGTCGTGAAAAGTGCATCTGGCTTCTGATGACGTCATCGGGACGTCGTGAAAAGTGCATCTGGCTTCTGATGACGTCATCGGGACGTCGTGAAAAGTGCATCTGGCTTCTGATGACGTCATCGGGACGTCGTGAAAAGTGCATCTGGCTTCTGATGACGTCATCGGGACGTCGTGAAAAGTGCATCTGGCTTCTGATGACGTCATCGGGACGTCGTGAAAAGTGCATCTGGCTTCTGATGACGTCATCGGGACGTCGTGAAAAGTGCATCTGGCTTCTGATGACGTCATCGGGACGTCGTGAAAAGTGCATCTGGCTTCTGATGACGTCATCGGGACGTCGTGAAAAGTGCATCTGGCTTCTGATGACGTCATCGGGACGTCGTGAAAAGTGCATCTGGCTTCTGATGACGTCATCGGGACGTCGTGACAAGTGCATCTGGCTTCTGATGACGTCATCGGGACGTCGTGAAAAGTGCCTCTGACTTCTGATGACGTCATCGGGACGTCGTGAAAAGTGCATCTGGCTTCTGATGACGCCATCGGGACGCCATGAAAAGTGCATTTGGCTTCTGATGACGTCATCGGGACGTCGTGAAAAGTGCATCTGGCTCCTGATGACGTCATCGGTACGTCGTGCAAAGTGCATCTGGCTTCTGATGACGTCATCGGGACGTCGTGAAAAGTGCATCTGGCTTCTGATGACGTCATCGGGACGTCGTGAAAAGTGCATCTGGCTTCTGATGACGTCATCGGGACGTCGTGAAAAGTGCATCTGGCTTCTGATGACGTCATCGGGACGTCGTGAAAAGTGCATCTGGCTTCTGATGACGTCATCGGGACGTCGTTAAAAGTGCATCTGGCTTCTGATGACGTCATCGGGACGTCGTGAAAAGTGCATCTGGCTTCTGATGACGTCATCGGGACGTCGTGAAAAGTGCATCTGGCTTCTGATGACGTCATCGGGACGTCGTGAAAAGTGCATCTGGCTTCTGATGACGTCATCGGGACGTCGTGAAAAGTGCATCTGGCTTCTGATGACGTCATCGGGACGTCGTGAAAAGTGCATCTGGCTTCTGATGACGTCATCGGGACGTCGTGAAAAGTGCATCTGGCTTCTGATGACGTCATCGGGACGTCGTGAAAGTGCATCTGGCTTCTGATGACGTCATCGGGACGTCGTGAAAAGTGCATCTGGCTTCTGATGACGTCATCGGGACGTCGTGAAAAGTGCATCTGGCTTCTGATGACGTCATCGGGACGTCGTGAAAAGTGCATCTGGCTTCTGATGACGTCATCGGGACGTCGTGAAAAGTGCATCTGGCTTCTGATGACGTCATCGGGACGTCGTGAAAAGTGCATCTGGCTTCTGATGACGTCATCGGGACGTCGTGAAAAGTGCATCTGGCTTCTGATGACGTCATCGGGACGTCGTGAAAAGTGCATCTGGCTTCTGATGACGTCATCGGGACGTCGTGAAAAGTGCATCTGGCTTCTGATGACGTCATCGGGACGTCGTGAAAAGTGCATCTGGCTTCTGATGACGTCATCGGGACGTCGTAAAAGTGCATCTGGCTTCTGATGACGTCATCGGGACGTCGTGAAAAGTGCATCTGGCTTCTGATGACGTCATCGGGACGTCGTGAAAAGTGCATCTGGCTTCTGATGACGTCATCGGGACGTCGTGAAAAGTGCTTCGAGCTTCTGATGACGTCATCGGGACGTCGTGAAAAGTGCATCTGGCTTCTGATGACGTCATCAGGACGTCGTGAATAGTGCATCTGGCTTCTGATGACGTCATCGGGACGTCGTGAAAAGTGCATCTGGCTTCTGATGACGTCATCGGGACGTCGTGAAAAGTGCATCTGGCTTCTGATGACGTCATCGGGACGTCGTGAAAAGTGCATCTGGCTTCTGATGACGTCATCGGGACGTCGTGAAAAGTGCATCTGGCTTCTGATGACTTCATCGGGACGTCGTGAAAAGTGCATCTGGCTTCTGATGACGTCATCGGGACGTCGTGAAAAGTGCATCTGGCTTCTGATGACGTCATCGGGATGGCGTGAAAAGTGCATCTGGCTTCTGATGACGTCATCGGGACGTCGTGAAAGTGCATCTGGCTTCTGATGACGTCATCGGGATGTCGTGAAAAGTGCATCTGGCTTCTGATGACGTCATCGGGACGTCGTGAAAAGTGCATCTGGCTTCTGATGACGTCATCGGGACGTCGTGAAAAGTGCATCTGGCTTCTGATGACGTCATCGGGACGTCGTGAAAAGTGCATCTGGCTTCTGATGACGTCATCGGGACGTCGTGAAAAGTGCATCTGGCTTCTGATGACGTCATCGGGACGTCGTGAAAAGTGCATCTGGCTTCTGATGACGTCATCGGGACGTCGTGAAAAGTGCATCTGGCTTCTGATGACGTCATCGGGACGTCGTGAAAAGTGCATCTGGCTTCTGATGACGTCATCGGGACGTCGTGAAAAGTGCATCTGGCTTCTGATGACGTCATCGGGACGTCGTGAAAAGTGCATCTGGCTTCTGATGACGTCATCGGGACGTCGTGAAAAGTGCATCTGGCTTCTGATGACGTCATCGGGACGTCGTGAAAAGTGCATCTGGCTTCTGATGACGTCATCGGGACGTCGTGAAAAGTGCATCTGGCTTCTGATGACGTCATCGGGACGTCGTGAAAAGTGCATCTGGCTTCTGATGACGTCATCGGGACGTCGTGAAAAGTGCATCTGGCTTCTGATGACGTCATCGGGACGTCGTGAAAAGTGCATCTGGCTTCTGATGACGTCATCGGGACGTCGTGAAAAGTGCATCTGGCTTCTGATGACGTCATCGGGACGTCGTGAAAAGTGCATCTGGCTTCTGATGACGTCATCGGGACGTCGTGAAAAGTGCATCTGGCTTCTGATGACGTCATCGGGACGTCGTGAAAAGTGCATCTGGCTTCTGATGACGTCATCGGGACGTCGTGAAAGTGCATCTGGCTTCTGATGACGTCATCGGGACGTCGTGAAAAGTGCATCTGGCTTCTGATGACGTCATCGGGACGTCGTGAAAAGTGCATCTGGCTTCTGATGACGTCATCGGGACGTCGTGAAAAGTGCATCTGGCTTCTGATGACGTCATCGGGACGTCGTGAAAAGTGCATCTGGCTTCTGATGACGTCATCGGGACGTCGTGAAAAGTGCATCTGGCTTCTGATGACGTCATCGGGACGTCGTGAAAAGTGCATCTGGCTTCTGATGACGTCATCGGGACGTCGTGAAAAGTGCATCTGGCTTCTGATGACGTCATCGGGACGTCGTGAAAAGTGCATCTGGCTTCTGATGACGTCATCGGGACGTCGTGAAAAGTGCATCTGGCTTCTGATGACGTCATCGGGACGTCGTGAAAAGTGCATCTGGCTTCTGATGACGTCATCGGGACGTCGTGAAAAGTGCATCTGGCTTCTGATGACGTCATCGGGACGTCGTGAAAAGTGCATCTGGCTTCTGATGACGTCGTCGGGACGTCGTGAAAAGTGCATCTGGCTTCTGATGACGTCATCGGGACGTCGTGAAAAGTGCATCTGGCTTCTGATGACGTCATCGGGACGTCGTGAAAAGTGCATCTGGCTTCTGATGACGTCATCGGGACGTCGTGAAAAGTGCATCTAGCTTCTGATGACGTCATCGGGACGTCGTGAAAAGTGCATCTGGCTTCTGATGACGTCATCGGGACGTCGTGAAAAGTGCATCTGGCTTCTGATGACGTCATCGGGACGTCGTGAAAAGTGCATCTGGCTTCTGATGACGTCATCGGGACGTCGTGAAAAGTGCATCTCGCTTCTGGTGACGTCAACGGGACGTCGTGAAAAGTGCATCTGGCTTCTGATGACGTCAGCGGGACGTCGTGAAAAGTGCATCTGGCTTCTGATGACGTCATCGGGACGTCGTAAAAAGTGCTTCTGGCTTCTGGTGACGTCATGGGGACGTCGGGAAAAGTGCATCTGGCTTCTGATGACGTCATCGGGACGTCGTGAAAAGGTGCATCTGGCTTCTGATGACGTCATCGGGACGTCGTGAAAAGTGCATCTGGCTTCTGATGACGTCATCGGGACGTCGTGAAAAGTGCATCTGGCTTCTGATGACGTCATCGGGACGTCGTGAAAAGTGCATCTGGCTTCTGATGACGTCATCGGGACGTCGTGAAAAGTGCATCTGGCTTCTGATGACGTCATCGGGACGTCGTGAAAAGTGCATCTGGCTTCTGATGACGTCATCGGGACGTCGTGAAAAGTGCATCTGGCTTCTGATGACGTCATCGGGACGTCGTGAAAAGTGCATCTGGCTTCTGATGACGTCATCGGGACGTCGTGAAAAGTGCATCTGGCTTCTGATGACGTCATCGGGACGTCGTGAAAAGTGCATCTGGCTTCTGATGACGTCATCGGGACGTCGTGAAAAGTGCATCTGGCTTCTGATGACGTCATCGGGACGTCGTGAAAAGTGCATCTGGCTTCTGATGACGTCATCGGGACGTCGTGAAAAGTGCATCTGGCTTCTGATGACGTCATCGGGACGTCGTGAAAAGTGCATCTGGCTTCTGATGACGTCATCGGGACGTCGTGAAAAGTGCATCTGGCTTCTGATGACGTCATCGGGACGTCGTGAAAAGTGCATCTGGCTTCTGATGACGTCATCGGGACGTCGTGAAAAGTGCATCTGGCTTCTGATGACGTCATCGGGACGTCGTGAAAAGTGCATCTGGCTTCTGATGACGTCATCGGGACGTCATGAAAAGTGCATCTGGCTTCTGATGACGTCATCGGGACGTCGTGAAAAGTGCATCTGGCTTCTGATGACGTCATCGGGACGTCGTGAAAAGTGCATCTGGCTTCTGATGACGTCATCGGGACGTCGTGAAAAGTGCATCTGGCTTCTGATGACGTCATCGAGACGTCGTGAAAGTGCATCTGGCTTCTGATGACGTCATCGGGACGTCGTGAAAAGTGCATCTGGCTTCTGATGACGTCATCGGGACGTCGTGAAAAGTGCATCTGGCTTCTGAAGACGTCATCGGGACGTCGTGAAAAGTGCATCTGGCTTCTGATGACGTCATCGGGACGTCGTGAAAAGTGCATCTGGCTTCTGAAGACGTCATCGGGACGTCGTGAAAAGTGCATCTGGCTTATGATGACGTCATCGGGACGTCGTGAAAAGTGCATCTGGCTTCTGATGACGTCATCGGGACGTCGTGAAAGTGCATCTGGCTTCTGATGACGTCATCGGGACGTCGTGAAAAGTGCATCTGGCTTCTGATGACGTCATCGGGACGTCGTGAAAGTGCATCTGGCTTCTGATGACGTCATCGGGACGTCGTGAAAAGTGCATCTGGCTTCTGATGACGTCATCGGGACGTCGTGAAAAGTGCATCTGGCTTCTGATGACGTCATCGGGACGTCGTGAAAAGTGCATCTGGCTTCTGATGACGTCATCGGGACGTCGTGAAAAGTGCATCTGGCTTCTGATGACGTCATCGGGACGTCGTGAAAGTGCATCTGGCTTCTGATGACGTCATCGGGACGTCGTGAAAGTGCATCTGGCTTCTGATGACGTCATCGGGACGTCGTGAAAAGTGCATCTGGCTTCTGATGACGTCATCGGGACGTCGTGAAAAGTGCATCTGGCTTCTGATGACGTCATCGGGACGTCGTGAAAAGTGCATCTGGCTTCTGATGACGTCATCGGGACGTCGTGAAAAGTGCATCTGGCTTCTGATGACGTCATCGGGACGTCGTGAAAAGTGCATCTGGCTTCTGATGACGTCATCGGGACGTCGTGAAAAGTGCATCTGGCTTCTGATGACGTCATCGGGACGTCGTGAAAAGTGCATCTGGCTTCTGATGACGTCATCGGGACGTCGTGAAAAGTGCATCTGGCTTCTGATGACGTCATCGGGACGTCGTGAAAAGTGCATCTGGCTTCTGATGACGTCATCGGGACGTCGTGAAAAGTGCATCTGGCTTCTGATGACGTCATCGGGACGTCGTGAAAAGTGCATCTGGCTTCTGATGACGTCATCGGGACGTCGTGAAAAGTGCATCTGGCTTCTGATGACGTCATCGGGACGTCGTGAAAAGTGCATCTGGCTTCTGATGACGTCATCGGGACGTCGTGAAAAGTGCATCTGGCTTCTGATGACGTCATCGGGACGTCGTGAAAAGTGCATCTGGCTTCTGATGACGTCATCGGGACGTCGTGAAAAGTGCATCTGGCTTCTGATGACGTCATCGGGACGTCGTGAAAAGTGCATCTGGCTTCTGATGACGTCATCGGGACGTCGTGAAAAGTGCATCTGGCTTCTGATGACGTCATCGGGACGTCGTGAAAAGTGCATCTGGCTTCTGATGACGTCATCGGGACGTCGTGAAAGTGCATCTGGCTTCTGATGACGTCATCGGGACGTCGTGAAAAGTGCATCTGGCTTCTGATGACGTCATCGGGACGTCGTGAAAAGTGCATCTGGCTTCTGATGACGTCATCGGGACGTCGTGAAAAGTGCATCTGGCTTCTGATGACGTCATCGGGACGTCGTGAAAAAGTGCATCTGGCTTCTGATGACGTCATCGGGACGTCGTGAAAAGTGCATCTGGCTTCTGATGACGTCATCGGGACGTCGTGAAAAGTGCATCTGGCTTCTGATGACGTCATCGGGACGTCGTGAAAAGTGCATCTGGCTTCTGATGACGTCATCGGGACGTCGTGAAAAGTGCATCTGGCTTCTGATGACGTCATCGGGACGTCGTGAAAAGGTGCATCTGGCTTCTGATGACGTCATCGGGACGTCGTGAAAAGTGCATCTGGCTTCTGATGACGTCATCGGGACGTCGTGAAAAGTGCATCTGGCTTCTGATGACGTCATCGGGACGTCGTGAAAAGTGCATCTGGCTTCTGATGACGTCATCGGGACGTCGTGAAAAGTGCATCTGGCTTCTGATGACGTCATCGGGACGTCGTGAAAAGTGCATCTGGCTTCTGATGACGTCATCGGGACGTCGTGAAAAGTGCATCTGGCTTCTGATGACGTCATCGGGACGTCGTGAAAAGTGCATTTGGCTTCTGATGACGTCATCGGGACGTCGTGAAAAGTGCATCTGGCTTCTGATGACGTCATCGGGACGTCGTGAAAAGTGCATCTGGCTTCTGATGACGTCATCGGGACGTCGTGAAAAGTGCATCTGGCTTCTGATGACGTCATCGGGACGTCGTGAAAAGTGCATCTGGCTCCTGATGACGTCATCGGTACGTCGTGCAAAGTGCATCTGGCTTCTGATGACGTCATCGGGACGTCGTGAAAAGTGCATCTGGCTTCTGATTACGCCATCGGGACGTCGTGAAAAGTGCATCTGGCTTCTGATGACGTCATCGGGACGTCGTGAAAAGTGCATCTGGCTTCTGATGACGTCATCGGGACGTCGTGACAAGTGCCTCTGACTTCTGATGACGTCATCGGGACGTCGTGAAAAGTGCATCTGGCTTCTGATGACGTCTTCGGGACGTCGTGAAAAGTGCATCTGGCTTCTGATGACGTCATCGGGACGTCGTGAAAAGTGCATCTGGCTTCTGATGACGTCATCGGGACGTCGTGAAAAGTGCATCTGGCTTCTGATGACGTCATCGGGACGTCGGGAAAAGTGCATCTGGCTTCTGATGACGTCATCGGGACGTCGTGAAAGTGCATCTGGCTTCTGATGACGTCATCGGGACGTCGTGAAAAGTGCATCTGGCTTCTGATGACGTCATCGGGACGTCGTGAAAAGTGCATCTGGCTTCTGATGACGTCATCGGGACGTCGTGAAAAGTGCATCTGGCTTCTGATGACGTCATCGGGACGTCGTGAAAAGTGCATCTGGCTTCTGATGACGTCATCGGGACGTCGTGAAAAGTGCATCTGGCTTCTGATGACGTCATCGGGACGTCGTGAAAAGTGCATCTGGCTTCTGATGACGTCATCGGGACGTCGTGAAAGTGCATCTGGCTTCTGATGACGTCATCGGGACGTCGTGAAAAGTGCATCTGGCTTCTGATGACGTCATCGGGACGTCGTGAAAAGTGCATCTGGCTTCTGATGACGTCATCGGGACGTCGTGAAAAGTGCATCTGGCTTCTGATGACGTCATCGGGACGTCGTGAAAAGTGCATCTGGCTTCTGATGACGTCATCGGGACGTCGTGAAAAGTGCATCTGGCTTCTGATGACGTCATCGGGACGTCGTGAAAAGTGCATCTGGCTTCTGATGACGTCATCGGGACGGCGTGAAAAGTGCATCTGGCTTCTGATGACGTCATCGGGACGGCGTGAAAAGTGCATCTGGCTTCTGATGACGTCATCGGGACGTCGTGAAAAGTGCATCTGGCTTCTGATGACGTCATCGGGACGTCGTGAAAAGTGCATCTGGCTTCTGATGACGTCATCGGGACGTCGTGAAAAGTGCATCTGGCTTCTGATGACGTCATCGGGACGTCGTGAAAAGTGCATCTGGCTTCTGATGACGTCATCGGGACGTCGTGAAAAGTGCATCTGGCTTCTGATGACGTCATCGGGACGTCGTGAAAAGTGCATCTGGCTTCTGATGACGTCATCGGGACGTCGTGAAAAGTGCATCTGGCTTCTGATGACGTCATCGGGACGTCGTGAAAAGTGCACCTGGCTTCTGATGACGTCATCGTGACGTCGTGAAAAGTGCATCTGGCTCCTGATGACGTCATCGGGACGTCGTGAAAAGTGCATCTGGCTTCTGATGACGTCATCGGGACGTCGTGAAAAGTGCATCTGGCTTCTGATGACGTCATCGGGACGTCGTGAAAAGTGCATCTGGCTTCTGATGACGTCATCGGGGCGTCGTGAGAAGTGCATCTGGCTTCTGATGACGTCGTCGGGACGTCGTGAAAAGTGCATCTGGCTTCTGATGACGTCATCGGGACGTCGTGAAAAGTGCATCTGGCTTCTGATGACGTCATCGGGACGTCGTGAAAAGTGCATCTGGCTTCTGATGACGTCATCGGGACGTCGTGAAAAGTGCATCTAGCTTCTGATGACGTCATCGGGACGTCGTGAAAAGTGCATCTGGCTTCTGATGACGTCATCGGGACGTGGTGAAAAGTCAATCTGCCTTCTGCTCACGTCATCGGTACGTCGTGAAAGTGCATCTGGCTTCTGATGACGTCATCGGGACGTCGTGAAAAGTGCATCTGGCTTCTGATGACGTCATCGGGACGTCGTGAAAAGTGCATCTGGCTTCTGATGACGTCATCGGGACGTCGTGAAAAGTGTATCTGGCTTCTGATGACGTCATCGGGACGTCGTGAAAGTGCATCTGGCTTCTGATGACGTCATCGGGACGTCGTGAAAAGTGCATCTGGCTTCTGATGACGTCATCGGGACGTCGTGAAAAGTGCATCTGGCTTCTGATGACGTCATCGGGACGTCGTGAAAAGTGCATCTGGCTTCTGATGACGTCATCGGGACGTCGTGAAAAGTGCATCTGGCTTCTGATGACGTCATCGGTACGTCGTGAAAAGTGCATCTGGCTTCTGATGACGTCATCGGGACGTCGTGAAAAGTGCATCAGGCTTCTGATGACGTCATCGGGACGTCGTGAAAAGTGCATCTGGCTTCTGATGGCGTCATCGGGATGTCGTGAAAAGTGCATCTGGCTTCTGGTGACGTCATCGGGACGTCGTAAAATTGCATCCGGCTTCTGATGACGTCATCGGGACGTCGTGAAAAGTGCATCAGGCTCTGATGACGTCATCGGGACGTCGTGAAAAGTGCATCTGGCTTCTGATGACGTCATCGGGACGTCGTGAAAAGTGCATCTGGCTTCTGATGTCATCGGAACGTCGTGAAAAGTGCATCTGGCTTCTGATGACGTCATGGGGACGTCGTGAAAAGTGCATCTGGCACCCTGATGACGTCATCGGGACGTCGTGAAAAGTGCATCTGGCTTCTGATGACGTCATCGGGACGTCGTGAAAAGTGCTTCGGGCTTCTGGTGACGTCATCGGGACGTCGTGAAAAGTGCTTCGGGCTTCTGATGACGTCATCGGGACGTCGTAAAATTGCATCCGGCTTCTGATGACGTCATCGGGGCGTCGCGAAAAGTGCATCTGGCTTCTGATGAAGTCATCGGGACGTCGTGAAAAGTGCATCTGGCTTCTGGTGACGTCATCGGGACGTCGTAAAATTGCATCCGGCTTCTGATGACGTCATCGGGACGTCGTGAAAAGTGCATCAGGCTCTGATGACGTCATCGGGACGTCGTGAAAAGTGCATCTGGCTTCTGATGGCGTCATCGGGATGTCGTGAAAAGTGCATCGGGCTTGTGATGACGTCACCAGGACGTCGTGAAAAGTGCATCTGGCTTCTGATGACGTCATCGAGACGTCGTGAAAAGTGCATCCGGCTTCTGATGACGTCATCGGGACATCGTGAAAAGTGCATCTGGCTTGTGATGACGTCATCGGGACGTCGTGAAAGGTGCATCGGGCTTGTGATGACGTCATCGGGAAGTCGTGAAAAGTGCATCTGGCTTCTGATGACGTCATCGGGACGTCGCGAATAGTGCATCCGGCTTCTGATGACGTCATCGGGACGTCGTGAAAATTGCATCCGGCTTCTGATGACGTCATCGGGGCGTCGTGAAAAGTGCATCTGGCTTCTGATGAAGTCATCGGGACGTCGTGAAAAGTGCATCTGGCTTCTGACGACGTCATCGGGACGTCGAGAAAATTGCATCCGGCTTCTGATGACGTCATCGGGACCTCGTGAAAAGTGCATCGGGCTTCTGATGACGTCATTGGGACGTCGTGAAAAGTGCATCGGGCTTCTGATGACGTCATCGGGACGTCGTGAAAAGTGCATCTGGCTTCTGATGACGTCATCGGGACGTCGTGAAAAGTGCATCTGGCTTCTGATGACGTCATCGGGACGTCGTGAAAAGTGCATCTGGCTTCTGATGACGTCATCGGGACGTCGTGAAAAGTGCATCTGGCTTCTGATGACGTCATCGGGACGTCGTGAAAAGTGCATCTGGCTTCTGATCACGTCATCGGGACGTCGTGAAAAGTGCATCTGGCTTCTGATGACGTCATCGGGACGTCGTGAAAAGTGCATCTGGCTTCTGATGACGTCATCGGGACGTCGTGAAAAGTGCATCTGGCTTCTGATGACGTCATCGGGACGTCGTGAAAAGTGCATCTGGCTTCTGATGACGTCATCGGGACGTCGTGAAAAGTGCATCTGGCTTCTTATGACGTCATCGATACGTCGTGAAAAGTGCATCTGGCTTCTGATGACGTCATCGGGACGTCGTGAAAAGTGCGTCTGGCTTCTGATGACGTCATCGGGACGTCGTGAAAAGTGCATCTGGCCTGATGACGTCATCGGGTCGTCGTGAAAAGTGCATCTGGTTTGTGATGACGTCATCGGGACGTCGTGAAAAGTGCATTTGGCTTCTGACGACGTCACCGGGACGTTGTGAAAAGTGGATCTGGCTTCTGATGACGTCATCGGGACGTCGTGAAAAGTGCATCTGGCTTCTGATGACGTCATCGGGACGTCGTGAAAAGTGCATCTGGCTTCTGATGAGGTCATCGGGACGTCGTGAAAAGTGCATCTGGCTTCTGATGGCGTCATCGGGACGTCGTGAAAAGTGCATCTGGTTTGTGATGACGTCATCGGGTCGTCGTGAAAAGTGCATCTGGTTTGTGATGACGTCATCGGGACGTCGTGAAAAGTGCATTTGGCTTCTGACGACGTCACCGGGACGTTGTGAAAAGTGGATCTGGCTTCTGATGACGTCATCGGGACGTCGTGAAAAGTGCATCTGGCTTCTGATGACGTCATCGAGACGTCGTGAAAAGTGCATCTGGTTTCTGATGACGTCATCGGGACGTCGTGAAAAGTGCATCTGGCTTCTGATGACGTCATCGGGACGTCGTGAAAAGTGCATCTGGCTTCTGATGACGTCATCGGGACGTCGTGAAAAGTGCATCTGGCTTCTGATGACGTCATCGGGACGTCGTGAAAAGTGCATCTGGCTTCTGATGACGTCATCGGGACGTCGTGAAAAGTGCATCTGGCTTCTGATGACGTCATCGGGACGTCGTGAAAAGTGCATCTGGCTTCTGATGACGTCATCGGGACGTCGTGAAAAGTGCATCTGGCTTCTGATGACGTCATCGGGACGTCGTGAAAAGTGCATCTGGCTTCTGATGACGTCATCGGGACGTCGTGAAAAGTGCATCTGGCTTCTGATGACGTCATCGGGACGTCGTGAAAAGTGCATCTGGCTTCTGATGACGTCATCGGGACGTCGTGAAAAGTGCATCTGGCTTCTGATGACGTCATCGGGACGTCGTGAAAAGTGCATCTGGCTTCTGATGACGTCATCGGGACGTCGTGAAAAGTGCATCTGGCTTCTGATGACGTCATCGGGACGTCGTGAAAAGTGCATCTGGCTTCTGATGACGTCATCGGGACGTCGTGAAAAGTGCATCTGGCTTCTGATGACGTCATCGGGACGTCGTGAAAAGTGCATCTGGCTTCTGATGACGTCATCGGGACGTCGTGAAAAGTGCATCTGGCTTCTGATGACGTCATCGGGACGTCGTGAAAGTGCATCTGGCTTCTGATGACGTCATCGGGACGTCGTGAAAAGTGCATCTGGCTTCTGATGACGTCATCGGGACGTCGTGAAAAGTGCATCTGGCTTCTGATGACGTCATCGGGACGTCGTGAAAGTGCATCTGGCTTCTGATGACGTCATCGGGACGTCGTGAAAAGTGCATCTGGCTTCTGATGACGTCATCGGGACGTCGTGAAAAGTGCATCTGGCTTCTGATGACGTCATCGGGACGTCGTGAAAAGTGCATCTGGCTTCTGATGACGTCATCGGGACGTCGTGAAAAGTGCATCTGGCTTCTGATGACGTCATCGGGACGTCGTGAAAAGTGCATCTGGCTTCTGATGACGTCATCGGGACGTCGTGAAAAGTGCATCTGGCTTCTGATGACGTCATCGGGACGTCGTGAAAAGTGCATCTGGCTTCTGATGACGTCATCGGGACGTCGTGAAAAGTGCATCTGGCTTCTGATGACGTCATCGGGACGTCGTGAAAAGTGCATCTGGCTTCTGATGACGTCATCGGGACGTCGTGAAAAGTGCATCTGGCTTCTGATGACGTCATCGTGACGTCGTGAAAAGTGCATCTGGCTTCTGATGACGTCATCGGGACGTCGTGAAAAGTGCATCTGGCTTCTGATGACGTCATCGGGACGTCGTGAAAAGTGCATCTGGCTTCTGATGACGTCATCGGGACGTCGTGAAAAGTGCATCTGGCTTCTGATGACGTCATCGGGACGTCGTGGCAAGTGCCTCTGGCTTCTGATGACGTCATCGGGACGTGAAAAGCGCATCTGGCTCCTGATGACGTCATCGGGACGTCGTGAAAAGTGCATCTGGCTCCTGATGATGTCATCGGGACGTCGTGAAAAGTGCATCTGGCTCCTGATGACGTCATCGGGACGTCGTGAAAAGTGCATCTGGCTCCTGATGATGTCATCGGGACGTCGTGAAAAAGTGCATCTGGCTTCTGATGACGTCATCGGGACGTCGTGAAAAGTGCATCTGGCTTCTGATGATGTCATCAGGACGTCGTGAAAAGTGCATCTGGCTTCTGATGACGTCATCGGGACGTCGTGAAAGTGCATCTGGCTTCTGATGATGTCATCGGGACGTGGTGAAAAGTGCATCTAGCTTCTGATGACGTCATCGAGACGTCGTGAAAAGTGCATCTGGCTTCTGATGACGTCATCGGGACGTCGTGAAAAGTGCATCTGGCTTCTGATGACGTCATCGGGACGTCGTGAAAAGTGCATCTGGCTTCTGATGACGTCATCGGGACGTCGTGAAAAGTGCATCTGGCTTCTGATGACGTCATCGGGACGTCGTGAAAAGTGCATCTGGGTTCTGATGACGTCATAGGGACGTCGTTAAAAGTGCATATGGCTTCTGATGACGTCATCGGGACGTCGTGAAAAGTGCATCTGGCTTCTGATGACGTCATCGGGACGTCGTGAAAAGTGCATATGGCTTCTGATGACGTCATCGGGACGTCGTGAAAAGTGCATCTGGCTTCTGATGACGTCATCGGGACGTCGTGAAAAGTGCATCTGGCTTCTGATGACGTCATCGGGACGTCGTGAAAAGTGCATCTGGCTTCTGATGACGTCATCGGGACGTCGTGAAAAGTGCATCTGGCTTCTGATGACGTCATCGGGACGTCGTGAAAGTGCATCTGGCTTCTGATGACGTCATCGGGACGTCGTGAAAAGTGCATCTGGCTTCTGATGACGTCATCGGGACGTCGTGAAAAGTGCATCTGGCTTCTGATGACTTCATCGGGACGTCGTGAAAAGTGCATCTGGCTTCCTTCTGATGACGTCATCGGGACGTCGTGAAAAGTGCATCTGGCATCTGATGACGTCATCGGGACGTCGTGAAAAGTGCATGTGGCTTCTGATGACGTCATCGGGACGTCGTGAAAAGTGCATCTGGCTTCTGATGACGTCATCGGGACGTCGTGAAAAGTGCATCTGGCTTCTGATGACGTCATCGGGACGTCGTGAAAAGTGCATCTGGCTTCTGATGACGTCATCGGGACGTCGTGAAAGTGCATCTGGCTTCTGATGACGTCATCGGGACGTCGTGAAAAGTGCATCTGGCTTCTGATGACGTCATCGGGACGTCGTGAAAAGTGCATCTGGCTTCTGATGACGTCATCGGGACGTCGTGAAAAGTGCATCTGGCTTCTGATGACGTCATCGGGACGTCGTGAAAAGTGCATCTGGCTTCTGATGACGTCATCGGGACGTCGTGAAAAGTGCATCTGGCTTCTGATGACGTCATCGGGACGTCGTGAAAAGTGCATCTGGCTTCTGATGACGTCATCGGGACGTCGTGAAAAGTGCATCTGGCTTCTGATGACGTCATCGGGACGTCGTGAAAAGTGCATCTGGCTTCTGATGACGTCATCGGAACGACGTGACAAGTGCCTCTGGCTTTTGATGACGTCATCGGGACGTCGTGAAAAGTGCATCTGGCTTCTGATGACGTCATCGGGACGTCGTGAAGAAAGCATCTGGCTTCTGATGACGTCATCGAGACGTCGTGAAAAGTGCATCTGGCTTCTGATGACGTCATCGGGACGTCGTGAAAAGTGCATCTGGCTTCTGATGACGTCATCGGGACGTCGTGAAAAGTGCATCTGGCTTCTGATGACGTCATCGGGACGTCGTGAAAAGTGCATCTGGCTTCTGATGACGTCATCGGGACGTCGTGAAAAGTGCATCTGGCTTCTGATGACGTCATCGGGACGTCGTGAAAAGTGCATCTGGCTTCTGATGACGTCATCGGGACGTCGTGAAAAGTGCATCTGGCTTCTGATGACGTCATCGGGACGTCGTGAAAGTGCATCTGGCTTCTGATGACGTCATCGGGACGTCGTGAAAAGTGCATCTGGCTTCTGATGACGTCATCGGGACGTCGTGAAAAGTGCATCTGGCTTCTGATGACGTCATCGGGACGTCGTGAAAGTGCATCTGGCTTCTGATGACGTCATCGGGACGTCGTGAAAAGTGCATCTGGCTTCTGATGACGTCATCGGGACGTCGTGAAAAGTGCATCTGGCTTCTGATGACGTCATCGGGACGTCGTGAAAAGTGCATCTGGCTTCTGATGACGTCATCGGGACGTCGTGAAAAGTGCATCTGGCTTCTGATGACGTCATCGGGACGTCGTGAAAAGTGCATCTGGCTTCTGATGACGTCATCGGGACGTCGTGAAAAGTGCATCTGGCTTCTGATGACGTCATCGGGACGTCGTGAAAAGTGCATCTGGCTTCTGATGACGTCATCGGGACGTCGTGAAAAGTGCATCTGGCTTCTGATGACGTCATCGGGACGTCGTGAAAAGTGCATCTGGCTTCTGATGACGTCATCGGGACGTCGTGAAAGTGCATCTGGCTTCTGATGACGTCATCGGGACGTCGTGAAAAGTGCATCTGGCTTCTGATGACGTCATCGGGACGTCGTGAAAAGTGCATCTGGCTTCTGATGACGTCATCGGGACGTCGTGAAAAGTGCATCTGGCTTCTGATGACGTCATCGGGACGTCGTGAAAAGTGCATCTGGCTTCTGATGACGTCATCGGGACGTCGTGAAAAGTGCATGTCTGGCTTCTGATGACGTCATCGGGACGTCGTGAAAATTGCATCGAGCTTCTGATGACGTCATCGAGACGTCGTGTAAAGTGCATCTGGCTCCTGATGACGTCATCGGGACGTCGTGAAAAGTGCATCTGGCTTCTGATGACGTCATCGGGACGTCGTGAAAAGTGCATCTGGCTTCTGATGACGTCATCGGGACGTCGTGAAAAGTGCATCTGGCTTCTGATGACGTCATCGGGACGTCGTGAAAAGTGCATCTGGCTTCTGATGACGTCATCGGGACGTCGTGAAAAGTGCATCTGGCTTCTGATGACGTCATCGGGACGTCGTGAAAAGTGCATCTGGCTTCTGATGACGTCATCGGGACGTCGTGAAAAGTGCAACTGGCTCCTGATGACGTCATCGGGACGTCGTGGCAAGGGCATCTGGCTTCTGATAACGTCATCGGGATGTCGTGAAAAGTTCAACTGGCTTCTGATGACGTCATCGGGACGTGGTGAAAAGTGCATCTAGCTTCCGATGACGTCATCGAGACGTCGTGAAAAGTGCATCTGGCTTCTGATGACGTCATCGGAACGTCGTGAAAAGTGCATCTGGCTTCTGATGACGTCATCGGGACGTCGTGAAAAGTGCATCTGGCTTCTGATGACGTCATCGGGACGTCGTGAAAAGTGCATCTGGCTTCTGATGACGTCATCGGGACGTCGTGAAAAGTGCATCTAGCTTCCGATGACGTCATCGAGACGTCGTGAAAAGTGCATCTGGCTTCTGATGACGTCATCGGGACGTCGTGAAAAGTGCATCTGGCTTCTGATGACGTCATCGGGACGTCGTGAAAAGTGCATCTGGCTTCTGATGACGTCATCGGGACGTCGTGAAAAGTGCATCTGGCTCCTGATGATGTCATCGGGACGTCGTGAAAAGTGCATCTGGCTTCTGATGACGTCATCGGGACGTCGTGAAAAGTGCATCTGACTTCTGATGACGTCATCGGGACGTGGTGAAAGGTGCATCTGGCTTCTGATGACGTCATCGGGACGTCGCGAAAAGTGCATCTGGCTTCTGACAAAACATCAGGACGTCGTGAAAAGTGCATCTGGCCTCTGATGACGTCATCGAGACGTCGTGAAAAGTGCATCTGGCTTCTGATGACGTCCTCGGGACGTCGTGAAAGTGCATCTGGCTTCTGATGACGTCATCGGGACGTCGTGAAAAGTGCATCTGGCTTCTGACGACGTCATCGGGACGTCGTGAAAAGTGCATCTGGCTTCTGATGACGTCATCGGGACGTCGTGAAAAGTGCATCTGGCTTCTGATGACGTCATCGGGACGTCGTGAAAAGTGCATCTGGCTTCTGATGACGTCATCGGGACGTCGTGAAAAGTGCATCTGGCTTCTGATGACGTCATCGGGACGTCGTGAAAAGTGCATCTGGCTTCTGATGACGTCATCGGGACGTCGTGAAAAGTGCATCTGGCTTCTGATGACGTCATCGGGACGTCGTGAAAAGTGCATCTGGCTTCTGATGACGTCATCGGGACGTCGTGAAAAGTGCATCTGGCTTCTGATGACGTCATCGGGACGTCGTGAAAAGTGCAACTGGCTTCTGATGACGTCATCGGGACGTCGTGAAAGTGCATCTGGCTTCTGATGACGTCATCAAGACGTCGTGAAAAGTGCATCTGGCTTCTGATGACGTCATCGGGACGCCGTGAAAAGTGCATCTGGCTCCTGATGATGTCATCGGTACGTCGTGAAAAGTGCATCTGGCTTCTGATGACGTCATCGGGACGTGGTGAAAAGTGCATCTAGCTTCTGATGACGTCATCGAGACGTCGTGAAAAGTGCATCTGGCTTCTGATGACGTCATCGGGACGTCGTGAAAAGTGCATCTGGCTTCTGATGACGTCATCGGGACGTCGTGAAAAGTGCATCTGGCTTCTGATGACGTCATCGGGACGTCGTGAAAAGTGCATCTGGCTTCTGATGACGTCATCGGGACGTCGTGAAAAGTGCATCTGGCTTCTGATGACGTCATCGGGACGTCGTGAAAAGTGCATCTGGCTCCTGATGATGTCATCGGGACGTCGTGAAAAGTGCATCTGGCTTCTGATGACGTCATCGGGACGTCGTGAAAAGTGCATCTGGCTTCTGATGACGTCATCGGGACGTCGTGAAAAGTGCATCTGGCTTCTGATGACGTCATCGGGACGTCGTGAAAAGTGCATCTGGCTTCTGATGACGTCATCGGGACGTCGTGAAAAGTGCATCTGGCTTCTGATGACGTCATCGGGACGTCGTGAAAGTGCATCTGGCTTCTGATGACGTCATCGGGACGTCGTGAAAAGTGCATCTGGCTTCTGATGACGTCATCGGGACGTCGTGAAAAGTGCATCTGGCTTCTGATGACGTCATCGGGACGTCGTGAAAAGTGCATCTGGCTTCTGATGACGTCATCGGGACGTCGTGAAAAGTGCATCTGGCTTCTGATGACGTCATCGGGACGTCGTGAAAAGTGCATCTGGCTTCTGATGACGTCATCGGGACGTCGTGAAAAGTGCATCTGGCTTCTGATGGCGTCATCGGGACGTCGTGAAAAGTGCATCTGGCTTCTGATGACGTCATCGGGACGTCGTGAAAAGTGCATCTGGCTTCTGATGACGTCATCGGGACGTCGTGAAAAGTGCATCTGGCTTCTGATGACGTCATCGGGACGTCGTGAAAAGTGCATCTGGCTTCTGATGACGTCATCGGGACGTCGTGAAAAGTGCATCTGGCTTCTGATGACGTCATCGGGACGTCGTGAAAAGTGCATCTGGCTTCTGATGACGTCATCGGGACGTCGTGAAAAGTGCATCTGGCTTCTGATGACGTCATCGGGACGTCGTGAAAAGTGCATCTGGCTTCTGATGACGTCATCGGGACGTCGTGAAAAGTGCATCTGGCTTCTGATGACGTCATCGGGACGTCGTGAAAAGTGCATCTGGCTTCTGATGACGTCATCGGGACGTCGTGAAAAGTGCATCTGGCTTCTGATGACGTCATCGGGACGTCGTGAAAAGTGCATCTGGCTTCTGATGACGTCATCGGGACGTCGTGAAAGTGCATCTGGCTTCTGATGACGTCATCGGGACGTCGTGAAAAGTGCATCTGGCTTCTGATGACGTCATCGGGACGTCGTGAAAAGTGCATCTGGCTTCTGATGACGTCATCGGGACGTCGTGAAAGTGCATCTGGCTTCTGATGACGTCATCGGGACGTCGTGAAAAGTGCATCTGGCTTCTGATGACGTCATCGGGACGTCGTGAAAAGTGCATCTGGCTTCTGATGACGTCATCGGGACGTCGTGAAAAGTGCATCTGGCTTCTGATGACGTCATCGGGACGTCGTGAAAAGTGCATCTGGCTTCTGATGACGTCATCGGGACGTCGTGAAAAGTGCATCTGGCTTCTGATGACGTCATCGGGACGTCGTGAAAAGTGCATCTGGCTTCTGATGACGTCATCGGGACGTCGTGAAAAGTGCATCTGGCTTCTGATGACGTCATCGGGACGTCGTGAAAAGTGCATCTAGCTTCTGATGACGTCATCGAGACGTCGTGAAAAGTGCATCTGGCTTCTGATGACGTCATCGGGACGTCGTGAAAAGTGCATCTGGCTTCTGATGACGTCATCGGGACGTCGTGAAAAGTGCATCTGGCTTCTGATGACGTCATCGGGACGTCGTGAAAAGTGCATCTGGCTCCTGATGACGTCATCGGGATGTCGTGAAAAGTGCATCTGGCTTCTGATGACGTCATCGGGACGTCGTGAAAAGTGCATCTGGCTTCTGATGACGTCATCGGGATGTCGTGAAAAGTGCATCTGGCTTCTGATGACGTCACCGTGACGACGTGAAAGCTGCATCTGGCTTCTGATGACGTCATCGGGACGCCGTGAAAAGTGCATCTGGCTTCTGATGACGTCATCGGGACGTCGTGAAAAGTGCATCTGGCTTCTGATGACGTCATCGGGACGTCGTGAAAAGTGCATCTGGCTTCTGATGACGTCATCGGGACGTCATGAAAAATGCATCTGGCTTCTGAAGAAGTCATCGGGACGACGTGAAAAGTGCATCTGGCTTCTGATGACGTCATCGGGACGTCGTGAAAAGTGCATCTGGCTTCTGATGACGTCATCGGGACGTCGTGAAAAGTGCATCTGGCTTCTGATGACGTCATCGGGACGTCGTGAAAAGTGCATCTGGCTTCTGATGATGTCATCGGGACGTCGTGAAAAGTGCATCTGGCTCCTGATGACGACATCGGTACGTCGTGAAAAGTGCATCTGGCTTCTGATGACGTCATCGGGACGTCGTGAAAAGTGCATCTGGCTTCTGATGACGTCATCGGGACGTCGTGAAAAGTGCATCTGGCTTCTGATGACGTCATCGGGACGCCGTGAAAAGTGCATCTGGCTTCTGATGACGTCATCGGGACGTCGTGAAAAGTGCATCTGGCTTCTTATGACGTCATCGGGACGACGTGAAAGGTGCATCTGGCTTCTGGTGACGTCATCGGGACGTCGTGAAAAGTGCATCTGGCTTCTGGTGACGTCATCGGGACGTCGTGAAAAGTGCATCTGGCTTCTGATGACGTCATCGGGACGTCGTGAAAAGTGCATCTGGCTTCTGATGACGTCATCGGGACGTCGTGAAAAGTGCATCTGGCTTCTGATGACGTCATCGGGACGTCGTGAAAAGTGCATCTGGCTTCTGATGACGTCATCGGGACGTCGTGAAAAGTGCATCTGGCTTCTGATGACGTCATCGGGACGTTGTGAAAAGTGCATCTGGCTTCTGATGGCGGCATCGGGACGTCGTGAAAAGTGCATCTGTCTTCTGATGACGTCATCGGGACGTCGTGAAAAGTGCATCTGGCTTCTGATGACGTCATCGGGACGTCGTGAAAAGTGCATCTGGCTTCTGATGACGTCATCGGGACGTCGTGAAAAGTGCATCTGGCTTCTGATGACGTCATCGGGACGTCGTGAAAAGTGCATCTGGCTTCTGATGACGTCATCGGGACGTCGTGAAAAGTGCCTCTGGCTTCTGATGACGTCATCGCGACGTCGTGAAAAAGTGCATCTGGCTTCTGATGACGTCATCGGGACGTCGTGACAAGTGCCCCTGGCTTCTGATGACGTCATCGGGACGTCGTGAAAAGTGCATCTGGCTTCTGATGACGTCATCGGGACGTCGTGAAAAGTGCATCTGGCTTCTGATGACGTCATCGGGACGTCGTGAAAAGTGCATCTGGCTTCTGATGACGTCATCGGGACGTCGTGAAAAGTGCATCTGGCTTCTGATGACGTCATCGGGACGTCGTGAAAAGCGCATCTGGCTTCTTACGACGTCATCGGGACGTCGTGAAAAGTGCATCTGGCTTCTGATGACGTCATCGGGACGTCGTGAAAAGTGCATCTGGCTTCTGATGACGTCATCGGGACGTCGTGAAAAGTGCATCTGGCTTCTGATGACATCTTCGGGACGTCGTGAAAAGTGCATCTGGCTTCTGATGACGTCATCGGGACGTCGTGAAAAGTGCATCTGGCTTCTGATGACGTCATCGGGACGTCGTGAAAAGTGCATCTGGCTTCTGATGACGTCATCGGGACGTCGTGAAAAGTGCATCTGGCTTCTGATGACGTCATCGGGACGTCGTGAAAAGTGCATCTGGCTTCTGATGACGTCATCGGGACGTCGTGAAAAGTGCATCTGGCTTCTGATGACGTCATCGGGACGTCGTGAAAAGTGCATCTGGCTTCTGATGACGTCATCGGGACGTCGTGAAAAGTGCATCTGGCTTCTGATGACGTCATCGGGACGTCGTGAAAAGTGCATCTGGCTTCTGATGACGTCATCGGGACGTCGTGAAAAGTGCATCTGGCTTCTGATGACGTCATCGGGACGTCGTGAAAAGTGCATCTGGCTTCTGATGACGTCATCGGGACGTCGTGAAAAGTGCATCTGGCTTCTGATGACGTCATCGGGACGTCGTGAAAAGTGCATCTGGCTTCTGATGACGTCATCGGGACGTCGTGAAAAGTGCATCTGGCTTCTGATGACGTCATCGGGACGTCGTGAAAAGTGCATCTGGGCTTCTGATGACGTCATCGGGACGTCGTGAAAAGTGCATCTGGCTTCTGATGACGTCATCGGGACGTCGTGAAAGTGCATCTGGCTTCTGATGACGTCATCGGGACGTCGTGAAAAGTGCATCTGGCTTCTGATGACGTCATCGGGACGTCGTGAAAAGTGCATCTGGCTTCTGATGACGTCATCGGGACGTCGTGAAAAGTGCATCTGGCTTCTGATGACGTCATCGGGACGTCGTGAAAAGTGCATCTGGCTTCTGATGACGTCATCGGGACGTCGTGAAAAGTGCATCTGGCTTCTGATGACGTCATCGGGACGTCGTGAAAAGTGCATCTGGCTTCTGATGACGTCATCGGGACGTCGTGAAAAGTGCATCTGGCTTCTGATGACGTCATCGGGACGTCGTGAAAAGTGCATCTGGCTTCTGATGACGTCATCGGGACGTCGTGAAAAGTGCATCTGGCTTCTGATGACGTCATCGGGACGTCGTGAAAAGTGCATCTGGCTTCTGATGACGTCATCGGGACGTCGTGAAAAGTGCATCTGGCTTCTGATGACGTCATCGGGACGTCGTGAAAAGTGCATCTGGCTTCTGATGACGTCACCGAGACGTCGTGAAAAGTGCATCTGGCTCCTGATGATGTCACCGGGACGTCGTGAGAAGTGCATCTGGCTTCTGATGACGTCATCGGGACGCCGTGAAAAGTGCATCTGGCTTCTTATGACGTCATCGGGACGTCGTGAAAAGTGCATCTGGCTTCTGATGACGTCATCGGGACGTCGTGAAAAGTGCATCTGGCTTCTGATGACGTCATCGGGACGTCGTGAAAAGTGCATCTGGCTTCTGATGACGTCATCGGGACGTCGTGAAAAGTGCATCTGGCTTCTGATGACGTCATCGGGACGTCGCGAAAAGTGCATCTGGCTTCTGATGACGTCATCGGGACGTCGTGAAAAGTGCATCCGGCTTCTGATGACGTCATCGGGACGTCGCGAATAGTGCATCCGGCTTCTGATGACGTCATCGGGACGTCGTGAAAATTGCATCCGGCTTCTGATGACGTCATCGGGGCGTCGTGAAAAGTGCATCTGGCTTCTGATGAAGTCATCGGGACGTCGTGAAAAGTGCATCGGGCTCGTGATGACGTCATCGGGACGTCGTGAAAACTGCATCCGGCTTCTAATGAAGTAATCGGGGCGTCGTGAAAAGTGCATCTGGCTTCTGGTGACGTCATCGGGACGTCGTAAAATTGCATCCGGCTTCTGATGACGTCATCGGGACGTCGTGAAAAGTGCATCAGGCTCTGATGACGTCATCGGGACGTCGTGAAAAGTGCATCTGGCTTCTGATGGCGTCATCGGGACGTCGTGAAAAGTGCATCGGGCTCTGATGACGTCATCGGGACGTCGTGAAAAGTGCATCTGGCTTGTGATGACGTCATCGGGACGTCGTGAAAAGTGCATCTGGCTTCTGATGACGTCATCGGGACGTCGTGAAAAGTGCATCGGGCTTGTGATGACGTCATCGGGACGTCGAGAAAATTGCATCCGGCTTCTGATGACGTCATCGGGACGTCGTGAAAAGTGCATCTGGCTTCTGATGACGGCATCGGGACGTCGTGAAAAGTGCAGCTGGCTTCCGGTGACGTCATCGGGACGTCGTGAAAAGTGCATCTGGCTTCTGATGACGTCATCGGGACGTCGTGAAAAGTGCATCTGGCTTCTGATGACGTCATCGGAACGTCGTGAAAAGTGCATCTGGCTTCTGATGACGTCATCGGGACGTCGTGAAAAGTGCATCTGGCTTCTGATGACGTCATCGGGACGTCGTGAAAAGTGCATCTGGCTTCTGATGACGTCATCGGGACGTCGTGAAAAGTGCATCTGGCTTCTGATGACGTCATCGGGACGTCGTGAAAAGTGCATCTGGCTTCTGATGACGTCATCGGGACGTCGGGAAAAGTGCATCTGGCTTCTGATGACGTCATCGGGACGTCGTGAAAGTGCATCTGGCTTCTGATGACGTCATCGGGACGTCGTGAAAAGTGCATCTGGCTTCTGATGACGTCATCGGGACGTCGTGAAAAGTGCATCTGGCTTCTGATGACGTCATCGGGACGTCGTGAAAAGTGCATCTGGCTTCTGATGACGTCATCGGAACGTCGTGAAAAGTGCATCTGGCTTCTGATGACGTCATCGGGACGTCGTGAAAAGTGCATCTGGCTTCTGATGACGTCATCGGGACGTCGTGAAAAGTGCTTCGGGTTTCTGATGACGTCATCGGGACGTCGTGAAAAGTGCATCTGGCTTCTGATGTCGTCATCGGGACGTCGTGAAAGTGCATCTGGCTTCTGATGACGTCATCGGGACGTCGTGAAAAGTGCATCTGGCTTCTGATGACGTCATCGGGACGTCGTGAAAAGTGCATCTGGTTTCTGATGACGTCATCGGGACGTCGTGAAAAGTGCATCTGGCTTCTGATGACGTCATCGGGACGTCGTGAAAAGTGCATCTGGCTTCTGATGACGTCATTGGGACGTCGTGAAAAGTGCATCTGGCTTCTGATGACGTCATCGGGACGTCGTGAAAAGTGCATCTGGCTTCTGATGACGTCATCGGGACGTCGTGAAAAGTGCATCTGGCTTCTGATGACGTCATCGGGACGTCGTGAAAAGTGCTTCGGGCTTCTGATGACGTCATCGGGACGTCGTGAAAAGTGCATCTGGCTTCTGATGACGTCATCGGGACGTCGTGAAAAGTGCATCTGGCTTCTGATGACGTCATCGGGACGTCGTGAAAAGTGCATCTGGCTTCTGATGACGTCATCGGGACGTCGTGAAAAGTGCATCTGGCTTCTGATGACGTCATCGGGACGTCGTGAAAAGTGCATCTGGCTTCTGACGACGTCATCGGGACGTCGTGAAAAGTGCATCTGGCTTCTGATGACGTCATCGGGACGTCGTGAAAAGTGAATCTGGCTTCTGATGACGTCATCGGGACGTCGTGAAAAGTGCATCTGGCTTCTGATGACGTCATCGGGACGTCGTGAAAAGTGCATCTGGCTTCTGATGACGTCATCGGGACGTCGTGATAAGTGCATCTGGCTTCTGATGACGTCATCGGGACGTCGTGAAAAGTGCATCTGGCTTCTGATGACGTCATCGGGACGTCGTGATAAGTACATCTGGCTTCTGATGACGTCATCGGGACGTCGTGATAAGTACATCTGGCTTCTGATGACGTCATCGGAACGTCGTGAAAAGTGAATCTGGCTTCTGATGACGTCATCGGGACGTCGTGAAAAGTGCATCTGGCTTCCGATGACGTCATCGGGACGTCGTCAAAAGTGCATCTGGCTTCTGATGACGTCATCGGGACGTCGTGAAAAGTGCATCTGGCTTCTGATGGCGTCATCGGGACGTCGTGAAAAGTGCATCTGGCTTCTGATGACGTCATCGGGACGTCGTGAAAAGTGCATCTGGCTTCTGATGACGTCATCGGGACGTCGTGAAAAGTGCATCTGGCTTCTGATGACGTCATCGGGACGTCGTGAAAAGTGCATCTGGCTTCTGATGACGTCATCGGGACGTCGTGAAAGTGCATCTGGCCTTCTGATGACGTCATCGGGACGTCGCGAAAAGTGCATTTGGCTTCTGATGACGTCATCGGGACGTCGTGAAAAGTGCATCTGGCTTCTGATGACGTCATCGGGACGTCGTGAAAAGTGCATCTGGCTTCTGATGACGTCATCGGAACGTCGTGAAAAGTGCATCTGGCTTCTGATGACGTCATCGGGACGTCGTGAAAAGTGCATCTGGTTTCTGATGACGTCATCGGGACGTCGTGAAAAGTGCATCTGGCTTCTGATGACGTCATCGGGACGTCGTGAAAAGTGCATCTGGCTTCTGATGACGTCATCGGGACGTCGTGAAAAGTGCATCTGGCTCCTGATGACGTCATCGGGACGTCGTGAAAAGTGCATCTGGCTTCTGATGACGTCATCGGGACGTCGTGAAAAGTGCATCTGGCTTCTGATGACGTCATCGGGACGTCGTGAAAAGTGCATCTGGCTTCTGATGACGTCATTGGGACGTCGTGAAAAGTGCATCTGGCTTCTGATGACGTCATCGGGACGTCGTGAAAAGTGCATCTGGCTTCTGATGACGTCATCGGGACGTCGTGAAAAGTGCATCTGGCTTCTGATGACGTCATCGGGACGCCGTGAAAAGTGCATCTGGCTTCTGATGACGTCATCGAGACGTCGTGAAAAGTGTATCTGGCTTCTGATGACGTCATCGGGACGTCGTGAAAAGTGCATCTGGCTTCTGATGACGTCATCGGGACGTCGTGAAAAGTGCATCTGGCTTCTGATGACGTCATCGGGACGTCGTGAAAAGTGCATCTGGCTTCTGATGACGTCATCGGGACGTCGTGAAAAGTGCATCTGGCTTCTGATGACGTCACCGTGACGTCGTTAAAACTGCATCTGGCTTCTGATGACGTCATCGGAACGCCGTGAAAAGTGCATCTGGCTTCTGATGACGTCATCGGGACGTCGTGAAAAGTGCATCTGGCTTCTGATGATGTCATCGGTACGTCGTGAAAAGTGCATCTGGCTCCTGATGACGTCGGGATGTCGTGAAAAGTGCATCTAGCTTCTGATGATGTCATCGGGACGTCGTGAAAAATGCATCTGGCTCCTGATGACGTCGGGATGTCGTGAAAAGTGCATCTAGCTTCTGATGACGTCATCGAGACGTCGTGAAAAGTGCATCTGGCTCCTGATGACGTCATCGGGATGTCGTGAAAAGTGCATCTGGCTTCTGATGACGTCATCGGGACGTCGTGAAAAGTGCATCTGGCTTCTGATGACGTCATCGGGGCGTCGTGAAAAGTGCGTCTGGCTTCTGATGACGTCATAGGGACGTCGTGAAAAGTGCATCTGGCTTCTGATGACGTCATCGGGACGTCGTGAAAAGTGCATCTGGCTTCTGATGACGTCATCGGGACGTCGTGAAAAGTGCATCTGGCTTCTGATGACGTCATCGGGACGTCGTGAAAAGTGCATCTGGCTTCTGATGACGTCATCGGGACGTCGTGAAAGTGCATCTGGCTTCTGATGATGTCATCGGGACGTCGTCAAAAGTGCATCTGGTTTCTGATGACGTCATCGGGACGTTGTCAAAAGTGCATCTGGCTTCTGATGACGTCATCGGGACGTCGTGAAAAGTGCATCTGTTTCTGATGACGTCATCGGGACGTTGTCAAAAGTGCATCTGGCTCCTGATGACGTCATCGGGACGTCGTCAAAAGTGCATCTGGCTTCTGATGACGTCATCGGGACGTCGTGAAAAGTGCATCTGGCTTCTGATGACGCCATCGGGACGCCGTGAAAGTTGCATCTGGCTTCTGATGACGTCATCGGGACGTCGTGAAAAGTGCATCTGGCTTCTGATGACGTCATCGGGACGTCGTGAAAAGTGCATCTGGCTTCTGATGACGTCATCGGGACGTCGTGAAAAGTGCATCTGGCTTCTGATGACGTCATCGGGACGTCGTGAAAAGTGCATCTGGCTTCTGATGACGTCATCGGGACGTCCTGAAAAGTGCATTTGGCTTCTGATGACGTCATCGGGACGTCAAAAAAAGTGCATCTGGCTTCTGATGACGTCATCGGGACGTCGTGAAAAGTGCATCTGGCTTCTGACGACGTCATCGGGACGTCGTGAAAAGTGCATCTGGCTCCTGATGACGTCATCGGGACGTCGAAAAAAGTTCATCTGGCTTCTGATGATGTCATCGGGACGTCGTAAAAAGTGCATCTGGCTTCTGATGACGTCATCGGGACGTCCTGAAAAGTGCATCTGGCTTCTGATGACGTCATCGGGACGTCGAAAAAAGTGCATCTGGCTTCTGATGACGTCATCGGGACGTCGTGAAAAGTATATCTGGCTACTGATGACGTCATCGGGACGTCGTGAAAAGTGCTTTGGGCTTCTGATGACGTCATTGGGACGTCGTGAAAAGTGCATCTGGCTTCTGATGACGTCATCGGGACGTCGTGAAAAGTGCATCTGGCTTCTGATGACGTCATCGGGACGTCGTGAAAAGTGCATCTGGCTTCTGATGACGTCATCGGGACGTCGTGAAAAGTGCATCTGGCTTCTGATGACGTCATCGGGACGTCGTGAAAAGTGCATCTGGCTTCTGATGACGTCATCGGGACGTCGTGAAAAGTGCATCTGGCTTCTGATGACGTCATCGGGACGTGGTGAAAAGTGCATCTGGCTTCTAATGACGTCATCGGGACGTCGTTAAAAGTGCATCTGGCTTTTGATGACGTCATCGGTACGTGGTGAAAAGTGCATCTGGCTTCTAATGACGTCATCGGGACGTCGTGAAAAGTGCATCTGGCCTCTGATGACGTCATCGGAACGTCGTGAAAAGTGCATCTGGCTTCTGATGACGTCATCGGGACGTCGTGAAAAGTGCATCTGGCTTCTGATGACGTCATCGGGACGTCGTGAAAAGTGCATCTGGCTCCTGATGACGTCATCGGGACGTCGTGAAAAGTGCATCTGGCTTCTGATGACGTCATCGGGACGTCGTGAAAAGTGCATCTGGCTTCTGATGACGTCATCGGGACGTCGTGAAAAGTGCATCTGGCTTCTGATGACGTCATCGGGACGTCGTGAAAAGTGCATCTGGCTTCTGATGACGTCATCGGGACGTCGTGAAAAGTGCATCTAGCTTCCGATGACGTCATCGAGACGTCGTGAAAAGTGCATCTGGCTTCTGATGACGTCATCGGAACGTCGTGAAAAGTGCATCTGGCTTCTGATGACGTCATCGGGACGTCGTGAAAAGTGCATCTGGCTTCTGATGACGTCATCGGGACGTCGTGAAAAGTGCATCTGGCTCCTGATGATGTCATCGGGACGTCGTGAAAAGTGCATCTAGCTTCTGATGACGTCATCGAGACGTCGTGAAAAATGCATCTGGCTTCTGATGACGTCATCGGGACGTCGTGAAAGTGCATCTGGCTTCTGATGACGTCATCGGGACGTCGTGAAAAGTGCATCTGGCTTCTGATGACGTCACCGTGACGTTGTGAAAACTGCATCTGGCTTCTGATGACGTCATCGGGGCGTCGTGAAAAGTGCATCTGGCTTCTGATGACGTCATCGGGACGTCGTGAAAAGTGCATCTGGCTTCTGATGACGTCATCGGGACGTCGCGAAAAGTGCATCTGGTTTCTGATGACGTCATCGGGACGTCGTGAAAAGTGCATCTGGCTTCTGATGACGTCATCGGGACGTCGTGAAAAGTGCATCTGGCTTCTGATGACGTCATCGGGACGTCGTGAAAAGTGCATCTGGCTTCTGATGACGTCATCGGGACGTCGTGAAAAGTGCATCTGGCTTCTGATGACGTCAACGGGACGTCGTGAAAGTGCATCGGGCTCTGATGACGTCATCGGGACGTCGTGAAAAGTGCATCGGGCTCTGATGACGTCATCGGGACGTCGTGAAAAGTGCATCTGGCTTCTGATGACGTCATCGGGACGTCGTGAAAAGTGCATCGGGCTTGTGATGACGTCACCAGGACGTCGTGAAAAGTGCATCTGGCTTCTGATGACGTCATCGGGACGTCGTGAAAAGTGCATCGGGCTTGTGATGACGTCATCGGGACGTCGTGAAAAGTGCATCTGGCTTCTGATGACGTGATCGGGACGTCGTGAAAATTGCATCCGGCTTCTGATGACGTCATCGGGACGTCGTGAAAAGTGCATCTCGCTTCTGATGACGTCATCGGGACGTCGCGAAAAGTGCAGCTGGCGTCTGATGACGTCATCGGGACGTCGCCAAAAGTGCATCTGGCTTCTGTTGACGGCATCGGGACGTCGTGAAAAGTGCATCTGGCTTCTGATGGCGTCATCGGGACGTCGTGAAACGTGCATCTGGCTTCTGATGACGTCATCGGGACGTCGTGAAAAGTGCAGCTGGCTTCTGATGACGTCATTGGTACGTCGTGAAATTTGCATCTGGCTTCTCAAGACGTCATCGGGACGTCGTGAAAAGTGCATCTGGCTTCTGATGACGTCATCGGGACGTCGTGAAAAGTGCATCTGGCTTCTGATGATGTCATCGGGACGTCGTGAAAAGTGCATCTGGCTTCTGATGACGTCATCGGGACGTCGTGAAAAGTGCATCTGGCTTCTGATGACGTCATCGGGACGTCGTGAAAAGTGCATCTGGCTTCTGATGATGTCATCGGGACGTCGTGAAAAGTGCATCTGGCTTCTGATGACGTCATCGGGACGTCGTGAAAAGTGCATCTGGCTTCTGATGACGTCATCGGGACGTCGTGAAAAGTGCACCTGGCTCCTGATGATGTCATCGGGACGTCGTGAAAAGTGCATCTGACTTCTGATGATGTCATCGGGACGTCGTGAAAAGTGCATCTGGCTTCTGATGACGTCATCGGGACGTCGTGGCAAGGGCATCTGGCTTCTGATAACGTCATCGGGACGTCGTGAAAAGTGCATCTGGCTCCTGATGACGTCATCGGGACGTCGTGAAAAGTGCATCTGGCTTCTGATGACGTCATCGGGACGTCGTGAAAAGTGCATCTGGCTTCTGATGACGTCATCGGGACGTCGTGAAAAGTGCATCTGGCTTCTGATGACGTCATCGGAACGTCGTGAAAAGTGCATCTGGCTTTTGATGACGTCATCGGGACGTCGTAAAAAGTGCATCTGGCTTCTGATCACGTCATCGGGACGTCGTCAAAAGTGCATCTGGCTTCTGATGTCATCGGGACGACGTGAAAAGTGCATCTGGCTTCTGATGACGTCATCGGGACGTCGTGAAAAGTGCATATGGCTTCTGATGACGTCATCGGGACGTCGTGAAAAGTGCATCTGGCTTCTGATGACGTCATCGGGACGTCGTGAAAAGTGCATCTGGCTTCTGATGACGTCATCGGAACGTCGTGAAAGGTGCATCTGGCTTCTGATGACGTCATTGGGACGTCGTCAAAAGTGCATCTGGCTTCTGATGACGTCGTCGGAACGTCGTGAAAGGTGCATCTGGCTTCTGATGACGTCATTGGGACGTCGTGAAAAGTGCATCTGGTTTCTGATGACGTCATCGGGACGTCGTCAAAAGTGCATCTGGCTTCTGATGACGTCATCGGGACGTCGTGAAAAGTGCATCTAGCTTCTGATGACGTCATTGGGACGTCGTGAAAAGTGCATCTGGCTTCTGATAACGTCATCGGGACGTCGTGAATAGTGCTTCGGGCTTCGGATGACGTCATCGGGACGTGGTCAAAAGTGCATCTGGCTTCTGATGACGTCATCGGGACGTCGTGAAAAGTGCATCTGGCTTCTGATGACGTCATCGGGACGTCGTGAAAAGTGCATCTGGCTTCTGATGACGTCATCGGGACGTCGTGAAAAGTGCACCTGGCTTCTGATGACGTCATCGGGACGTAGTAAAAAGTGCATAGGGCCTCTGATGACGTCTTCGGGACGTAGTAAAAAGTGCATATGGCTTCTGATGACGTGATCGGGACGTCGCCAAAAGTGCTTCTGGCTTCTGATGACGTCATCGGGACGACGTGAAAAGTGCATCTGGCTTCTGATGACGTCATCGGGACGTCGTGAAAAGTGCATATGGCTTCTGATGACGTCATCGGGACGTCGTGAAAAGTGCATCTGGCTTCTGATGACGTCATCGGGACGTCGTGAAAAGTGCATCTGGCTTCTGATGACGTCATCGGGACGTCGTGAAATGTGCATCTGGCTTCTGATGACGTCATCGGGACGTCGTGAAAAGTGCATCTGGCTTCTGATGACGTCGTCGGGACGTCGTGAAAAGTGCATCTGGTTTCTGATGACGTCATCTGGACGTCGTGAAAAGTGCTTCGGGCTTCGGATGACGTCATCGGGACGTCGTGAAAAGTGCATCTTGCTTCTGATGACGTCATCGGGACGTCGTGAAAAGTGCATCTGGTTTCTGATGACGTCATCGGGACGTCGTGAAAAGTGCTTCGGGCTTCTGATGACGTCATCGGGACGTCGTGAAAAGTGCATCTGGCTTCTGATGACGTCATCGGGACGTCGTGAAAAGTGCTTCAGGCTTCTAATGACGTCATCTGGACGTCGTGAAAAGTGCATCTGGCTTCTGATGACGTCATCGGGACGTCGTGAAAAGTGCATCTGGCTTCTGATGACGTCATCGGGACGTCGTGAAAAGTGCATCTGGCTTCTGATGACGTCATCGGGACGTCGTGAAAAGTGCATACGACTTCTGATGACGTCATCGGGACGTAGTGAAAAGTGCATCGAGCTTCTGATGACGTCATCGGGACGTAGTGAAAAGTGCATCGAGCTTCTGATGATCTCATCGGGACGTAGTAAAAAGTGCATAGGGCCTCTGATGACGTCTTCGGGACGTAGTAAAAAGTGCATATGGCTTCTGATGACGTGATCGGGACGTCGCCAAAAAACATCGAGGTTCTGATGGCGTGATCGGGACGTAGTGAAAAGTGCATCGAGCTTCTGATGACGTCATCGTGACGTAGTAAAAAGGGCATCGAGCTTCTGATGACGTCTTCGGGACGTAGTAAAAAGTGCATCAGGCTTCTGATGACGTCATCGGGACGTCGTGAAAAGTGCTTCGGGTTTCTGATGACGTCATCGGGACGTCGTGAAAAGTGCATCTGGTTTCTGATGACGTCATCGGGACGTCGCGAAAAGTACATCTGGCTTCTGATGACGTCATCGGGACGTCGTGAAAAGTGCTTCGGGCTTCTGATGACGTCATCGGGACGACGTGAAAAGTGCTTCTGGCTTCTGATGACGTCATCGGGACGTCGTGAAAAGTGCATCTGGCTTCTGATGACGTCATCGGGACGTCGCGAAAAGTGCATCTGGCTTCTGATGACGTCATCGGGACGTCGCGAAAAGTGCATCTGACTTCTGATGACGTCATCGGGACGTCGTGGAAATCGCTTCTGGCTTCTGATGACGTCATCGGGACGTCGTGAAAAGTGCTTCTGGCTTCTGATGACGTCATCGAGACGTCGCGAAAAGTGCATCTGGCTTCTGATGACGTCATCGGGACGTCGTGAAAAGTGCATCTGGCTTCTGATGACGTCATCGGGACGTCGTGAAAAGTGCTTCTGGCTTCTGATGACGTCATCGGGACGTCGTGAAAAGTGCATCTGGCTTCTGATGACGTCATCGGGACGTCGTGAAAAGTGCATCTGGTTTCTGATGACGTCATCGGGACGTCGTGAAAAGTGCATCTGGCTTCTGATGACGTCATCGGGACGTCGTGAAAAGTGCATATGGCTTCTGATGACGTCATCGGGACGTCGTGAAAAGTGCTTCTGGTTTCTGATAGCGTCATCGCGACGTCGTGAAAAGTGCATCTGGCTTCTGATGACGTCATCGGGATGTCGTGAAAAGCGCATCTGGTTTCTGATGACGTCATCGGGACGTCGTGAAAAGTGCTTCGGGCTTCTGATGACGTCATCGGGACGTCGTGAAAAGTGCATCTGGCTTCTGATGACGTCATCGGGACGTCGTGAAAAGTGCATCTGGCTTCTGATGACGTCATCGGGACGTCGTGAAAAGTGCATCTGGCTTTTGATGACGTCATCGGGACGTCGTTAAAAGTGCATCTGGCTTCTGATTACGCCATCGGGACGTCGTTAAAAGTGCATCTGGCTTTTGATGACGTCATCGGTACGTGGTGAAAAGTGCATCTGGCTTCTAATGACGTCATTGGGACGTCGTGAAAAGTGCATATGGCCTCTGATGACGTCATCGGAACGTCGTGACAAGTGCCTCTGGCTTTTGATGACGTCATCGGGACGTCGTGAAAAGTGCATCTGGCTTCTGATGACGTCATCGGGACGTCGTCAAAAGTGCATATGGCTTCTGATGACGTCATTGGGACGTCGTCAAAAGTGCTTCGGGCTTCTGATGGCGTCATCGGGACGTCGTGAAAAGTGCATCTGGTTTCTGATGACGTCATCGGGACGTTGTCAAAAGTGCATCTGGCGGCTTCTGATGACGTCATCGGGACGTCGTGAAAAGTGCATATGGCTTCTGATGACGTCATCGGGACGTCGTGAAAGGTGCATCTGGTTTTTGATGACGTCCTGGGGACGTCGTGAAAAGTGCTTCGGGCTTCTGATGACGCCATCGGGACGTCGTCAAAAGTCAATCTGGCTTCTGATGACGTGATCGGGACGTCGCCAAAAAGTGCTTCCGGGCTTCTGATGACGTCATCGGGACGTCGTCAAAAGTGCATCTGGTTTCTGATGACGTCATCGGGACGTTGTGAAAAGTGCATCTGGCTTCTGATAACGTCATAGGGACGTAGTAAAAAGTGCATAAGACTTCTGATGACGTCTTCGGGACGTAGTAAAAAGTGCATATGGCTTCTGATGACGTCATCGGGACGTCGCCAAAAGCGCATCGAGCTTCTGATGACGTCATCGGGACGTAGTAAAAAGTGCATATGGCCTCTGATGACGTCATCGGGACGTAGTAAAAAGGGCATCGAGCTTCT
This sequence comes from Aplectana chamaeleonis, assembly GCA_029168955.1. NCBI lineage: Eukaryota > Metazoa > Nematoda > Chromadorea > Rhabditida > Cosmocercidae > Aplectana > Aplectana chamaeleonis. The sequence continues at coordinate 645,509 of JAPDOI010000375.1, read as the reverse complement.
GATGACGTCTTCGGGACGTAGTAAAAAGTGCATATGGCTTCTAATGACGTGATCGGGACGTCGCCAAAAAACATCGAGCTTCTGATGACGTCTTCGGGACGTAGTAAAAAGTGCATATGGCTTCTGATGACGTGATCGGGACGTCGCCAAAAGCGCATCGAGGTTCTGATGACGTCCTCGGGACGTCGTGAAAAGTGCTTCGGGCTTCTGATGACGCCATCGGGACGTCGTCAAAAGTCCATCTGGCTTCTGATGACGTCATCGGAACGTCGTCAAAAGTGCTTCGGGCTTCTGATGACGTCCTCGGGACGTCGTGAAAAGTGCTTCGGGCTTCTGATGACGTCATCGGGACGTCGTGAAAAGTGCATCTGGTTTCTGATGACGTCATCGGGACGTTGTCAAAAGTGCTTCGGGCTTCTGATGACGCCATCGGGACGTCGTCAAAAGTCCATCTGGCTTCTGATGACGTCATCGGAACGTCGTCAAAAGTGCTTCGGGCTTCTGATGACGTCATCGGGACGTCGTGAAAAGTGCATCTGGTTTCTGATGACGTCATCGGGACGTTGTCAAAAGTGCATCTGGCTTCTGATGACGTCATCGGGACGTCGTGAAAAGTGCATATGGCTTCTGATGACGTCATTGGGACGTCGTCAAAAGTGCTTCGGGCTTCTGATGACGTCATCGGGACGTCGTGAAAAGTGCATCTGGCTTCTGATGACGTCATTGGGACGTCGTCAAAAGTGCATCTGGTTTCTGATGACGTCCTCGGGACGTCGTGAAAAGTGCTTCGGGCTTCTGATGACGCCATCGGGACGTCGTCAAAAGTCCATCTGGCTTCTGATGACGTCATCGGAACGTCGTCAAAAGTGCTTCGGGCTTCTGATGACGTCATCGGGACGTCGTCAAAAGTGCATCTGGTTTCTGATGACGTCATCGGGACGTTGTCAAAAGTGCATCTGGCTTCTGATGACGTCATCGGGACGTCGTGAAAAGTGCATCTGGCTTCTGATGACGTCATCGGGACGTCGACAAAATGCTTCGGGCTTCTGATGACGTCATCGGGACGTCGTGAAAAGTGCTTCGGGCTTCTGATGACGTCATCGGGACGTCGTCAAAAGTGCATCTGGCTTCTGATGACGTCATCGGAACGTCGTCAGAAGTGCATCGGGCTTCTGATGACGTCATCGGGACGTCGTCAAAAGTGCATCTGGTTTCTGATGACGTCATCGGGACGTTGTCGAAAGTGCATCTGGCTTCTGATGACGTCATCGGGACGTCGTGAAAAGTGCATCTGGCTTCTGATGACGTCATCGGGACGTCGTGAAAAGTGCTTCGGGCTTCTGATGACGTCATTGGGACGTCGTCAAATGTGCTTCGGCCTTCTGATGACATCATCGGGACGTCGTGAAAAAGTGCATCTGGTTTCTGATGACGTCCTCGGGACGTCGTGAAAAGTGCTTCGGGCTTCTGATGACGCCATCGGAACGTCGTCAAAAGTGCTTCGGGCTTCTGATGACGTCATCGGGACGTCGTGAAAAGTGCATCTGGTTTCTGATGACGTCATCGGGACGTCGTCAAAAGTGCATCTAGCTTCTGATGACGTCATCGGAACGTCGTCAAAAGTGCTTCGGGCTTCTGATGACGTGATCGGGACGTCGTCAAAATGCTTCGGGCTTCTGATGACGTCATCGGGACGTCGTGAAAAGAGCTTCGTGCTTCTGATGACGTCATCGGGACGTCGTGAGAAGTGCTTCGGGCTTCTGATGACGTCATCGAGACGTCGTGAAAAGTGCTTCGGGCTTCTGATGACGTCTGTAGAAGCCCGCTTCTGGGCTTTGCTGCTGTATCGAGGCCGTCGAGGGGAAGCGATTTATTCACAAGTGAAGTATGCACACCGAGCTAACCCTTTTATAGGGTAGCGTTCATTATCATATCACACAATAACAAAACATAAATGATCACAGTATCACATTCAAGTTGTTTGTTCTTCCGTGATATCGCTTCATTGTGAAGGAGCCCGGTCTTGCCCGGTCTCCCCTAGGTCTTCTCCTTGTTGTTCTCGCGATAGTCGCGATACTCCGGGCGGGACTTTGATGGGTACGCAATCTTTCTTCGCAACTTCTCGCGCACCATTGTCCTCTGTTGGTTGGGAGCTGTTTCCCGATCGCTCCGATCGAGATCTTTTTCTCAAGTTGTATCGTGGTGGAGGTTTGCACTCCGTTGAAGTCAGAAGAGCATCGTCTTGCCGATCTTCTTCCAACTCGAGTGGTATGAGGAGGTTGATCGGTCTTCTTATTACTCTTCCTTTTGTTGATCTGAACTCAACTTCGCTGGTCGAGTTGATTGCTGTAATTCTTCCCATACTCCATGCATTTCTCGGTACGTTGGGGTCCATCAAAGAACGACTTGTCCGATCTTTGGGCTTTTCGAAGTTGACTTTCCTTGTTTAAGAGATTTTTGGTGAAATGCTCTCAGTTCTGTCAGGTAGTTCGAATGCCACACCTCCCAGAATTTTCTTGTCAACTGATAAGAGCTTTCCAAAGCTTCCACTGCTTGATATCTCGTTCGTAGGAGAATGAGATTCTCGGGCGGGCGGTAGTCAGGATCCTGCTGCGTAGCTTCATATTGCAGTTCCAACGGGTAGGTTAGACAAATATCTTTTTGAATGAAGTCTATGGGCCTAATTGTAGGTGATTCTTCCTCCCCTTTCCGCTTCAACGTACGTCAAAGGACGGCTGTTAAGACAGGCTTCAATTTCGGTTAGAAGTGTCGTAGTGGTTTCGAAGTTTAACTTTTTGCGTCCGACGGCTTTGTACATGGCGTTCTTCACGGATTGAATTAGCCTTTCGTAAAATCCGCCTTTCCAAGGGCGTACGGCGTGATATACTTCCACTCGATTCCTTGTTGCATACCAAATCGCTTTAGTTCACTGTTTTCCATCCATTCCTTGTAAGCTTCCGCAAGTATATCTTGGCCGAGCTTGAACTGACGGGGCGTTGTCGCAGGTTATGCTCTCTGGAGTGCCTCTTCTGGCAACGAATCTTCTTAGGGCGTTAATCACCGAAGATGTACTCGCGTCTGGCAACAATTCCAGGTGAATTAGTCTTGTCACAGCGCATGTGAAGATTGAACCATACGCCTTCGAGGTGCTATCAGAAGCTTCGCTGGTTTCTTTGAGATGTAGAGGACCAAACATGTCCATGCCGACATGAAGAAATGGCCTGCTTTCGATTACTCTCCTGGATGGCAGATTCTTGGCCTCAGGGTAGCGGAACGGCAGGCTGTTGAACTTCTGACATGGAATACAACCTCGTACTGCCATTTTCACTTGTTTACGCAATCGCGGAATCCAGAAGTGCTGTCGGACGTTTGCCATGGTATGTGCAACAGAACAGTGGTATTGACCATGTGCCTTTTGAATCACTAATTTCGCGAAATCCGTCTCTGGAGCTAGTATCACAGGCAGTTTTGCGCTCTTCGATAGATTACTCTTGCCTAGCCGTCCATAGCATCTGTAGATTCCATCATCATCCTTTTTGATATTTAGGTGATTATTCGTTGTTGCCAAAATGATTTTCTTGAATCGTTGCTGATGGATTTTCCAGATGAATTTTCTCGCTTGTTGGATGTTTCCGGACTTCAACTGTTCTGTTCCCTTTTGGGCTAGCATTTCCGGGATTGTCGTCTCCAGCCGTCGTTTTGTACGTTCCGGAAGTACTCTTGATACATTCGCGATGAAGCGTAGAACGTATGCAGCCGTGGTTTCGAGCTTGTACAAAGTTGAGAATCGAGCTAAGTTGAACAGTATCGATGGAGTATCTTCTCGATTCACTGACAGAACATTTCCATGGATTGCTTCGTTCTCCAAGTTTAGCAGAAAGGGTTGATTTTCAGCTGGCCAATGAGTGGCCTGCTGGGACAGTAGATCAGGGCCTTTCCACCAGATGCTTTGTTGAAATTCCTTCGCCATTGCTCCTCTAGTTCCAACATCTGCGGGATTTTCATCAGTGCTTATGTATCCGAATTTCGTCACTAGCCCCCTTTCTTGGAGATTCTCGACAATCGCTTTGACTTCTTTCAGTCTGTTAGAAACGAGGCGCCCAACGTTCTTATCTGGCGCAATTTTCTTCAACCATTGCAGAACTATTTGAGAGTCTGTGAAGATTTGTATTGCATTAATCTTGATGGTTTGCTGGAGTTCTTCAATAATCGTCACCGCAAGCCTTGCTGCCATTGTAATAGCGTTCATTTCGAGTTTTGGAATGGTGCTATTTTCGTTCTTTTGGAAGTCTTGACTTGGCCATGAGGAGGTTAACTCTTCCATCATAGACGAGATATGCTACGGAACACATGGCAGTTTTACTAGCATCTGCGAAAAAGAATCAAGCTATGGCTAGCTGACTTGTCCGCCATTTTCTTGGTAGTTTTATTTCAACATTTCCAGTTTCCAATAGAATATCGTACCACTTTTGGGCATCTGCGGCTGTCAGTTGTGTGTCCCAGTCGTAATCCTTCGTCCAAAGGTACTGGAAGAACTGTTTTGGTTTTTAACATGAGAGGAGTTAGCCATCCCATGGGATCGTATACTGAAGCTATTGAACTCAGAATTGCTCTTTTTGTCGTGTTTGTTGTGCTCAGCTGATGGTTGTTGACTAGTAGTATGTCTTCTGTGGGTTTCCATCGAATCCCGAGTACCTTCGGTTGCTTCTCCTGTGACATATCCTTAGGATTGATTTGGGAGTTGAAGTTGGGGTCGTTCGAAGTGAATTCTCTTAGGTTCATGTTCAGCTCTTCAAAGATTTTCTTCGAAGTCTGGTATTTCTTCAAGGCTTCCTGTGTGCTTTCAGCGCTGAAGAATAGGTTGTCGACGTAGAGGTTGGTATTTATCTCCTCCAGAAATCCAGGTTCTTCTTTTGCTGAGTTTAGGTGAAATCGTATTGTTGCTGCCAGAAGGAATGGTGATGCATTGATTCCGAAGGTGACTCTGGTGAAGCGATAGACCACTGTGTTGTCCTTCGTAGGTGGTTTTGAAACGTCTCTCACCCACAGACATCTGGTCGCGTCACGATCTTCTTCCTGGAGCCGCACTTGAAGAAAGGCTTTTTCCACATCGGATGTTACTTCTATTCTTCCAGTTCGAAAACGCAGCATCATTCCAATGAGTTTCGGCAGTATGAGAGGGCCTTGGTGAAGAACGTCGTTGAGGCTCGGTTTGCCTCTATAATGCGCCGATGCGTCGAAGACTATTCTTTTTGGTGTCGTCTTCTTTTCAGGTGTGATGACAGCATGATGCGGTAGATAGTGAATTATCTTGCCTTGACCGTCTTGAACTTCTGGAGCTTCTTCCAGAATGCCCTTTGCGAGTTGATCCTTGAAAATTTGATCGTATTCCTCAAGGAAACGGGAGTTGGTTTGGCATGTGCGAAAGAGTCCTTGCAGTCTCGCTTCGGCTATTTGTCTGTTATCTGGAAGATGTTCATGATTGTCCTTCCATGGCAGTCGGACGTGATATCCATCTGGCCTTTTGACGATCGTTTCGTTAAAGCGCTTCAGCACTGCTTCGTTGATTTGCTGTTTCTCCAGGTGATGGGGTCCAGTAAACTCCTCTGTTCCTGATGACTCAAAGGTAAGGAACTGTTCCCATTTGCTTTGCTCTTCGTCTTTGGGCATAGTTAGTTGAACGTGAGCGTTGGTTTGCGTCACATCAGACTCCTTTCCAGACGTCGTGTATCCGAATGAGGTTGAAATCAGATGGAGGCCTGAAGGAAGCTTCATAATCCCATCTTTTATGACTTGCCAGAGTTGGTCGCAACCAAGTAAAATCTGAGGATCTGTTGCCTTTGCTGGCAACAGTGAGAGCCGAATTCCGTTCTCTCTGATGAAGTTTATATCCTCCATGTCATAGTATGGTGTCGCTACATGACTAGTTATGACGTCGCTCTTATAGAGTTTGAACTCCAAGATGCGTCCTTGAATGTCTTTGAGCTTGACTGATACGATGTCGTGATATGTTTCTCTTGTTTCGTTGGATCCAAAAGTGTTCAGGCGAAGAAGTTCACGTCCTACACGCGGCAGCTGTAGATCATCCACTATGGATGAGTGTATGAATGACAATTCTGAACCGGTATCAAGAAGAATCCTTGTATTCTGTGACTTGATCGGACCGATTATTTGTGCTGATCCAGTGAGAAGCTGAGCCCTTTGCGTAGATTGCTTGCTGATCTGCATCACGGCTTGACTGTTCTGTACTGGAAATGAGACTTCGTTGTCATCGGGATGACTTGAAACGAAGGTTTGCGTTGTGGGTCTAGCTTGCCTTGAGGTTGTGTAACTTTGTGGCCTTGGATTGTTGTCTCCGGTTTGGTTGTGTCCAGGAGAACGTTGAGGATTGTGCAACGAAGTGTGGTGTTTCTGTCCACATATTCTGCATCCTCGCTTGCTACAAGCTTCGGCATTGTGATCCGAACGTCCGCAGTTCCTGCAAAGCCTGTTACGATTGAAGAATGCTGTTCTTTGACTGAGGGGTGTCGTCGGGCAGTCGACCGAACGGTGAGAGGCCTGCTTGCAGTAGAGGCATTCGGAGGGCTGAAACTGTCGTCTGTTTCTGCTCCAAGAGTTCATAGTGACTGCGTTTTCAGTGATCGTGTTGCGACTGGTACTGCCTGATGATGCTTGGGCTTCTTCGATAATCTCTTTCTTAGTGATGATGTCGTCCACTTCAGAGTAGAACTTGTCCCAGCTCCAATCCTTAGAATTCCTGAGCTCTGATTTCTTCTCTAAAATTTTCAGTTGGATTCGCTCATTGAATTTTCTGAAGATTTGCGTGAGCAATTGCCTCTGGTTCACGTCTTCTTCTTTTGTTGCCAACTGAGCCATGGATGTCGCGATTTGATCCAAGAGTTTCCGTTGCTGACGAGTGGACGGTCCCTCTGCCTTGAGGTTCTCCAGCCTTCTATAGAGTTGATCAATGATGGTCTCATTGTTGCCATAGCGCTTCTGCAGCCATTGAACGGCTTCCATGTAGTTAGCTTCCGTGATTTGAAAACGCGAAGTGGCTTCCTTCACATCACCCTGGAGTGCCTTGATCAGATAATTAAATTTCATCAAGGAGGTATCGGTTGATCGTGAACATTGGTTCTGAAGATTTGCCAGAAGTTGTCCCATTCCCAGTTTCTTCCAGAAAAGTTGGGGACTGGCAGTGTTGGGAGCAGTGATTGTCGCCTTGTGAAATCAGTTGTTTGGATCACTGGTGGTTCCATTCGCTGGAGTGTGACTTCGACTCCAACTTCGTGTTCTAGCAGATCCAGCTTCAGTCTCTCAGCTTTCTCCATCACTTCATCTGTTGAGAGCTGGTACTCTTGAATATCCTCAAGTCCAGTAGAGCGTTCGTCTTCTTCGAGTCCCTCATATCCAAGCTCGAGCTTATCCATCGCTTCTTCCATCGAAATCATGGCTGCGTCAAGCACTCGTATTGACTGCTTAACTTTAAGTAGCTGGTGCTCTAACTGCTCTCGTGGAAGACGTGACCCGTCCGCCTCTGATTGTTCGATGACATCCGAAGCATCGCTCACCGCTCTCGTGAGTAGATTCTTTGACCTGGTTACTCTCGCCTTATGAGTCCTCAACGACAGGGCACCACCTCGTGAAGTGCGAGATTCTTCAACGTCGGATCGTGCGGTCAGCTTTGGAGCACTGTTAACAGCTCTCGTGAGCCGATTTTGGGTACGAGACACCCTTCCTTTGTGAGTCCTCAACGACATAGCAGTAAACAGAGGTGACACACGGAGCGATGGACAAATCTAGCCTTTTATCACAGGACAGTGAAGATTGAAGACGCACCTTCTAGGATACCTTGATCGACCAACCAGCAGCCACAATGATCAAGCACCAGCTCAAATCGATCGAGCGTTGTCGAGCCAATTCCACCAGGCAGACAACAGGAGCCAACGTCTTCTAGCGCTTGTGCTAGATTCCAGCCAGTTGCCACACGTATCGATCCCAGATTCAACAGAGCCGATGCACCATGTAGAAGCCCGCTTCTGGGCTGTGCTGCTGTATCGAGGCCGTCGAGGGGAAGCGATTTATTCACAAGTGAAGTATGCACACCGAGCTAACCCTTTTATAGGGTAGCGTTCATTATCATATCACACAATAACAAAACATAAATGATCACAGTATCACATTCAAGTTGTTTGTTCTTCCGTGATATCGCTTCATTGTGAAGGAGCCCGGTCTTGCCCGGTCTCCTAGGTCTTCTCCTTGTTGTTCTCGCGATAGTCGCGATACTGATGACGTCACTGGGACGTCGTCAAAATGCTTCGGGCTTCTGATGACGTCATCGGGACGTTGTCAAAAGTGCATCTGGCTTCTGATGACGTCATCGGGACGTCGTGAAAAGTGCATCTGGCTTCTGATGACGTCATCGGGACGTCGTGAAAAGTGCATACGACTTCTGATGACGTCACTGGGACGTCGTGAAAAGTGCTTCGGGCTTCTGATGACGTCATCGGGACGTTGTCAAAAAAGCATCTGGCTTCTGATGACGTCATCGGGACGTCGTGAAAAGTGCATCTGGCTTCTGATGACGTCATCGGGACGTCGTGAAAAGTGCATATGGCTTCTGATGACGTCATTGGGACGTCGTCAAAAGTGCTTCGGGCTTCTGATGACGTCATCGGGACGTCGTGAAAAGTGCATCTGGCTTCTGATGACGTCATTGGGACGTCGTCAAAAGTGCATCTGGTTTCTGATGACGTCCTCGGGACGTCGTGAAAAGTGCTTCGGGCTTCTGATGACGCCATCGGGACGTCGTCAAAAGTCTATCTGGCTTCTGATGACGTCATCGGAACGTCGTCAAAAGTGCTTCGGGCTTCTGATGACGTCCTCGGGACGTCGTGAAAAGTGCTTCGGGCTTCTGATGACGCCATCGGGACGTCGTCAAAAGTCCATCTGGCTTCTGATGACGTCATCGGGACGTTGTCAAAAAGTGCTTCGGGCTTCTGATGACGCCATCGGGACGTCGTCAAAAGTCCATCTGGCTTCTGATGAAGTCATCGGAACGTCGTCAAAAGTGCTTCGGGCTTCTGATGACGTCATCGGGACGTCGTGAAAAGTGCATCTGGTTTCTGATGACGTCATCGGGACGTCGTGAAAAGTGCATCTGGCTTCTGATGACGTCATCGGGACGTCGTGAAAAGCGCATATGGCTTCTGATGACGTCATTGGGACGTCGTCAAAAGTGCTTCGGGCTTCTGATGACGTCATCGGGACGTCGTGAAAAGTGCATCTGGCTTCTGATGACGTCATTGGGACGTCGTCAAAAGTGCATCTGGTTTCTGATGACGTCCTCGGGACGTCGTGAAAAGTGCTTCGGGCTTCTGATGACGCCATCGGGACGTCGTCAAAAGTCCATCTGGCTTCTGATGACGTCATCGGAACGTCGTCAGAAGTGCTTCGGGCTTCTGATGACGTCATCGGGACGTCGTCAAAAGTGCATCTGGTTTCTGATGACGTCATCGGGACGTTGTCAAAGTGCATCTGGCTTCTGATGACGTCATCGGGACGTCGTGAAAGTGCATCTGGCTTCTGATGACGTCATCGGAACGTCGCCAAAATGCTTCGGGCTTCTGATGACGTCATCGGGACGTCGTGAAAAGTGCTTCGGGCTTCTGATGACGTCATCGGGACGTCGTCAAAAGTGCATCTGGCTTCTGATGACGTCATCGGAACGTCGTCAGAAGTGCTTCGGGCTTCTGATGACGTCATCGGGACGTCGTCAAAAGTGCATCTGGTTTCTGATGACGTCATCGGGACGTTGTCAAAAGTGCATCTGGCTTCTGATGACGTCATCGGGACGTCGTGAAAAGTGCATCTGGCTTCTGATGACGTCATCGGGACGTCGTGAAAAGTGCATCGGGCTTCTGATGACGTCATTGGGACGTCGTCAAAAGTACTTCGGCCTTCTAATGACGTCATCGGGACGTCGTGAAAAAGTGCATCTGGTTTCTGATGACGTCCTCGGGACGTCGTGAAAAGTGCTTCGGGCTTCTGATGACGCCATCGGAACGTCGTCAAAAGTGCTTCGGGCTTCTGATGACGTCATCGGGACGTCGTGAAAAGTGCATCTGGTTTCTGATGACGTCATCGGGACGTTGTCAAAAGTGCATCTGGCTTCTGATGACGTCATCGGAACGTCGTCAAAAGTGCTTCGGGCTTCTGATGACGTCATCGGAACGTCGTCAAAAGTGCTTCGGGCTTCTGATGACGTCATCGGGACGTTGTCAAAAGTGCATCTGGCTTCTGATGACGTCATCGGGACGTCGTGAAAAGTGCATCTGGCTTCTGATGACGTCATCGGGACGTCGTGAAAAGTGCATATGACTTCTGATTGTAGAAGCCCGCTTCTGGGCTTTGCTGCTGTATCGAGGCCGTCGAGGGGAAGCGATTTATTCACAAGTGAAGTATGCACACCGAGCTAACCCTTTTATAGGGTAGCGTTCATTATCATATCACACAATAACAAAACATAAATGATCACAGTATCACATTCAAGTTGTTTGTTCTTCCGTGATATCGCTTCATTGTGAAGGAGCCCGGTCTTGCCCGGTCTCCCCTAGGTCTTCTCCTTGTTGTTCTCGCGATAGTCGCGATACTCCGGGCAGGACTTTGATGGGTACGCAATCTTTCTTCGCAACTTCTCGCGCACCATTGTCCTCTGTTGGTTGGGAGCTGTTTCCCGATCGCTCCGATCGAGATCTTTTCTCAAGTTGTATCGTGGTGGAGGTTTGCACTCCGTTGAAGTCAGAAGAGCATCGTCTTGCCGATCTTCTTCCAACTCGAGTGGTATGAGGAGGTTGATCGGTCTTCTTATTACTCTTCCTTTTGTTGATCTGAACTCAACTTCGCTGGTCGAGTTGATTGCTGTAATTCTTCCCATACTCCATGCATTTCTCGGTAGGTTGGGGTCCATCAAAAGAACGACTTGTCCGATCTTTGGGCTTTTCGAAGTTGACTTTCCTTGTTTAAGAGATTTTTGGTGAAATGCTCTCAGTTCTGTCAGAGTAGTTCGAATGCCACACCTTCCAGAATTTTCTTTGTCAACTGATAAGAGCTTTCCAAAGCTTCCACTGCTTGATATCTCGTTCGTAGGAGAATGAGATTCTCGGGCGGGCGGTAGTCAGGATCCTGCTGCGTAGCTTCATATTGCAGTTCCAACGGGTAGAGTTAGACAAATATCTTTTTGAATGAAGTCTATGGGCCTAATTGTAGGTGATTCTTCCTCCCTTTCCGCTTCAACGTACGTCAAAGCGACGGCTGTTAAGACAGAGCTTCAATTTCGGTTAGAAGTGTCGTAGTGGTTTCGAAGTTTAACTTTTTGCGTCCGACGGCTTTGTACATGGCGTTCTTCACGGATTGAATTAGCCTTTCGTAAAATCCGCCTTTCCAAGGGGCGTACGGCGTGATATACTTCCACTCGATTCCTTGTTGCATACCAAATCGCTTTAGTTCACTGTTTTCCATCCATTCCTTGTAAGCTTCCGCAAGTATATCTTGGCCGAGCTTGAATGACGGGGCGTTGTCGCAGGTTATGCTCTCTGGAGTGCCTCTTCTGGCAACGAATCTTCTTAGGGCGTTAATCACCGAAGATGTACTCGCGTCTGGCAACAATTCCAGGTGAATTAGTCTTGTCACAGCGCATGTGAAGATTGAACCATACGCCTTCGAGGTGCTATCAGAAGCTTCGCTGGTTTCTTTGAGATGTAGAGGACCAAACATGTCCATGCCGACATGAAGAAATGGCCTGCTTTCGATTACTCTCCTGGATGGCAGATTCTTGGCCTCAGGGTAGCGGAACGGCAGGCTGTTGAACTTCTGACATGGAATACAACCTCGTACTGCCATTTTCACTTGTTTACGCAATCGCGGAATCCAGAAGTGCTGTCGGATCGTTTGCCATGGTATGTGCAACAGAACAGTGGTATTGACCATGTGCCTTTTGAATCACTAATTTCGCGAAAATCCGTCTCTGGAGCTAGTATCACAGGCAGTTTTGCGCTCTTCGATAGATTACTCTTGCCTAGCCGTCCATAGCATCTGTAGATTCCATCATCATCCTTTTTTGATATTTAGGTGATTATTCGTTGTTGCCAAAATGATTTTCTTGAATCGTTGCTGATGGATTTTCCAGATGAATTTTCTCGCTTGTTGGATGTTTCCGGACTTCAACTGTTCTGTTCCCTTTTGGGCTAGCATTTCCGGGATTGTCGTCTCCAGCCGTCGTTTTGTACGTTCCGGAAGTACTCTTGATACATTCGCGATGAAGCGTAGAACGTATGCAGCCGTGGTTTCGAGCTTGTACAAAGTTGAGAATCGAGCTAAGTGAACAGTATCGATGGAGTATCTCCTCTATTCACTGACAGAACATTTCCATGAATAGTTTCGTTTTCCAAGTTTAGCAGAAAGGGTTGATTTTAAGCTGGCCAATGAGTGGCATGCTGGGACAGCAGATCAGGACCTTTTCACCAGATGGTTTGTTGAAACTCCTTTGCCATTGCTCCTCTAGCTCCAACATCTGCGGGATTTTCATCAGTGCTTATGTACCCGAATTTCGTCATTAGTCTCTTTTCTTGGAGGTTCTCGACAATTGCTATAACTTCTTTCAGTCTGTTAGAAACGAGACGCCCAACGTTCTTATCTGGCTCAATTTTCTTCAACCATTGCAGAACTATTTGAGAGTCTGTGAAGATTTGTATTGCATTAATCTTGATGGTTTGCTGGAGTTCTTCAATAATCGTCACCGCAAGCCTTGCTGCCATTATAAGAGCGTTCATTTCAAGTTTTGGAATGGTGCCATTTTCGTTCTTTTTTGGAAGTCTTGACTTGGCCATGAGGAGGTTAACTCTTCCATCATAGACGAGATATGCTACGGAACACATGGCAGTTTTACTAGCATCTGCGAAAAGAATCAAGCTATGGCTAGCTGACTTGTCCGCCATTTTTTTTTGGTAGTTTTATTCCAACATTTCCAGTTTCCAATAGAATATCGTACCACTTTTTGGGCATCTGCGGCTGTCAGTTGTGTGTCCCAGTCGTAATCCTTCGTCCAAAGGTACTGGAAGAACTGTTTTGGTTTTAACATGAGAGGAGTTAGCCATCCCATGGGATCGTATACTGAAGCTATTGAACTCAGAATTGCTCTTTTTGTCGTGTTTGTTGTGCTCAGCTGATGGTTGTTGACTAGTAGTATGTCTTCTGTGAGTTTCCATCAAATCCCGAGTACCTTCAGTTGCTTCTCCTGTGACATATCCTTAGGATTGATTTGGGAGTTGAAGTTGGGGTCGTTCGAAGTGAATTCTCTTAGGTTCATGTTCAGCTCTTCAAAGATTTTCTTCGAAGTCTGGTATTTCTTCAAGGCTTCCTGTGTGCTTTCAGCGCTGAAGAATAGGTTGTCGACGTAGAGGTTGGTATTTATCTCCTCCAGAAATCCAGGTTCTTCTTTTGCTGAGTTTAGGTGAAATCGTATTGTTGCTGCCAGAAGGAATGGTGATGCATTGATTCCGAAGGTGACTCTGGTGAAGCGATAGACCACTGTGTTGTCCTTCGTAGGTGGTTTTGAAACGTCTCTCACCCACAGACATCTGGTCGCGTCACGATCTTCTTCCTGGAGCCGCACTTGAAGAAAGGCTTTTTCCACATCGGATGTTACTTCTATTCTTCCAGTTCGAAAACGCAGCATCATTCCAATGAGTTTCGGCAGTATGAGAGGGCCTTGGTGAAGAACGTCGTTGAGGCTCGGTTTGCCTCTATAATGCGCCGATGCGTCGAAGACTATTCTTTTTGGTGTCGTCTTCTTTTCAGGTGTGATGACAGCATGATGCGGTAGATAGTGAATTATCTTGCCTTGACCGTCTTGAACTTCTGGAGCTTCTTCCAGAATGCCCTTTGCGAGTTGATCCTTGAAGAAATTTGATCGTATTCCTCAAGGAAACGGGAGTTGTTTTGGCATGTGCGAAAGAGTCCTTGCAGTCTCGCTTCGGCTATTTGTCTGTTATCTGGAAGATGTTCATGATTGTCCCTTCCATGGCAGTCGGACGTGATATCCATCTGGCCTTTTGACGATCGTTTCGTTAAAGCGCTTCCAGCACTGCTTCGTTGATTTGCTGTTTCTCCAGGTGATGGGGTCCAGTAAACTCCTCTGTTCCTGATGACTCAAAGGTAAGGAACTGTTCCCATTTGCTTTGCTCTTCGTCTTTGGGCATAGTTAGCTGAACGTGAGCGTTGGTTTGCGTCACATCAGACTCCTTTCCAGACGTCATGTATCCGAATGAGGTTGGAAATCAGATGGAGGCCTGAAGGAAGCTTCATAATCCCATCTTTTATGACTTGCCAGAGTTGGTCGCAACCAAGTAAAATCTGAGGGATCTGTTGCCTTTGCTGGCAACAGTGAGAGCCGATTTCCGTTTTCTCTGATGAAGTTTATATCCTCCATGTCATAGTATGGTGTCGCTACATGACTAGTTATGACGTCGCTCTTATAGAGTTTGAACTCCAAGATGCGTCCTTGAATGTCTTTGAGCTTGACTGATACGATGTCGTGATATGTTTCTCTTGTTTCGTTGGATCCAAAAGTGTTCAGGCGAAGAAGTTCACGTCCTACACGCGGCAGCTGTAGATCATCCACTATGGATGAGTGTATGAATGACAATTCTGAACCGGTATCAAGAAGAATCCTTGTATTCTGTGACTTGATCGGACCGATTATTTGTGCTGATCCAGTGAGAAGCTGAGCCCTTTGCGTAGATTGCTTGCTTGATCTGCATCACGGCTTGACTGTTCTGTACTGGAAATGAGACTTCGTTGTCATCGGGATGACTTGAAACGAAGGTTTGCGTTGTGGGTCTAGCTTGCCTTGAGGTTGTGTAACTTTGTGGCCTTGGATTGTTGTCTCCGGTTTGGTTGTTGTCCAGGAGAACGTTGAGGATTGTGCAACGAAGTGTGGTGTTTCTGTCCACATATTCTGCATCCTCGCTTGCTACAAGCTTCGGCATTGTGATCGAACGTCCGCAGTTCCTGCAAAGCCTGTTACGATTGAAGAATGCTGTTCTTTGACTGAGGGGTGTCGTCGGGCAGTCGACCGAACGGTGAGAGGCCTGCTTGCAGTAGAGGCATTCGGAGGGCTGGAAACTGTCGTCTGTTTCTGCTCCAAGAGTTCATAGTGACTGCGTTTTCAGTGATCGTGTTGCGACTGGTACTGCCTGATGATGCTTGGGCTTCTTCGATAATCTCTTTCTTAGTGATGATGTCGTCCACTTCAGAGTAGAACTTGTCCCAGCTCCAATCCTTAGAATTCCTGAGCTCTGATTTCTTCTCTAAAATTTTCAGTTGGATTCGCTCATTGAATTTTCTGAAGATTTGCGTGAGCAATTGCCTCTGGTTCACGTCTCCTTCTTTTTGTTGCCAACTGAGCCATGGATGTCGCGATTTGATCCAAGAGTTTCCGTTGCTGACGAGTGGACGGTCCCTCTGCCTTGAGGTTCTCCAGCCTTCTATAGAGTTGATCAATGATGGTCTCATTGTTGCCATAGCGCTTCTGCAGCCATTGAACGGCTTCCATGTAGTTAGCTTCCGTGATTTGAAAACGCGAAAGTGGCTTCCTTCACATCACCCTGGAGTGCCTTGATCAGATAATTAAATTTCATCAAGGGAGGTATCGGTTGATCGTGAACATTGGTTCTGAAGATTTGCCAGAAGTTGTCCCATTCCCAGTTTCTTCCAGAAAAGTTGGGGACTGGCAGTGTTGGGAGCAGTGATTGTCGCCTTGTGAAATCAGTTGTTTGGATCACTGGTGGTTCCATTCGCTGGAGTGTGACTTCGACTCAACTTCGTGTTCTAGCAGATCCAGCTTCAGTCTCTCAGCTTTCTCCATCACTTCATCTGTTGAGAGCTGGTACTCTTGAATATCCTCAAGTCCAGTAGAGCGTTCGTCTTCTTCGAGTCCCTCATATCCAAGCTCGAGCTTATCCATCGCTTCTTCCATCGAAATCATGGCTGCGTCAAGCACTCGTATTGACTGCTTAACTTTAAGTAGCTGGTGCTCTAACTGCTCTCGTGGAAGACGTGACCCGTCCGCCTCTGATTGTTCGATGACATCCGAAGCATCGCTCACCGCTCTCGTGAGTAGATTCTTTGACCTGGTTACTCTCGCCTTATGAGTCCTCAACGACAGGGCACCACCTCGTGAAGTGCGAGATTCTTCAACGTCGGATCGATGCGGTCAGCTTTGGAGCCCTGTTACCAGCTCTCGTGAGCCGATTTTGGGTACGAGACACCCTTCCTTTGTGAGTCCTCAACGACATAGCAGTAAACAGAGGTGACACACGGAGCGATGGACAAATCTAGCCTTTTATCACAGGACAGTGAAGATTGAAGACGCACCTTCTAGGATACCTTGATCGACCAACCAGCAGCCACAATGATCAAGCACCAGCTCAAATCTGATCCCGAGCGTTGTCGAGCCAATTCCACCAGGCAGACAGCAGGAGCCAACGTCTTCTAGCGCTTGTGCTAGATTCCAGCCAGTTGCCACACGTATCGATCCCAGATTCAGCAGAGCCGATGCACCATGTAGAAGCCCGCTTCTGGGCTGTGCTGCTGTATCGAGGCCGTCGAGGGGAAGCGATTTATTCTAAGTGAAGTATGCACACCGAGCTAACCCTTTTATAGGGTAGCGTTCATTATCATATCACACAATAACAAAACATAAATGATCACAGTATCACATTCAAGTTGTTTGTTCTTCCGTGATATCGCTTCATTAATGAAGGAGCCCGGTCTTGCCCGGTCTCCCTAGGTCTTCTCCTTGTTGTTCTCGCGATAGTCGCGATACTGATGACGTCACTGGGACGACGTCAAAAGTGCTTCGGGCTTCTGATGACGTCATCGGGACGTCGTCGAAAGTGCATCTGGCTTCTGATGACGTCATCGGGACGTCGTGAAAAGTGCATCTGGCTTCTGATGACGTCATCGGGACGTCGTGAAAAGTGCTTCGGGCTTCTGATGACGTCATTGGGACGTCGTCAAATGTGCTTCGGCCTTCTGATGACATCATCGGGACGTCGTGAAAAGTGCATATGGCTTCTGATGACGTCATTGGGACGTCGTCAAAAGTGCTTCGGGCTTCTGATGACGTCATCGGGACGTCGTGAAAAGTGCATCTGGCTTCTGATGACGTCATTGGGACGTCGTCAAAAGTGCTTCGGCCTTCTGATGACGTCATCGGGACGTCGTGAAAAGTGCATCTGGTTTCTGATGACGTCATCGGGACGTCGTCAAAAGTGCTTCGGGCTTCTGATGACGTCATCGGGACGTCGTCAAAAGTGCATCTGGCTTCTGATGACGTCATCGGAACGTCGTCAAAAGTGCTTCGGGCTTCTGATGACGTCATCGGGACGTCGTGAAAAGTGCATCTGGTTTCTGATGACGTCATCGGGACGTTGTCAAAAGTGCATCTGGCTTCTGATGACGTCATCGGAACGTCGTCAAAAGTGCTTCGGGCTTCTGATGACGTCATCGGGACGTCGTGAAAAGTGCATCTGGTTTCTGATGACGTCATCGGGACGTTGTCAAAAGTGCATCTGGCTTCTGATGACGTCATCGGGACGTCGTGAAAAGTGCATCTGGCTTCTGATGACGTCATCGGGACGTCGTGAAAAGTGCATATGACTTCTGATGACGCCATCGGGACGTCGTCAAATGTGCTTCGGGCTTCTGATGACATCATCGGGACGTCGTGAAAAGTGCTTCGGGCTTCTGATGACGTCATCGGGACGTCGTGAAAAGTGCATCTGTTTCTGATGACGTCATCGGGACGTTGTCAAAAGTGCATCTGGCTCCTGATGACGTCATCGGGACGTCGTCAAAAGTGCATCTGGCTTCTGATGACGTCATCGGGACGTCGTGAAAAGTGCATCTGGCTTCTGATGACGTCATCGGGAGGTCGTCAAAAGTGCATCTGGCTTCTGATGACGTCATCGGGACGTCGTGAAAAGTGCTTCGGGCTTCTGATGACGTCATCGGGACGTCGTCAAAAGTGCATCTGGCTTCTGATGACGTCATCGGGACGTCGTCAAAAGTGCATCTGGCTTCTGATGACGTCATCGGGACGTCGTAGAAAGTGCATCTGGCTTCTGATGACGTCACCGGGACGTCGTCAAAAGTGCTTCGGGCTTCTGATGACGTCATCGGGACGTCGTCAAAAGTGCTTCGGGCTTCTGATGACGTCATCGGGACGTCGTCAAAAGTGCATCTGGCTTCTGATGACGTCATCGGGACGTCGTCAAAAGTGCTTCGGGCTTCTGATGACGTCATCGGGACGTCGTGAAAAGTGCATCTGGCTTCTGATGACGTCATCGGGACGTCGTGAAAAGTGCGTCTGGTATCTGGAGATGTCATCGGGACGTCGTCAAAAGTGCATCTGGCTTCTGATGACGTCATCGGGACGTCGTCAAAAGTGCATCTGGCTTCTGATGACGTCATCGGAACGTCGTCAGAAGTGCTTCGGGCTTCTGATGACGTCATCGGGACGTCGTCAAAAGTGCATCTGGTTTCTGATGACGTCATCGGGACGTTGTCAAAAGTGCATCTGGCTTCTGATGACGTCATCGGGACGTCGTGAAAAGTGCATCTGGCTTCTGATGACGTCATCGGGACGTCGTGAAAAGTGCTTCGGGCTTCTGATGACGTCATTGGGACGTCGTCAAATGTGCTTCGACCTTCTGGTGACGTCATCGGGACGTCGTGAAAAAGTGCATCTGGTTTCTGATGACGTCCTCGGGACGTCGTCAAAATGCTTCGGGCTTCTGATGACGTCATCGGGACGTCGTAAAAAGTGCTTCGGGCTTCTGATGACGTCATCGGGACGTTGTCAAAAGTGCATCTGGCTTCTGATGACGTCCTCGGGACGTCGTGAAAAGTGCTTCGGGCTTCTGATGACGCCATCGGGACGTCGTCAAAAGTCCATCTGGCTTCTGATGACGTCATCGGAACGTCGCCAAAGGACGTCGTCAAAATGCTTCGGGCTTCTGATGACGTCATCGGGACGTCGTCAAAAGTGCATCTGGCTTCTGATGACGTCATCGGAACGTCGTCAGAAGTGCTTTGGGCTTCTGATGACGTCATCGGGACGTCGTCAAAAGTGCATCTGGTTTCTGATGACGTCATCGGGACGTTGTCAAAAGTGCATCTGGCTTCTGATGACGTCATCGGGACGTCGTGAAAAGTGCATCTGGCTTCTGATGACGTCATCGGGACGTCGTGAAAAGTGCATCTGGTTTCTGATGACGTCATCGGGACGTTGTCAAAAGTGCATCTGGCTTCTGATGACGTCATCGGGACGTCGTGAAAAGTGCATCTGGCTTCTGATGACGTCATCGGGACGTCGTGAAAAGTGCTTCGGGCTTCTGATGACGTCATCGGGACGTCGTCAAAATGCTTCGGGCTTCTGATGACGTCATCGGGACGTCGTGAAAAGAGCTTCGTGCTTCTGATGACGTCATCGGGACGTCGTGAAAAGTGCATCTGGTTTCTGATGACGTCATCGGGACGTTGTCAAAAGTGCATCTGGCTTCTGATGACGTCATCGGGACGTCGTGAAAAGTGCATCTGGCTTCTGATGACGTCATCGGGACGTCGTGAAAAGTGCATATGGCTTCTGATGACGTCATTGGGACGTCGTCAAAAGTGCTTCGGGCTTCTGATGACGTCATCGGGACGTCGTGAAAAGTGCATCTGGCTTCTGATGACGTCATTGGGACGTCGTCAAAAGTGCTTCGGCCTTCTGATGACGTCATCGGAACGTCGCCAAAGGACGTCGTCAAAATGCTTCGGGCTTCTGATGACGTCATCGGGACGTCGTAAAAAGTGCTTCGGGCTTCTGATGACGTCATCGGGACGTCGTCAAAAGTGCATCTGGCTTCTGATGATGTCATCGGAACGTCGTCAGAAGTGCTTCGGGCTTCTGATGACGTCATCGGGACGTCGTCAAATGTGCTTTGCCTTCTGATGACATCATCGGGACGTCGTGAAAAGTGCATATGGCTTCTGATGACGTCATTGGGACGTCGTCAAAAGTGCTTCGGGCTTCTGATGACGTCATCGGGACGTCGTGAAAAGTGCATCTGGCTTCTGATAACGTCATTGGGACGTCGTCAGAAGTGCTTCGGGCTTCTGATGACGTCATCGGGACGTCGTGAAAAAGTGCATCTGGTTTCTGATGACGTCCTCGGGACGTCGTGAAAAGTGCTTCGGGCTTCTGATGACGCCATCGGGACGTCGTCAAAAGTCCATCTGGCTTCTGATGACGTCATCGGAACGTCGTCAAAAGTGCTTCGGGCTTCTGATGACGTCATCGGGACGTCGTGAAAAGTGCATCTGGTTTCTGATGACGTCATCGGGACGTTGTCAAAAGTGCATCTGGCTTCTGATGACGTCATCGGGACGTCGTGAAAAGTGCATCTGGCTTCTGATGACGTCATCGGGACGTCGTGAAAAGTGCATATGGCTTCTGATGACGTCATTGGGACGTCGTCAAAAGTGCTTCGGGCTTCTGATGACGTCATCGGGACGTCGTGAAAAGTGCATCTGGCTTCTGATGACGTCATTGGGACGTCGTCAAAAGTGCTTCGGCCTTCTGATGACGTCATCGGGACGTCGTGAAAAGTGCTTCGGGCTTCTGATGACGTCATCGGGACGTCGTGAAAAGTGCATCTGGCTTCTGATGACGTCATCGGGACGTCGTGAAAAGTGCATCTGGCTTCCGATGACGTCATCGGAACGTCGTCAGAAGTGCTTCGGGCTTCTGTTGACGTCATCGGGACGTCGTGAAAAGTGCATCTGGTTTCTGATGACGTCATCGGGACGTCGTGAAAAGTGCATCTGGCTTCTGATGACGTCATCGGGACGTCGTGAAAAGTGCATCTGGCTTCTGATGACGTCATCGGGACGTCGTGAAAAGTGCATCTGGCTTCTGATGACGTCATCGGGACGTCATCAAAAGTGCATCTGGCTCCTGATGACGTCATCGGGACGTCGTCAAAAGTGCATCTGGCTTCTGATGACGTCATCGGGACGTCGTCAAAAGTGCTTCGGGCTTCTGATGACGTCATCGGGACGTCGTCAAAAGTGCATCTGGCTTCTGATGACGTCATCGGGACGTCGTCAAAAGTGCTTCGGGCTTCTGATGACGTCATCGGGACGTCGTAGAAAGTGCATCTGGCTTCTGATGACGTCACCGGGACGTTGTCAAAAGTGCATCTGGCTTCTGATGACGTCATCGGGACGTCGTGAAAAGTGCATCTGGCTTCTGATGACGTCATCGGGACGTCGTCAAAAGTGCATCTGGCTTCTGATGACGTCATCGGGACGTCGTCAAAAGTGCTTCGGGCTTCTGATGACGTCATCGGGACGTCGTGAAAAGTGCATCTGGCTTCTGATGACGTCATCGGGACGTCGTCAAAAGTGCTTCGGGCTTCTGATGACGTCATCGGGACGTCGTGAAAAGTGCATCTGGCTTCTGATGACGTCATTGGGACGTCGTCAAAAGTGCTTCGGCCTTCTGATGACATCATCGGGACGTCGTGAAAAAGTGCATCTGGTTTCTGATGACGTCCTCGGGACGTCGTGAAAAGTGCTTCGGGCTTCTGATGACGCCATCGGGACGTCGTCAAAAGTCCATCTGGCTTCTGATGACGTCATCGGAACGTCGTCAAAAGTGCTTCGGGCTTCTGATGACGTCATCGGGACGTCGTGAAAAGTGCATCTGGTTTCTGATGACGTCATCGGGACGTTGTCAAAAGTGCATCTGGCTTCTGATGACGTCATCGGGACGTCGTGAAAAGTGCATCTGGCTTCTGATGACGTCATCGGGACGTCGTCAAAAGTGCATCTGGCTTCTGATGACGTCATCGGGACGTCGTCAAAAGTGCATCTGGCTTCTGATGACGTCATCGGAACGTCGTCAAAAGTGCTTCGGGCTTCTGATGACGTCATCGGGACGTCGTCAAAAGTGCATCTGGCTTCTGATGACGTCATCGGGACGTCGTCAAAAGTGCATCTGGCTTCTGATGACGTCATCGGGACGTCGTCAAAAGTGCATCTGGCTTCTGATGACGTCATCGGGACGTTGTGAAAAGTGCATCTGGCTTCTGATGACGTCATCGGGACGTTGTGAAAAGTGCATCTGGCTTCTGATGATGTCATCGGGACGTCGTCAAAAGTGCATCTGGCTTCTGATGACGTCATCGGGACGTCGTCAAAAGTGCTTCGGGCTTCTGATGACGTCGTCAAAAGTGCATCTGGCTTCTGATGACGTCATCGGGACGTCGTGAAAAGTGCATTTGGCTTCTGATGACGTCATCGGGACGTCGTCAAAAGTGCTTCGGGCTTCTGATGACGTCATCGGGACGTCGGGAAAAGTGCATCTGGCTTCTGATGACGTCATCGGGATGTCGTCAAAAGTGCTTCGGGCTTTTGATGACGTCATCGGGACGTCGTCAAAAGTGCATCTGGCTTCTGATGACGTCATCGGGACGTCGTGAAAAGTGCATATGGCTTCTGATGACGTCATTGGGACGTCGTCAAAAGTGCTTCGGGCTTCTGATGACGTCATCGGGACGTCGTCAAAAGTGCATCTGGCTTCTGATGACGTCATCGGAACGTCGTCAGAAGTGCTTCGGGCTTCTGATGACGTCATCGGGACGTCGTCAAAAGTGCATCTGGTTTCTGATGACGTCATCGGGACGTTGTCAAAAGTGCATCTGGCTTCTGATGACGTCATCGGGACGTCGTGAAAAGTGCATCTGGCTTCTGATGACGTCATCGGGACGTCGTGAAAAGTGCTTCGGGCTTCTGATGACGTCATTGGGACGTCGTCAAATGTGCTTCGGCCTTCTGATGACATCATCGGGACGTCGTGAAAAAGTGCATCTGGTTTCTGATGACGTCCTCGGGACGTCGTGAAAAGTGCTTCGGGCTTCTGATGACGCCATCGGGACGTCGTCAAAAGTCCATCTGGCTTCTGATGACGTCATCGGAACGTCGTCAAAAGTGCTTCGGGCTTCTGATGACGTCATCGGGACGTCGTGAAAAGTGCATCTGGTTTCTGATGACGTCATCGGGACGTTGTCAAAAGTGCATCTGGCTTCTGATGACGTCATCGGGACGTCGTGAAAAGTGCATCTGGCTTCTGATGACGTCATCGGGACGTCGTGAAAAGTGCATCTGGCTTCTGATGACGTCATCGGGACGTCGTCAAAAGTGCATCTGGCTTCTGATGACGTCATCGGGACGTCGTCAAAAGTGCTTCGGGCTTCTGATGACGTCATCGGGACGTCGTCAAAAGTGCTTCGGGCTTCTGATGACGTCATCGGGACGTCGTCAAAAGTGCATCTGGCTTCTGATGACGTCATCGGGACGTCGTCAAAAGTGCTTCGGGCTTCTGATGACGTCATCGGGACGTCGTGAAAAGTGCATCTGGCTTCTGATGACGTCATCGGGACGTCGTGAAAAGTGCTTCGGGCTTCTGATGACGTCATCGGGACGTCGTCAAAAGTGCATCTGGCTTCTGATGACGTCATCGGGACGTCGTGAAAAGTGCATATGGCTTCTGATGACGTCATTGGGACGTCGTCAAAAGTGCTTCGGGCTTCTGATGACGTCATCGGGACGTCGTCAAAAGTGCATCTGGCTTCTGATGACGTCATCGGAACGTCGTCAGAAGTGCTTCGGGCTTCTGATGACGTCATCGGGACGTCGTCAAAAGTGCATCTGGTTTCTGATGACGTCATCGGGACGTTGTCAAAAGTGCATCTGGCTTCTGATGACGTCATCGGGACGTCGTGAAAAGTGCATCTGGCTTCTGATGACGTCATCGGGACGTCGTGAAAAGTGCTTCGGGCTTCTGATGACGTCATTGGGACGTCGTCAAATGTGCTTCGGCCTTCTGATGACATCATCGGGACGTCGTGAAAAAGTGCATCTGGTTTCTGATGACGTCCTCGGGACGTCGTGAAAAGTGCTTCGGGCTTCTGATGACGCCATCGGGACGTCGTCAAAAGTCCATCTGGCTTCTGATGACGTCATCGGAACGTCGTCAAAAGTGCTTCGGGCTTCTGATGACGTCATCGGGACGTCGTGAAAAGTGCATCTGGTTTCTGATGACGTCATCGGGACGTTGTCAAAAGTGCATCTGGCTTCTGATGACGTCATCGGGACGTCGTGGAAAGTGCATCTGGCTTCTGATGACGTCATCGGGACGTCGTGAAAAGTGCATATGGCTTCTGATGACGCCATCGGGACGTCGTCAAAAGTCCATCTGGCTTCTGATGACGTCATCGGAACGTCGTCAAAAGTGCTTCGGGCTTCTGATGACGTCATCGGGACGTCGTCAAAAGTGCTTCGGGCTTCTGATGACGTCATCGGGACGTCGTGAAAAGTGCATCTGGCTTCTGATGACGTCATCGGGACGTCGTGAAAAGTGCTTCGGGCTTCTGATGACGTCATCGGGACGTCGTCAAAAGTGCATCTGGCTTCTGATGACGTCATCGGAACGTCGTCAAAAGTGCTTCGGGCTTCTGATGACGTCATCGGGACGTCGTGAAAAGTGCATCTGGTTTCTGATGACGTCATCGGGACGTTGTCAAAAGTGCATCTGGCTTCTGATGACGTCATCGGGACGTCGTGAAAAGTGCATCTGGCTTCTGATAACGTCATAGGGACGTAGTAAAAAGTGCATAAGACTTCTGATAACGCGAACAGGACGTCGTGAAGTGCATCTGGCTTCTGATGACGTCATCGGAACGTCGTCAAAGTGCTTCGGGCTTCTGATGACGTCATCGGGACGTCGTCAAAAGTGCTTCGAGCTTCTGATGACGTCATCGGGACGTAGTAAAAAGTGCATCTGGCTTCTAATGACGTGATCGGGACGTCGCCAAAAGTGCTTCGGCCTTCTGATGACGTCATCGGGACGTCGTGAAAAGTGCATCTGGCTTCTGATGACGTCATCGGGACGTCGTGAAAAGTGCTTCGGGCTTCTGATGACGTCATCGGGACGTCGTCAAAAGTGCATCTGGCTTCTGATGACGTCATCGGGACGTCGTCAAAAGTTTTTCGGGATTCTGATGACATCATCGGGACGTCGTGAAAAGTGCATCTGGCTTCTGATGACGTCATCGGGACGTCGTCAAAAGTGCATCTGGCTTCTGATGACGTCATCGGGACGTCGTCAAAAGTGCATCTGGCTTCTGATGACGTCATCGGGACGTCGTGAAAAGTGCATCTGGCTTCTGATGACGTCATCGGGACGTCGTCAAAAGTGCTTCGGGCTTCTGATGACGTCATCGGGACGTCGTCAAAAGTGCATCTGGCTTCTGATGACGTCATCGGGACGTCGTCAAAAGTGCTTCGGGCTTCTGATGACGTCATCGGGACGTCGTCAAAAGTGCATCTGGTTTCTGATGACGTCATCGGGACGTCGTGAAAAGTGCATCTGGCTTCTGATGACGTCATCGGGACGTCGTGAAAAGTGCATCTGGCTTCTGATGACGTCATCGGGACGTCGTGAAAAGTGCATATGGCTTCTGATGACGTCATTGGGACGTCGTCAAAAGTGCTTCGGGCTTCTGATGACGTCATCGGGACGTCGTGAAAAGTGCATCTGGCTTCTGATGACGTCATCGGGACGTCGTGAAAAGTGCTTCGGGCTTCTGATGACGTCATCGGGACGTCGTCAAAAGTGCATCTGGCTTCTGATGACGTCATCGGGACGTCGTGAAAAGTGCATCTGGCTTCTGATGACGTCATCGGGACGTCGTCAAAAGTGCTTCGGGCTTCTGATGACGTCATCGGGACGTCGTCAAAAGTGCATCTGGCTTCTGATGACGTCATCGGGACGTCGTCAAAAGTTTTTCGGGCTTCTGATGACGTCATCGGGACGTCGTCAAAAGTGCATCTGGCTTCTGATGACGTCACCGGGACGTCGTCAAAAGTGCTTCGGGCTTCTGATGACGTCATCGGGACGTCGTCAAAAGTGCATCTGGCTTCTGATGACGTCATTGGGACGTCGTCAAAAGTGCTTCGACCTTCTGGTGACGTCATCGGGACGTCGTGAAAAGTGCATCTGGTTTCTGATGACGTCATTGGGACGTCGTCAAAAGTGCATCTGGCTTCTGATGATGTCATCGGAACGTCGTCAAAAGTGCATCTGGCTTCTCATGACGTCATCGGGACGTCGTCAAAGCTTCTGATGACATCATCGGGACGTCGTCAAAAGTGCATCTGGCTTCTGATGACGTCATCGGGACGTCGTCAAAAATGCTTCGGGCTTCTGATGCCGTCATCAGGACATCGTGAAAAGTGCATCTGGCTTCTGATGACGTCATCGGGAAGTCGTCAAAAGTTTTTCGGGCTTCTGATGACGTCATCGAGACGTCGTCAAAAGTGCTTCGCGCTTCTGATGACGTCATCAGGACGTCGTCAAAAGTGCATCTGGCTTCTGATGACGTCATCGGGACGTCGTGAAAAGTGCTTCGCGCTTCTTATGACGTCATCGGGACGTCGTCAAAAGTGCATCTGGCTTCTGATGACGTCATCGGGACGTCGTCAAAAGTGCTTCGGGCTTCTGATGACGTCATCGGGACGTCGTGAAAAGTGCATCTGGCTTCTGATGACGTCATCGGGACGTCGTCAAAGTGCATCTGGCTTCTGATGACGTCATCGGGACGTCGTGAAAAGTGCATCTGGCTTCTGATGTTGTCATCGGGACGTCGTGAAAAGTGCATCTGGCTTCTGATGACGTCATCGGGACGTCGTAGAAAGTGCATCTGGCTTCTGATGACGTCACCGGGACGTTGTCAAAAGTGCATCTGGCTTCTGATGACGTCATCGGGACGTCGTCAAAAGTGCTTCGGGCTTCTGATGACGTCATCGGGACGTCGTCAAAAGTGCATCTGGCTTCTGATGACGTCATCGGGACGTCGTCAAAAGTGCATCTGGCTTCTGATGACGTCATCGGGACGTCGTGAAAAGTGCATCTGGCTTCTGATGACGTCATCGGGACGTCGTCAAAAGTGCTTCGGGCTTCTGATGACGTCATCGGGACGTCGTCGAAAGTGCTTCGGGCTTCTGATGACGTCATCGAAACGTCGTCAAAAGTGCTTCGGGCTTCTGATGACGTCATCGGGACGTCGTGAAAAAGATGCATCTGGTTTCTGATGACGTCATCGGGACGTTGTCAAAGTGCATCTGGCTCCTGATGACGTCATCGGGACGTCGTCAAAAGTGCATCTGGCTTCTGATGACGTCATCGGGACGTCGTGAAAAGTGCATCTGGCTTCTGATGACGTCATTGGGACGTCGTCAAAAGTGCTTCGGGCTTCTGATGACGTCATCGGGACGTCGTCAAAAGTGCATCTGGCTTCTGATGACGTCATCGGGACGTCGTCAAAAGTGCTTCGGGCTTCTGATGACGTCATCGGGACGTCGTCAAAAGTGCATCTGGCTTCTGATGACGTCATCGGGACGTCGTCAAAAGTGCTTCGGGCTTCTGATGACGTCATCGGGACGTCGTCAAAAGTGCATCTGGCTTCTGATGACGTCATCGGGACGTCGTGAAAAGTGCATCTGGCTTCTGATGACGTCATCGGGACGTCGTCAAAAGTGCTTCGGGCTTCTGATGACGTCATCGGGACGTCGTGAAAAGTGCATCTGGCTTCTGATGACGTCATCGGGACGTCGTCAAAAGTGCATCTGGCTTCTGATGACGTCATCGGGACGTCGTCAAAAGTGCATCTGGCTTCTGATGACGTCATCGGGACGTCGTCAAAAGTGCTTCGGGCTTCTGATGACGTCATCGGGACGTCGTCAAAAGTGCATCTGGCTTCTGATGACGTCATCGGGACGTCGTCAAAAGTTTTTCGGGCTTCTGATGACATCATCGGGACGTCGTCAAAAGTGCATCTGGCTTCTGATGACGTCATCGGGACGTCGTGAAAAGTGCATCTGGCTTCTGATGACGTCATCGGGACGTCGTCAAAAGTGCATCTGGCTTCTGATGACGTCATCGGGACGTCGTCAAAAGTTTTTCGGGCTTCTGATGACCTCATCGGGACGTCGTCAAAAATGCATTCGGATGACGTCATCGGGACGTCGTGAAAAGTGCATCTGGCTTCTGATGACGTCACCGGGACGTCGTCAAAAGTGCATCTGGCTTCTGATGACGTCATCGGGACGTCGTCAAAAGTGCATCTGGCTTCTGATGACGTCATCGGGACGTCGTCAAAGCTTCTGATGACATCATCGGGACGTCGTCAAAAGTGCATCTGGCTTCTGATGACGTCATCGGGACGTCGTCAAAAGTGCATCTGGCTTCTGATGACGTCATCGGGACGTCGTGAAAAGTGCATCTGGCTTCTGATGACGTCATCGGGACGTCGTCAAAAGTGCTTCGGGCTTCTGATGACGTCATCGGGACGTCGTCAAAAGTGCATCTGGCTTCTGATGACGTCATCGGGACGTCGTCAAAAGTGCTTCGGGCTTCTGATGACGTCATCGGGACGTCGTAGAAAGTGCATCTGGCTTCTGATGACGTCACCGGGACGTCGTCAAAAGTGCATCTGGCTTCTGATGACGTCATCGGGACGTCGTCAAAAGTGCATCTGGCTTCTGATGACGTCACCGGGACGTCGTCAAAAGTGCTTCGGGCTTCTGATGACGTCATCGGGACGTCGTCAAAAGTGCATCTGGCTTCTGATGACGTCATCGGGACGTCGTCAAAAGTGCATCTGGCTTCTGATGACGTCATCGGGACGTCGTCAAAAGTGCTTCGGGCTTCTGATGACGTCATCGGGACGTCGTCAAAAGTGCATCTGGCTTCTGATGACGTCATCGGGACGTCGTCAAAAGTGCATCTGGCTTCTGATGACGTCATCGGGACGTCGTCAAAAGTGCATCTGGCTTCTGATGACGTCATCGGGACGTCGTCAAAAGTGCATCTGGCTTCTGATGACGTCATCGGGACGTCGTCAAAATGCTTTGGGCTTCTGATGACGTCATCGGGACGTCGTGAAAAGTGCATCTGGCTTTTGATGACGTCATCGGGACGTCGTCAAAAGTGCTTCGGGCTTCTGATGACGTCATCGGGACGTCGTCAAAAGTGCATCTGGCTTCTGATGACGTCATCGGGCATCTCAAAAAGTGCTTTGCGCTTCTGACGACGTCATCAGGACATCGTGAAAAGTGCATCTGGCTTCTGATGACGTCATCGGGACGTCGTGAAAAGTGCTTCGCGCTTCTGATGACGTCATCGGGACGTCGTAGAAAGTGCATCTGGCTTCTGATGACGTCATCGGGACGTTGTGAAAAGTGCATCTGGCTTCTGATGACGTCACCGGGACGTCGTCAAAAGTGCTTCGGGCTTCTGATGACGTCATCGGGACGTCGTCAAAAGTGCTTCGGGCTTCTGATGACGTCATCGGGACGTCGTCAAAAGTGCATCTGGCTTCTGATGACGTCATCGGGACGTCGTCAAAGCTTCTGATGACGTCATCGGGACGTCGTCAAAAGTGCATCGGGCATCTGATGACGTCATCAGGACGTCATCAAAAGTGCATCTGGCTCCTGATGACGTCATCGGGACGTCGTGGAAAGTGCTTCGGGATTCTGACGAAGGCATCGGGACGTCGTCAAAGTGCATCTGGCTTCTGATGACGTCATCGGGACGTCGTCAAAAGTGCATCTGGCTTCTGATGACGTCATCGGGACGTCGTCAAAAGTGCATCTGGCTTCTGATGACGTCATCGGGACGTCGTCAAAAGTGCATCTGGCTTCTGATGACGTCATCGGGACGTCGTCAAAAGTGCATCTGGCTTCTGATGACGTCATCGGGACGTCGTCAAAGTGCTTCGGGCTTCTGATGACGTCATCGGGACGTCGTCAAAAGTGCTTCGGGCTTCTGATGACGTCATCGGGACGTCGTCAAAAGTGCATCTGGCTTCTGATGACGTCATCGGGACGTCGTCAAAAGTGCTTCGGGCTTCTGATGACGTCATCGGGACGTCGTCAAAAGTGCATTTGGCTTCTGATGACGTCATCGGGACGTCGTCAAAAGTGCATCTGGCTTCTGATGACGTCATCGGGACGTTGTGAAAAGTGCATCTGGCTTCTGATGACGTCATCGGGACGTCGTCAAAAGTGCTTCGGGCTTCTGATGACGTCATCGGGACGTCGTCAAAAGTTTTTCGGGCTTCTGATGACGTCATCGGGAAGTCGTCAAAAGTGCATCTGGCTTCTGATGACGTCATCGGGACGTCGTGAAAAGTGCTTCGGGCTTCTGATGACGTCATCGGGACGTCGTCAAAAGTGCATCTGGCTTCTGATGACGTCATCGGGACGTCGTCAAAAGTGCTTCGGCCTTCTGATGACGTCATCGGGACGTCGTGAAAAGTGCATCTGGTTTCTGATGACGTCATCGGGACGTCGTCAAAAGTGCATCTGGCTTCTGATGACGTCATCGGAACGTCGTCAAAAGTGCATCTGGCTTCTGATGACGTCATCGGGACGTCGTCAAAATGCTTCGGGCTTCTGATGACGTCATCGGGACGTCGTGAAAAGTGCATCTGGCTTCTGATGACGTCATCGGGACGTCGTCAAAAGTGCTTCGGGCTTCTGATGACGTCATCGGGACGTCGTGAAAAGTGCATCTGGTTTCTGCTGACGTCCTCGGGACGTCGTGAAAAGTGCTTCGGGCTTCTGATGACGCCATCGGGACGTCGTCAAAAGTCCATCTGGCTTCTGATGACGTCATCGGAACGTCGTCAAAAGTGCTTCGGGCTTCTGATGACGTCATCGGGACGTCGTGAAAAGTGCATCTGGTTTCTGATGACGTCATCGGGACGTTGTCAAAAGTGCATCTGGCTTCTGATGACGTCATCGGGACGTCGTGAAAAGTGCATATGGCTTCTGATGACGTCATTGGGACGTCGTCAAAAGTGCTTCGGGCTTCTGATGACGTCATCGGGACGTCGTCAAAAGTGCATCTGGCTTCTGATGACGTCATCGGAACGTCGTCAGAAGTGCTTCGGGCTTCTGATGACGTCATCGGGACGTCGTCAAAAGTGCATCTGGTTTCTGATGACGTCATCGGGACGTTGTCAAAAGTGCATCTGGCTTCTGATGACGTCATCGGGACGTCGTGAAAAGTGCATCTGGCTTCTGATGACGTCATCGGGACGTCGTGAAAAGTGCTTCGGGCTTCTGATGACGTCATCGGGACGTCGTGGTAAGTGCATCTGGCTTCTGATGACGTCATCGGGACGTCGTCAAAAGTGCTTCGGGCTTCTGATGACGTCATCGGGACGTCGTCAAAAGTGCTTCGGGCTTCTGATGACGTCATCGGGACGTCGTCAAAAGTGCTTCGGGCTTCTGATGACGTCATCGGGACGTCGTGAAAAGTGCATCTGGCTTCTGATGACGTCATCGGGACGTCGTGAAAAGTGCTTCGGGCTTCTGATGACGTCATCGGGACGTCGTCAAAAGTGCATCTGGCTTCTGATGACGTCATCGGAACGTCGTCAAAAGTGCTTCGGGCTTCTGATGACGTCATCGGGACGTCGTGAAAAGTGCATCTGGTTTCTGATGACGTCATCGGGACGTTGTCAAAAGTGCATCTGGCTTCTGATGACGTCATCGGGACGTCGTGAAAAGTGCATCTGGCTTCTGATGACGTCATCGGGACGTCGTCAAAAGTGCATCTGGTTTCTGATGACGTCATCGGGACGTTGTCAAAAGTGCATCTGGCTTCTGATGACGTCATCGGGACGTCGTGAAAAGTGCATCTGGCTTCTGATGACGTCATCGGGACGTCGTGAAAAGTGCTTCGGGCTTCTGATGACGTCATCGGGACGTCGTCAAAAGTGCTTCGGGCTTCTGATGACGTCATCGGGACGTCGTGAAAAGTGCATCTGGCTTCTGATGACGTCATTGGGACGTCGTCAAATGTGCTTCGGCCTTCTGATGACATCATCGGGACGTCGTGAAAAAGTGCATCTGGTTTCTGATGACGTCCTCGGGACGTCGTGAAAAGTGCTTCGGGCTTCTGATGACGCCATCGGGACGTCGTCAAAAGTCCATCTGGCTTCTGATGACGTCATCGGAACGTCGTCAAAAGTGCTTCGGGCTTCTGATGACGTCATCGGGACGTCGTGAAAAGTGCATCTGGTTTCTGATGACGTCATCGGGACGTTGTCAAAAGTGCATCTGGCTTCTGATGACGTCATCGGGACGTCGTGAAAAGTGCATCTGGCTTCTGATGACGTCATCGGGACGTCGTGAAAAGTGCATATGGCTTCTGATGACGTCATTGGGACGTCGTCAAAAGTGCTTCGGGCTTCTGATGACGTCATCGGGACGTCGTCAAAAGTGCATCTGGCTTCTGATGACGTCATCGGAACGTCGTCAGAAGTGCTTCGGGCTTCTGATGACGACATCGGGACGTCGTCAAAAGTGCATCTGGTTTCTGATGACGTCATCGGGACGTTGTCAAAAGTGCATCTGGCTTCTGATGACGTCATCGGGACGTCGTGAAAAGTGCATCTGGCTTCTGATGACGTCATCGGGACGTCGTGAAAAGTGCTTATGGCTTCTGATGACGTCATTGGGACGTCGTCAAATGTGCTTCGGCCTTCTGATGACATCATCGGGACGTCGTGAAACAGTGCATCTGGTTTCTGATGACGTCCTCGGGACGTCGTGAAAAGTGCTTCGGGCTTCTGATGACGCCATCGGGACGTCGTCAAAAGTCCATCTGGCTTCTGATGACGTCATCGGAACGTCGTCAAAAGTGCTTCGGGCTTCTGATGACGTCATCGGGACGTTGTGAAAAGTGCATCTGGCTTCTGATGACGTCATCGGGACGTCGTCAAAAGTGCATCTGGCTTCTGATGACGTCATCGGGACGTTGTGAAAAGTGCATCTGGCTTCTGATGATGTCATCGGGACGTCGTCAAAAGTGCATCTGGCTTCTGATGACGTCATCGGGACGTCGTCAAAAGTGCTTCGGGCTTCTGATGACGTCATCGGGACGTCGTCAAAAGTGCTTCGGGCTTCTGATGACGTCATCGGGACGTCGTGAAAAGTGCATCTGGCTGCTGATGACGTCATCGGGACGTCGTGAAAAGTGCTTCGGGCTTCTGATGACGCCATCGGGACGTCGTCAAAAGTCCATCTGGCTTCTGATGACGTCATCGGAACGTCGTCAGAAGTGCTTCGGGCTTCTGATGACGTCATCGGGACGTCGTGAAAAGTGCATCTGGCTTCTGATGACTCATCGGGACGTCGTCAAAAGTGCATCTGGCTCCTGATGACGTCATCGGAATCTGATGACGTCATTGGGACGTCGTCAAAAGTGCTTCGGGCTTCTGATGACGTCATCGGGACGTCGTCAAAGTGCATCTGGCTTCTGATGACGTCATCGGAACGTCGTCAGAAGTGCTTCGGGCTTCTGATGACGTCATCGGGACGTCGTCAAAGTGCATCTGGTTTCTGATGACGTCATCGGGACGTCGTGAAAAAGTGCATCTGGCTTCTGATGACGTCATCGGGACGTCGTGAAAAGTGCATCTGGCTTCTGATGACGTCATCGGGACGTCGTGAAAAGTGCTTCGGGCTTCTGATGACGTCATTGGGACGTCGTCAAATGTGCTTCGGCCTTCTGATGACATCATCGGGACGTCGTGAAAAAGTGCATCTGGTTTCTGATGACGTCCTCGGGACGTCGTGAAAAGTGCTACGGGCTTCTGATGACGCCATCGGGACGTCGTCAAAAGTCCATCTGGCTTCTGATGACGTCATCGGAACGTCGTCAAAAGTGCTTCGGGCTTCTGATGACGTCATCGGGACGTCGTGAAAAGTGCATCTGGTTTCTGATGACGTCATCGGGACGTTGTCAAAAGTGCATCTGGCTTCTGACGACGTCATCGGGACGTCGTGAAAAGTGCATCTGGCTTCTGATGACGTCATCGGGACGTCGTGAAAAGTGCATATGGCTTCTGATAACGTCATTGGGACGTCGTCAAAAGTGCTTCGGCCTTCTGATGACGTCATCGGAACGTCGCCAAAGGACGTCGTCAAAATGCTTCGGGCTTCTGATGACGTCATCGGGACGTCGTAAAAAGTGCTTCGGGCTTCTGATGACGTCATCGGGACGTCGTCAAAAGTGCATCTGGTTTCTGATGACGTCATCGGGACGTCATCAAAAGTGCATCTGGCTCCTGATGACGTCATCGGGACGTCGTCAAAAGTGCATCTGGCTTCTGATGACGTCATCGGGACGTCGTGAAAAGTGCATCTGGCTTCTGATGACGCCATCGGGACGTCGTGAAAAGTGCATCTGGCTTCTGATGACGTCATTGGGACGTCGTCAAAAGTGCTTCGGGCTTCTGATGACGTCATCGGAACGCCGCCAAAAGTGCTTCGGGCTTCTGATGACGTCATCGGGACGTCGTGAAAAGTGCATCTGGCTTCTGATGACGTCATTGGGACGTCGTCAAAAGTGCTTCGGGCTTCTGATGACGTCATCGGGACGTCGTGAAAAGTGCATCTGGCTTCTGATGACGTCATTGGGACGTCGTCAAAAGTGCATCTGGTTTCTGATGACGTCCTCGGGACGTCGTGAAAAGTGCTTCGGGCTTCTGATGACGCCATCGGGACGTCGTCAAAAGTCCATCTGGCTTCTGATGACGTCATCGGAACGTCGTCAAAAGTGCTTCGGGCTTCTGATGACGTCATCGGGACGTCGTCAAAAGTGCTTCGGGCTTCTGATGACGTCATCGGGACGTCGTGAAAAGTGCATCTGGCTTCTGATGACGTCATTGGGACGTCGTCAAATGTGCTTCGGCCTTCTGATGACATCATCGGGACGTCGTGAAAAAGTGCATCTGGTTTCTGATGACGTCCTCGGGACGTCGTGAAAAGTGCTTCGGGCTTCTGATGACGCCATCGGGACGTCGTCAAAAGTCCATCTGGCTTCTGATGACGTCATCGGAACGTCGTCAAAAGTGCTTCGGGCTTCTGATGACGTCATCGGGACGTCGTGAAAAGTGCATCTGGTTTCTGATGACGTCATCGGGACGTTGTCAAAAGTGCATCTGGCTTCTGATGACGTCATCGGGACGTCGTGAAAAGTGCATCTGGCTTCTGATGACGTCATCGGGACGTCGTGAAAAGTGCATATGGCTTCTGATGACGTCACTGGGACGTCGGCAAAAAGTGCTTCGGGCTTCTGATGACGTCATCGGAACGTCGCCAAAGGACGTCGTCAAAAGTGCATCTGGTTTCTGATGACGTCATCGGGACGTCGTGAAAAGTGCATCTGGCTTCTGATGACGTCATCGGGACGTTGTCAAAAGTGCATCTGGTTTCTGATGACGTCATCGGGACGTCATCAAAAGTGCATCTGGCTCCTGATGACGTCATCGGGACGTCGTCAAAAGTGCATCTGGCTTCTGATGACGTCATCGGGACGTCGTGAAAAGTGCATCTGGCTTCTGATGACGTCATCGGGACGTCGTGAAAAGTGCATCTGGCTTCTGATGACGTCATTGGGACGTCGTCAAAAGTGCTTCGGGCTTCTGATGACGTCATCGGGACGTCGTGAAAAGTGCATCTGGCTTCTGATGACGTCATTGGGACGTCGTCAAAAGTGCATCTGGTTTCTGATGACGTCCTCGGGACGTCGTGAAAAGTGCTTCGGGCTTCTGATGACGCCATCGGGACGTCGTCAAAAGTCCATCTGGCTTCTGATGACGTCATCGGAACGTCGTCAAAAGTGCTTCGGGCTTCTGATGACGTCATCGGGACGTCGTCAAAAGTGCTTCGGGCTTCTGATGACGTCATCGGGACGTCGTGAAAAGTGCATCTGGCTTCTGATGACGTCATTGGGACGTCGTCAAAAGTACTTCGGCCTTCTAATGACGTCATCGGGACGTCGTGAAAAAGTGCATCTGGTTTCTGATGACGTCCTCGGGACGTCGTGAAAAGTGCTTCGGGCTTCTGATGACGCCATCGGGACGTCGTCAAAAGTCCATCTGGCTTCTGATGACGTCATCGGAACGTCGTCAAAAGTGCTTCGGGCTTCTGATGACGTCATCGGGACGTCGTGAAAAGTGCATCTGGTTTCTGATGACGTCATCGGGACGTTGTCAAAAGTGCATCTGGCTTCTGATGACGTCATCGGGACGTCGTGAAAAGTGCATCTGGCTTCTGATGACGTCATCGGGACGTCGTGAAAAGTGCATATGGCTTCTGATGACGTCATTGGGACGTCGTCAAAAGTGCTTCGGGCTTCTGATGACGTCATCGGGACGTCGTGAAAAGTGCATCTGGCTTCTGATAACGTCATTGGGACGTCGTCAAAAGTGCTTCGGCCTTCTGATGACGTCATCGGAACGTCGCCAAAGGACGTCGTCAAAATGCTTCGGGCTTCTGATGACGTCATCGGGACGTCGTAAAAAGTGCTTCGGGCTTCTGATGACGTCATCGGGACGTCGTCAAAAGTGCATCTGGCTTCTGATGACGTCATCGGAACGTCGTCAGAAGTGCTTCGGGCTTCTGATGACGTCATCGGGACGTCGTCAAAAGTGCATCTGGTTTCTGATGACGTCATCGGGACGTCATCAAAAGTGCATCTGGCTCCTGATGACGTCATCGGGACGTCGTCAAAAGTGCATCTGGCTTCTGATGACGTCATCGGGACGTCGTCAAAAGTGCTTCGGGCTTCTGATGACGTCATCGGGACGTCGTGAAAAGTGCATCTGGCTTCTGATAACGTCATTGGGACGTCGTCAAAAGTGCTTCGGCCTTCTGATGACGTCATCGGAACGTCGCCAAAGGACGTCGTCAAAATGCTTCGGGCTTCTGATGACGTCATCGGGACGTCGTGAAAAGTGCTTCGGGCTTCTGATGACGTCATCGGGACGTCGTCAAAAGTGCATCTGGTTTCTGATGACGTCATCGGGACGTCATCAAAAGTGCATCTGGCTCCTGATGACGTCATCGGGACGTCGTCAAAAGTGCATCTGGCTTCTGATGACGTCATCGGGACGTCGTGAAAAGTGCATCTGGCTTCTGATGACGCCATCGGGACGTCGTGAAAAGTGCATCTGGCTTCTGATGACGTCATTGGGACGTCGTCAAAAGTGCTTCGGGCTTCTGATGACGTCATCGGAACGCCGCCAAAAGTGCTTCGGGCTTCTGATGACGTCATCGGGACGTCGTGAAAAGTGCATCTGGCTTCTGATGACGTCATTGGGACGTCGTCAAAAGTGCTTCGGGCTTCTGATGACGTCATCGGGACGTCGTCAAAAGTGCATCTGGTTTCTGATGACGTCATCGGGACGTCGTCAAAAGTGCATCTGGCTCCTGATGACGTCATCGGGACGTCGTGAAAAGTGCATCTGGTTTCTGATGACGTCATCGGGACGTCGTCAAAAGTGCATCTGGCTTCTGATGACGTCATCGGGACGTCGTGAAAAGTGCATCTGGCTTCTGATGACGTCATTGGGACGTCGTCAAAAGTGCTTCGACCTTCTGGTGACGTTATCGGGACGTCGTGAAAAGTGCATCTGGCTTCTGATGATGTCATCGGAACGTCGTCAAAAGTGCATCTGGCTTCTGATGGCGTCATCGGGACGCCGTCAAAAGTGCTTCGGGCTTCTGATGACGTCATCGGAACGTCATGAAAAGTGCATCTGGCTTCTGATGACGTCATCGCGACGTCGTGAAAAGTGCTTCGGGCTTCTGATGACGTCATCGGGACGTCATGAAAAGTGCATCTGGCTTCTGATGACGTCATCGGGACGTCGTGAAAAGTGCATCTAGCTTCTGATGACGTCATCGGGACGTCGTCAAAAGTGCTTCGGGCTTCTCATGACGTCATCGGGACGTCGTGAAAACTGCATCTGGCTTCTGATGACGTCATTGGGACGTCGTCAAAAGTGCTTCGGGCTTCTGATGACGCCATCGGGACGTCGTGAAAAGTGCTTCAGGCTTCTGATGACGTCATCGGGACGTCGTGAACCCGGATAGTGGGCAGGTGATCGGGACCCGTCGCTGGTCACCCGAAAAATTGTGCAGGACACCCCTGAGAGTGAGCAGGAGCCCAGACTCGATGCTAGCCATCCAAGAAATTATGCAGCGTACCCCAAAGGACGAGCAAGAATCTTGGGCTTTGCGCTAGTTGTCTCAGATAGTGTGCTGGATACATCAAAATTTTTGCAGCACTCTGAGAACACCTTGCAAAACTTTTGTAGAAGTGTAAGGATGACAAGCATAGCGTGCAGAAAGCTTGAGATGTTATGTAGGTCATTTCAGGTCATGTTGCCAGGCTGCTTTTCAGTTTCGTAACCCCCTGGGGCCATTCACACAACACCATTTTCAGTGCTCCCTCATTCTTCATCACCAGCCTACTGATTTTTTCTCAAATAAATGGTACTTGCTTATCAGCATCCAAACTCAAAAACAAATTGTTAGAATTATCTCCATTCGCAGCTCAGCAAAGCATTTTCATATCAAATTAATGGAATCGAAGCGGCTGTTCTGCGAAGGCATGGGGCGGCGGAAACTAAATAATGAGTTTGGAAAACCGCTTCGTTCCACTGATGTGAAAGTGCCCAGATGAAATGGAAGGTAGTTTCTGACTGTGCAGGTTTTGAGTCAGTTTCATTCGAAAGCGAAGAAATGCGGACAGAATCTGAATCCGGCTGTAGGCCAGCAGGCTTTCATGATTATCGACCGGGTTGGCTACGTCTGAGCGACCAACTAGAACCGGAGTTGGTTAAGAAAATCACCGTGGCCAACCCGTTCGATACGTATGAAAAACATGGAGGTAGCAAATAGCACCCGGTGTAACCAGCTGTGGCTAACGCGATCTGTATGAATGAATTATGTGGAACGATATCATGGATATCATTCATTTCTTACCTTATATCATGTGAACATTGGTCGTGTCAGCCACATTGGGTGATTTTTCTGGGATGTTTTTTTTTATAACAGGTTGGGTAATTGATTCTTGTGA
Organism: Aplectana chamaeleonis; assembly: GCA_029168955.1. Classification (NCBI taxonomy): domain Eukaryota; kingdom Metazoa; phylum Nematoda; class Chromadorea; order Rhabditida; family Cosmocercidae; genus Aplectana; species Aplectana chamaeleonis. Next base: position 606,391 of record JAPDOI010000375.1, on the reverse strand, counting down.
CCACAGAAATATTACTGATCTAGTGGAGAGATTGGTCTTCGTTCGAAATTTTTGCATAGGACATTACTGCGTAATATCAAGAAAAAGTGAACAATTCCGTAAAAAAGGGGTCTCCCAAGCAAAAGTGGTTTGGTTAGCGTTACAAATGTTTCAACAAAAAGGGAACAATAGGAAAGCGGAATGAGGAGACTCTACAAAAAATGAACAATATCCTCCAAAAACTCTTTTCTTTTTCGAAACTTCTGAACAGCGGAAACAAACCGTTGTGGTATTTTACGAGGAAGAATGAATGGTTACCTAAAACGATTTGGCATCATTTCTTTTAATGATAGCTATTAGGTACACATGCGTATATACATATTTTATCGGCACTCACAGAATCAAAGTTCTTTATGGAGCCAAAAGCGCTTCCTCATGGAGAACCGCAACGGTTTGATTCCGCTGTTCAGAAGTTTCGAAAAAGAAAAGTTTTTGGAGGATATTGTTTATTTTTTGTAGACTCTCCTCATTCCACTTTCCTATTGTTCCCTTTTTGTTGAAACATTTGTAACGCGAACCAAACCACTTTTGCTTGGAAGACCCCTTTTTTACAGAATTTACATTAAATTTCTATAATGGATACATTGAAAGTATCCTATTTCTACCTTCTTCCATTTACACCAGTTTCAGTCATTTTCTCCGCTCCGTTCTGTAATAAAATACATTTTTTAATTGATGTTGTGTGCGCGTCCACTCCAGTGCCCGCTGTGTAGCTGCGGTCAAACACCATATCGCACGGCAAGCCGGGTCTACGAGGGATTGCGGCATTCAAGGTGGATAAAACTCGGGTTTTTATGTACAGGGTACTTCTCAATGAGGAGGGCACGGTCATTCGGTTCTCTCATAGTAACTTGCAGTCTTCAATTTTTCCGTTTGGCTCTCTTCATAGGTCACATTCTCATGAATAAAAATCTGTTGACTAGTTCTGTGTGATACTGACGGTGCTATCTGTATTTTTGAACTGTCGAAATAAAGCCTAGCCTGCTCGGATGAGTCCGGGCGGAGTAAGCAGCGGAGCGGTCGGTCATGGCAAAATATAACAATGATAGGGAGATTTTGACATGATAAGCCCGATAGGACTTGCTTCGACCGGCTCAAAATGAGCCACCTAGGCTATACATCAGTTCGCTTATATTTTTTTTGAACTTGAACGATAGCTTTTCTGGGCGCTGTCTTTGTATTTGTGCGTCGAATCGGTAGCCACCCGCGTAATCAATGAACGTTGCACCAAAGAAACATGACACCACATCATGCCTTACTTGCTACAAGATAACAGAGTAGTGTTTAGTCCTTCATCAGAACAAACTTCGACAGCAACTATCAATTATTGAGAACACTACCTGCATCTCTATCAATAATTTGAATTCTTTAAGTGTTCGACTCAAAAAGTGGAGAAGAAGATATGGCAAAAAGAAAAGTGTGTATTATTTCTTTCCTGAAATTCAACAGAACAGGCACTTCGCTCTTTTTTGGGTGTTCGGTTCAGGCACCCCCCTTTGCCCTCTCAGCAACATCTAATATGCACCCCCCTAAGGTTGACCGGGACGCGTGCCCAGCCCTGGTCATACCCACTCGATTCACCGCATGTAATTGGACTAGCTAGATCTAGGAGTAGCGGAGACCGCAAAGTATTCGAACTGTGAGTTGTGAATACCTATCCCTGCTCAATAAACATTTGAGTCAGAAGACCTCTTCGAGAAGTGTAGTGTTTCTACCCCATTTTCGAAAGTGCGTCTATACTTTTGATACAGCATATTTTGGGGTTAGTTGCCAAAAGATACGCACTTTTTCACTCAGAATCCTGAAATGTTGTGCACTAGGGTTTTTAGGCATGGCGAGTTCGGTGGTAATCATACATTCCGTGACGAATTTGATCCAGACCCAATAACGACCGATCTGGGGGTGCGTCTATACTTATGATACGCACTGTATAGACTGTATCGAATGAGCTTTCAAACAATTCTTCAAATGTTTTACCAGTGTAGGGTTTTTTTTCTGCAGCGACTTGTCTATTTCGAAATTTCTAACGACTTTAAGCCTACGGCGAAAGATGACTTTGAATCGTTAAACGACGAACGACTAACGATTCGCAAACTTTCATTTACGCAAAACCCTGTTGTTGTCTTCAATCCTTGTTTGAATTGATTTCTTCGTTGATGAGGTCCATCTTTTACCTATACAATATTAAAGGGTTTAGGGTAAAAACTGTGGTCAGTTAGGCGGAGTCAGTCAGGTGGTCTGTGGTGAGAAATGTGAATTTTATGTATCGCTCTATATCAAACCATTTGGATGCATGGAGCGATTTTCAGTTTAAAGATTGAACTAACAGCTTCTATAAAGACAGAGCTCGGACAGAAGTTCGATTTCAAGATTTCCACCTGAATCGGAGCATATGCTTCCGGTACTAATCTCGAAACATGCGAGAACTGCGTAGTAAACTATCTTTTTCAAGCGATTCCAGACATTTCATTGAGCCACCGAGTCATAAGAGCGTGCCCATCGTCCATATTATCTCTATCGTCCACGCATTTTTCGGACGCTCCGTGTAATTATCAGCTTTCTGGCCATGATTATCAGGGCGTAAATAAAGATTAATAGTATTTGAAGCGCTCAGACGATGTTCAGCTAGGCCAGCCCAATCTATCTAACCCGAATTTCGGCAGTGTCAATATTTGACCGGACCTTGCTTTTAAACCACGATCCACTGTGCTTCCCCGAATTCCGGTCCGCAATTGCGTCTCGACACCAGGCATGTGCGAAAAACTTTGAAACCGAAAAAACCGAAAAACGAAAAATTTTCGGTTTTGAAAACGAAAAATTCCGAAAAAAAAACAAACACTTTTTTTGCCTTTCAAAACGTAATCTTTTCGCCATTTCATATTTTTGACCGGAAAAACAAGGCAACGTGTTCGACTTGCGTCAGATAATGACAGAATTATGCTTTATTAGAGAAACAAGAGTATCCGCAATCAACAAATGCGAGGGATTTAAGCCTTGTTGCAGAGGCGAATCCTGATAAAATTCTAGCAGTGAACACCTTGCGAAATTCTTAATGCGAACTCGTTGTTCAAAACTGTAGTAGTTCTCTGAGCATTCATGCCCAAGTTTTTTTTTATCGTTTTTGATCAAAACTAAGGGCTCTAAGGTCGTCTCTCACTTTATGAAAAAAAAACTGGATTCGTAGAAGTTGAAGTGTAAGTCAGAGATCTAAACGGACCAAACGTTGTACAGAGACGAACATTAGTTTCTGATATCGCACACATTTGCGTCAATTTCTTGCGCTGTCATGTTTAATATCAGTGTGAGCGGTCGCGTCGTGGTCAGCACTGACCCGCAGTTCAGTAACCCGGCATTATGGACGGTAATGACCGCGACGCAACCACACGCAATGGGTTGTGGTGTCTATACACGAGCTCAATTCAACCATTTTCGCTGGTTGGAGCTACCGTATTTTCACTATTAAACGTACACTTCTATTCGAAGCACACCTCTAATAGAAGTACAGCAAAAAGAGAGGGCTGACATTCAGAAGTACACCCTTCTTTTGAAGAACACCTCCAATAGTAGAACATTCCAAAATAAGATAAGGGAAAAAATCTAGATTCTAATACAGGGTTACGGCTCATAAAATGACGATGGTAATAACGAGTGTGCAAGCATTGGCTCAATCGGACTTGAATAGCTGACTCTTCAAGGTTCTTGATCACGAAAATCTGTGTTTTGTTATTAAAATTTTCTTTGTGAGAATTTCAACAAACAAGGCTGAAAAATAGAAGTACACCCTCTACTTGAAGTTCACCTCTATTAGAAACACACCTAAAAAAGAGGCCTGAAAAACAGAAGCACATGTATATACTTCTAAAACAGAAAATAAGGTATATTTGAGGCCGAACCCCCAAGAAAAATTTTATTCTCGGTTTTTTTTGTCATGGTTTGATAGAGGGTGCAAAAGAATTTATAGGTTGTTGTTTCCAGGATTCTCGGACACGCTCCTATTTGAAATTTACAAACCTCCAATTTGCAATTTTCGACAACTTTTTCATGTACATCTTAAACAGAAACGAATTTTTCTCACCATTAAAGGCAGTGTTCAAGATAGATTTCACTTTTGACATTTCCACCGTTTACGGAAGGTCTTGTGTCCCATACAGCACCAAGATTATACGAGAACCGTGTTTTTGTGCTAAAAGAGAACCACCTTTGCAATGGATGACACCTACAAATCCAATCAAGCGATTTAGCTCGCTTATCAGTCATTTCTTGCCTTCATTATTCCATGTCATCACAATCTCGAGTTTTGCTTCGGTGAAGATTTACCGAGCAGTTGAGTGAGAGCGGCGCTGGGGCTGCGGTGGTGCAGTGCGATAAGGCACTCCCCCGCAAATTTAATATGCTGGTTCGATCTCGCCCGGAGCCAAGCGTTTTTCGATCAACTCAGCACCTTGCGTAAACATACCGTAACGTGTACTACGCCGTTAAGCTGCAGTTACGCAAACAAATATTCAAAAATCGTGTAAGACAATCGAGAGTTCAATTGTTCATGTCGAGGGGCGGAAAAGGTACATTAGGCGTTTTGATGATCTCAGAACGCTTGTTTGAATTAGTTATTTTGCCATTCCTAGCTCGTTTTTTCTTGCTGCAGACGTCTGTGGGCAGCAAAGGATCGACTGCAAGTCGTATCAGAACCGGAAATTTTAGACCGAAAAAAAATTTAACTTTTTGGTTTTTTTCGATATTGATTTTTTTTGCCAAAAAGGGCGAAAAACGAAAAAACTGAAAAATCGAAAAACGAAAAAAAAACCTGCTCGACACGCTCTGCGCGCTTTCGAGTCGGAGGAATTTCCAGCGCCGCACGCGCCGATCTATTAACTCTAGGTGGGTTTTGGAAACTGGAAACTAAACAAATTTGAGAAAACTGTATAAAAAACCACATCGAGTCGACTTTGGCGCTGGAAACTCGACTGACTAGAGCGCGTGCGGCAGCAAAGGGTGTCGAGACCGAATTGCGGACCAGAATTTTGTCCAGAGAAGCACAATAAACCACTAGCCACTTTGAGCGGGACAAATGTCTTTGATCGATGTTCTAAAGGATGTTAATCATCATTCCAAAATGATTAGCCATTCCTTTTCAGTTTAGCTGCTCTAGTGTACAAGATTAGATCGATAAAATCTGTATTCAATCGATGAAACATATAAAATCATAACTCAACATATCAAGTGACTAGAGTGTATATCACAGCAAACATCACAAATCACCCGAAACAAAACAATGCTCTGACTGCATCAAATAAATCTATGTAATAAATAAATACATAAAAATGCTTATATAAATACGCTGGCACACATTCAACTCTGAAAAAAAATTGCAACATAAAAAACTTCACCCGTTCATTTACCTAAGAAAGCTAGGTCTACTAATGATTTATATTTTGTAAGCGAAGAGGATGATGAGCTGAACGTGCTTGACAGACCTTCATGTAAGCAGACCAGCGACAAGTTCACCGTCCGTCTCACATGATTCCTTCCACCAGTGTTGGAAGTCTGTAATTCTTGCTAATTTTCTCAAAAGCTTATGTATTTATGCATCTATGTATGTATGATTGATACAGTGGATCCGATTCGGAGTTTCCCTTGACGCAGCCCTGATTTTGTCAGAAAATTGATCAGTCAAAGGTTTTAGAAGCGATCCGCCGTAATGCGCTCTATGCCCAAAGATCCGCAGCGATCGCAAGGAGGTAGTTCTATGCGAAATGACTTGTCAGATAATTTGAGGGAGAGGGGAATCCTTGAAAATATTGATCCTAACTCTCTCGCCATCAATTCTTTAATGGGGAAGGAAGGCGGTGACTTCAGACGACGTTCCTGAAGAGGACATTTCAGTTTTGTCTGGACGGCTCAATCCAACCTCAGAATCGTATTCCAATTTTTCTGCTTAGCTCGGAGGAAATTCTACGCTAATCACAACGGCGTCTATAATGTCGCTCAGAACCCGCTAGGAACGGAGTTATGGCCAGTCAAGGACAGCAAAATCGGACAGTGAGAAATTCGTGGACGAGTTGTCTCAGACCTGTTTTTTTCTTCATTCGCGACGATTGCACTGAAGCAGACCACAATATAAAGCTAGACCGATAAGAAATAAAAGAAGATAGATATTGATCAAAATTAATCGTCCGTCCAGTCCCTATTAAGGCAGTGTTCACGATGGAAACGGTACTTTAGAAAACTGCAAAAATCCGTTTTGTTTGAAAACAGCTGAAGAGCTGCGAAGGTCACGCAACGAGAAACGCGCTAAAAACAAAGCTATAAAAAAAGTAAAGTCAATCCGTGCACAGGTGCAGAGCTCCGCCCAGATAAAATAGAATTTGCTTCTGTGCCTGGTCAAAAATCCGCGACGTGCAAAGTAACTAATAAAGTAGTTTTAGAGCATACAGAAACAATTTCTCACAAAAAAACAAGTGGGTTAGCGTCAATTACATAAATGTGAACAATGGAGCTCGAGAAAGGCCAAGTCGACAACCAGAAGTCAATTATTGAGCATCATCTTCGAGCCAGTTGATGACTTCAGGTACATTAAAGGCAGTGCTCACGATAAATTTCACCTCCGATATCTGGTTTACGAAAGGTCTGGTGCCCTGTATAGCAAGGGATGCTTAAAAAGGACACGAAAGACGCGTTTTTGAGCCAAAACGGTCCCTCCCTTGTTTACGTTGATTTTTGAGCGTGGAGGAATTGACCTTTAGAAGGATGATACCTATCAGTGCAATGAAGCGATCAGCTCACTTATCAGCACTTCCTTGACTTGATCATTCCTGTAATCTGAGTTTTCATTTGTTCATTCCGAGGGGGCGGATCTGGGGCACCAGGCGTGTCTGAAGCACCAGACGCTTGTTTGCAGCCGTTCTTTTGCCGCTCCTGGCTCGTTTTCAACCGTTCTTTCGACACTGGGAGCTTAGGATCCTTCTCGCCTATCATTTCACTGTAGAAAGTCAACGAGGATGATCATCGTGAACGCTGCCTTTAACTTCAGATAGGGTTTTTTTTCGTGATTTTTTCGAATAGATCGCACTACAGTGAACCAAAACAACACTTTACTATGAAAAACCCTACAATCATATTTCATCGTGAACACTGCCTTCAAGATTAAAAACTTGGCGGTATGCGTAACACATTCTTTCCTCGCTCCGTAACCCATTCCTTCCTCGCTCAATCTCCCTTATTTGTACCAATTGATACTTCGCGCTTTGCAGAGCAGCTATACGTGACTGCAGGACTATAATATCCAAAATTACATCTGCAATTAAATTGTACCTTTGAAGAATTAGTCGTTACTACATAGCCCGCTTTCGAAGCAGTTGATCGGAAATTGAGCATGGCGAGATTTCCTAGGAAGATTCCTCTTCTTCTCACCCCAATCGAAGAAACCGGAAACGTACCTTTACGGTGCCGCGGGATGACAACTTCTGCGGTAGTCTCACATTTTTAAATTTGTAGGGTTTGAACTGTGTCGCAATGTATGTAGGTGTAGGAGGGGTTATAAGGATGCGAGAATATGGTTATGGAAAAATTGTGGCGAACCAACTTTTGATCATTCAATGGTCAAGGGGTGCTGGGTTGGAGCCAGCTGGAAAGTGCTGCCAAGGTAAAAACTACGGAAAGTGCTGCTATAGGAACTGCCCTATTGTCTGTATAGATACTGTTTGCTCTTCTCCCCTGATCCGCTAGAAATTCCCTGGTTACTTCAGGGAAAAATTCCTGTTCATTCTCGAGAACTTCCTCCCAATCACGTGAGTATCCCGTCAAGCCTGCGATGACTATGCCAGGCGGCGTTGAGTTGAAGCGGGCGCGACGCAGCCCCGCGGCTTGTATCAGATTGCCCACGCCACTGATAATCCGGTGTTTAGCCTGCTGCCCATATTTCCAGCATATCTTACCTTCTTCATCCTCAAATTAACCGGAATACGGGCAGTAGGCCGGCGAAATCACTCGAGTAACAGTGGCAGGGGCAATCGGATACACGCTGCGCGGTCGCCCCGTGCCCGCTTCAACTCCGCGCCGCCCCGCTTAGTCATCACATGCTTGACGGCACCTCAGGAATGAAAACAAAATTTCTGAAAATTTAGCTTCCTGGCAAAAGTAATGATTTGGTAATGGTGAAAAAAAAGTTTCAAAAATACCTTGAAATATCTTAAAAAATGATTTCGCGTAAAATAGCCTGGAGTAATACAAAAGCTAGGAAATGAAGTGAAATAACCGAAATTGCGATTTGGTGGTTGATCATTTCACAAGCTTCTCCGTTAAACTTATCAAAACAAAATCAAGCACGATATGGAATGGAGTTCACCTAGCTTGACCTATGCTGATTTCCTTATTACAGCTTTAAAAAATGGCTTGATGTTTCCGTTGCGCGCTTGATTTCGTTTCGATAAGTTTAACGGAGAAGCTTGTGAAATGATCAACCACCTAATCACAATTTTAGTTATTTCACTTCATTTCCTAGCTTTTGTATTACTCCAGTCTAATTTACGCCAAATCATTTTTAAGATATTTCAAGGTATTTTTGAAACTTTTTTTTCACCATTACCAAATCATTACTTTTGCCAGGAAGCTAAATTTTCAGAAATTTCACATATTTTTCCCGAAGGTTCCCTTTCTGACTTGACGAGTTTCCAAACAAGTGACTTCATTAATATTTGATCTTGCATGATGAGAAAATTTCCCAAAAAAGTGAACAATAAAAAATCATTGCGGCATTTTGTGCAACGGGCGAAAAAATCAATTATATTGATTGGTCTTTATCGATAATGACTGATTAGCAAAATATCCCAACCAAGAAAACCAATCCCTTCAGCAATCACTACTACTGGCCGCATTTAGTGCAGAAAGCGCCGAAATCGATAATATTGATTATCGATCGATGACGCGTCATGAGTACGAATTCTGACAAGTTCAGTACTTACCTCCTACGACCTGTGTTGAATGGCTGCGGATTCACCCACCCACCCCGGTCTCCACAGTCGTAGCAGAAAGAAGCAGTTTTCGTGCTCCACGGCTAATTTGGTATGTAAACCCACGATTTTGAGGTACCCTTCAAAGTTGAGGTATCAAGTTCAAAATTGAATGGGAGCGACCTGCATCCATTTCCAGCCTCCTGTCCAAAAATGAGCTCCCTAGCTCAATTTTAAGTGCACCCGCAAGATCGTGAACGCCGTCTGAAAAACAAGGAGATTAACAACAAAAACGCGCGGTCTTTCATTTTTTACTCGGAAAGCAGTAAACCATTCCAAACCATTTTTGGGTTACTATACCAACTTTTTGCGCTCTTTTTAATGCAATTTAGAGCTAATTTCTTCGTTCACTCTGAATTGAGACTTCGAAAAACGGGTCGCGCGCATGGCCAATTCAAAACCAAATCTGGTGCGCGCTTCGCGCGCACCACAATACACGACGCATTGTAGAGCAGCAATGACAAACAAACAAGCGCAAATCACATGGAAAATCATAGCCTACAGAACCTTCCCTGTATAATTTTTTGCATGAACGTGACCCTTTCATTGAAGGCAGTGGTCTTGAACTGACTTGTCTTTTGATGGTGGACGAGCTCACTTCACAGATCGGCATCGATGATCTCTTATATCAAGAACATCAGCTGGCTTGAAATTGAATTTCAATAAATGAACCTTCGGATTTATGTACATATGTAGTTAAAAACATTGACTGGAGTGCTTTCTTTCATTGCTCAACTGTTTTTATTAGGTAAATTTGCATTTCTTCCTTCCTCTGAACGTCGAAGATTTCTGACTGCTCGGCATGAGACTGCGATCTTTTTGGTCGACGCTGTGCACGTGTGCACTAACTAGCTTTTTTGGGCCCTAGAAACTCTAATTTTAGCCCGTTTTTCACCGCGCTACCTTCATAGTTTTTCAGCTGTTGCTTGTAAATTTATTGGCAACGTTTCGGGCATTAAGCCCTTCTTCAGGCCAACTGAAAAACGAAGCAAATCGACTATTAGACAACAATGCAAGAACACCACGACTAACCTTATCCCTTTGGCAGGGGTCACAACCCAAAAGGGGGTACGCGCTGCGTCTGCAATGGAAAGGTCAGGAATGATGTGGGATAGATGTCGACGCATCATGCTAACCTACCGAGTAGCAGGAAGGTAGAGGGAAATGAGATGAGATGGAGGGGTTGGAGGATGTTGATCGTACAATCAGCGAAGTGCTTCTTAACAATATCCTCATAATGTTATCGGCCTTACTGCAGTTCTCATTTCTTCCTTTATATTAATTTGCGGTGACCTCTTCTTGATTTCCAAAGCCTCCTTTATCTTGCGTTCCACCGGGTCTGATAGGTTCCGGTGGAGAATGGTAACGAGGAGTGGTGGAGCTTGTTCCATTGCATGCCGAAGAGTCCGGTGACGAGAGAATGGGCTATCGCTCCAGCCGCGAAGCGGCTGGAGAGGTTTGGTTTTGCCTAGGCCTTGTGATCACTTATAATTTTATAAAATAGTATAGAATCTTTGGAACAAAATTTCTGAAGATTTCCTTCTGGATATAAGTGAAGGGGTCCAGAAGACATCTGCTGTCCAAATTTCAGCCAAATCGGTTCACAAACAACAAAGTTATGAGCCCGAAAGCTTAAGAAATTTTCATGGTGTGCGCCGTAGGCCGTGAGCTCAGGAGCCGTAGGCCGTAGGCCGTGGGCCGTAGGCCGTGGGCCGTAGGCCGTGGGCCGTCACGCTTTTCAGTCCTCACTGCTATTAGACACCGCCAATGGTCGAAGGCAATCACCTTGGACGGGTAAGTAATCGATGCGGTAAATGGGACGTCAGTGCGCTTGGACGTCATCGGGACGTCGTGAAAAGTCTTCGGGCTTCTGATGACGTCATCAGGACGTCGTGAAAAGTGCATCTGGCTTCTGATGACGTCACCGGGACGTCGTGAAAAAGTGCATCTGGCTTCCGATGACGTCACCGGGACGTCGTGAAAGAAGTGCATCTGGCTTGATGACGTCACCGGAACGTTGTGAAAAGTGCATCTGGCTTCTGATGACGTCACCGGGACGTCGTGAAAAGTGCATCTGGCTTCTGATGACGTCACCGGGACGTCGTGAAAAGTGCATCTGGCTTCTGATGACGTCACCGGGACGTCGTGAAAGTGCATCTATTTCTGATGACGTCACCGGGACGTCGTGAAAAGTGCATCTGGCTTCTGATGACGTCACCGGGACGTTGTGAAAAGTGCATCTGGCTTCTGATGACGTCACCGGGACGTTGTGAAAAGTGCATCTGGCTTCTGATGACGTCACCGGGACGTCATGAAAAGTGCATCTGGCTTCTGTTGACGTCACCGGGACGTCGTGAAAAGTGCATCTGGCTTCTGATGACGTCATCGGGATGTTGTGAAAAGTGCATCTGGTTTCTGATGACGTCACCGGGACGTTGTGAAAAGTGCATCTGGCTTCTGATGACGTCACCGGGACGTCGTGAAAAGTGCATCTGGCTTCTGATGACGTCACCGGGACGTTGTGAAAGTGCATCTCGCTTCTGATGACGTCACCGGGACGTCGAAAAGTGCATCTGACTTCTGATGACGTCACCGGGACGTCGTGAAAAGTGCATCTGGCTTCTGATGACGTCACCGGACGTCGTGAAAAGTGCATCTGGCTTCTGATGACGTCACCGGGACGTCGTGAAAAGTGCATCTGGCTTCTGATGACGTCACCGGACGTCGTGAAAGTACATCTGGTTTGATGACGTCACCGGGACGTCGTGAAAGTGCATCTGGCTTCTGATGACGTCACCGGGACGTCGTGAAAAGTGCATCTGGCTTCTGATGACGTCACCGGGACGTCGTGAAAAGTGCATCTGGCTTCTGATGACGTCACCGGGACGTCGTGAAAGTACATCTGGCTTCTGATGACGTCACCGGGACGTCGTGAAAAGTGCATCTGGCTTCTGATGACGTCACTGGGACGTCGAAAAGTGCATCTGGCTTCTGATGACGTCACCGGGACGTCGTGAAAAGTGCATCTGGCTTCTGATGACGTCACCGGGACGTCGTGAAAGTGCATCTGGCTTCTGATGACGTCACCGGGACGTCGTGAAAAAGTGCATTCGATTCTGATGACGTCACCGGGACGTCGTGAAAAGTGCATCTGGCTTCTGATGACGTCACCGGGACGTCGTGAAAAGTACATCTGGCTTCTGATGACGTCACCGGGACGTCGTGAAAAAGATCTGGCTTTCTGATGACGTCACCGGGACGTCGTGAAAAGTGCATCTGGCTTCTGATGACGTCACCGGGACGTCGTGAAAAGTGCACATCTGGCTTCTGATGACGTCACCGGGACGTCGGCATCTGGCTTGATGACGTCACCGGGACGTCGTGAAAAGTACATCTGGCTTCTGATGACGTCACCGGGACGAAAGTGCATCTGGCTTCTGATGACGTCACCGGGACGTCGTGAAAGTGCATCTGGCTGATGACGTCTGATGACGTCACCGGGACACGTCGTGAAAAGTGCATCTGGCTTCTGATGACGTCATCAGGACGTCGGCAAAAGTGCATCTGGCGTCTGATGACGTCACCGGGACGTGGCGAGAAGTGCATCTGGCTTCTGATGACGTCACCGAGACGTCGGGAAAAGTGCATCTGTCTTCTGATGACGTCACCGGGACGTCGTGAGAAGTACATCCGGCTTCTGATGACGTCATCGGGACGTCGGGAAAAGTGCATCTGGCTTCTGATGACGTCATCGGGACGTCGGGAAAAGTGCTTCCGGGCTTCTGATGGCGTCATCGGGACGTCATGAAAAAGTGCATCTGGCTTCTGATGACGTCATCGGAACGTCGTGAAAAGTGCATCTGGCTTCTGATGACGTCATCGGAACGTCGTGAAAAGATGCTTCGGGCTTCTGATGACGTCATCGGGACGTCGTCAAAAGTGCTTCGGGCTTCTGATGACGTCATCGGGACGTCGTGAAAAGTGCATCTGGCTTCTGATGACGTCATCGGGACGTCGTGAAAAGTGCTTCCGGGCTTCTGATGACGTCATCGGGACGTCGTGGAATCCTGCAGAAAGGGCAGGTATTTGGGACCCGTTGCTGGTCATCCGAGAAGTTGCAGCAAACCACCCCGTAGAGTGATTAGGAGTCCCGGACCCGCCGCTGCTCATCCGTAAAAATGTGCAGGACACCCGGAGAGTGAGCAAGAGCCCAGACTCTGATGCTAGCTATCCGAGAAACCATACAGGGTACCCCAAAGAATGAGCAAGAGTCTTGAGCTTTGCGATAGTCGTCTGAGATAGTGTGCTGGATGCATCGGAATTAGCGCAGGAGTCTGAGAACACCTTGCAAAACTTCTGTAAATGTGTAAGGATGACAAGCATAGCGTGCAGAAAGCTTGAGATGTTATGTAGGTCATGTTGCCAGGCTGCTTTTCAGTTTCGTAAAGCGCTCAGGCCGTTCACACAACCCCATTTTGAGTGCTTCCTCATTCTTCTTCACCAACCTACTGATTTTTTCTGAAATAAATGGTACTTGTTTATCAGCATCCAAATTCGAAAACAAATTCGTTAGAACTATCTCCATTAGCAGCTCAGCAGAGCTTTTCCATATCAAATTCATGGAATCGAAGCGGCTGTTCTGCGAAGAAATGGGGCAACGGAAACGAAATAATGAGCATAGGAAACCGCTTCGTTCCACTGATATGAAAGTGCCCAGACGGAATGAAAGGTAGTTTTTGACTATGCAGGTTTTGAGCTAAATTTATTCGAAAGCGTAGAACTGCGGGCGAGAGTCTGCATCCGGCTGTAGGCCAGCTGGCTTTCATGATTATCGACCGGGCTGGCTACGTATGAGCGTGCAACTATAACTAGGGCCTAATGCTCCTATCAGGGTTGGTTGATAAAACCACCGTGGCCAACCCGTTCGATACGCATGAAAAACATGGCGGTTGCAAATAACACCCTGTGCAGCCAGCTGTGGCTGATGCGATCAATATGAATGAAATATGGGGAACGATATCATGGATATCATTCATTTCTTAGCTTATACCATCTGAACATCGGTCGTGTCAGCCACATCGGGTGATTTTTCTGAGATAGTTTTACAACAGTTTGGGTCATTGATTCTTGTGACCACAGAAAGAGGACTGATCTAGTGGGGAGATGGAGAGGTCTTTGTTCGAAATTCTTGCATAGGATATTACTGCGTAATATCAAGAAAAAGTGAACAATTCTGTAAAAAAGGGGTCTTCCAAGCAAAAGAGGTTTGGTTCGCGTTACAAATGTTTCAACAAAAAAGGAACAATATGAAAAGGGAGAGTCTACAAAAAATGAACAATATTCTCTAAAAACTCTTTTCTTTGTCAAAAATTCTCAACAGCGGAAACAAACCGTTGTGGTATTTTACGTGGAAGAATTGAATGGTTTCCTAAAACAATTTGGCATCATCTCCTTTTTTAATGATCGCTATTAGGTACACATGCATATATGCATATTTTATCGGCACTCACATAATCAAAGTTCTTCATGGAGCCGAACGCGCTTCCTCATAGAGAACCGCAACGGTTTGTTTCCGCTGTTGAGAATTTTTGACAAAGAAAAGAGTTTTTAGAGAATATTGTTCATTTTTTGTAGACTCTCCCTTTTCATATTGTTCCTTTTTTGTTGAAACATTTGTAACGCGAACCAAACCTCTTTTGCTTAGAAGACCCCTTTTTTTACAGAATCTATATAGCTTTGAGGGCTACGTAGAGCTCTGACACGTTCGTCCATTCTGCATCGAAGAGTTCTGCCGGTTTCTCCTATGTAGAACTGCTGACAACTAGAACATTCCACCTTGTAAACAACCCCGCTCAAATGGCACATCTGCTTTCCACCTGTGCAAATCGCACAGTTGTTTCGGTCGCACAGGTTTTCATATAATCGTGAGGAGGTGAGAAGGCGACGTAAAGAGGGAGGTGGTCTGAACGTCAGGTTTATGGGAAGGCCTGATCGCTTTACAACGCGATTCACGTCCATTGCGAAGTGATGTGTGATGAACGGGATTGTCATTTCTACCGTTCCTCAACACAAAGGTCAAAATCGTAGATGGCACAGTCAGCTACATGTGGCATAGGAAACCGTCCTCGACGAGCATACTTATACATTCTCGGAGCTGTCATCCTACGTATATGAAGGCGAATGTGGTCCGCCAAATCATCCGAACTTCTACTGAGCTCACGTCTATAGATTCTCAAAGTATTCAGACTGAAGTTCGAGAAATCTTGAATCAAAACGGTTACGGAGCAGAACACCATCGATGCTGGAGACCTCATCGAACATCGAATGGAACCTCACTGACAATCCCGTTCATCACAGATCACTTCGCAATGGACGTGAATCGCGTTGTAAAGCGATCAGGCCTTCCCATAAACCTGACGTTCGGACCACCTCCCTCTTTACGTCGCCTTCTCACCTCCTCACGATTATATGAAAACCTGTGCGACCGAAACAACTGTGCGATTTGCACAGGTGGAAAGCAGATGTGCCATTTGAGCGGGGTTGTTTACAAGGTGGAATGTTCTAGTTGTCAGCAGTTCTACATAGGAGAAACCGGCAGAACTCTTCGATGCAGAATGGACGAACATGTCAGAGCTCTACGTAGCCCTCAAAGCTATTAAATATATAGATAGCCCATTCTCTCGTCACCGGACTCTTCGGCATGCAATGGAACAAGCCCCACCACTCCTCGTTACCATTCTCCACCGGAACCTATCAGACCCGGTGGAACGCAAGATAAAGGAGGCTTTGGAAATCAAGAAGAGGTCACCGCAAATTAATATAAAGGAAGAAATGAGAACTGCAGTAAGGCCGATAACATTATGAGGATATTGTTAAGAAGCACTTCGCTGATTGTACGATCAACATCCTCCAACCCCTCCATCTCATCTCATTTCCCTCTACCTTCCTGCTACTCGGTAGGTTAGCATGATGCGTCGACATCTATCCCACATCATTCCTGACCTTTCCATTGCAGACGCAGCGCGTACCCCCTTTTGGGTTGTGACCCCTGCCAAAGGGATAAGGTTAGTCGTGGTGTTCTTGCATTGTTGTCTAATAGTCGATTTGCTTCGTTTTTCAGTTGGCCTGAAGAAGGGCTTAATGCCCTAAACGTTGCCAATAAATTTAAAAAACATCGATATAAAATGAAGCTCAGGGAAAGAAACATTTTGAATGAGTTTTTCAGCTGTTTTTGATCTGAGCTGATTTTTTTCACGTCGTCCCGACGAGTCCCCACTCACGTACAAATCAATTACTCACCAGTTACGTACCCTCACCAACCTGCCAAATTGGTCGCGTGCGACCATTGGCGGTGGCTACTAGCAATGAGGAATGAAAAGCGTGACGGCCTACGGCATACGGCGCACACCATGCTTCCTATGCTTTCGGGCTCACAACTTTGTTATTTGTGAACCGATTCGGCCCAAATTTTGAAAGGTGGTGTCTTTTGGACCCCTTCACTTATATCCAGAAGGAAAACTGCAGAAAATTTGTTTTAATGATTTTATTAATTTTTTTATAAAGTTCTAAGTGATCACCAGGCCTAGAAAAAACCAAAGCTCTCCAGCCGCTTCGAGGCTGTAGCGATTCTTCAAAATTACAAATAGTATTAAAGCTTTTTTCTGCTCTTCTCGAGGAAGAAGTACGGGTACTCGGACAGAAAATAGGACTGACCGCGCGCAAGTTTTCGCTCTTAGTACCGACCGCGCGCAGGAACCGTTTCGACCGCGTGCAAAAATCAGAATAGGGCTGACCGCGCGCAAAGCACGCGGTCAGTACGATCTTGAATAGTTGCGAGCGTTCCGACCGCTTTTGCCGTTTTCACGACTCTCACCACTTTCCGTTCGGACCGCGCGCAACTTTGCAAAGCGGGCAGGAACCGCGCAACTTTAAGGCCGACCGCGCGCAAACGTTAGGGAAAGTGTTTGGAGTGCAGGGGCCAAGGACGCATTCGACTCCACGCCTATTCTCTCAATTTTTTCGCTCCAGTGTTTACGTTATCTTGTTTGCCTGCTGTAAATCTTTTTCTTTTCTTATGCTACACTTTATGCTACATAGTCACAGTTGATTCTACGATGTTCTAACTAGTTTTTGTGTTTACCTGCAGTGTTTTAACAAAGTAATACAAAGCTATAGAATTATACATATCAAAAAAGGGTGCCGACCGTAGGGCTGTCGGAAACGTAGGTAGATTTTCGTGTAGGGCGTATAAGGGATTCAGATAAGTGAACAACATTGTGGAAAGCTTGTAGACATGAGTGGAAAGTGCTGAAAAGTGGGCGGGGTTTGAAAATGAGTGCGCACAACATCGAGAAAAAAGCGTAGGGACCCAAAAAATCGTGTGGATATCGTTGTTGGGGTTGTTTAAAGGCAGCATACACGCTCGTAAACGTGATTGAGATAACTACGGAATTAGAAAGGTATGGCACAGAACACAACGCCCACGCATTTTGAAGCGTCAAAAACGACCCACAATAACGCTACATGAGTGAGAAGTTGGCCCCGCCCTGTATCTGCCCGCCCCCTGTATTTGCGTCCCCCTTCAAAACAGGGGTTCTGGGTCATTTTCACCGTCGGAGAGGTTTGTGGGTGGTAAAATAGGTACCATAGGTTAACCACGAAAGTCGCCGACGGTGAAAATGGCCCAAAACCCCTGTTTTGAAGGAGGGCGCAAATACAGGGGGCGGGCAGATACAGGGCGGGGCCAACTTTTCACTCATGTAGCGTCATTGTGGGTCGTTTTTGACGGTTCAAAATGCGTGGGCGTTGTGTTCTGTGCCATACCTTTCTAATTCCGTAGTTATCTCAATTACGTTTACGAGCGTGTACGCTGCCTTTAACTGTTTTGAAGAAGTGAAAAAAATGCTTTTGAAATTTGGTGGGGCTTCAGGAAAAGTGCGCATAACATCGAGAAAAGTGCGTAGGGATCCAAAAAACGTGTGGATATCGTTGTTGGGGTTGTTTAAGGGTTTTGAAGACGTGAATAAAATGCTTTTGAAAGTGGGCGCGGCTTCAGGAAAAGTGCGCATAACATTGAGAAAAGTGCGTAGGAATCCAAAAAACGTGTGGATATCGTTGTTGGGGTCGTTTAAGGGTTTTGAAGACGTGAATGAGATGATTTGGAAAAGAGGGTGGGTTACTACCAAGTATTGAATTTCAGAGCACCATTGATCCCGTACCGATTGACTTTAAGGTTTTAAACGAATGGTTTTGAAACAATTCTCGCATACTCAGGTATTCTGGGTGTATTTTGCGAACAAGTATCATTTCGGCACGTCTGATTCGCTAGAGGTGGAGACAGGATCGGAAAGAGAGGTGTACTATGCTTCTCTGGGCCGAATTCCGGTCCGCAATTGCGTCTCGACACGCTTTGCGGCCGCACGCGCTTGAGTCAGTCGAGTTTTCAGCGCCAAAGCCGACTCGGTATGGCTTTTTTATACAGTTTTCTCCAGTTTTGTTCAGTTTCCAGATTCTGAAACCCATCTAGAGTCAACAGATCGGCGGCTGCGGCGCTGTGAACTCTTCCGACTCGGAAGCGCGTGGCCGCAAAGCGTGTCGAGACGCAATTGGGGACCGGAATTTGGCTCAGAGAAGCACAGTATTTAGTTTGCTTGGCGGCCAAAAGATAAACGTTTCCATAGGGGTCGAATTTTCGTGGGAGAAATCATTTCACTTTTTTCTTAACAAAACTTGCCTGTGAGCTCCTAAATATATTAAAACTTTTGATTTCCTTCGGTGAGAATTTGGTATTGATGGTAGTTTATGTTCGTCTCGCGAAGGAACCTTGAGAATCTCGTATTGACAAAGTCTGTGCGCTATTGCAAAGTTCCAATTGGCTTGAAGTAGGAATGTTCCATGAGAGTAAAATCTTTCACTCTCCTACTTGTTATAGATATTCGCGTTCTCCGCTCGCTGAGTCGGGTGCAGCGACCGACCGCAAATCTAGATTATCGAAGAGGATCAAACAAAGTTGGACCGAGGACATCTAGAGCATCTCTAAAATATAAGGATGTTATTCTTTGTGGGTTTTCTTATCCTTAAAGTTGATTCTCATGGAAAAAACAACGTTCGTGCGACTGTTTTTGTTCTTATTTAGCTCGCAATTCTGGAAAGGACGGCTGAAGTTTTGGAAGGAAGCAGGTTTTTTTCCCGCGTATAGCGGAGCTCTTATAAGAGTATTATAATAGTATCAGTCGTATTTTTTGCACAATTTCAAAGGATCAGTGTTCTTGTTATTCAATAAATACCAGCTGAGTGGACCTTTTTTATCGCTCTCTAAATTAACAACGTAAATTGACATTTGTTTCTAAATATTAGGGTTACCAAAAAAATCTATTCATTACCCTCAGGAGTGCAGCTTTTTTCAAGATCTGCTAGTCTTCTAAAATGTCACGCTGCTATCACTTCAATGGATGGTTTCAATTTCGCTTTGCTGTTGTGCATCTCTACCTTACTCTTAGCTTTAACTCTTTTTCCTTTGTCTTCAAATTCTCTCAGCAGCTGACTACGCTCCAGTAATCTCTGAGGCAACCGCAATGGGCTTAGAGAGACGAGCGTCGTCAGTCGCGTGCGGTTGCGCCGCGGGCTGAATAGTGCAAGGTGTCACAACTGATTTCGAAGGCATTCTGGTAGATATCCGTTCTTCCTCTGTATTCGATGACATTGTAATAATAATAATAATAATAATCGGTTACTGTGTCATGAAAACGAATCAGTAATCGATTTTGCTAAGATACACAAGTATTAAAGATATAGACTGCACACAAATATTCATACAGACAAAAGAGTAATGGAAATGCAAAATTCAATTCAAAGTTAAAGGTGTTACGATTTTAAGACGACAGGTCAGTGATTATATAACGGGTAAGGAAGTGGCAGGGTCAGACAGACCGTCATCCCGAACCTCGTCGTAGCTAAACTCTGGCAAACCACTAGTGTATTGAACCACTAGTGTATGTGGATTTCGACTATCACCACCAGCAGAGCGGTGAGCCTCGCTGAAATATAGCTAGTGATAAGGAGGTTCCGACGAAAAAGCCACCGCTCCGCGCTGTGATAATCAAAATCAGGAGTTCACTTGAAATGAACTAGAATCTAACTATAGTGGAGTCCAACAAGAGTGTCTCATTCACTTATCAATAAGAAGCGGTCGATTGGAGATCAATGAACATGAAACTCGTTGCAGCTCGATACCGATTGAGCGAGAGCGGTTGTGCTGCAACGAGTTTCATGTTCATTGATCTCCAATCGACCGCTTCTCATTGATAAGTAAATGAGATACTCTTGGTGGACTCCACTATACGTCCCCTTCCTTCTTGGTGACCAACATTTTTGAAAAAAAACGCTTCAATCTTTTACGTTCTCTTCTAAGTGAACTTTTTTCTTTCTTTTTTTTTGAGACTATTTTTTTCTGAACAAGGAAACTTTTGTAATTTTTGCTAAACTTTTTTCTTTTTTTGAAAACTACTACCCTCTTTACTCGATTGACGAGCCCTGGATAGTGTTTTCCATTTTTTTCCAGAACTGCGAACCGAGCAAGGTAATATACGGCTCCGGGTACCAACTTCGTAGGCTCGCCAACAACACCAAGACCCATGTGTCTTCTCTGAAGCTAGAAAGTTGGTTTTCCTCCTAACCATTTCTTCGAAAATTGGTGGATTTCGATTTCATGGATGTTTTGTAAATTTTCGTTCTGATGCGCCGTAGTTTTTTTTCCGCAAGTTATCGAGGAGGCCACTATTTTTTTCATTTTGATTGTCACTTTCCGGGGGAGGCTTTTCTTTTCTTATTTCCATTAACATCTAATTTTCATATCAAAAATAATGAGCATTAACGTGATTGATTCCTTGTTCTGATCTGGAAATGAAAGGATTGGGACGTCGCGATTCGCGAAAACCCCACTGTAGATAACGACGGAATTTAACAGACCATCCAAAGAAAATCGAAATGTACCAATTTTTTAAAGAGGATTTGAAGGGAAAACCAGCCTGCTGCCTTCGAAATATCGTAGAGTATGGTAGAAAAATTGATTTTTCACAGAAACACCTTCGAGATCAGCTGTATCACCTAGCACAATTCAGCACGCTACGCGATCACACGCGGCTGACGGCGCGCGTCTCTCCTAGCCCAGTACGGTTGCACAGATATTACCTCAAAAATCTATTGCTCCATTACAAACTTGTGTTCTTTGTGTATATTGATTTAAAATTTCTAAGCATCACTTAGAATTTTCAAAACCTGATTTGAAATATTCGAAAAGAAAACTTACAAAAAATATGGAATATTTTTCATATTGTGATACTAAAACATCTGATATTCCGATTATATAGTTTCGCAGATATTCGAACAAATGAAGTTGAGCGTGAAGCAGAGGATTTACAAAAGACAATGTAATGGAATTATGACTTACTGTCCATGACGTAAGATGAAAATAATCAGTAATATGTATTTGTATAGAAATATTTTGGATGTTGAAGTTTCTATCGATATACTTTATTATTTCAAAAACTGAAGAATTGCGGAATGATTCACTTTCGCTCTGTGGCGTGAGATTAAGTGCATACTTTTAATAAGTTTTTTTCACAGAAAAAAAAAAGAAAAACTTCAAGTAGGATATGTTCTCTTGAATTTGTTGCATATTTCTGTATGTCTTTGTTTCTGTGAAGAAAAAAAAACAATCTGTTGTATAATTATCGTCTAATTTCTTATTCATATACTTTCAAGCGATTAATCTGACAATAAACCGATGTGTCGTGAAATTTGTGCTTTGTTATGCTATTGCATAATTTTGATATATAACCGTTAGTCTTTACTAAAGAAAATAATTTGTTGCATAATTATTGCCTCACTCATTGCTGTACCTTCGCGTGATTAATTTGGAAATAAATTTGTATATAATCATTTTCGTGTTATGTTATTATGCAAAACGCTAGCATCGAGTCCCCCAATCGTGGTCTCCACTAAGGGTCTATTTCATAAGGTAATAGCCAGTAGTGGGCACCACGATTGTTGGATTCCCTGCTGGCATAATGCGCTGTTATGAGCCCCTCTCATCGGAAGGGCGTCGTGATATTATTTTTGCCCGTGGTCCGAACGCAAAGTGCCGTGATGCAAATTTGCGTTCGGAGAGCGCACACTTTCGTGCGATCGGAACGTCGCCGATCCCGCGGTCGGTCCTATTGTTGCGCGCGGTCAGCCCTATTTTCTGTCCGAGTAAGAGCGAATTCTGAGCCTTTAAGATGATTTTGCTTATATTGTGAAGTTCTAGAGGCTTACTTTTGATGGAGAAATTCGGTCGAGGTTTTTCCCAGAGGAGTCGGCACACCTGAAATATTCAGTTGAATGCTTTCGAAGGTTAGCCTGATTTGAAAAAAATCCGAACGAAAGGAACATAAATCAAAATTAAGCCAACTGCAAATTGAAATGAAAAATGCGATTTTCCGAAGAATTGCGCAATTCAAATATTCGGCCGAATATTTTAATCTTCTTTTACTCTGGAGGGAATCTTTATGGAGTAACTGGGTTTTTTTAAATCACAGTTTGAATATGGAGGAGCATGAACCTGGCAGAAGCCCCATGGTCGTTCCAGAGCATCATGATGTTTTCCATTCAGGAACACAACTCTGTACTCCCGTTTCCAAGAGAAATACTCCCTGAAATACTGTTGTGGGGTGTTATGGAATTGAGTTATTGGTATCTGTGCTCACGTACGCGTATGCGGTCTTGTTTTTCATTAGATAATGAAGATGAGCGGCCATGTCCTTTGTGGTTTTGAAGTCGTCAGCAGCGATGAAAGAGTTCGGCGGCACGAATGGCTCCACCAAAGACCGCTAAATCTGCACTATATTCTGATGTGCGTAGAAGATGAGTAAAGTATCCCCGACCTTCAACACCAGTGGCACAATGTCCCTTTTGTATCCTTGATTCCAGAGCTTTTCGGTGATGTAGTCCTTGCATATGGAGTTCTCAAACGCAACGTAGAAGTGATAGCTGAAATAAAGGCTGTTTTGAGGCCGTATTCCATGGATCGCACGAGTGGACTCACTCCGTGTCCAGCGCGTTTTCGCAAGCTCCTCCCTTAGCACATGTGAGATGTCCGCACGAACCATATATGTCAACAGGGAAATCCTTCTGCAATCATCGCAGATAATAGAATTTTTAATCTGTGGTTGGACCCCTAAGACTCGGATGAACGAAGGGTCTCCAACAAAAATTTTTAGAGCGACCAAGAGGCACCCCTGCCTTTGGTTTCGTCACGTAGACAACAATGTAACACCACCTCTATTTCTGATCGGCTTCAAAGTCCTTTGCGCTATATCAATCAATCCTCACTCATGTTTTTTCCTCCAGACAATGCCGTTTGAAGATTAAATTTATTGCACCGAATCGGCCACCGTTTATTCCGCCGCATCGATCATCGGCAAATTCTTATCAAAGGCAGGGTTCTCGATAAAATCGGTTGTTCTGCTATCACGATGGAATGGTAGATCTGGCCATCACAAAAAAGAGAATAAGTAAAAAATTGGAGAAAAAACGCTCAGGAACAAGTTATGGCTTGGTGTCCTCCCGCCCCCTATTATCGAGATTTGTGTAAAAGCCTGTTTTGTCAACTTTTATTTCGCTTCTAAAGTAATTTTTGAGCATTTCTGGAGACTACTGACTACTTCAACAACAAAATAAAAGGCGGATAAGCAAGCATTAATGAAAATCTCGTTAATTAGGGGGTCGGCCGACACCAGTAATTAGCCGTTATAGATTGTTTTTGAGCGTTTTTCCCGCGAATCTCCGTTCCCGCGAACTTATTTTTCTCACTTGTTTTCACTTTTGTGTTGGCCAAATCTACAATACCCACCCTAAGTTTTAGTAAAAAGACGAAAAAATGCGGAAAATTGCTTTTTTCGTCTTTTAGTCATAACTCGCTTAAAACTGGCCGTTTTACAAACTTGAAGACATCTTTGGAATCAGCATTGATCATACTTTCTTTTTTATCTATACATGGCTCACTCTCAAACAAGGCATATAGGGTTGACACAATCAATCGAGTGAGATGTGGAACAGTATGAAATGCTGAAATGTGTGACTGTGTCTCTTCTTGTATCTTTTAACTTGTTTTCATTTGGGGTCTTTTATTTAACGAGTTTTTTATCTTTTAGATTTGTAATCTTTTAACGATTAACTCCAATTCTACTCTGTGTATTATTTATTAGCTATTCATTTAGTTATTTGTTTACTATTTCTGGTGTTGTTTGTAACATTCTTTTTCATTTACTCTATTTTAATATGAGTTTTCACTATAATTCGAATACTTATACAATTCCATTTCATTCATATTATTATTGCTTCATTAAAAAAAAGCTTTCGCTAAGAACGTTAAATAATTATTCAGAATGCAACCGTTTTAGCTCTGACCTCAGGCAAAGAATTCAAAACAGTAAACACCTCGAGCCTCAACAAAGTAGGAGATGGACTCCTTTTCATTTCAAGTAAGCTCCTGTTTCCCATTATCACAGCGCGAAGCGGCGGCTTTTTCGTCGGAAGCTTCTTATCACTAATTATATTTCACCGAGACCCATCTGCCGGTGATAATCGAAATCGACAGCTCACTAGGGATTTAGCAGAGCTTAGTTCGAGTTACAGTTACTTGTATCAATATTCAAAATTTCTGGGTTATTTTCAGAACTCGAAAATAACATTCGACATCCCGATTCCAAAATTGTTTTCAAGTTCAAGAAAAAAAAAGTTGTTTCTTGAAGTGGTTGTGAAACATTTCGCTTTCCCGAAAAGTTGAAATTCTTCAGATTCGATGAGACTTCAACCTGTAGAACATCACCAATCTGTATCAATACCAGGGAAACAGTCAAGATTTACTTTTATTTTCGCCTAGTCTTACTCTGGCAAAAGCTCCCTTGTAGCCCCGGAGTAAGTTGCCGGTTTTGATGACGTTTTCGTCGGCGCGTGAATTTCCACATTTGCGCGACGGCCGACGAACAATCCACACAAAGAGCACTTCGTCGCGCCGGCGGGGCGTTTATGTGGATTCCTCGCGCCGACGGGGCGTTTATGAGCACTTCCTCGCGCCACTTCTCATCAAGTGTGACGTCATTATTGAGCGTCCTCGTCATCGATTGGTCACCATTTTAACTGCTGGCAATGCAGCTTTCAGACCTAGCACATCTAAGCGGTTTTTATCGGTGAAAACCTCAAGCTAATCCCAAGAATCGTTCCGAAATGGGTCGATAGGTTTGCTTGGTGTTTCCGAAGTAAGAGAGTTGCGCTTGTATTTTTTCTTCTTTTGAACTCTCTGATAGATTATTTGAATATTTCACACTCTTCCTGTTTTTCGTCTTTGTTTTCACATTCCTCGTAAACCCCTTTTAACAAATTGAAATCTCTTTGTATACAACTTATTTGTGTGTTTGCTCATACCAACTCTTTCACTGCGCCGAAATAGCCAGTTCTGGGAGGCTACGGACGTTGAAACGTGATGAAACGTGATGACATTCAGGAAAATACAAGGAAAGTCCCGCAACAGGGAAGTTGCTTGTTCTCACTTGTTTTCAATATCAGTTTCGTTTTTTTATCGTAGTAGGTTTCGTTTACATCAGGAGAATCAAAGAAAAGCATACATTTCTGGAAAAAATTCAAAACGAACCCTTTTTGGAAAAAATTAAAAAACAAAACGCCGTCTTCAGCAGTTTTATAATCACCCCCTCCTGTTGTGATTTTGCAAAAAAAATGGTCTTTAAAGCCTGAAAAACACCATATTGTTGTGCAAACGATTGCACATTTTTGAAAAGACTCTTTTTTCATTACCCAGCCGGATTTTCTTCTGAAGGAATGCATTATGTATAGTTCGCCCCGTAAATTGCTTCCTTAAAGGCAGTGTACACGATGATTTTCGCTCCCGAGTTTTCCACTCAAAACAATGCGCTGGCCAACAAGGGTTGCCGAAATTACGAAGAAACGCACTAAAACCCCTTATTTCACTGAGATTGTTTCCTGGTCTGGACTAGTTGTCCGGTTGTATGAACATGTTCTCGATGGTTGTCACCTATGAAAAATGGGGTTATTGGGAAATGGAAGAATATTTTTGGCAAAACAGTATTAGTCAGGGTTTGAAGCAAAGAACGGAGCAACCGGAAGTGGAGAACTTTAAGGGACGGGTACACAAAAGATTTCCTTCTCACAACAAACAGTTTCAGTGAGAGTAAGAAGGCGGGATGAAAGTAAAGCATTTCGTGTACTTGTGGTTCATTTTTCTCAACTTCTTCGTCACTTCAACTCTACCCGGAGGCCAAACTAACAATTTACCCATTAATCTCAAAATTGAAGATTATCATGAACACTGCCTTGAGAAAAAAAAACATTTAAATCTCTTCCGTGGCTGGCGCGGACGGACGGTTTAGATTCCACAGGCGGTTGGCAGTATGGTAAGCTGATCAGCTGCTCTCTTCTCACGCCCTGAATCGATTGGATCCGCGCCTGGCGATCGTCGCGCCAGGCGCGGATGAGATTTAAATGTTTCTTTAGAACGCAAGCCACCTACCTACAGCAGCGGTCATAAATCTATTGACATCGGCTTTTTTCCAGATATCTTTGCTCTGACTGGGGCTATCAATTTCATCTTCTAATATGATATTTTTGATCATAATGCCGATATAATGAAGTGTGCTGCAGAATTATAGCGCAAATGTGCATCGATGGGGAAGATTATTTGTCAATACTTGCAATCTGCGACTTTTTGCCTCTACCTAAACTCGTTCTTTTTCTTCGTCGTTTCCGATAATCACTTGGTGATTTCTGTATTTTACAGGTTTGGTAGTTCATTCAGAAGTAGAAATTTGTCACAAAGATCTATCATATGAGGTTCGGAAAGTGGTTTATCAAGAGCTGTTCTTGTTGTTGTCGCCCATCTTGCACCATACACATTGATCCTGGATCCAATTTTCGGCACGTTGACGACAACATCGAAGCAAATGGCTGGGATCCTCTCCTCTGGAGAATCCCGGTGTGATTCGT
Organism: Aplectana chamaeleonis; assembly: GCA_029168955.1. Lineage (NCBI taxonomy): Eukaryota > Metazoa > Nematoda > Chromadorea > Rhabditida > Cosmocercidae > Aplectana > Aplectana chamaeleonis. The sequence goes on along the minus strand of JAPDOI010000375.1, from coordinate 579,290 downwards.
TATTTAACCCTTTTTTTAAATTTTCTCTTTTTTTTGTTTTCTTTTATTTTAGTTTTTTTCATTCTTGTATGATCAAGTGAACAACACTCTCAACTTCTCTCTTTACTCAGGTCAGCTCGCATACATGGGCTGCAAAAGACGGAAGTTACAAGCCTCGGACAACTCGTCCACCATGCTTCCCTAGCTCAATTTTTGAGGGACCATAACTCCGTTCCCAGGTCTTGTACGATTCCAGAGACAGCATTGTAATCAGAATGGGACCGTTTTTGAAATAGGCGAAAAAACAGAGAAGGGATTTTTATCGTGAACACTGCCTTTAGGGTACTGAAGTGGCTGTTTTCTTATATTCATATCCGGCATGATAACAGCAACCGCCCTTCGTATTCTCCGTAGGTAGCCAACCGACACCGTGCTATTTCTATTGTCCACTTAAGTAGAATGCTGTTTGTGATTTCGCGGACGCAGATTTTGATGAATTAAAGTAGAAAAGTTAGGCCCGTAGTAAACCCACCACCCAGTTAGGATCATCTGAGTGGGTGATAAGACGAGCCCGAAACGATTCAGACAGGGCTCAGCCGAGTTCGAAATCGTATCGAGCGATAGATTGCATTCAAGCGGTCGGTATCGCAAATCCATGATTATGGGAACATGATGATGCCTGTGATGATAAGAACAACCGGTCATTATTCTTCACGTTGTCGTTCACGAATCGACCAACTGTATGCTCCGTTTCTCAATAAATGAAATGCTGTTTGTTTCGTGGAAGCTGATATTGATATTGATACATTGCTATGCCGATATCTCTACTGAATTATTTAAAGGCATAGTCCAAGCTGAGGGATGAAATCCGAGATTTCCACACAATTGTGAAGTAGACCCACCCCATATAGCGCCTGCCAAAAGCGAGTTCTCAATTCCTCCGAATAAGCGAGATATAGGAGGAAGCCACCCTGGGGCTCCCACATCCGGAAGCCACTTTGGCACGCCCCTTTTGCGATTTTTCGAGCTCAACAGTGGCGAGATGAGCGATGATTTCCGATCAATAACCCCGTTCTTCCTTCTATTCCCAGCCTCTCTATCCTTTCAGGTCGGCTCGCGTACATCGGTTGCAAATGACGGAAGTTACAAGTCACGGACAACTCGTCCACCATGCTTCCGTTTCTCAATTTTTGAGGGGCCATAACTTCGCTCCTAGAAGGTCTTGTACGATTTCAGAGACATCATTGGAATCAGCGTGGTGCCGTTCTCAATATAGGCTGAAAAACAGAAAAACGATTTCGAGGTCGGACTGTGCCTTTAAGTTGCATCTTTGCTCCTTGAAACAGTCTCGAGCATACTCCTAACCTGGTACGCTGTTTCTGCCTTCTCTAGCTAAGAAGTCAGTCAGATCTGACTGAGTGATCCAGCTTATTTTGTTTTTTTTTTTCTGACTTTTTCTATATTTAGCCTAGGTCGCTACCCTACAACAAGTTTGTCTGAAATAAGTGCGGCTCATCTGAATTCTTTTCAAAACATGGATTCAGACAGGCTTACCTTAATTTTTCGCCGGCTTTATTACGGGCCTAAGTACTCAGACAGTGAGGGCGGATCGCTGGCTTTTGGCGGGTGGATCGACACCCCCCCCCCGCCATCCTCCCGCCAGTAGCCAGCGATCCGCTCGCCAGTAGCCAGCTATCCGCCCGCCAGTAGCCAGCTATCCGCCCGGCAGTAGCCAGCTATCCGCCCGGCAGTAGCCAGCTATTCGTGCGCCACTAGCCAGCGATCCGCCCTCGATGCCACATGTGATTTATTCCGACCGCTCCCAACACGGTCTTCGCGTGCGGGAATACCCCCCCTAGCCGTGGAGACCATCCCCTCAGCTGCCAAAAATTATTCTCTGGCTTCTGAGTGATCCTTCAAAGGTAATTTGAAGCCACCTTCCACGATCGGCCTCGAAATGCCGAGTGAGCATTCAGTGCGATGGAGCGCCTTTTATACCATTCGGCTTCTTTACTCTGAGCATGATACTGATACCAGAAAATCCTGTGTACTTCTGAACATTGCCTTTTGCGCCCATCTACCGCGCGCGACGGACTCGCCGAGTTGCGACGGGAGAACTGCAGTACACACACGGTGGGGGCATCGCGGCAGTAGCGGCTGTCACTAGAATTATGAATATATTCGTTAACAACGTGCCGTCTTCGGGCACGTTGCAAGCGCCAGCCGTGGAGCGTATTTAGCAGCGTATTCAGCTTACACGAGAAAACCTAATCAGGCAGCAGCGACTGCTTATCCACACGTATTCCATCACACTGTTTTGCCAGTAGAGGTGTTCTACGAGTTTTATAATGTTTCAACGTACCAACTTCATGCGTATTCAGCTTGATAAACGAAATGGATAAACGGTCGCTGCTGCCTGTTTAGGAGGCCCCCTGGAACACGACGCTCCAGAGACTTGACGCTTGCCGCTGGTCGTTGGCTACAAACGGAGCCTTACCAATCAAATGTGCGCTTTGCGCGCACCGTAATTTGAATACTTCCCTCCTTGCATGTGTACTGGTACACAAGGTGCACACCCACGCCGCTTCGCGGCGTACTTGTAGGCGTGTGTTACTGATAGTCTCATAGATTAATAGAAACATTACCAAATGGGAACTTAGTGGTTATCGTTCCTCGAAATTCAGTCCAGTCCCATACACTTCCCCCGGCGCTTCGAGCACCCCGGTTGGGTCCCGCACATTCTCCTCGGTGCTTGGCGCACCACCAGTTGGGTCCCACACACACTCCCCGGCGCTTGCGCACTTATATTTGGGTCCAGCAAATTTTCCTGGGCGCATAGCGCACCTCCAAACGGGTCCCACACACCTGCCACGGCGCTTGACGCACACTCAGTTGAGTCCAGAATGCTTTCATTGGCGCTTGGCGCACTCTTATTTGGGTTCCGCACACTCTGCGTCAACGGTCACCAGTCAACTCTCAGCCGTTTTTTATATATATGATATTTTGTGACGGATGGCTTGTTGTATTTTTCTTGCTAATGAGATGGTTCAATACAGAGAATCCACGTCTTTCAATTCCGATCCTTTCCACTCTACATAGGCGTTTTTGGATCAGGTGTGAAATCATTTTGAAATTGTTGAATAACCTTTGTTGATCCGGTTGTTGAAATGAGCATTAAGAATTAAGTTCAACTGTTGTTATTGTTCAATGTATACTATGAAGTCTTTAAATTACGTTGCCTTCTCGTGCTGAAATAAATTGTGTTGTGCTTTGCGTTCGTTTTTACCATTCAAGGTGCATTCGCTGACCCTATAGGGATAGTTTGTATTGTTGACCTTGGATAGGGATTGAACATGAGCAAGAGAAAAGATAATGGCGCATCTTGCATGTCTAGACCTTGTCTAGGCGCGCACTGTTGATACACGACCCGAGATCGATCTATTACTGCCCAGGTCAAGTCAGCTAAGGAAAGTTCTGAAAAAGCGGCCCTTCCTATGCTTCTTTGGCGCGCGCAACATATACAAATCACGTAAGCGGCGCAATATCTGTCTTGCCGTATTCCAGAGAACAGAATCCCTTAAGTGTTTCAATTTTTTTCCCAGCTATTTCTTTTTTCGCTAATTTTATGATTCTGTTGCATCATTTTTGCTGGGAATCTTAGCACTACTCGCTTATGTTGAAAATACTCGTTTTTCGTAGCAGCTAGTGTTGCAGAAAATGGACAACAACTCTGAGTGCGCGGTACGATACGAAAAAGCTATTCCACGAAGTTTCTCAAAGTGTACTGCATCATTTACCAATACCAATAACATTTCTACCAAAGATAATGCGAAAGAAACATGATAAATGTACAAAGAAGAAATGGGTTGGTGAAAAAAAATTAACGAATACTGTTTTCTAGATTGCGCTAAGGCAGATGCTGCGTCGCGTACGTTATTTTTCTTCCTTCCCAGACAATCGCTCCCTTCCACACTCTCCAGATCAAGGGAGCCAATGAAGGAAGAGTTCAATCGAACAAGCGTTTCCTCCGCGCCAGAGATGCGGAGGGAGCGCTTGTTTGGTTGAACTATTCATTGGCTCCCTTGATCTGGAGAGTAGAAGGGGGCGATTGTCTGGGCAAGGAAGGATTCGTGGGGGCGATTATGGGGCGAAACTAGCATAGTATAAGGATGGCGAGAGGGACGGCGCGTTAATCGCCCCTCTCAATCCATACTGTGCTCCACAATAGAACGCAATCGCCCCACAAAATACACTTGGAGCGCACTTGTTGTTGGGCTCCAACTCTCTATGTGGTGGGCTACACGCGAACTTTTGCCAGAGTAGATGAACCTCGTTCTGGCGATGGCCCCCCATTCAGCTTCCCCGTATCTCCACTCCTTCCACTCTATCTCTCTCCCTTTCTCTCGACGACCTGGCGCACTCCTCGCTCAAACACAGTCCCCTGAAGTGGATTGAATTCGCGCACCGAGGATGGACTGGCGAGTCAGACCACCCAGCAGCCAGCGCGCGGCCGCGGCGCGTCACCGCATTGATTAATCTCCTCAACGAAAGATCTGACTCAACCAATTGACGGCTCGTCGTCAAATGCGGATATAAATCATTAAGTACAAGGAAAACGGTCGCAATATGGTTTTTTTGTTTTTTTTTCGATTTTGTCTAATTTAAAAAATACCGTTTTATCGGAAAGTGAGGAAAACTCTTTGTGTTATCTGTGCTTTTGCGGTGAAAGACCCCTAAGGTCCTAGTTATACACCAGCATGTCGCCGCCGCTGGCTTCCGCGGCATGTTTGCTATTGGTCAATTTCGAAATCTGACCAATCGCAGACGTCCCGCAAAAGCCAACGGCACCGAATCGCCGATGTATAACTAGGGCCTAACAGTATCATATTGAAATTTGCGTGCAATCGGTGGGTGAATCCCAGCAAACCTAAACAGGCAGCAGCGACCTTTTATCCATGCGTGTTCGGATGTGTTCTATCAGTTTCATCAAGTTTCCACGTCCCATCTTAGTGCGTATTCAGCACGCGTTGGGCTAACTGCAGTTCATTTGCCCGGCAGTCTTTACTTAATGGCTGTGGAGAGTCGCGACGACCGGCAGCACGCCGTCGAGCGAGAGGCCTGGGGCGTGCTCTAAACCTGACGCGGCCTTGGGCGCGAAGGCTTCGCGGAATTGCAGCACCGATGTCGCTAACGTCGCTGTTTTACCAATACGTTCGCCCTTATCCATCTTTCATCTTTCAAAATCACATTTCGCTCTGAGTAGCTTTTACTGCTTTGATATGCTTCATGAGTTCATGAAATGTCTGGAAACATCTTCTAAAAAAAGGTCTTCAGGAGATCGATATTATGGAGAAATCTCGATCGACGACAGCATTCCACGCCGGCGATGGAAATGGTTGAGACCATTCTCCGCCGTCGCTCAGGTAGACGCTGCTGTCGCAGCGGCAAAAGCACTGCGAAGTGTGGCCTAGTGCATCCCTCCTGCGACGGTCGACACGACATGGTGTCTGTCATACATATCGATGGAAAGTCGATATGGACGATATGCACTGTCGCGCGTGTCGAGGACCAATCCTTGGTCGTGGACCACAAAGCGGCCAGCGCGTGCTGCCGCGCATCGATTAGTCTCCTGAAAAAAAGGTTGTTCTCAATCAAATAACTTTTATTACTCGATCTTCAACAAAAAATAACATCCGCAACTGGACCAGATGAGTACCAGCGTAATCCAGCAAGCCTGTAAAGATTCTAACCATGCTCCCCATTAGGAATCAGGGATAGGCGGGATTGCGATTTCCACTTGGATTTGGCCTTCCAATTTCTGAAAATTGCCCCAAAAAAATATTAATCGGAAATAATCAAAAGATTGCAATTTTAAGCGGTTAGGCATTGTCCAACCTTCAGGAATTTCTTTAGGGTGTTAAACCTGAATCGGAGGTCTGTTTTCAATCTTAAAAAGAGCAAGAGATGAGATTCACATATTGAAAGAACTATATGTGCTCAAACCCAACCAAAAACCCAGTGGAAATGAGCTCTTTTGCGACAAATTGAGATTTTAGCATTTCAAACGGGGCTCTTTTTCAGGGAGATTTGGGTCTGCCCATGATGTTATTGATTCTAGTAGGGGTCTCAGCCGTGTGCATGTTTTTGCAGAGCTTACAATCAGAACAGAGTGTACATATGGTCTCTCCTTAGAATGAAGTCTAGTGAATGGATGGGGCTACGACGTTAAAAGCACGATCGAAACTCTTCTAACCGGTGGTGTCACGAACGCCGCACGGCCCGCCGCAATGAGCGAGCCTCTTCCAAACTCGAAATAGATTTGGTATTTGCGTTCGGCGCCCCAAATATCTTGCCCCACCTCGTACAAAATTCAGGCTAAAAATGCTTTCTTTTCTCGATCCCCTAAAAACTAATTCTTGATCTGCCCATGGGCACTAAGAACTTAGCGGAATTCAAATTATTTATTTTTTGTTCTCCCATCACAGTACAAAGAGACAAAATTTCGCAACTTCGGTTCATGCTGGTATCAGTCTCTAGTCAGCTCGTTCGTCCGCAATGTGAAAAAAGACGCCGAGCCTGCAGGGCTGCTCTGCAATTTTTTTAATTTCTTGATCAGATGTAGTTTTTTTTTAAATCAAAATAACCAAAAAAATCCATATTCCGACCCTTCTCCTTGTACATAAAGATTTATAAGCGCATTTGACGACGAGCCGTCAATTGGTTGAGTCAGACCTTTCGTTGAGGAGATTAATCAATGCGGTGACGCGCCGCGGCCGCGCGCTGGCTGCTGGGTGGTCTGACTCGCCAGTCCATCCTCGCTGCGCGAATTCAATCCACTTCGGGGGACTGTTTTCGAGCGAGGAGTGCGTCAGGTCGTCGAGAGAAAGGGAGAGAGATAGAGTGGAAGGAGTGGAGATACGGGGAAGCTGAAGGGGGGCCATCGCCAGAACGAGGTTCGTCTAAGACTAGGCTAAAATAAAAGTAAATATTGAATATTTCCCAGGCATAGCAACAGTCTCAAAGTCAGCAATACGACAAGAATTGATTGGTGATGTTCTTCAGGTTGAAGTCTCATCAAATCTGAAGAATTTCAACTTTTTTGGAAGGCGAAATGTGTCACAACCACTTCAAGAAACAACTTTTTTCCTGAAATTGGAAACATTTTTGGAAACGGGATGCCGAATGTTATTTTCGAGTTCTGAAAATAACCCCAGAAATTTTGAATATTGATACAAGTAACTGTAACTCGAACTAAGCTCTGTTAAATCCCTAGTGAGCTGTCGATTTCGATTATCACCGGCAGATGGGTCTCGGTGAAATATAATTAATGATAAGAAGCTTCCGACGAAAAAGCCGCCGCTTCGCGCTGTGATAATGGGAAACAGGAGCTTACTTGAAATGAAACGGAGTCCATCTCCTACTTTATTCAGGCTCGAGGTGTTTACTGTTTTGAATTCTTTGCCTGAGGTCAGAGCTAAAATGGTTGCTTTCTGAATAATTATTTAACGTTCTTAGCGAAACCTTTTTTAAATAAAGCAAGAATAATAGGAATGCAATTGAATTGTATAAGTATTCAAATTATAGTGAAATCTCATACAAAAATAGAGTAAATGAAAAAGAATGTTACAAGCAACACCAAAAATAGTAAACAAATAACTAAATGAATAGCTAATAAATAATACACAGAGTAGAATTGGAGTTAAACGTTAAAAGAATAAAAATCTAAAAGATAAAAAAACTCGGTAAATAAAAGACCCCAAATGAAAACAAGGTAAAAGATACAAGAAGAGACACAGTCACACATTTCAGCATTTCATACTGTTCCACATCTCACTTGATTGATTGTGTCAACCCTATACGCCTTGTTTGAGAGTAAGCCATGTGTAGATCAAAAAGAAAGTGATCAATGCTGATTCCAAAGATGTCCTCAAGTTTGCAAAACTTCCACTTTGAAGCGAGTTATGACCAAAAGACGAAAAAAGCGATTTTCCGCGTTTTTTTTCGCCTTTGTTCCAGAACTTAGGGTGGGTATTGTACATTCCCATGAAGAGAGCTCGGAAGTAATTTTTATCGCGAACCCCGCCTTTAAGGTCGGTGTTCACGATGAAAAAGTTGTCCGCTTTTCCACAAGAGCGTAAGCTTCGGGCCCCTCTATGAACAGTAAGAACGCAAGTACGACAAAAAACGGCCAGGAGACAAGTGAGAACCTCGTGGACCAGCGTACCCATTGAATAACCCAGCCCACGCCATATAACAGTTGTCCATCATTCGTTTCACCAAAGGAACAGTTGCCGAATTTTCGAATGCACTTTATTCCGGGAAATTATAAAACTCAAACATGAGCATTTAACCATCTTATTTTTTACGAGTTTTTGGTACACGAATTAGAAAACAAGGTCACTAACCTAAGAACTTTCAAGCTCAAAACCATTTGCGACGTTTGGTTTGACCATTTGCCCGCAGTGCACAAGACACACCGACAGGCGTAAATAATTATTTACTAGTTTTTCTTCACACAGTTTTTGTTCCGAAAGTCGAGAATTTTATGAAAATTTTTCCCTGCTACCCTCTACTTCGTTAACTTGCGTACTCACAAGCAAAACATTAGAATACGGTTTTGTAACGTAAACACTGCCTTTGAACTTGCTGTTTTGCCAGAAGCACTCTCCACCCGTCACGGAGTACCTTGGGTTTGCCCCGTTAAAACTCAGACAACTGCCTGGCGGAACACTTCTACAAGTTCGTAAGCAAAATACATACATAGAAGGAGGGCGCAATGACAAATTTTCTTCTTGTTTAATCTCACTTTTCTCGTTTTTATTTCAAAACAGGAAACTCTACAGCCTTCTCCGTGTGCTCACAAAACTACATGCAACCAGCCAAGAGCTGGGAGCACCTCTCTCAAGCGCCTATCATACGAAGCGTTCCGTGTGCGTACGCGTCGGCCACTGGTGGTCTGCAAGTCTGTCATACCACTCGGAGAACACTGTATGCTCATCAGTAATCTATTAATGTCATACCTGGAGTGCTTTGATGTAGGTCTCCCTCCTACTGTTCGTTCCACAGTGTGACACAAACCAAGCAGCACCTTTCGTTTTGCCATTTACCAACTTCATACTAATCAACTGAAAATTGATGGTCCTCGACGGTTTTTCACAGCTTTCTTGCTATCACAGAGAACACGTTCCGCAAAGAAAAACTAGAAAATCTCATTTCTACTTCAAGCCTGGGTTCTGTTTCGGCACTATTGCAAAAGAAAGTGTTGGTCGGATTTCATCCACAAGCTCACCTCTCCTTTCGGCCGCGATTGTGGTGCGAGTTTCACTGTGTAGCCATACGGTGAAGCAGCTGGAGTGTCGTGTCGAAAGCCCAGGGACATGTTAAAGAAATCTGGAGTAGGGACGTCATACCCAGAATTCGCTGGGGATTCCTTAAACATTTGCTATCAGCTATTGAGGAGCGCGAATCTATTAAAGGCACAGTCCAACCTCAGAGTCGCTCTTCTGTTTTTCTGCTTATCTTGAAAACGGTCCTACACTGATTCCAATGATGTCTCTGGAATCCTACAAGACCCCCTAGGAGCGAAGTTATGGCCCCTCAAAAATTTAGCTACAAAAGTATGGTGGACGAGTTGTCCGAGGCTTGTAACTTTCTTCATTTGCAGCCGATGTATGCCAGCCGGCCTGGGCAAAGAGAGAGGTTGAGAATGAAGGGAAGAACGGTGGAAGTGATCGAAAACCATCGCTTATCTCGCCACTGTTGAGCTCGAAAGATCGTAAAAGGGGCGTGCCAAAGTGGCTTCCGGGTGTGGGCGCCCCAGGGTGGCTTCCTCCTATATCTCGCTTATTCGAAGGAATTGAGAGCTCGCACTTGGCACGTGTTATATGGGGTGGCTCTACTTCACAACCATGTGGGAATCTCAGATTTCAGCCTTGAGCTTGGACTGTGCCTTTAAGGCACTTACCTGACTAAAATATATGACGTACTGATCGTATCTGGCCTTGAGGTTAGGATCCCTGGAAGCCGTGAGCACCTTAAAATGTGTTTCTTCTCGAATAGATCTCGGTATTTGCTTTTGGGTCGCCTAGGAGAATTGTTTTTTTCAGAGATATTCATGACTCCAAGTAGAGACTGAAAGTGTAGTGCATCCTTATAGGGGCATCTTAATAGGAACTGTGTACCGCTGACATCCGTGATTTCTATCCTGCGGTACCTACGTTGGTTTGTGAAACACGCGACACTTATGGCAAGCGCAAGTCCGTTATACATTGGATCCGAGACGAAAATTTTCGGATAATCACAATTCGGGCTGATCCGGATTTGGCCTTTTTTCGGTGATTCGGATTTAGGTTCGATTCGGATTTGCCTTTTTTCGGTGAGTCGGATTTCGGTTCGATTCGGATTTGGCTTTTTTCGGTGATTCGGATTTCGGTTCGATTCGGATTTGCCTTTTTTCGGTGAATCGGATTTCGGTTCGATTCGGATTTGGCCTTTTTTTGGTGAATCGGATTTCGGTTCGATTCGGATTTACCTTTTTTTGGTGAATCGGATTTCGGTTCGATTCGGATTTGGCCTTTTTTCGGTGAATCGGATTTCGATTCGATTCGGATTTGCCTTTTTTTCGGTGAGTCGGATTTCGGTTCGATTCGGATTTGGCTTTTTTCGGTGATTCGAATTTCGGTTCGATTCGGATTTGCCTTTTTTTCGGTGAATCGGATTTCGGTTCGATTCGGATTTGGCCTTTTTTCGGTGATTCGGGTTTCGGTTCGATTCGGATTTGGCTTTTTTCGGTGATTCGGATTTCGGTTCGATTCGGATTTTCCTTTTTTTCGGTGAATCGGATTTCGGTTCGATTCGGATTTGGCCTTTTTTCGGTGATTCGGATTTCGATTCGATTCGGATTTGCCTTTTTTTCGGTGATTCGGATTTCGGTTTGATTCGGATTTGCCTTTTTTTCGGTGAATCGGAATTCGGTTCGATTCGGATTTGGCCTTTTTTCGGTGATTCGGGTTTCGGTTCGATTCGGATTTGGCCATTTTTCGGTGATTATGATTTCGGTTCGGTTCGTTTTTTTCGGTGATTCGGATACCGAATCGTCAAAATTTCGAATCATTCGGACGGATATCCGAAATTATCCGAATTAGATCCAATGTATGAAGTCCGTGCGACCCCGTCAATCGCTGATGTCGCTGTCTATCAACTGACCGCGTCGGCCGTTTGAAGCGCTTTCCTGTCGTGGGTGAGCTTACAATTCCAATCCGGACAACCGCCAAGATTGTCTTGGCTGTGGCCAGCGTTCCATGAGAGAATAACTCGTGGGGCTGCTGAAAAGACTGGAACTTCATTAGGCCGCGAGTGTATCCAGATTTACTCTACCTGCTCTGTCCGCATGACACTCAAGGCGCTCCTTTAGGGAGATGTCGCCATTCGTTTGCAGTTCTTCAGCGAAAAACGATGGCCCGTCTCGAGGATGCAGTTCATAGCCTGAAAAGTTATCGTTATTGAAAACTGCTGCTTTATCTATGTCACTATTCGCAAACCTTTTCCCTGGCTTCCTTCAACCCCGTTCTCTTCTGAGAAATCCAACTTCTCCTTCTCTCGAATGACTCTGGGTAATATGGATTTCTGCAACGAGAATATAAAGGAAAAACGAATTGGCTGTGCTCAAATGGAGTACCGTATGAAGAGTTTGGGTCTGACGATTGACGTCTCTACTTACTAGGGACTTCTTTAAACTTCCTGTGGAGATGTGGAAAACCATGTTTTGTCCTTGCTGTAAGTCTGTGACAGTACATAAATGACCCGCGCTTAAAATTCCTTAAATGGCTGTGGGGATTCCAGAAAATGGCATTTTCCTTGCTTCACAAAAAGGTAAGGGTAAAAAGGTATCAGGAAATTTTTGGGGTGCTCAGGAAAAAATTTTTGGATTCGGCTCAAAACTTTCAACTGGGGGTTATTTAGGGCGCTGAACCCAAATCTGGGGTCTATTCCTTGCCAGACTTAGGGGTGCTGTAGGCTGCGGTAGGCATAATGCCTTTTAAAGGCAGCAGACACGCTCAAAAATGGTATCGATTTTATGACATAAATCAAAGGTTTGGAGCTGGTTGTATTGCGAACTGACGAAAAAACGAACGAAAACTGTGCGCAAATAGAGGAATAACGGTTATTTTGTTATCGGATGAAAGTGGACGAGTTTAACGGCGCGCGGTTGAAACAGCGATTATTAGCAACAAAATGGTTGAAATAGAGAAGCCGATATACTCTTACAGCCTGTACTGGAACGTTAACCTCGTTGAAAGCATCAAAAACCAGCCAAAGCGACCGTGCTACTACTATAAATCTGGACGAGTTTGTATTTTGGGGCGGGTTTGCGGAAGCTTAGGGGCGACGGGTAGTTTAGAAGAGAAACAGCCTAATATTGAAAAGATGAAATTACTTTTGTAAAACGGTTACTCGTGGTTAGCGAAGCAAACAGCGGTTAGCTGCTCTGCTCCGAGGAACTCAGAAAACTGTCCACTATCTTGATGAAACTTTTCATGTCACGAGAGGTAGGAAACTTTTTGCTCAATTTCAAATAGTCAGACCCAGCTCTATTAACGAAGAAATTGTGTCGAACAGCAGTCTTTGCAGAGCTAATGACAATATTTTGCTCTCCGCCTCGCGTTCTTGATTCTCTCACTGCGAAAAAAACCTTCCTTATCGAGACCACAATATTCATTCAAAATTTTTTGGACCATAACAAGATCATTCCTTCTCCTTCTATACGACAAGGATCGAAGGTTGAACTTCTTGTTCCTAGTCTTACTGCCAGGAATGACATTATACACAAAACCTAGTTTTCTGATGAATAACTTTCTAGTGAAGCTGTTCTGTACACTTTTCGATTTGAGAATGAATTTGCGTTTGTAAGGACAGAAAATGGTAGTGCCATACTCAAGAATTGGTCTTACGTATGTTTTGGAAGCCTTCAATAGAACAGCAGTATCTCTTGTCGTGAGAGGTCGGAACAAGTTATGCATTACCCTCATTGCTTTTCTAGCAATTTGCTCACAATGGTGGTCAAAGTTCAGGTCTTTAGTTACAAGGAACCCAAGATCTTGAATGTTCTGCACAACACTTAGGTGACAATTTCCTTTATCTCAACAACTTTTTCGAGCGTGTCTGCTGCCTTTAACTGGCGTGTACTTACCTTATAGTTTCGAAAATCGAAAAACGGACCTCAAATTCGTGTTCAGCGTCCCGAATAACATCCGCAGTGAAATTTTGAGTCAAATCTGAGACTTTGACCGTATACCCACCGTAACCTACCGTAAACCATCTGAAATCGATAATCGCGTTGCAAATTCATCTTAAGCACCCCGAATAACCCCTATGTGCAAGTTTTGGGGCAACTTGGTCGTAGCATTCTCATAATCGTCAAAAGTCGCGTTTTGCCAGCAAATTTTGTCCCATTTTGGAGCTTCGGATCAAATCAGATGGGATTTTTCAAATATTGACAAATGGGCCTTGTCAGATTCGTGATCAGCACCCAAAACAAGTTTTCAGATCAATCCGAGACAAGTTTTTTGAACACACGGAACCCGTGTTCTCTTCGCAAAGCTATGAAAATGCTCACTTTTAGAAATCTCCTGTAAATCTCTGAGGCATTTAGAGGATTTGGAAAACGGACTATAAATACTGCATCCATTACCTACAACTACCAGCACATGATTTTATAAAAGCAAACTGGAAATGTAAGGTATGCCCTAGTTAGTGTTGGCTCCTCACTTGCTTAGGGATGACTTTCTAATGGATGAATTTCTACAGAGGCACCTACGCTTCTGCATAATTCATCACGTCTATTTTCCTACAATTGCCTGAAAGCACCGCCGTCAAGCGATTTGCAGCACGGATGTGCGACAGATTTCTTCCCGAATTTTTTCACAGAGTTTTTTTTTTTCGTTAAATCAGGCAAAAACGCCGAATTCGGCAAACATTTCGGAACTCGTCTGCGGCCGGATGCATAAACGCGAATCTCGGGATTTGGGCAGGCGCGGGGCACGCAGAGCAGCGAAATCGGGGGCCGGATGCATCAACGCGAATGTCGGGGTTCGGGCAGGCGCGGGGCACGCAGGGCAGCGAAATCGGGGGCCGGATGCATCAACGCAAATGTCGGGGTTCGGGCAGGCGCGGGGCACGCAGGGCAGCGAAACCGGCATGCTAAGCTGCCAGGGCAGGGGCAAGGGCAGTTAGGGGCACTGCCCCTGACTGCCCCGGCTCGGAAGCTAGGGCAGCGGCTGCCCCGGCTGGGGCAAGAATGCGGCGACGCCGCATGAATCGACTTTTTTTCTATTTCTCAGACATTATTCTTTTATTTTTACTTCTTGTTCACAGTTATCGGTTTGAAGCTTTCGCTTATAGTAGAAATGATTTCCTTATTGATAACTTCTCTTCATAAATCCTGCTTCTGAGGCTTTTTCTTGGCATTTTCATTGAGTAAATTCCATAATACTGCGCTGACCTACGTCCTCCATAATGCTTCCTTAATCCTCGCGCAATCAATTCGTGCGCTACAGCTTCATTACAATGGAGAACTTTCGAAAAGGTAGTTTCAGAACATTTTGTTCACAAATTCTTCTTTAATTTTTCTTGGGAGGAGTGATTCTCGATACACGTAAAGCCGAGTGTTTTGAAAAACCATTCTTATTACCAGCCAAATTATTTTTTGTCCAGTTTTGTCCGGCAAATCGTTTGAATTTTGAAAGATATGTGTGGCGAATTTGATGTTTTATGTGTTGGTTTAAAAAAAAAGTTTAGGCGAGAATTTATGTTCGCATCCGGCAATCCTTCGATTGAATAGAGGGCATTTTTTAAAAATCTTTAAAAAAAACGTGATCGCCAGAACTGCTGTTGTTTGTACATTTGAATTAAATATCGATAGATAATTTAGTAATGTATGATTTTTGTGAAAAAAATAGATACGTGACGAATGCCTTCCGCCTGATCATGAGTGTTACTCATGGTGTGACATTTTCAGTACGCATGGGTACGATTCTGCTAACTGACAATTTCTGCTCGTAAGCCAAAACCTCGAGCGCAAGAACAATCGGACTAGCATAACCTTTTTACTATAGTTATTCAATTTCTAAAAAAATGTCGAACGAACGAAATTTGAAAAAATTTCGTCCAACGAAATTTCGAACGAACGAAAAATCTTTCGAAATTTTTTCGAAAATTTCGTTCGTGTGCAACTTCACTTTTTACCCTTCATTCTGCGTAGTCGTACTGCTGTCGTAAGAGACTCAGCTGCATCTGAGCAGAGAAAAAGAAACAAAATGGAAAGCCGGCGGACGCAGGAAGAAATCTCAGCTGCGCTCGGCTAATCGATCGCGGGTTTCAGCCGTAAAATGGCGCGCGCCGTACGTAATTGCGTACACTACGCTGGGGCTAGCTGCCCCGACTCCATCGAGCGCACGTGCATGACTCACGGGGCGCCTGCCCTGCCCCTACCCTTGCTCCGCCGTGTGCGTTGATGCATCCGGCCCCGGTGTGCTAAGCCGCCGGGACAAGGGCAAGGGCAGTGCCCTCACCTGCCCCTGCTCGGAGGTTGGGGCAGCGGCTGCCCCGGGAGGGGCAAGAGTGATGAAACGTTGCAGAAATATGGTACGATGATGTAGTAACCAACATTTTTAGGACTTGCTGTCACTTTCCTCGACATAATATTTTTATTTAGCTTCTCGTGACATTTTTTTGCCTAAAATTTTCACATCTAGAAGGAAATTTTTCCATTATCGATTGATTTTCTTCTTTAATCCTCCCTTTCGGCATTAACTTGGGTTTTTTTATTTCTAGGATACCGTTTCTATCATCTTCATTCCGCGTTCCTTGAGCTTTGGCTTGATGAACTAGAATTTCACAGTACTGAGAAACCTTTGAAAGAATGAAGTTTCACAAAATTTCGTTTGGAAATTAATCCAAGTTTTTTGGGAGAATTTGATTTCGATACATGTACAAATTTTATTTTCGAGACAATTATAAAATTTTTAGCTTACCGTCGTACCTATAACTTTCTTCATCGTACTCGACTTAAGCTCAGAAATTAAGCTACATTTTCTGTTGGAATCGACTGAATTTTTCCTAATCAATGCTATTTTGAATATTTGTAAGTTAAAATCACAATGTCAAAAGCATGCTCAAAAAATTTCCTCGCACTTCGTGGAAGGAATCCTCGGCATGATTTGAGAAAAGAACTGAGCTCAATTACTGTAATAATCGGCCGTCAACTGCTTGTATCCTTCTTCATCTTCCTTTGTTTTGGGCTCTCCTTCTTACGTTTTCACAACAGGTGAACATCTTGCAGCCCTTTTACTCCCAGCCAAAGAAAACAAGCGAGTGCCAAAGAAAAATTTGGTCGCTGTATTAAGCTGAGAAAAAGTAAAAAATTATGTTAACAATGACTAGTTATCAGTTCCTTTACACTCTGAACTTCAACTTCAGATTTCGTGAAAAAATTCAGTGCGGAATCGTGGAACATTATGTCAAGTTCTTCTTCTTATGTCTTTTTTTTTCAAACTGCGCTAACCCGTCAACAGAGCGAAATGACGAATAATCATACCTAATAGTAACTTTGAAAGCAGTGTTCGAGATAAAAACGATTTTTGAGCTCTCTTCATGAGAATGTTGATTTGGTCCTCACAAAAGTAAAAATAAGTGAAAGAACCCGAAAATTTGCGAAAAAGTGCTTCAAAACAAGGTATAACGGCTAATTACCGGTGTCGGCCTGCCCCCTAATTAACGAGATTTTTGTTAATGATTGATTGATTGATTGATTTATTACGATGCTTAAGACAATCGTATGAAAGCAAGAAAAACAATAATGAAATACATCACAAAACAAAGCATACAAATTTCAACGAGTAAGTACAAGCTTTCCGGGAAAGTTAGCCCAGACAACTCAGGAAACTGCACCGTTAAGAAGCTTGAATTTAGAATAATTGTTTATCGGCCTTTTATTTTGCTCTTGAAGTAATCAGTAGTCTCCAGAGGTGCCCAGAAATTACTTTAGAAGCAAAATAAAAGTTTACAATACAGGATTTTATAGAAATTTCGATACCTGGGGGCGGGCGCACACCAAGCAATAACTCATTCAATAGCGTTTTTTCTCCAATTTTTTTACTTATTTTCAGTTTTGTGACGGCCAAATCTACCATTCTATGGGGATAGCACATCAACCAATGTTATCGAGAACCGTGCCCTAAAATAGAAAAAACGGTGGGCGAAATGGGATTTAGAGCCAGACTACCACTCATGATTTTCCAAATACATGACAAGATTTTTTTTTCAAAAGTTGGTACTCACACGAAGTTCGCAGCATTTGCAGTTTTGCACACGCTGTGAAGCCCAAAAACGAGCGAACTAAAACATAAAACGATATTTCAAAACTGTGAATGAAATTAAGACATATTTATGTTTTATTAACATTCTACATTATGAATAAAAAGTAAATTCAAGATGTTCAACCGCGCGTCAACAGTAGGAAGTAAAAAACAGAAGGCTCAGAGCAGACGGGGTAAAAATGCTCAGCTTTTTCGGCTGATCGACCACAGGTTTCAACCGTAAAATGGCGCGCACCGTACGTCATTGCATACACTCCGCTGGGGCTAGCTGCCCCGACGCCATCAAGCGCATGTGCATACGGGGCAGGGCACAGACTCTCGGCGCCTGCGCTGGGGTAGCCAGACCCTGCCCCTGCCCTTGCCCCGCCGTGTGCGTTGATGCATTCGACCCCTGAGCTTACGTTCATCCATACAGTAACCCAAATTTTGAAGTATCTTCGTGGTTAAAACGAAAGCAAATCAACGGAATATTGACTTTATACAGGGTGCTTTTCAAATATGGTGACAATGTTTCAAATCTCATCCCATCGACACGCGCCTAATCGCTTGTCCCCTCTCGCTTTTTCGCAAACTTCCCCTGCTTTTAGCTATAACGGGAATCATATACATTCACCTCCATGCTTAAAGGCATCGTACACGATGAAAACCGAATTCCAGGTTTTGTGTTCAGTCGGACCATTGGGCCATAATAATGTCACTCAGAAAGTTTGGAGTTTCAAAATCGCCTCCGAATGGAGATTCGCTTACCTCAAAAGAGCTTCCTGGGTTTTGGGGGCCGGCCTTGGGGTCGATCCGTTGTTACAAGGAACAAAACTCCGTGGTCGCTGCCGCCGATTGTGCGTTGACGCGTCGTAGGTCGCAATTCACACGCCACTCGATTTCACGTTCGGCATTGATCGAAAGCAGCTGACAGCAATGTAACCAGCAGCTTATTAACCCTCTTCAGTTCTGTTCAGGGAAAAAAGATCGCTTGTCTGAATGGCGTCCTCGGTGAATTGCTTCCAACGCTGCGCCAAGGAACGAATCGGAAAAGTGTTCCTTTCTTTCTCCGCGCAACTATCCCAAGTTGATGTTGGCGGGAACTTCAAATTTGTATTAAGCTTTCTTGAAATGGGTTTTTCTTGGAAAGCTGACGTTTTTGAGGAGACTTTTCGCAACCTTTAGTTACTATAGGGATATAACAACACGAAAAAGTCAAAAACCCAGGTATGGTTTCCATCGTGTACGAAGCCTTTAAAGGCAGTGTTCATGATAATTTTCTTTCTCGAGATTTCCACTCAAAACAATCCATTGGCTACCCAGTCTTACCAAAATTACGAAGAAACGGCGGGAAACGCACTGAATCGTCTTGTTTCCGAGATGTTATTCTCTGGCCTGGACTAGTTGTCCGGTTGGATGAACATGTTCACGGTGGTTGTCACCGGTGAAAAATGGGGTAACCAGGAATGGAAGAACGTTTTAGGCAAAACAGTATTAGTTAGGTTCCGAAGGAAAGAACGGAGCAACACAAAATAGAAATTTGCGAAGACGGGTCTACAAACGATTTCATTGACACAACAAATAGTTTCACTGACAAGGGAACCACAATAAGTCATAGTGACCATTCCAAATGAAAAGTACTTTTCTAGAACCATTTTTGGACGAAAAGTCCGAATATGCCTATCGCAGCTGCCTAGTCCCACTCTGAAAAAAGTTATGAGCGTTTTTTAAAGCCTCGCGGCAAGGTAAGGGTACCCCCCATGGAATTTTTAGGGTGTTTGTAGATTTTTTTTTCGGATTTTGCTAAAAACATGTACTTAGGGGTAATCTGGGGTGTTGAACACGAATCTGGGGCTCGCTTCTAAAAATTTTGAGGTTTACTGTAGGTTACGGTAGGTAACATGCCATTTAAAGGGCAAAACCTACCTCGATATTCCGATAATCGACAAATGGACATCGAATTCGTATTCAGCACCCCAAACAACCCCCACATAGAAATTTTGAGACAAATCTGAGTTTTCGACCAAACTACCGTATACCCACCGTAATCTAACGTAAGCTGACAAAAATCGATAAACTGACATCAGATTCGTGTTCAGCGCGCCAGGTAGCGCCCATAGAAACGATTTGAGCTACATCTGTCGTCACATTCCGGAAATCGTCAAAAGTTGATTTTGTCGTCAATTTTCTCTGCCAGTGGGAAGCTTCAAACAAATATAGTAAAAAACTTCGGAAAAACGACAAATGAACCTCAGATTCGTGATCAGCACCTCAAATAACCCCCCAGAACGAATTTTTAGTCGAATCTGGAATATTTTTCTAAAACGCTTCGAGAGCCCTCTAATTGGCGAAAATAAACGCCCAACCGAAAATCCGTACAAGTCCAAAACGCTGTTAGTCTGCGCAAAGTTTGGAAAATGTTCCTTCACCCAAGCTTCGCTAAGTGGGGTAGTTTTGGGCCCTGAACACGATTATCAGGTAGGTTTTCGGAATTGCGTAAAAATAATGCGCTTTTTGGAGGGTACAATAGGTACGAAAATCACAGAAAAAACGCTCATAACTTTTTTCAGAGTGGGTCTAGGCAGCTGCGATGGGCATATTCGGACTTTTCGTCCAAAAATGGTTCTAGGAAAGTACATTCCATTTGGAATGGTCACTATGACTTATTGTGGTTTCCTTGTGAGAGTAAAGAAACGGGGTGAGAGTCAAGGTTTTCATGCCCTTCTGGTGCGTTTTTCTCGGTTTCTTCGTCATTTCAGTTGTACTCGGAGTCCAAACAATCGAATTAGCGATTAATCTCCAAATCAAAGATTATCGTGAACACTGCCTTTAAAGGCACAGTCCAAGCTTAGGGGTAATTTTTGATATTATGGTCCGTTTGCCGTGTATAGCAAGCCTGCCAAGCGCCAAATCTCAGTTCGCTCGAATAAACGAGAAAAAGCAAGGAAAAAGTCCAGCACGCTCACATGAAACAAAAATGGGTGACGCCCACCGACAAGCTCGATAGGGAAGACGGGTGTCATTGAATCTACTCAGAATCTATGTCCTTCCATTTGTTATTCTCCTAGCTTTACACCGTGATCTTCTCCGGAACGATGGCGGCGGATAACGAGAAAAAAGGCTCGAGACAACTCGTCCGCGAACTTCTCGCCGTTCAAATTCAAAATATTTGAGGGGCCTTTACTCCTATCGTAGTGAGTTCTGAAGAATTCTGGGGACACCGTTGTGATCACCTTGAAATTTTCTCCAAGCGAAGCAGAAAAACGATAAGCCGATTCTGAGGGTGAACTGTGCCTTTAAACTTAGGAATCGTTTTCTTCGCTTTCCTTACCACCAATAGCAGATGGAGAAAACTTACTTTCCACCTGTATTGTATCGTCAATCTCTGGAAGGGGGTAAAACCGCGACGCTGTCATGATACCTTCATCATAAAAGGCGAGCGGTTGTTTTTGAGAAAACACAGTGGTGGAAATGAAGAAACAACCGCTCTGCTCCCGAAATAGCGAGATAATATGTAACTGCTTCGCGGCTTTATTGAGATAGGATACAAACCATACTATGAATGGCGCGAAAATTTTTATCGGTAAGAGTAAATAAGGGTCCATTCATACTCCTAACCTTCTACGTTAGAAAGACTCGCTTTAGCATAGAGGTCAGTTTGAATGATTTCTCCGCACTGCTAGAGGGAACCGCTTTGTTAGCGTAGAGTTAGGATCAAACAGTGCACCTCCGGTAATTTTGACACACGCGTTTTAGCCAGCATTAGCTCCCCTTATAGCCGGACGAAGGTCCCTAGTAATCCTACGCCGTCCTGGAAAGACAAGAGGGTGAGTTAGCGCAATGCAGCAAGCACGTGTACCGAATTGAAATAAAATCGTGAAGCGTGCTTGTTGTGTCGCGCTCCCTAACCCCCTTTGCCACGTTTATGTATGCCACCCCTGAGCCGTCCCCGGTAACATTACGCCGTCCTGCGCCGTCCTTAGTGGTCGGCTGTATACCAATCGGTAATGCGGTATAACCGCGTCACCCATCGCACAACGGCATACTCGAGCCGCACTGCGGCCGATTGAGGTCGGTTGCAATAGGGGGAGTTTTCACTGCACAAACAGTTAACATAGCATGGCGTACGTATCGACCGGGATAGCCACTGCTGCATCAAGCCGGAACAGGCGGGCTGAAGCCGGCCTGATCCAGCAGTGGCCGCGGGGCGGGGCGGGGGGGGGGGGACAATTTCAACCTGAGTGAGGATTCTATGGCATCTCTTCCCTAACGCTGTTCATCCTCAGCCCGCAATTGGATATAGCCTTCACAATGATAGGTGTGGGTTACTCCTTGTGTTTTACGAATGATGTGTATTTAAGCCCCAAAAGAGAGATGACTCCCACCTGCGGTAAGTTGACAATGATGTGAAGAAGTCACGAGGACGGCAGGGATTCTCATGACGGACCCGAGGAATCTCACACCGTAGTCAAAACCAGGAGTACAGAAAATTTTTCCGTCGACGGCTTCACGAAACAAGGATAATTGCGAGCAAGAGCTTCAGAAAATTTATTCCTCTCCTGAGTTTGATTTGGATTTCGCCCCTGCTGCCGTTCCTTTTAGTGATAAAAATGTCATCGATAAAAATTTCGATAAATTCAGAGATTAAGTCAGTAAATCGGTAAACCACAATTCATAGGAAAAAGCCGGTAAATCGGTAAGTCGGTAAACGGTAAATCCACACCCCTGATTTGCACCTGCGCACACAGTACCGAGCTGTTAACGGGAGCAAATTTTTACTTTGTTCACACTTCCGCTAATTCAATGCTCTTGGAGACAACAAAATGTGGCCTGAGTCATATCTGTCTGGCCACTTCAACAATTAAAGAAAAAAATTTTCGGGTGATTGGGAATAGTCATACTGTAAGACAAATACCCTGCTCGACTTCGCCACATTGCCTTCGACCAGACATTCCATATACAGCGAAGAGAATCAAAGCAAATAGAAATAGAATCGCTGCCTGTGCATGTGCAATGGATAAAAGTACTGAGTCCGTCAGAAGGGACACGAGAAACGAGCGATTCAACACCGTTCTCCACCGAACTTGTAGCTCAGCTACACACTTATACCTCACTCACAGCTGCGTGGCTGCCCTGTCATCACTCTGGCGCTATTGACAGTGGGGTGGCACGCAGCCTTGAGTGAGCTTTCAGTGTGCAGTCGGCCTACAAGCCCTCCACCGTCGAGAAATAAGTGTAACAATCAAACGAAATTTGTTTCAAATGAAATAAGGAAACATCTGGCTAGAGACTCATTATTGCAAAGAGTAGTGTCAAAACTCTACAACAGCTAAATTAGTTTTTAGAAGGGAGAAGGAGAGGTCAAACCAGATAAACTCTCAGATCACCGCCTCCCCAAAAAATTCAATGATTGTAACCCAATACAAAGTGTTTTCTTGGTTTTTCGAAGAACGTAGCATTCTTCTTAATGTCCAGTGATGGTTTCGTCGGCACTGGGAGGAACCCTGCCTGCATCCATCCCAGCTATATGGTAAAGTTTCGCATTCACGTCAGTTTCGGCCGCGCCTGGGTTTCAACCCCTCGCCGAAAACCGTTGATCATTTTTCACCAATAAAAAGTTTCGAGGTTGGGTGCCCCGCGATCGAGTACATACTTTCTCTCATCCGAAGCAAATGTGTCAAAAAATGGCGCGTTCTCGGAATTGTACCCTCCTCGCCCCCGAAAAAGGACACGCAAAAGTCATCTGTTAAAAATGACATCACCAGTCAACAGATTTCATCAATCAATACTTAAGAAGAGAGGATTTTCGAGTACAACTTCTTCTGAAAATGATCAAAATGAATATCTTTTCGACAGCCACTCTCAGTCCCTAGTCTGTGAACTGACGATACAGCGAAGTGTTCGTGAAATATTCGACATCCCGTGTGTGCTGAACACATGTCGGGATTGTTGATGGCGCCTATAGAAAAGTGCATCGACTTTGTCTCGCCATTCCTATCGGCTCAAATGCGTTGTTAGTTGGTTGGACTTCACTGTCGCCACCTATTCATAGTGAAATTTCATTATTTCATTCATCACACATAATTTCACATTTCTCTACACCACGTCCACGCGGAAAACACCAATGAAACGGTTATCGATTGCTGAAATTGTCAGACATTCAGTAAGTTTACGACCACGAAGCGGCATTACAATGACAGAAAAATAAAATATTCAGTACAACAAGAGTGAAATTGTACAATGCATGAATTTTAACAAGGAGTATGAGTTTGCGGGAATAGATCACGCAAATGACTCTGATAGAATTTGACGTGAATTTTTCGCGAGTTACAGACGGAGCGGTGGGCTCACCAACAGCGACGGCTTAGTGTATCGCGTACGACGCGAGCTCTCAGAAGGGTACCTGGCACGTATAGCAGATTCAAGACAGGGTCCAGGAGTCGGAAGCTCGCACCTTAGCTCGCTGAGCCGAGTAGTTCGCGGCAGGCAGGAGGTTCGCGTTAGGTTCGCGGCTTTTGAATGTTTTTTGGACGCGATTGTTTTTTTAGCTCAAAACCATCTGGCACGCTGCTGCCGGTGGATTTTCAAGACCGTGTTCACGCCAGCCGCATTCTTCGCACCGTTAACGGAAGTGGAAAGCTAGGAACTCATTACGCCAATGATTTTAAAAAATTGACAAAAGCTCGAATCAGTTTTCAACGCCAATGTCGACGCCTCTGGATAATTGAAGACCCGTATCGTTCAAGGTCCACCTTTCATCTTGAGCAAATTAAGAGGGAACGCAGGAACAGTATTGGACGTGGTGTGCGGAGTGTTGTTCGAATAAGTGGAATAGAAGAAATATTTAATTTTTTTTAATCGTCCTTCTCCGTGATTTCTCCTTACTCAACCTTCCTATTCCCCATTTTATTTTCCTTAACAATACCCTCATACAAATATATTAATATTTCTACACATATATGCGCCCTTTCATGCACCACCTCATCGCGGTGATAGGGTTAACACCACTTGTTCGTGGCCAACGGTGTAAACCGGTCACGCAGTATGCAGTGTCTGTGTACGGGCGGCTATCCTTGTATCCTTAGCGGGGAACAAGCGAGAGTAACCAGACCGAAAAGAAACGCTTGGACAACTGAATCTGCGCTCCAGTACTCCGCGCACCCGATATGCTCCAATACTGCGTCGGAGGAAGCCTCTACCGGTGAGGGGCCATCTAATCTTCTAGCAATAGGACGTCATCGGATACGGAAGGTTGGAAACTCCCACACCCCACGACATCAACACTGCCTCTACACATGTACATACAACTGCCGCACAATTGCATCGGAAGACGATCTTCGAACACTCCTTCTTAGAAGCCGTCAGATCAAGTACGATGTTATCGCTTTGCAGGAGACGAAAGGTACGACGGAAACCGTTAGAAAGACCGATCACAACGAGCTTATCGTTATCGGAGCAAAGGTGGACAATAAAAACATCGGCGGCGTTGGATTCCTCATTGATTCGACGGTGCACCACTTGGTAGATTCTCATGAAATCATTAGTCCACGTCTCGGCGTTCTGCGTTTTAGAACCAAAGAGCAAGGAATTGTGTCTATTATCAATGGATACGCCCCAACCTCCGCTGCGCAAGAAGAGCGTGAAGAGTATTATGAGCTTCTGGAGAAGACTGTACATGAGGAAAGAAGCTAGTATAAGCTAGTTGTTGGTGACTTCAATGCTATCGTCGGTACGAACAACAACGACGGCGATTGGAGATTAGGACTGCGTGGAGCTGCTCTGCGAAATGAGAATGGTGAACGACTGCTAGACTTCCTGTGGGCATGCCGCCTCTTTCACGGAAACAATGTTCGAAAAGCCATCGAATCGACGATGGACTTGGGAAAGCCCGAATGGCCAGACAAGGTCGGAGATAGATCACATCTTGATTAACAGACGCTGGAGCTTGTTTGACGTGTCAGTGCCGCCTTCATTCGATACCGGCTCGGATCATCGGCTTTTACGTGCGAAGTTATCGCTCAATAAAAAGATCTTCAAACGTAATACTCATATGCCGGCACCTGTTCGGTTACCCGTCTTCGAGGCTGAGGTTTTGGAATCCGCTATCAAGTCCTACGCATGCAATCTTCACGAAGATCCAACGGTAGACTACGGAAATCTAGCCAAAGGCCTAATCGAGCGTGCGGAAATTTCGCGTCAAGCCGGAACGGCACCCATTCCAAGACTCAATAGCCTCGCCACTGCGCTCTTGGATAAAAAGAAGAATTGTTAAACAAGATCCCAACGCCACTCATCTGGAGAAGGTCACCATCAACAAGTCATGCCGATTCACTGTTAAAGGCAGTGTTCACGATAAAATATGGATGTCGAGATTTTTTGGAAAAGCACTCTACAAGTGCAGGGTAGTAAGACCTAATCGAAAGAATTGCGGAAAAAACCCTATTTTGAGCAAAACTAACAGCTTAAATCTTCGCTGTTTTTGGCGGTGGACGAGTCCTGTTCTTGCAATACTCAGAACTTTCCAGCCTAGGTTGTTGCGTCTAATTAGCCCAATTCCTTGTTACATGCGTCTTTACAGGGTCGAAAACGTCATTTCTTGTCACTTGCACGTATGAAAACACGCAAGTAACATACGAGGGGGCGTGTATGGTAAGTGCGTCTTTCGGAAAAGACCACAAAGACGCAAGTAACAAACCGTTTAGACGCAAGAAAGCTACTCAAATTGTTTATGACGAGTGCGTCTTTCACAACTGATTGATTTCTCGTCGATAACCACTACATTTCACCTTTCCCCGATAAGTTCATGTGTTTTGCTGATAAGGAAACTTTCTCAGATTTTCATTTTGTGCGTGATTCTACGAACTATATTTCAAAACAAGGCGGTAGCGTACGACTGCTGTCTTGTGCTTACTGAAGTCGGGACATTGATCCTAGACATGACTTTCACACATCCTGGGCTTCTCAAGTATTTGCGGTGTTCGTGAAAAATAAGGAAACCGCGGAGCTGTAGACGACGAGTATACTCGTCCGCGCGTACCTTAACGCTTTGTCGGCGTCAAATCTAAAACTCAAAATCCACATATTACACAGAAATTCGTGCGATCCGCAATTTTACGCCCTGAAATTCGGTTTGAACTTACATAGGCAACCTGATTCTTTCTGGTATAGAGCGCAGTGCAAAAGTATAGGTCCACTATAAATTCCGCATTTTCGCTAAATTACGATTGCGCTTCACGAAAATACGAAATTCAGTTACGCACAGTTACGTGTCCACGGTGAATATCGTCTCCTAATTTCGTCGAAAATTAAAACAATCGGTAGCTTACTGCCGCATTAGAGTTAAAAACGTACAGAAACGGGTCTAGAAAAGCACTATGAGGCCATAATTTTTGCGTTTTCCGGCGCCCTTTGCCTTAACTCTGTTCATGATGGTCAATTTGAGAATCCGAAGAAATATTTGGAATCAGGATCGAGAGTACTCTTTTTAGCATTTGCACTATTTGGCATACTTTGTACAAAGCATTTAGGCGTAACAGCATGGACACATTCGCTCATAAATGCCTTGATTGCGAAATCGCGATTCGCTGATTGTTTCTTGTCTAATTTTGCATACATATCTTGTTTAAGAGGGAGCCATGTGTTATTCCAGAAAAAAGAGCACACGATGCTGATTCCCAATATCTTGTTAGATTCCCAAATGGACCCTTTTTGAACAGAGTTATGGAAAAAGAGCGAAAAATGCTTTCTAGCGTTTTTTGGGCCAAAAACGCCAAAGTAATGGCCAGTATTGCAGTAACAACGTTTCTCTGCAGTAAGGTATCTGCGAGCTCGAGGTATGAAACAATCTTCCTGAGGAAGGTTAAATCTCATAGTTATTTAATAATAATCAGTAATAATCTCAATGTCATATTGTTTTGTTCTTTTATTTGTTAACTACAAGAACGTAGGAACCTTAAGCTATCCATTAATGCACTTGTCGTAGTCAAATATGAAGATAATTAGTGTTTTTGCCCACGAAGATTGGGCCGTTGCCGTAGTTATCGTCATGCACATGTTGAACATCGATGCGAACTCACGCGATGTACGGCGCGCCTCATAAGGGCACGTCGTTGTCATTTGGAGTAAATAGTTCATTGGTCTCTCCCGAGTCCACATCCGCTCTGGCGAGGGGTCTGATATCCATAGTGTATTGGGCACGCAAACGTAGAGTAAGGCGCCTGCGTGCTCAGCGTTTGCTACATGCATCTCTGACGAAGAATCCATGCGCCTTTGATGTAAGGCGCCTGCGTGCTAAGCGCGTTTGTTACGTACGTCTTTGGGAATGATTCATGCGCCTTTTAATGTAGGGCGCCTGCGTGTTCAGCGTTTGTTACATGCGTCTTTTGAGGAATGATACATGCGTCTTTAGTTCTAGGTATTTTGTCTTTATGGTATGTAGCATGATGCTATCAGACTACATACTTATAAGGCGGAAATAGCTAGGCTGGAAAGTTCTGAGTATGGGCATCCTGGACGAGTCATCGATAACGCCTATCAGGGGTCATCAGCTGTCTCGAACCTGAGAGAGAATTAATGCCGACTGGACGACGACCTGGCCTCCTCGAAATTTCGCACTTTACTCCACTAAATGTATTTATGTTCCTGTTCTCTTAATTCATTCTTATTGCATGCAAATATTTGTTTAACTGGTGCATTCGTTCCTTTCTTCGCAAGTCCACGCCGTTAGCATTTTTGTTCGAAAAATGTACATTTTGATTTCTGCTTATTCCATGGCCGTCTGTTAGCAACTGGGGCATCGTTTTATTTTCCCTCCTTTTATGTAAGCTATAGAAACATCCCGATATTCAATAACCCTGCATCAATATTCCGCACGTTCTGTTTTTTTGTTTCATTCCAATGTATTTGCAGAAAATTTAGGATAAATTTTATTCCTCTCAATTTTTCGTACTATACCGTAAATTCCACCATAATTTTGGTTTCCTGCGTCTTTTACAGGGTTTTTGTTCGTGTATATCGACCATAAAGTACCTGAATCACTGGAATATTTTTTATTTTCCGAGGTTTGAGTTACCGATTTCTTCAAACAATAGACAAAAAATAAAGGGAAATAAAAGGCAGCCTAATTCTATTATGGCCATGAAATGAAGAAAAAAAGCAAAGTTTGCGGTATATAGAAAAATGCTTGAGGCGTGGACTCTCAAAGCAAAGATGCCTACATTGCACTAATTAGTGAAAAATCTTTTTTCAAAATGAACAAATCGAAAGACAGGAACATAAATGTTAGATTTACTAGAGTAACTGTCCCCTACTGTGAGGGCTTTTGGTAGCAATCGTAACTCTGCACGCACGCCGTATCTTCGGTACTCTGGTAAGCGGCAAGGCCGTTTCGCTGTGCGAAATCATTCCAGCCTGTGCCATACTCAACAATTGAGTCTTCTGGATGCCTAGCATCACAACAGTAACGAGAAATTCCCTAATCGTTTTCTGGAAGTGGACGAGTGTGCCACCTGGGATGATGCTATAAAATGCCTCGAAATTGGCTACTCATATGACTACTCATCCTCAGCTCCACTGGTGAATCGCTTTGCCACTGCTTGTTTTTTTTGCCTGGTTCGTGCGTTTTTTCGACGTCGACTTTGTAAATGCTTTCGGCAAGGAGCGGAAAATGCGCGTTGTTCGTAGCTGTTTGCTGGAGTGTTTGAATGAAGCTCAAGAAACTCTCCCCCAGTATTTTACTACACTGTTGTGAGCGACTAGCGAGAAGCATCTTATAAAAAATCATTCGAAATCGTTTGCATGTGAAAGGTATGTAGGTAGCCTCCTGCCCTTGTGAGGTTACTCAAAATACCTCATCTGAACCCAAGTAATCAGCTTAAAGTATTGTGTCAGCCATACTCTAGAGCGTTGACACTTTCCATTGGCATACCATCCATTAGGAGCAAATTTTACTCAGGTCGATCACGTGCTTGTGCGCGTATCTTGCATCTGCTTCTCCCCCAGACTTCATGAGAAAGAAGAAAGTCAATTTTGTTTAGATATAGAGGATATACTGTGCTTATCTGAGCCAAATTCCGGTCCGCAGTTGCGTGTCGACACGCTTTGCGGCCGCACGCTCCCGTTTCAGAGGAGCTTCCAGCGCCGCAGCCGCCGATCTGCTGACCCTAAGTGGGTTTTGGAAACAGGAGACTAAGAAAAATTGGAGAAAATTGTACAAAAAGGCCACATCGAGTCGGCTTTGGCGCTGGAAACCGACTGACTCGAGCGCGTGCGGCCGGAAAGCGTGTCAAGACGCAATTGCGGACCGGAGTTCGGCCCAGATGAGCACAGCACCTTTGACACGCACACCAACACCCCAGGAGGTGAACTCTCGCGTGCCTTCAACCTTTGTTCGCAGGCTTCAACTGACCGAGCACTGGAGTGCAGACCAATAGGATATATTTCAAAAATTTGGGCCGGGAAGTACCCAACGAAACTGAATTCATTTAGCCTAGTTGTCGCAGAACGCAAAGAGCTCGTGTTGTGTAAACCATTCAACCAGCACACCCTCTTCGAGCCCCGCCTAACGGCGAACTAATCGCAGAGGTATGTTCAACACGGATCGGTGTGTCGGACGAATTTTGGCCAAGGACATCATGTTCCTCCGAATGAGACTGTCCGCCCCTCGGTCGGCGCGCATCTTGAGCAAACGTCACTGAGGCATTTCCTGAACCTGAACCCGGAATTTCGAACAAAAAAATAATAATACCCCGATCAACTGTCCACAGTGGTGAAAAGGCTCGCCCGAAAAAATCCTCTGCGAAGAACCACTCAACACGCCCGCCAACCGTGTGGACGGACAGTCTCATTCGGACAGACTTTAGAGACCTCAATTCGAAAATTGCGAGGTATTTCCTAGCTGATTTCCAGCTACCTTATGTCTGCCTTGGGAAACTAAGTGATGCAGAAATGGCAGTGATGATACAAGGAAGAAAATAACAGGAAGTGCAACTTTTATCACTTATAAAAAAAACACAAGTAAACAACGGGGACAGCCGTATTCGGATCAGACATTCCTTCGGTAACTCCTGCCGGGTGTAGCCGCCGAGTAGGGCATTGAATTTCCAGCAGTCTATCTTACTCGAGTCTTCTTCTCCGTAATTGTTCCCGGGGAAAATCTGAAGAAAAGGTGAGGTTAGCTTCAGCTGTTCATGCAAACATATCAATGTTTGGTGCTATCGCAGCAGGGGGAGGTGGATAGGCAGTTGCCCATATCAATTGGCAACGCACATCTTTCTGCGCCGCCGGACAACCTAGGTTACTATCCCCTTCCACAAAAGGGAGGGTCTTTGCGGCACGGAAAAGTGGGTGCGGCTAATTGCGATGGCCAAGTCGCCCCCACTGCTGCGATAGCACCCAAAGTTTACTTCAGTTGTTCACATAACCGTATACACATAGACTCTGTCAAATCTCTAGTGAGCTGTCGATTTCGATTATCACCAGTAGCGGAGCGGTGGGACTCGTTGGAAGATAACTAGTGATAAGGAGGCTTCGACGAAAAAGCCGCCGCTCCGCTTTGTGATTTTCAAAACAGGAGCTTACCTCGAATGAAACAGTCTATTTATCCTCTGTGTAAAAACAAAATTTTTATCGATCATCGCGCGGGCAAGCCTCTCTCTCATTGTCTCTTCCTTTCGCTCCGCACACGCACACGAAGGAGCCATGGGAATTCCCTTTTCACACAGCCTATATGATCTATTCTTCACTTCCGCACTGCCGTTCAGTCCGCAAAGTGCGCTTGATTGCGAAATCGTGCTGCGGCGCGGTTGCGAGTATCCTCAGACAGGGATGTGGGATCACCCGGGCGGTGGGATCACCCGGGCACCAAAGGCCAAAAGCGCCCGGGTAATCCCATATCCTTGTCTGAGGATGTTCGCAACCGCGCCGCAGCAAGATTGCGCAATCAGGGTGCACATTACGGACTGAACGGCAGTGCGGAGGTGAACTGTAGTTAGTAGCAAATGAAGGGCATGCTAGGGACTGCGGGTTACATGAGATCAAAAGAATGGCCAGGGATATCTACAGGTTGTTAAAAAATTCCGTAGTTCCCCCGCGAGTAATGCGGTGCGCAGGTTAGAGACAGCGAGAGAGCGTATGGCAGACCGAGAGAGCGAAATCGCGCGCTCACTTGAATGATGGGATCTTCCATTTTTTAAAAAGGATAGAATATTGGAATGGTGAAGCTTATAGCAATACAGGGTGGCCCACATGAAGTGTGACGCGTAAAACTATCCACAACTTTGCACAAAACGATTCAAATACAGGCTATCAGTTTTGATTCTATACATACAAATATTCTGGATAACATTTTACAGATCGCATTCGAATAGACCTCTTTTTGCTTCAATACAAGCGCCCAGTCTCTTCGGGAAGTTTTTGAGGATGCGCGCGACCATTTCTGAAGAAATTTCGTCCCATGCCTTCACCAGAGCGTCCCATGCCCTCACCAGAGCTTCAGCGAATCCAATGAGTTGTGTTTGAAAGAGCAGACTTTTTGCTCCGTGATCGACCAGATATCGAAATCCAGGTAAAGCGAGTTTGACGGCCAGACATCCTTCGACCAAAAACTCGGAAGATTGGCCTCGCACCATTCCAAAGCCTTCTTTGCTCCGTGGACCGGTGCCCAATCTTGTTGGAGGGTCCAATCGATGTCTTTAGCGTTTTCTTCAGCAAAAGGGAGAACGGCATTCTCCAAAACTTGTTTTCGATAGACCTCGGCGTTAATTTTGACTCCCTTCTAGACAAAAACAAGCTTGGTCTTGCCGAGACCCGATATTCTAGCCCACACCATGACGGACTGTGAAAAATGTGAGTTTTCAATCTTGACGATTCTTGGAAATCCTCTTGACAGCAGTTCTCGTTGATTCTGCGTGTTTTAGACTGCTTTAATGGCAAATATTTTCTCATCTCTGAAGAGAATCCGGTCGAGCTTGCCACCGCGCGCAAGCTTCTTCATACTCCTGCATTTTTCCAACCTGGAGGCCTTTATTTCTTTGAGGATGCATTGTCCTCTGGCGATTTTGAAAGGATACAGGTCTAGATCTTCTCTGATCAGTCGTTGCAAGTAGACCGGCCTACTTTGTGCTCCTTAGCCAATTTTCTCACTCTTCTTGCAGAATTTCGGCGAAGCTTGTCTTTAATGGCCTTTCGAAGAGCAGGAGTCCTCGCAATTCGTTCTGGTCTTCCTCTCGGACGATTCTCAATCCCACCAGTCTCCTCGAATCGTTTTATTACCCGATGTACCTGCTCCCGATGCAGTTTGAGCGTCTTCGAAATGCCGGAAACTGACGACCCTCGTTTGTGCAGTGCGACTATGGCCGAGCGATCTTCGATCGATACCATCGTTCTGTGGAAAAAATGAAATCATAATGGCCGTATCATAACAACAAAATGTGGAGTGAACGAATAACATCTTGAGAAAGCACGAAAGATTCAAAAAAATGACCAAAAATCGATTTTGTGAAGCCCGTCACACTTCTTGTGGGCCACCCTGTATCGGGAAATAAAGTATCTTCTACGCTGTAATATCCGGTAACCCAGAAGAAGCCAAGTTTCCCGCGTGCGACAAGGGCGTTCGTTAGTTCCACGTATGAATATCCGATACACCATACACCAGCAATGTTTTACAACTTAGCGGTTGAAAATAGGACTGTTTCTGGCGAGTGATACACTACCAATTCAGAGGTGAACTGTTTCAGGGGAAAGTATTACAAACAGGTTGCGTATCCTCACTAAGCATACTGTAGTCATGGTTGGCTAGGCTCTAAGAATCGCTAGTGGACAGCTGATTTCTTTTTTGGCTATTGTTGTCCGGCTTGACAACACCCTCCTGACCCTGACTGTATAGTTCACGGCAATGGAAAAGGCGTTGGTGCGGATGCGGACTCCTCCTAAGATACGATAGCCTGATTGTGCTATCAATCGTTTTACCGAAACAGCTATAATATATAGATTGGCGAGTCTGTGTTTTCGCCGCAACGACTACACCTGCGGGAGCAATGAAAACAAGTGAAAATTTGAGAATGGAAACAAGAACTCACCCATCAATCTCAACTGTTTCGAAAAGGTGAGTGATTGCACAAACAAATGAGTCTGTTAGAAAGAAACCGCATTCGCACCACCGCCTATTCACATTGCTGTAGACAGTAAGTTCGCAAGCTTACTACACCGGAATTCCTGAAACGCAAGCGCTCTGCCACTGCGGATTTTGGCACTCACGTCATTTTTTTAAGGCCACGGTCAGGCTTGACGCAGAACCCATTCCGTGAAGACCGTGCCAATCAATTTTAACGAATACTGGCGCCCATCAGGGTCACTGCTGAGCGAGAGCATCCGTTAAAAACGAATAGCAGTGAACACGAAATGGGCTCAGCGTCAAGCCTGACCCTGGCCGTTTTGTCGAGCCGACGACCCCCCTCCTCTCGGCGACCAGATTATTTGAAAAAAATTGTCGTCAATTTTTACAAAACCCTACCCAGTACTGACCTTACCGGAGCGAGATTCTGGTTCGCAGCAACAGACACCAACACTTGCAGCATAAGAAACCATGATAAACTTGGCCGAACTTTTTAAAAAAATTTTGGCCAACCACGTGGACTCAGCACGATTAACCTGTGTCCCAGCGCACCAGAAATAGGTCTCGATAAACACAACGGGTGAGGATTTAGTTCACAAAGTTCACGATCGATCCGCCCTCAAACATAGCATGTTTAAACTTTTGGTCAGAAATTTTACGACCCCTTCACGCCCGAATGTGTGGTCTCCAACCCGCTGGACCCCTAGACCGGGCCGAATTTTCGACTAACAATAACGAGGAGCCCACACTTGAGCATTACCATCACAAATCCGAAAGGCGACGTGACATTAAGAAAAATACCTTTTTGAATAATCACAGTCGTTTCTCGAAAAACAGCCGGAAGATGCATCGGTCCCTTTTAGCCATCGAGAGCGACCAGACACCTGAATGAAATCCTATAATCTTGGTGCAAGTAATTTATTCTGCTTAAATTTCCTAGATAATGAAGTGGCTAACCAAAAGAGCATCCTAGGTAACAGTTAACTACAGCCAACAACGATTTGGCTACCTCTGCACCCGTTTATACTACTACGAAATGGGTGCTATGAGGTACTAAGACGCTGAAATAGTAAGAAACAAAAAACGTCATTCCGCTTTTCTTACTTTTAAAGTCGAAAAAAAAATCCTGTTCAAATATCGGTTTGTTACGAAACCTTTCCTGCGGTACACTTTAGTCAAAAGGCACTGTTCGCGATAAACTTCATCCTCGAATTTTTCATGACAAACGCTTCTCGTGGCTCTCAGAAGCAGAACAGAGTCGAAAAAACGGGAAGAAACGCTACCCAGGAGCCGCGAAACGGCTTACAAAAGTGGGCAAACCCCGCCATTGTGGGCGAGCCCCGCATCTTTCCGCCCCTCGACATGAACAAAGGAACACTCGAAATCGTGAGTAGAGCGATTGTTTCCGATCAAAAGCCCCATCCTTCCTTCATTCTCAACTTCTTTCTTTACTCAGGTCAGCTCGCATACATCGGCTGTAAAAGACGGAAGTTACAAGCCTCGGACAACTCGTCCACCATTTTCCCTAGCTCAATTTTTGAGGGACCATAACTCCATTCCCAGAAGATCTTGTACGATTCCATAAGCATCATTGGAATCAGAATGGGACCGGTTTCAAGATAGGCAAAAAACAGAGAAGCGATTTTTATCGCGAACAGTGCCTTTAAGCTGGGATTGAGCCAAGCTAATTAAATGTGATCTCAGACACGGGGCCGGTTGAGAGGCGGTGGAGAAGGCTCGTCGGTGCAGCGCCGGAAGCAAAAGAAGTAGAGAACTCTATTTGTCCGGACTAATGTCGCAGATAATGTCGAAATCAGAGCACGAGAGGGGTTCCTTGGCGGTGGAAAACGGACTGATGATGCGACAGCGTGGGTAATAAAATCGCTATCCGGATTGTTAGTCCTGCCGCCGACAACTTGGCACGCGACGCAGCCGCTTACACCTTTTACACCTCCTAATCATAATGTCGGATTCTGAATCCCGGGAGTTCGCCCAGAAAATGATGCCTTCGAGGACGAATTTGCAGTTTTTGAAGGCATCCCTTTCGAGGAAAATTCTGAAATTCTGTAAAGCCCTACGGAATCGGGTCAAGCACTGGCAGTAACTCCTACTAAGTGTGAAGATGAAATGTTCACAGAAAATCATGATTTCGGATTGGAAATCCCGGGAATTCGCCCAGAAAATGATGCCTTCGAGGACGAATTTGCAGTTTTTGAAGGCTTCGCTTTCGAGGAAAATTCTGGAATTCTGTAAAACCCTACGGAATCGGGTCAAGCACTAGCAGTAACTCCTACTAAGTGTGAAGGTGAAATGCTCACAGAAAATCATGATTTCGGATTGGAAATCCCGGGAATTCGCCCAGAAAATGATGCCTTCGAGGACGAATTTGCAGTTTTTGAAGGCATCGCTTTCGAGGAAAATTCTGAAATTCTGTAAAGCCCTACGGAATCGGCTCAAACCCTAGCAGTAACTCCTACTAAGTGTGAAGATGAAATGTTCACAGAAAATCATGATTCCGGATTGGGAATCCTGAATTCGCCCAGAAAATGATGCCTTCGACGACGAATTTGCAGTTTTTGAAGGCATCCCTTTCGAGAAAATTCTGAAATTCTGTAAACCCTACGGAATCGGGTCAAACCCTAGCAGTAACTCCTACTAAGTGTGAAGATGAAATGTTCACAGAAAATCATGATTCCGATTTCAGTTGGAATCCCGAATTGCGCCAGAAAATGATGCCTTCTGAGGACGAATTTGCAGTTTTGAAGGCATCCCTTTCGAGGAATCTGAAATTCTGTAAACCCTACGGAATCGGGTCAAACCCTAGCAGTAACTCCTACTAAGTGTGAAGGTAAAATGCTCACAGAAAATCATGATTTCGGATTGGAAATCCCGGGAATTCGCCCAGAAAATGATGCCTTCGAGGACGAATTTGCAGTTTTTGAAGGCATCCCTTTCGAGGAAAATTCTGAAATTCTGTAAAACCCTACGGAATCGGGTCAAGCACTGGCAGTAACTCCTACTAAAGTGTGAAGATGAAATGTTCTACAGAAAATCATGATTTCGGATTGGAAATCCCGGGAATTCGCCCAGAAAATGATGCCTTCGAGGACGAATTTGCAGTTTTTGAAGGCATCGCTTTCGAGGAAAATTCTGGAATTCTGTAAAACCCTACGGAATCGGGTCAAGCACTAGCAGTAACTCCTACTAAGTGTGAAGGTGAAATGCTCACAGAAAATCATGATTTCGGATTGGAAATCCCGGGAATTCGCCCAGAAAATGATGCCTTCGAGGACGAATTTGCAGTTTTTGAAGGCATCGCTTTCGAGGAAAATTCTGAAATTCTGTAAAGCCCTACGGAATCGGGTCAAGCACTAGCAGTAACTCCTACTAAGTGTGAAGATGAAATGTTCACAGAAAATCATGATTTCGGATTGAAATCCCGGAACTCGCCCAGAAAATGATGCCTTCTGAGGACGAATTTGCAGTTTTTGAAGGCTTCGCTTTCGAGGAAAATTCTGGAATTCTGTAAAACCCTACGCTGAATCGGGTCAAGCACTAGCAGTAACTCCTACTAAGTGTGAAGGTGAAATGCTCACAGAAAATCATGATTTGGATTGGAAATCCCGGGAATTCGCCCAGAAATGATGCCTTCGAGGACGAATTTGCAGTTTTGAAGGCATCGCTTTCGAGAAAATTCTGAAATTCTGTAAACCCTACGGAATCGGGTCAAACCTCAGCAGTAACTCCTACTAAGTGTGAAGATGAAATGTTCACAGAAAATCATGATTCCGGATTGGGAATCCCGGGAATTCGCCCAGAAAATGATGCCTTCGAGGACGAATTTGCAGTTTTGAAGGCATCCTTTCGAGGAAAATTCTGGAAATTCTGTAAACCCTACGGAATCGGGTCAAACCTAGCAGTAACTCCTACTAAGTGTGAAGATGAAATGTTCACAGAAAATCATGATTCCGGATTGGGAATCCCGGGAATTCGCCCAGAAAATGATGCCTTCGAGGACGAATTTGCAGTTTTTGAAGGCATCCCTTTCGAGGAAAATTCTGAAATTCTGTAAAACCCTACGGAATCGGGTCAAACCCTAGCAGTAACTCCTACTAAGTGTGAAGGTGAAATGCTCACAGAAAATCATGATTTCGGATTGGAAATCCCGGGAATTCGCCCAGAAAATGATGCCTTCGAGGACGAATTTGCAGTTTTTGAAGGCATCGCTTTCGAGGAAAATTCTGAAATTCTGTAAAACCCTACGGAATCGGGTCAAACCCTAGCAGTAACTCCTACTAAGTGTGAAGATGAAATGTTCACAGAAAATCATGATTTCGGATTGGAAATCCCGGGAATTCGCCCAGAAAATGATGCCTTCGAGGACGAATTTGCAGTTTTTGAAGGCACCGCTTTCGAGGAAAATTCTGAAATTCTGTAAAACCCTCCGGAATCGGGTCAAGCACAGGCAGTAACTCCTACTAAGTGTGAAGATGAAATGTTCACAGAAAATCATGATTTCGGATTGGAAATCCCGGGAATTCGCCCAGAAAATGATGCCTTCGAGGACGAATTTGCAGTTTTTGAAGGCATCGCTTTCGAGGAAAATTCTGGAATTCTGTAAAACCCTACGGAATCGGGTCAAGCACTAGCAGTAACTCCTACTAAGTGTGAAGGTAAAATGCTCACAGAAAATCATGATTTCGGATTGGAAATCCCGGGAATTCGCCCAGAAAATGATGCCTTCGGAACGAATTTGCAGTTTTTGAAGGCATCGCTTTCGAGGAAAATTCTGAAGTTCTGTAAAACCCTACGGAATCGGGTCAAGCACTAGCAGTAACTCCTACTAAGTGTGAAGATGAAATGTTCACAGAAAATCATGATTTCGGATTGGAAATCCCGGGAATTCGCCCAGAAAATGATGCCTTCGAGGACGAATTTGCGGTTTTTGAAGGCTTCCCTTTCGAGAAAAATTCTAAAATTCTGTAAAACCCTACGGAATCGGGTCAAGCACTAGCAGTAACTCCTACTAAGTGTGAAGGTAAAATGCTCACAGAAAATCATGATTTCGGATTGAAATCCCGAATTCGCCCAGAAAAATGATGCCTTCGGAACGAATTTGCAGTTTTTGAAGGCATCGCTTTCGAGGAAAATTCTGAAATTCTGTAAAACCCTACGGAATCGGGTCAAGCACTAGCAGTAACTCCTACTAAGTGTGAAGATGAAATGTTCACAGAAAATCATGATTTCGGATTGGAAATCCCGGGAATTCGCCCAGAAAATGATGCCTTCGGAACGAATTTGCAGTTTTTGAAGGCATCGCTTTCGAGGAAAATTCTGGAATTCTGTAAAACCCTACGGAATCGGGTCAAGCACTAGCAGTAACTCCTACTAAGTGTGAAGATGAAATGTTCACAGAAAATCATGATTTCGGATTGGAAATCCCGGGAATTCGCCCAGAAAATGATGCCTTCGAGGACGAATTTGCGGTTTTTGAAGGCTTCCCTTTCGAGAAAAATTCTAAAATTCTGTAAAACCCTACGGAATCGGGTCAAGCACTGGCAGTAACTCCTACTAAGTGTGAAGATGAAATGTTCACAGAAAATCATGATTTCGGATTGGAAATCCCGGGAATTCGCCCAGAAAATGATGCCTTCGAGGACGAATTTGCAGTTTTTGAAGGCATCGCTTTCGAGGAAAATTCTGGAATTCTGTAAAACCCTACGGAATCGGGTCAAGCACTAGCAGTAACTCCTACTAAGTGTGAAGGTAAAATGCTCACAGAAAATCATGATTTCGGATTGGAAATCCCGGGAATTCGCCCAGAAAATGATGCCTTCGAGGACGAATTTGCGGTTTTTGAAGGCTTCCCTTTCGAGAAAAATTCTAAAATTCTGTAAAA
Organism: Aplectana chamaeleonis; assembly: GCA_029168955.1. Lineage (NCBI taxonomy): Eukaryota > Metazoa > Nematoda > Chromadorea > Rhabditida > Cosmocercidae > Aplectana > Aplectana chamaeleonis. The sequence goes on along the minus strand of JAPDOI010000375.1, from coordinate 539,947 downwards.
CCCTACGGAATCGGGTCAAGCACTGGCAGTAACTCCTACTAAGTGTGAAGATGAAATGTTCACAGAAAATCATGATTTCGGATTGAAATCCTGGGAATTCGCCCAGAAAATGATGCCTTCTGAGGACGAATTTGCAGTTTTTGAAGGCATCGCTTTCGAGGAAAATTCTGGAATTCTGTAAAACCCTACGGAATCGGGTCAAGCACTAGAAGTAACTCCTACTAAGTGTGAAGATGAAATGTTCACAGAAAATCATGATTCCGGATTGGGAATCCCGAATTCGCCCAGAAAATGATGCCTTCGAGGACGAATTTGCGGTTTTTGAAGGCTTCCTTTCGAGAAAATTCTGGAATTCTGTAAAACCCTACGGAATCGGGTCAAGCACTAGCAGTAACTCCTACTAAGTGTGAAGATGAAATGTTCACAGAAAATCATGATTTCGGATTGGAAATCCCGGGAATTCGCCCAGAAAATGATGCCTTCGAGGACGAATTTGCAGTTTTTGAAGGCATCGCTTTCGAGGAAAATTCTGGAATTCTGTAAAACCCTACGGAATCGGGTCAAGCACTAGCAGTAACTCCTACTAAGTGTGAAGGTAAAATGCTCACAGAAAATCATGATTTCGGATTGAAATCCTGAATTCGCCCAGAAAATGATGCCTTCGAGGACGAATTTGCAGTTTTTGAAGGCATCGCTTTCGAGGAAAATTCTGAAATTCTGTAAAACCCTACGGAAGCGGGTCAAACCCTAGCAGTAACTCCTACTAAGTGTGAAGATGAAATGTTCACAGAAAATCATGATTCCGGATTGGGAATCCCGGGAATTCGCCCAGAAAATGATGCCTTCGAGGACGAATTTGCAGTTTTTGAAGGCATCCCTTTCGAGGAAAATTCTGAAATTCTGTAAAACCCTACGGAAGCGGGTCAAAGCCCTCAGCAGTAACTCCTACTAAGTGTGAAGATGAAATGTTCACAGAAAATCATGATTTCGGATTGAAATCCCGGGAATTCGCCCAGAAAATGATGCCTTCGAGGACGAATTTGCAGTTTTTGAAGGCATCCTTTCGAGGAAAATTCTGAAATTCTGTAAAACCCTACGGAATCGGGTCAAGCAATAGCAGTAACTCCTACTAAGTGTGAAGATGAAATGTTCACAGAAAATCATGATTTCGGATTGGAAATCCTGGAACACCCCAGAAAATGATGCCTTCGAGGACGAATTTGCAGTTTCTGAAGGCATCGCTTTCGAGGAAAATTCTGGAATTCTGTAAAACCCTACGGAATCGGGTCAAGCACTAGCAGTAACTCCTACTAAGTGTGAAGGTAAAATGCTCACAGAAAATCATGATCTCGGATTGGAAATCCCGGGAATTCGCCCAGAAAATGATGCCTTCGAGGACGAATTTGCAGTTTTTGAAGGCATCGCTTTCGAGGAAAATTCTGAAATTCTGTAAAACCCTACGGAATCGGGTCAAACCCTAGCAGTAACTCCTACTAAGTGTGAAGATGAAATGTTCACAGAAAATCATGATTCCGGATTGGGAATCCCGGGAATTCGCCCAGAAAATGATGCCTTCGAGGACGAATTTGCAGTTTTTGAAGGCATCCCTTTCGAGGAAAATTCTGAAATTCTGTAAAACCCTACGGAATCGGGTCAAGCACTGGCAGTAACTCCTACTAAGTGTGAAGATGAAATGTTCACAGAAAATCATGATTTCGGATTGGAAATCCCGGGAATTCGCCCAGAAAATGATGCCTTCGAGGACGAATTTGCAGTTTTTGAAGGCATCGCTTTCGAGGAAAATTCTGAAATTCTGTAAAACCCTCCGGAATCGGGTCAAGCACTGGCAGTAACTCCTACTAAGTGTGAAGATGAAATGTTCACAGAAAATCATGATTTCGGATTGGAAATCCCGAATTCGCCCAGAAAATGATGCCTTCGAGGACGAATTTGCAGTTTTTGAAGGTATCGCTTTCGAGGAAAATTCTGGAATTCTGTAAAACCCTACGGAATCGGTCAAGCACTAGCAGTAACTCCTACTAAGTGTGAAGGTAAAATGCTCACAGAAAATCATGATTTCTGATTGGAAATCCCGGGAATTCGCCCAGAAAATGATGCCTTCGAGGACGAATTTGCAGTTTTTGAAGGCATCGCTTTCGAGGAAAATTCTGAAATTCTGTAAAACCTAATCGGGTCAAGCACTAGCAGTAACTCCTACTAAGTGTGAAGATGAAATGTTCCACAGAAAATCATGATTTCGGATTGGAAATCCCGGGAATTCGCTTCCAGAAAATGATGTCTTCGAGGACAACTTGCAGTTTTGAAGGCATCGCTAGGAAAATTCTGGAATTCTGTAAAACCCTACGGAATCGGGTCACACTAGCAGAACTCCTACTAAGTGTGAAGGTAAATGCTCACAGAAAATCATGATTTCAACAAAACCGGAATTCGCCCAGAAAATGATGCCTTCGAGGACGAATTTGCAGTTTTTGAAGGCGTCCCTTTCGAGGAAAATTTGAAATTCTGTAAAGCCCTACGGAATCGGGTCAAGCACTAGCAGTAACTCCTACTAAGTGTGAAGATGAAATGTTCACAGAAAATCATGATTTCGGATTGGAAATCCCGGGAATTCGCCCAGAAAATGATGCCTTCGAGGACGAATTTGCGGTTTTTGAAGGCTTCCCTTTCGAGAAAAATTCTAAAATTCTGTAAAACCCTACGGAATCGGTTCAAACACTAGCAGTAATTCCTACTAAGTGTGAAGGTGAAATGCTCACAGAAAACCATGATTTCGGACTCGGAATCCCGGGAATTCGCTCAGAATATGCCTTCAAAGACGAATTTGTCGTATTTGAAGGCTTCCCATTCGAAGAAAATCTTGTAAACCCCTAAGGAATTGGGTCAAGTACAAGCAGTAACCCCCGCCGATAACAAAACCAGGAACTTGTGTTCGTCTTCGCAAAAATTTTCAAGCCAACGGTGTACAGGCTCTAAAACGGCGAAATTCACTTGGTTCCTACGCGTGCTGGTGTTCGCGGAGGCGTCGCGCGCACCGCTCGCGCTTCGAATCATGTGAATTACGACGTTTTATACAGGGTACACAATTATAAAAATGTATTCACCCAGTAGGAACAACACCCTACGAGTTCATGATTTACCTGCCAACTAGATTAAACGGGTTAAGCACAAGTGGCAAAAGGTATGGGATGACAAAGGCTGCTGTAAAATCAGCCAAACTCGTCTACAATTTTTTGGAATAGTTATGACGAGTGAAAAAATATGGGTTCATTCTTATCATTCTTACTTCATTTTTAATAGAAAAGCGGTCTTAATTGATAAAGAAAACGCCCAGCCATAGCAAACCTTTAAAGGCAGTGGTCACGATGAAAAACGTTATCGAAAAAACTACAAAAATCAGCTTAGATCAAAAACAGCTGAAAAACTATGAAGGTAGCGCGGTGAAAAACGGTCTACAATTAGAGTTTTTAGGGCCCAAAGAAGCTAGTTCGTGCACACGTGCACAGCGATGACGAAACAGATCGCAGTCTCATGCCGAGCAGTCAAAAATCATCGACATTCAGAGAACGAAATAACTGCAAATTTAACGAATAAAAACAGTTGAATAATTAAAGCATCACTTCAGTCAATGTTTTTGACTAGATGTGTACATAAATTCGAAGGTTCATTGATCGACATTCAATTTCAAGCTAGCTGATGTTCTTGATATAAGAGGTCATCCATGCCGATGATGTGGAGAGGGCTCGTCCACCATCAAAAGACAAGAAAGTTCGGGTTTCAAATTCGGCCCAAAACAGTGGTTTTTTCGCGATTTTTTCTTATAGGTCCTACTACTCGAGACCCAGGAAAGGATTTGGAGAGAAAAAGACGTCAAGCATATTTGATCGCGACCACTGCCTTTAAAGCGGTAGAACGGAATCACGAAATCCAATAAAGTAATATAAAAAAAACGTGGAATAAATCAAATCAAATAAAAAAACCTCACCTCTAAGGCTTCCAATGGACTCATCCAGCGACTGTATGTCCTTATCTGAAATATATATATATATATATACATCTAAGAAAAACAAATACAAGAATGAGCGACAAAATAACACACAACACAATAGAGAAAGAAGGTGCAACCAGAAAAAAAGAAAATTGATTAGCATAAAAACGTGCTATGTTGCCAACTGCGCCGCATGGCAGAATCTCGTCCACGAGTAATGGAAGAACTCGCCCACCGTGGCGGGGTCTCCGGAAAAGGGGTGGAGTCTCCGACTTTTTGGGGTGCCGGGTTTAGGCACTTCCAGACGTTTTTTTCGCGTTTTTTCTTCGCGAATGGCTCACTTTCCGTCACACCACTAGTTCTCTGCAACAAAACCGCCAACTTTTCCATCATGAACGCTGCCTTTAATGAGTCGTTGCAAGCGTACAGAAGAACGAAGTTGCTGGAAGCGGCTGAAAAACGGATCAGTATGAAGCTCTGCAAGCGCGATCTCAGTCATCAGAAAGCTGTTGTATGTGCCCTCACGGGCAGAAATGGAGTAGTGCAATTATCTCGGAGGATCATGAAAGACATCACTCAAGAGTTCTACACGGATATCTTCCGCTCATCCACACCTGTTCCAAGATGTGCAACGCCACCAGATGAAGACCCTCCTGCCATCCTGGAATCGGAAGTTGCAGTGGCCATCAGAAGCATGATGAAGGGCACTGCCCCCGGTCCCGAGAACATTTCGGTGGACCATCTTCGCGCAGGAGGTAGCGCTCTCCACTCTCTTCTTGCTAGGCATTTCAGCCACTACCTACGTTTTGGGAAGACTCCGTATGCATGGAGAGAATCGAAGACGGTGCTGCTGTTCAAGAAAGGCGCACGGGAGGATATTGCCAATTACCGACCCATCAGTCTTCTCTCAGTTGTATACAAGACCTTCACCAAGATTCTCCTCAACCGTATGGAAGGAATCTTGTACGACTATCAACCAGTGCAGCAGGCTGGTTTCCGCAAAAACTTCTCCTGTACGGACCATATCCAAGCTGTCACTCAACTCATCGAAAAGAGTCGCCAATATCATCTCCCTCTGGTTCTCGTTTTCGTGGACTACAAGAGGGCGTTCGACTCTGTGGAGACCAATGCTGTCCTCAATGCTTTGGCCCACGCTGGGATCTCTTCCGTTTATGTTCGCTTACTTGAACAGTGCTTTACGGGTAATTCTACAACTATTCAACTGTTCGAACGAAAGCTGAAGATTCCAGTCAAGAAAGGAGCACGGCAAGGAGACACGATAACGCCCAAGTTATTCACGGCTGCGCTTCAAGACGCCATGGTAGACTTGCAGTGGGACGACAGATGCTGCTCCATCGATGGTAAAAAATCAAAAATCTACTCTTTTTCGACGATATCGTTTTGATTTCTGACAGTACGGCTGAAAGTGAGACGTTGATCAACAAACTCGATGCGGCTGGTAGAAGGATTGGTTTGGAGATGAATATGTCTAAAACGAAGGGGATGGTGAATCAGTTGGGCGACAGTGGGACAGTGAAGCTGAATGGAGTCGCTCTTTAGAAAGTGCATTCATACGTATATTTGGGAAGAGAGCTGAGCATGCTGAACAACATCGTCTCCGAAATATCACGGAGGAGACGCGGTGCGTGTGCAGCTTTCGGATCGATTCGGGAAGTGACCGAACAGATTGTGGATCCAGACTTGAGGGCTTCTATCTTCGACGCTGCTGTTTTGCCGGCGATAACCTACGGGAAACCTGGTCTGACAACAAGACTATCTCCAATGTCATGCAAACAACACACCGTGCTCTGGAGATGTGTCTTCTGAAGACGAGCCGACGCCAGCAGTGGCAACAAGGCATACGAAATACAGAAATGAGGCAGAAGTCGCGTTTGAAGGATCCGCTGCAGTACATGGTGAAGTCGAAGCATCGCTGGGCCGGCCATTTACTGCGAAGAACCGATGATAGATGGAGTCTCCGAGTTACAAAGTGGCTCCCAAGAGATAGAAAGAGGCCACTGGGACGACCTCCATCAAGATGGTCAGATTCGATCTCTAAACATTTCAGGGATCGTGGTCAGTCGTGATGGATGCAAGTGGCCAGAAATCGCGCAGTATGGAAGAGTTGTGGTCCACGCTGAGAACATCTGGATCATCAAAGTGTCAAAGTAAGTAAGTACACATATATACCCATACTATTATACGAATATTTTTCAATCTAAACAAACTTAAAAATTTCTGTTCTATGGTCAAAATCATAAAACTCCTACTCGGACAGTCGGGGCTTAGTACGTCGGCACAATACCGTTAGTACGCCGGCACAAAGGGATCGGCAGCACTTGTGCTGTAGCTGCTGGTAACAGCAGGATATGCTGGCAACGAACAGGAGCTACTGTTGCTTGTGCTGGCGTACTAACTGTTTGTTTATCGTGGCACGCGTGCAATTGCCAGCCACTCTCCTAGTGTCTGCTGACACTCTTCCATTGATTTGTCTAATACGAATGAACATTGCAGCATCCTCTTGTACGACGGCGGCGGGTATATAAGGCGGCCAGTCTCGCTGAGGGGGTAGTTGGCCGTTTGAGGCCAGTCCAATGAGGTGACCTTGTGTCACTGTTCGGAAGTTAATTTTTGGAACGCTGAGGGAATCATCCCCATCGCCCATCGCGAGGGAAGCCTCCTGGTTGCGGACCGCGGCGAGGATGTTCTCCTTGCTGCTGGCCGTGACAAGAATTATATCCAACACCGGTAAGGAGGGTGGCAGTCAAAATTCTGTCGAAAATGAGCGTTAGTACGCCAGCATACGTTGGCAGGATATGCTGCCGCAACCAGCAGCTCCTGCACACATAGAGCGTTAGTATGCCAGGTTTGCCCTGGCGTACTAACGGTATTGTGCCGACGTACTAAGCCCCGACTGCCTGAGTAGCTACTCTCTTTACTGAAGAGCCTCGGGGTAGTTCGCGTGAATACGAGTTGTCTAAAGATAGAGGCGAAACAACTCATATTCAAACATTTTAAATGATCTTTTAATATAAAGATTTCATGCCTTCTGAAAGCAAAAAAAAGAAAAAAACCAACTATCAATGAAAATTTTTAAAAAAAGTGCTGCTGAGTGAGAGATGATTTGGTAAGCAGCTTGAACTGATGTTGGCTCGAATGTTCATTCAACGGTCGGTTCCTTCACTCTTACAAGGGAACTAACACAAGTCATACTAACCATTCCAAATGAAATGTGCTCTTCTAGAACCATTTTTGAACGAAAAGCCCGAATATGTCCATCGCAGCTGCCTAGATTCACTGTGGAAGAAGTTATAGGCATTTTTTTCCCTGATTTTCGTACCTATTGTAACCTCCAAAAAGCGCAGTAAGCATTCGAAAATCCGGAAACGGACCTCGTAATCGTGTTCAGGGCCTGAAACTACCCCCCCCCGGGCAACGTTTGGGTGAAAGCCCATTTTCCGAACTTTTTGCAGACTGACAGCGTTTTAGACTTACTAGGGACTGGTCTTCAGACCCCGCGACGTTTTGTAAAACGTCCCAGTGAAAGTTGTGAGGGATGAATAAAGTAACAAAAATGTATTCAGGAATTTCTCAACGGACTTTTTGGTAGCTCACAAAATGACAAAAACTGGCTAAAACTTCCTTGAATTCCTCGTTCAAAGCAAATGGACTGAAAATAACTGCTAAGTAAGCTTTATGTTATGACGAAATTAGCATTTATAAAGTTTCGCGCCTTGATTTCAGTTCATTCTTGAGATATGAGCCATTCCCAAGATCATTGCATGATTTGCACTCTTCATTTCACTCGACTAAAGCAGCACAGCGTTATCAGCACCGGTGGCCGAGAGGATAACGAAGTGGAGTACAAGACAACGAGAATGGAGCGGTATCACGGGTTCGAATTCAGCACTGGAATTTCTGCGATGTTTAATTGCCCTCTGTTTGTTTGCTAATCTACATATTGTGCCTCTTTCTCAAATTCCGCTTCATTTTTTTGAGCATTTATTATTATTTTTTCTTTTGTTTTTACCTAGGCATCACCCACCTGCAGAAAAAATTGACGGCAAAATGGACTTTTGACGATTTCCGGAATGTGGCGACAGATGTATCTCAAATCGTTCCTCTGGGGGTTAATTGGAGTGCTCAACACGAATCTGATGTCAGTTTATAGATTTTTGACAGCTTACGGTAGATTACGGTGGGTATACGGTAGCCTGGTCAGAGTCTCAGGTTTGTCTAAAAGTTTCCATGTGGGGGTTATTTGGAGTGCTGAATATGAAATCGATGTCCATTTGTCGATTTTCGAATTATTAAAGGCAGTGGTCACGATGAAAAACGTTATCGAAAAAACTACAAAAATCAGCTTAGATCAAAAACAGCTGAAAAACTATGAAGGTAGCGCGGTGAAAAACGGTCTACAAATAGAGTTTCTAGGGCCCAAAGAAGCTAGTTCGTGCACACGTGCACAGCGATGACGAAACAGATCGCAGTCTCATGCCGAGCAGTCAAAAATCATCGACATTCAGAGGGCAAAATAAATGCAAATTTAACGAATAAAAACCGTTGAATAATGGAAGCATCACTTCAGTCAATGTTTTTGACTAGATGTGTACATAAATTCGAAGGTGCATTGATTGACATTCAATTTCAAGCTAGCTGATGTTCTTGATATAAGAGGTCATCGATGCCGATGATGTGGAGAGGGCTCGTCCACCATCAAAAGGCAAGAAAGTTCAGGTTTCAAATTCGGCCCAAAACAGTGGTTTTTTCGCGATTTTTTCTTATAGGTCCTACTACTCGAGACTCAGGAAAGGATTTGGAGAGAAAAAGACGACAAGCATATTTGATCGCGACCACTGCCTTTAAGGTAGGTTTTCCCTCCTAAACGGCATGTTCCCTACCGTAACCTACAGTAAACCTTGAAATTTCGACAAGCGAACACCAGATTCGTGTTCAGCACCCCAGATTATCCTTACATACGTTTTTAGCAGAATCCGGAAAAAATTTTAAAAACACCCTATAAATTCCCTGCTCATAATTTCTTTCAGAGTGAGTCTAGGCAGCTGCGAAGGACATATTGGAATGGTTAGTATGACCTATAGTAGTTCCCTTGTTCGAAGACCGATGCAAAGGGTGACCATTTTTCGGTTTTTCGAAGAGAAACTAGCGGTTTTTCGACTGCGCTGTTGTTTAGGATACCACCAGATCGTAAACAGTATGTATGCACCTTTGAGGCCGAACATATCGCGTTTGGGACAGCTGCGGTCTTGGTCAAAAAATTTTCTGTAGCATTTATAGAAGCGATTTAAAAAATCCCTCTTATAGAAGATTTGTGAAATCCTTCCTTCGGACAGATTTTGGAGGAGTAGATTTCACTTCGACTCGAGTAATAAACGTACCAAATTTCGTCTTGAAGAATGCACGGGGTGCTTTTTAAATATTGTGACAAATTTTTCTGATCTTACCGCTCCTACATAAGCGCGTCAATAATCACCTTGTATAGTCTGTTCTTCTCACCAAACCTGTCTCTCAAAATGCACAAAGTTTCGTAGCGCGAAATCCGGCTTCGGTAATTGTTGCTCGTTTCCCCATGTGACCGTGAAGAGCAGCTGGTCCAATGGAGTCATTTTTTTAAGCAGAGTGCGCCTACTCCAAAACGTATCACAGCTGAAGTCCTTAGACCCTCTATTAAAAGAATGCGAGAACAAGATGCCGAAATTTGACTTTGGACCAGGACGGTGTTCAAAATAGCTGCATTCGTCCCACTTTTTCCGTTTGCCCAAACATGGTCAAGGCGTCAAACGTGGAGCATATATTCCCCTGAAGATAACACAAACTCGCCCTATACGATTATGTGTTAGAAGATAAGAGATGACCTTGCATCATAGATCGATTAAACTCACCCTATTAGAGTCCACATTAGAAGCGTAGTGATGTAATGGCCAATAGATTACCAAACAATAGAAGGCAAAACAGCCGGCGACCACCCATTTCCACCTTGTGTAGATCGCATTAGCTCGACGCATTCTCCATTGATAGGACTAAATTCTGATCAGGAGTACCTCAGTATGAAATTCAGAAGAGAAACCTTCTTTTGCATAGTAAAGACGTGAAGGCGGAATTCGCACGAACAACGAAATAACGAAAAGGGATCGGCGTTTCTAGGAAACTGCTGCCCAAAAAAAGCCTGTGTGTAAAATGTGCACCCTCAAGACTGCATTCGATCAGTGAGAAAGAATGAGCGAACATTCTCAACTCACAGCTGGATCTCATTAACAGTTCGACAGTGAGAGATTGCGTCCTCGATACAGCTCCACCCATCGCTTCCCCGATGTTCCCAGCTATTCGCTTTGGCAATGAATAGGACAATTTTGTGTATGTTTGCTCAGTGGGCCTTTTGTATGTCTGTATCAGAATCGAATGACGAGACGAAATGGCGGAGGCTGATATGTATATGTGTATAATGAGAAAAAAGACGCATTTCGTCTGTCCCTTCTCGATCATTCTCGAAATAATGAATAGGGCAGTGCTCAGATGTGAATTGTCTATCCTGCAAGGAGTTCCAAGCGAAGGTAAAAAAAAACCCTGCAATGATCTCAGATTGCACTCATTTTCAAAAATCGAGTGTCAGAATTGAATCAAAAGCCGACTCTCGTAATTTCAGTGCTATTTTTTTCTTAACACCATAAAAAACCAATACTTTCATATGTGAGGAAGCATTCAGGATCCTGTTGAGAGGGACTTCCAAAATTCGCAAAGACGGCTGCTAGGGTTCAAGTTTAACGAAAAAGTATGAGATGTGTTTGTATTGTTGAGCGATGTTGAGACGTTTCTAAAGGCACAGTTCAACCACAGCGGTAATTTTTGATATTTCGCTCTGGGCACGGGCTGTTCAACCCTGCCAAAAGAGAGGATCCTTCAAGTGAGAGAGAAACTGCAGGGTAAAAGTCGGCCGCCCCCCCCCCCCTCGAAGCCCTAAGGCGGCGTTCAGAGTTCATTCGCGGCGCAACGCGACGTTATAATTAGCCTACTGGTCGTCGCGCGATGGCAAGCTCGTTGCTGCCTTTCTTCAGGAGGGTTTTTTCGTAACTCAACCACATCTCACAAAGAAAACAATAAAATGAGCAAATTTAGGACCACATACACTAAGTCAAACACGAAAGAACTGTTGCTAACTCTACTAAAAAATGCTGTTTCTTGTTTTCGCAAAACTGCGTACTTGCGCAATGACGCGTAATCGCCCAGTGTTCGCTCAGCGCTCACACCTGAGTTCCTACGCGACGCGATTTTCGCGTCGCACTGACATGTGCCACCGCGTCTCCCCGCGAAAACTCTGAACGCCGCCTAAAAGCGAAACCACGCACACTGCCCCGAAAAAAAACCAAGATCTCTGCTATCGTATATATTAACATTGGGCATCGCCGCACATACCAATTTTTCCGTTTGCGAAGATCTTGGTGCCCATCTTCAGGGCCAAAGCCTTGGTTTTTTTGGCGTATGGGGCCGGAGCCAACTTTTTCCTTGCCTTTTATCGCTTATTCGGAAGAACCGATATTTTGCTCTTGGCAGGATCGCTATACATGGCGGACAAGCTAAAATATCAAATATTGCTCCTGCGGTTGTACTGTGCCTTTGAGGATTGATCTGCCTACGAGTCCATTTTTCCCCGGCTTCGATTTCCAGCGGGCCCCTGATTTCTTCGTGCGAATATAATATATTCCTGTTTATCTAAGGAGCTTGGAAATATGTTTTAGGATGATCTCCTAGGTGCATCGCCGAACGCGCTCGAGTCGGTCGAGTTTCCAGCGCCAATGCCGACTCGAGATCGATTTTTATACACTTTTCTCTATTTTTTAGTTTCCAGTTTCCAAAACCCAGCTAGATCGGCTGCTCCGGCGCTGGAAACTCTTCCGAATCGGGCGCGTGCAGCCGCCGCGGAAGTTTTCGATGTCAAAATGGCAAAAAAATCCGCCACATCCAGCCTGATCGATTCGCGCAGATTTCGCCATTAGTGCACGCTTGCGGAATCTAGCAGCTCTGAATGTTAGAAACCGCTATTTCAGCTTATTCTGAGCGCTTCTCTTCGCTGTTTCTTCACTATTCGATAGCTCACGACCGGACAACCCCATTTTTGGGTAGAACTCGAATCATGACATTCATCGTTAACACTGCTTTCAAACCCCAAATCCGTCTTAATAATGCCCGCAAAAAAACCTATGAGTCGAATTTTTTTTTGAGGCACCCTAAAAGTTGCTTGATGGATTGGGTAACTCTACCTTTTAGCGAGGTCTCAAAAACGCGAATTACCTCGTTCAGAGGTGTCCGTAGCAGAATCCGATTCCAGTTTCGGGGACAGCATGTTCGTGTCATAATTTAGAAGAAAACATTAATAATCTTTCAAATACTGTGATCAGCTATAAGATGTTTCCTGGTTAGTTTAAGAAACGCTCCTTTCATTAAATGTACAACTTATATATGAGAAAATATTCCGTTGGAACAACCGGGTCATCCGATAGTACCTGCATAGTGAGAGAAGCATAAACAGCAAAATAATTTTCTGAGAGTTCAGTGCTTCAATATTTTGCACTATTTGGTAGAGAAGTGCTGAAGCGTCAAATGAGTGGAAATATGGCATGCAGAAGGTGCTCAAACGCTAAAGATCTGCTCAACATTACGAATAGCTCACGTATAAGAAGTGCATTGCGATAATTGCAGGCTTATCAAAGGTTTAGGCAGAGAGATTCGTATTCATGTCCATATTAGCACCACCAAATCCCGAAATGTCAGAGCTTCATAGTCACAAAAAAAGAGCACAGAACGGTTTGGATCGATTGAACGAAGTATTACGTGAAGTTTGGAATGGTGAATTTTGCGAATAATAATGAGCGCTCGAACGCATGATGTTGCCGCAGACTGTTTCGGACTGCTTTGCTTTTATGTTGACGAAAAGCGCAACGAGCGAGCTAGCAATAAGAATGTTAGCAGATAGTGTTATCATATGTCGAGCATCTAAAGAGGCATTTAAATTCCCCGCACCTGGGCACTCGTAGTCAGAAAATGATGTAGCACACAGATTATGTTTCTTGCTCTTGGTGTTAAAAGCAGTGTTCACGATAAGCTTCAATTTCGAAATTATCTGCTAGAACGATTGCTTGAATCCCGGGTAGAGCTGAATTGATGGAAAAAATTAGGGGAAACGTACCAGAAGTACACAAAATCCTGCACCCTCTCTCCGTTCCCATACTCTCACGAGGGACGGTTGCGCACATAAGATGGAGTTTCGGGATGCAGTTTTTAAAACATTCCAGGGGTGGACAGTGTTCCAATATCCCAAATTCAGAATGGGTTAAATGCCTCAGGCAGTCCCTAATAAAGTCCAAAAACTGAACACTGTTAGAACGGCTCGACTAAAGTGAGTGAAGCGAATTTAATGATTGATTGAATTACATTAAAGGCAGTGGTCGCGATAAAACATGCTTGTCTCCTTTTCCTCTCTAAACCCTTTTCTCGGTTTCGAGGAATAGGACATATGAGAAGAACTCGCGAAAAAACCGCTGTTTTGGGCCAAATTTGAAGCCTAAAATGTCTTGTCTTTTGATGGTGGACGAGCCCACTCCACATCATCGGCATCGATGACCATTTATATTAAGAACATCAGCTGGCTTGAAATTGAATTTCAATCAACGAACATTATCCTTCGGACTCATCCAGTCGAAAACATTGACTGAAGTGCTTGCTTTCATTTTTCAACTGTTTCTATTAGGTAAAATTGCATTCATTTCTTCCTCTGAATGTCGATGATTTTTGACTGCTCGACATGAGACAGCGATCTTTTTGGACGGCGCTGTGCACTTGTGCACGAACTGACATCTTTGGGCCCTAAAAATTCTAATTCTAGCCCGTTTTTCACCCACCGCGGTTCCTTCATAGTTTTTCAGCTGTTTTCGGTCTAAGCTGATTTTTGTAGTTTTTTCGATAACGTTTTTCATCGCGACCACTGCCTTGAATGCAGCGCGTTTCATTATATACTTCCACCCTGGATTTTGGAGATATCGCTCTCCAGTGTTGTGCTGGGCCTATTCTGATGTGATGAGCGAATTCAAGGTGTAGAAAAACCTATATATCCACGTTTTCAAAATTTCATCTTCCCAGGAACTTTTTTCTTAACAGTTTTTAAAGTTTCAGTCGTTTTATAATGTACTTCCACCTTGCTCAAATAGCGATAAGAACACTTTTCTGTTCCAACCAAACTGTATGTTTGCATCCAAATTGACGAAAATATTCCGCCTCTATATGAATCGTGATCCTCGACTCGTTCCGGCCAGCTACGGTAGATGAATATCAGATCTGCACCTTCCACACGCCGGGGTTAGCGACTCTCGCATCCTTGGTCGAAATTAGAGAACCCACTAGGCCGTTTCTGATCTCCTGAAAGACGCGGACTTCTACGGTCACAATGATAACAAAGGACGAACTTAAAGGCAGCGTTCACGATGATCATCCTCGTTGACTTTCCACAGTGAAATGATAGGCGAGAAGGATCCTAGACTCCCAGTGTCGAAAGAACGGTAGAAAACGAGCCAGGAGCGGCAAGATAACGGCTGCAAACAAGCGTTTTGGTGCCCCAGACACGCCTGGTGCCCCAGATCCGCCCCCTCGGAATGAACAAATGAAGACTCAGATTACAGGAATGATCAAGTCAAGGAAGTGCTGATAAGTGAACTGATCGCTTCATTGCACTGATAGGTATCATTCATCAAGCGGTCAATCCTCCACGCTCAAAAATCAACGTAAACAAGAGAGGGCCTATTTTTGCTCCAAAACGCGTCTTTCGTGTTTTTTTAAGACAGTGGTCACGATGAAAAACGTTATCGAAAAAACTACAAAAATCAGCTTAGATCAAAAACAGCTGAAAAACTATGAAGGTAGCGCGGTGAAAAACGGGCTACAATTAGAGTTTTTAGGGCCCAAAGAAGCCAGTTCGTGCACACGTGCACAGCGCCGACCGAAAGATCACAGTCTCATGCCGAGCAGTCAAAAATCATCGACATTCAGAGGAAGAAATAAATGCAAGTTTACCTAATAATAACAGTTGAGCGATGAAAGAATGCACTCCAGTCAATGTTTCTGACTAGATGTGTACATAAATCCGAAGGTTCATTGATTGAAATTCATTTTCAAGCCAGCTGATGTTCTTGATGTCAGAGATCATCGATGCCGATGATGTGGATTGGGCTCGCCCACCATCAAAAGACAAGAAAGTTCAGGCTTCAAATTTGGCCCAAAACAGTGGTTTTTTCGCGATTTTTTCTTATAGGTCCTACTACTCGGGACCCAGACAAGGGTTTAGAGAGAAAAAGAACACAATCATATTTGACCGCGACCACTGCCTTTAAGCATGCCTTGCTACATAGGGCACCAGACCTTCCGCAAGCCGTGGAGATATCGGAAGTGAAATTTATCGTGAACACTTTCTTTAAAAGTACTCTGGAAGGGACGAACGAGAAATTTGGAAGCTCAAATCCAACACAAAGTCTAGCGTTAACCAGATCCAGGTTAAACTTGGACTGCTTACATCGGAGTTCGCTGCATGAAGCGCTTAAGAACGCATTGATAGCATTGCAGGGAAGAGACACAAAAGTCTCTGTAAAGCTCGTAGGGCCGCTATTCTCCGATTCGTGCGAAGGAACATGAGAGCCTAATTGAGTATGGTTACGCTCGTGGTTGGGGTGTAGACAAGAGCATTATATGCTCTTTATTAATTGGTCTGTGATGTCCATGTGATCTTCTCTAATTGGTGGCGTGGAGGGTATTCTGTAGCGACAACCGGCTTCAGCTGGATTTCGTCCCTTGTGCGAGCTTGGACGAGTACCAAAAAGTTTAAAGCACCACTTTTCGTTTCTCTAAGAGAAAAAGAGAGCCGGGATCACTAAGATCCTAACAGGATACAACTTAGAAGATGCCCTTCACCATGGTCTTGGCACCACAATATCAAGGTTTCGGTCTGTCTAGCTGGTAATACTAGGTAAAACTTTATGTAGAACCTCCTAAATATTACCACGTTCAAGGCATACAAGAGATACATACAGTTCTTCCAAACTGAAAACGGCGATCCTCGACATTGTGAGCGATTTCGACTCCTCAGTCCTCCGTAACTGAACGAGCAGATTTTCAAATCTACTTCTCAAATTAGCTACAGTTAGTGGAGCACAAGTGGACTGATGATTAGTGTAAAATCGTTTCAAATGTGGAAAAATGTTTTATAAAAAATGTTCTTGGAATGGTGAAATTCTAGGACCATGGATATTTAGGTTTTTTCAACACCCTGAATTCGCTCATGCTCTCATAAACTCGGGGGGTGAATAGGCTCCCAAACATCTTTGGATAGCACCGACAGCTGCTATCCATCCCCCAAAATGGGCGGAGTCGTACCCTCCTAAGGTGCCTGTTGTGAGGGCGTGGGTTGATTTTGAATAGTACTTGGGGAATGGGAGGGTTCCTATTGTGGGGGTACTGGGGAGTAAAATCAGTGCAAATGCGACCACTGCAATGCTGTTGTCGGTCACGGGTACCACTTTCTACCCATGCATCTACAGTACCCCTTGACCGCTGATCTTCTATGACTGCTAAACCACCTTGCTTAAATCGCAAGCAGGGTGCGAAGACAGACAGAACACTTCATATTCAACTTTATATATTGCTTCATCGATACAAAAACCGATTTTAGTGGAATAACTCCATTCATATATAATAGCAAACACTGGAATCAACTTCAACGAAAAATTACAGAAGTTAATGGCACTGGTCAAAGGTCATAACTTCGTGAACAAAATGAATCTGGACATCGACGTGGAGTAGCACTCATGAGAAACGCTCAAATAAACACATAAAAGATGTTCAACGCACACAGCTTCCACAAAATGAAACTAACAGCTTTCACAGTCCTACCCAAGAACTTTAAAATTACGCTTTCCTAGATGAAAATTCCGCAAAATTTCTGAACCACTAACAATTAAAAAAATGCGCTGTATATCGAACAAACATTAAAGGTCACCGGCATTCAGAACATCCTACTACATATTCATATATGAGGCCGCTCACCTAAGAACCGAGACGATTTGAGACACAAACCTGTATTGCAGGTTTTTCGTTATAGATCGATAGAGGGTGCGAAAAATTCAGACCCTCCTCTCTAAAACTTTTGAGGAAGCTTTGTTAGGAGACTAAGTGTTGGAAAAGATTAGTGTAGGTCTCCAAGCTCAGCACACACGCTCGCAAATTTGGTGGAGATAGCAAGGTCAACGGGGCTTCTAATACTAGAACGCTTACGCCGTCGCAAGCACCCAAACGAAGTCAAAACCATTGTATTTGAGCCAGGGTTGCGCAGACTTGCGATTCGGCGCAATAGGTGATCGTAAAAATTGTGGAACATACTTTAAAAATAAAAATTAGAGAGGGGGCTCGCGAATTTTTCAGAGAAAAAAAGGACTTTTCTTCAAACTACTTGGTAAGCTAAAATGAGTTGCTCAGAAAATCGCCGCATTTAATGCGTGCCGAATATGCGTTCACTTCGAAGACAAGGCGGCTTCGACCACATATGGGAACGCGCTGCTAGCTAGTGTAGCACGTGCTCCAATTGTGTTTCAAGTTACAGCACGTGCCCCATTAAAAAACGCTCAACGCCTGAATGTTACACATTCAACTTAATGTAGAACGAAAAAAAAGAAAGCACACCACGCACTCTTGAGGCCGGGCTCATATGTCGGCAGCCTCTCCCGTTCAATTACCAAGGTATGCGGTACTTGGCCCACCCAGCCGCTGGAGACCTTGAACAGCCACTGGCGGCCCCAGATGGTGGTCGGCGCGGTTGCCGGGCGTCTCGTCCCCGCCCTACAAAGATGGACTCTTACAATATCAACCGCCGCCTGACTGTTGAGTGTGTGGCGCGCTTCTGTCTCTCGCAAGCTCTCCCTTTGTGCTTCCCCTCTCTCCCCAGCTCGAGTCTGGCAAAGTCATGGGTCAACGCAAAGCGATAGTTCTGAGAGGAATACTTATAGTACTCATTAACACTTTGCGTGATATTTGATTAGAGAAGTTGATTGATTTCCAAGTGTTCGAAATCTGAGATTTCCATATGAAGTAGACCCAACGTATATAGCACCTGCCAAGTGCCAGCTCTCAGTTCCTCGGAATAAGCGAGATATAGGAGGAAGCCACCCTGGGGTGCCCACATCCGGAAGCCACTTTGGCACGCCCCTTTTACGATCTTTCGAGTTCAATAGTGGCAAGATGAGCCACGATTTTCGGTCAGTAGCCCGCGATATCCCGTCGAGATGTTGCATGTAACTCAAATAACCTGAGATAAGTCGCAAGTACTTTTGTTTTTCTAGTTTTAAAATTGTTTTAGGAATCAATTCAATTCTAATATCATTCCTCCTCATTCCACTTTCCTATTGCTCCCTTTTTGTTGAAACGTTTGTAACGCGAACCAAACCACTTTTGCTTGGGAGACCCTTTTTTTACAGAATCATTTCTTAGATTACGGTAGCCCTCTTCTGGCGCATTTAACTATCGTTCTTGTTCCGAATCAGACATATGGGCCGGCGCAGACGAGCCACATCAGCATGAATCGGTGACGTTTGGCTAGAGCGGCTGACCTTGGGTCTATCCTAGACGTGGTGGGGCCACCCAAGATTTACTCATAGAAATGATGAAAAACTCTGATAAAAGATGCCAGTTACTGCGCTATCAATCATTGTTTTTATGAGGGCTCTATGGAAATTCTTCGACTGGTAGCCTTACCAATTGGCGGTTCATTTCATTTCTGTCTTGAATGGTGGGTGCCCCCCCCCCGGCTAGGATAGTGCCTAGACCCTGTACAATTGGGTCATTTTAAAACTCATTTCTCCATTTTTTCGACTTTTAATTTCGAAAAGTATCCTCCATTTCCCCACTACTCGCAGGGTTGGGCTTCACTATCATAGGAATGGTGCGGTTTTGAGAATGATTTCTTCATTTTGATGGTTGTTTTTTTTTCGAAAAACAACCACTTCGCATCTACGATAGTGATAATACGACTGCGAGTAGCTCGGAAATGAATGCTATCTTATTTGTAGGGAGCCGCGTTGCAACTATTACATATCTTGCAGTCTTAGCAGCGGAGGGGGTTGTTTCAACATTTCCACCACTATGTTTTCGAAAAAAAACAACTTGACTCTCAGAGCTTGACGATATTGTAGAAGGGAAACCCTTGGAAAAAGTTGTGAAATTTCTGAAAGTTGGGCTCCGCAGAAAAGGTCAAGGATTTGGCATTGCTCTAAAATGTCGTGAAATTGTTCCATTAGATTTGGCTATCAAACTGATTTTGTAAATGTAGTGAAATTGTTGAATCGATTTGGCTGTTGTTGGTATATGCAGACAACATAATCATTAAATGTAGTGAAATTGTTGCGAACGGATTTGGCAGGAGCTCTATGAATTATCAGAGTCAAATCACGCGTCAGAAGTGATTTTTCTTGGAGCGCATATTGAATAAAATGAGAACAAGAATAAGTCTAGCAGCAAAAACGTTTCCATACAATGTGAACCGTAAAAGCGTTGTTGACACGAAGACATAGCGTCAGTAGCTAATAAATTGTGTTAGAATTCATTTTCATGATTTTTATCTAATCGGTGAGGGAAGGTCTGGTACCTTAGTGGGAGCTACACTGAAAAGGCAGATTAACATTCGAAAACCTTATTTCTAGCCCCTAAGGCGACATTTCGTTCAGCAGTAATTAAGAAGTAGTTTTTTTGATTTTGTCTTTATTTGCTCGCCAGAGGACCTTCTGACGCGTGATTTGACTGTGATAATTCATAGAGCTCCTGCCAAATCCGTTCGCAACAATTTCACTACATTTAATGATTATGTTGTCTGCATATACCAACAACAGCCAAATCGATTCAACAATTTCACTACATTTACGAAATCAGTTTGATAGCCAAATCTAATGGAACAAATTCACGACATTTTAGAGCAATGCCAAATCCTTAACCTTTTCTGCGGAGCCCAACTTTCAGAAATGGGCTTTTGGCTCTTGTGAACCATATCATGCCCAACATTTCATTTCATTTCATGATGGTTAGAAAAATGAGTGATCTGTTGCTCGCACAACGTTTCTTTGTATTGAATCACTTTCAATCGAAAAAAAGTGAGAGTGATAGGGTCCGATTTTTTTAAATTTGTTATTTCTATCGGACCAAAACTGATACGGCTCATCGTCGAGCATGGTCAAAATCTGTAGAAATTATTCTCCAAAAGTTAAAAATCATATAATTTTACGGGACGTAACGTTTACGAATCCAATAACCCTAATCGTTTCCTTATAGCTCATGACCTTTAATGGCATTTCGATAACAGGAAAACCCGTTCACGTTAATGATCTCTACGGAAAGAAAGCGCTAAACTGCTAATTTTTAAGGGCTCATAACTTTCATAGTCTTGGCTTTTTCAAAATTTATTGAAAAGAGAGCCTAAATCTTTTGTACCCTGCATCGATCCAATTCGGAAAAACCAGGAAGAAAAAGATTATGTGTTCCAAACCTTCTCGATTCCTAGGCGAAGTGCCTCCTATGTACAAAGTGTTTCGCCAGTATTTGGACGTCCACCATCTTTTTTCGTTAGAATGTGCCACAGAGCTCAGCTTGGGTTTTCTAAAGAAAAAAGGATTGAGAAGTCAATCTTTCATGGGTCTGTCCTTTCTGAAAAGCATACCTATAATATCAACAAACGAGCTCTGGAGGCCTATCCAAAGCCATGATGCATTTGACTTACTTACTTGACTTAATCGGTTGGCTTTCGCCTGACGCGGTCATTCCGCATCTTCACCGAGGTGTGCCGTCCTAGTAGTCAGCCGTGTCCATTTTTCACGGTCTTCAGCCACAATTTGAACATATTCCATCCAGCTGTCACTATTCCATTTCCTGCGAAACGAAACATCGCGCCTGAACTGTCTTTCGATGCCGAGTGACTTTAAATCCTCTTTAACCACATCCGTCCAGAACTTTCGCCTACGCCCAGGTGGCCGTTTCCAGACAGGATTTGGAAGCATTTTTAAAGCGTGTTGTACGAGACGATCCGGCGTTCTTCTTAGTATATGCCCGAGCAGTCGAAGTCGACTTTCCATTGCTGCTTGAGATGGCGTTAGGAGATGCTGGCACCTCCCTCGTGTCAAGCGTTGATGTACTGCGTCGATTTCCTTGTAAAGGTCTTCGTTATGGCATACACGCTGCCAGAAATATCCAAGCAAACGCCTAAAAACCTCCTCTCCGTTGCAATCCAACCTTTCCATCTGCGTCTTCGGTGCTGCCCACGTCTCCGATCCGTACATCATGATAGGGCGAATAGCGGATAGGTAGACGCGCAACTTGACTTCCTTCGCGATGGTGGTAGACCACAAACACTTGGTTAGAGAATTGAATGCAGACGTAGCTTTCGCACATCGTTGTCGAATATCCGCTGCATAACTACCATCGTTCTTCAGCAAACAGCCCAAATAACAGAAATCGTCCACCAGTTCGATACGTTGTCCGTCCACACAAACTCCAGTTGAAGGCCTCTGAGAGACCCACATCTGCTTACATTTGTCGGGACGAAGACGAAGTCCATAGGCTGCGGCATACTTCGAAACGAGGTTCACAATCCTTTGCAGTTTTGAGTTGTTTTCAGCGAATAACACAATGTCGTCGGCGTACTCCAGGTCGACAAGGGAGCGTCCTGATGGTGTTAGGATCACATCCGCAGGAAACTGTTCTGCAACTCTACGCATGATGTCATCAACGGCGAAGTTGAAAAGATAAGGTCCTGCTATGGCTCCTTGCCTTACTCATGTTTTCACCTCGAAAGCTGACGTAAATCCGACAGGTGTACGAACTGCTGCAGTTGTTCCTCTGTTCATGTCCTCGATTACCCGAACATACTTTTCCGGGACTCCATCTGCTCGCAGAGCATTGAGCAATCGATCACGATGAGGAGAGTCGAACGCGGCTTCAAAGTCGAAAAAGCAAGCTGAAATGGCTTCGAATACAGCTGCCACGATTCAATTACTCTTCTCACGACGAACACTTGGTCGATGGTCGATCTTCCAGGTCGAAAACCGGCTTGCTCATCTCTGGTCGTTCCTTCACGATGTTTGATAAGTCGCTCGAGAATGATACGTTCTAAAACCTTGTACATGACACGAAGTAGAGAGATTCCTCTGTAGTTCTTAGGATCCGTGACGGATAGCTTCTTGTGAAGAGGTACGATGATCGCATGTCTCCACGAATCGGGTATCCTTTCGCTCATCCATATGGCACGGATGGTGTTGGTCATTTCACGAATCTCAGACGGAGGAAGAGCTTTCAGCATTTCAGCAGTGATGTTGTCATCTCCACCTGCCTTTCCATTCTTCATTTTCCGGACACAATCCAAAACTTCAGACTCAGTCGGCGGTTCCTCACTGACATCGTAATGTGCTCTTTGAACATGCGGGAGCTCAGGTACTGATGGCGCTGGACGATTCAGTAGTGAACTGAAGTAATCCTTCCATATTGGCAGCGTCGCATCACCAACTGCAACTCCATTGGTAGTGTTCAAGACAGGAGAACATCTCTTCATCTTCCCGCTATACTGTCGCAGCAACGTGTAGGCTTTCCTCGGATTCTTCGCGGTCGCTTTGAAGCTGCCGACGCAACTTCCTCCTCAGACGCTTCTCCTCCACGAAGTTTCCTGCAGTTCGGAGAGCACATACTCTGTTGTAGGTAGATGTTGTTTCTTCTGAGACGTAGGCAAACTTCTTCTTAGGCTGTACAACCGGGAGTGCCTCTTTCGAAGCGTCCTGGATGCACTTGACAAAAGAATCCGCGTCGCAAAGTTTCTTCTTAGTCCGTACTCCGATGTGAATAGAAACGCGTTGTCGGAAATTCCTTCTGCACTCTTCATCTCTGGGACTTGTCATGTCAATCCTCTGGTGAGGCTGAGCCCTCGCTTCCTCTTATGAATCCTCGCAGTGAAGTTCAACAGAACAGGACGGTGATCCGAATCGAATGCGACATCCCACACAGCTCTAGATCTTCGAATGTCCGATACTGGAATATTCCTCGTCAGGACATAGTCAAGCTGTAGTTTCAAAGTTGTCATCTTCCGCTTCCGCTGCTCTTCTGGAGATAGCCGGGTTGGTCCCTGCCACGTGAGCTGATGGCGGCGATGATTCCTCTTGAATGTCGATGCAATAATCAGACCACTGCGTTCACAAAAGTCGACAAGGCGGTAGCCATTGTCCGATGTTTGCTCCACTGGGTAGAACCATTTACCGAGTACTTCGGATTCTTGATCAAGTCCCATCTTCGCATTTGCGTCAATCCCCACGACAACAGCATGTTGGCAAGGTATCCTGGCCAGCAACGTATTGAGTTCCTCATAAAACGCATTCTTCGAATTGTCTTCGGCGGTTTCAGTGGGCGCATGAGCACTCACTATCCACAGATTGAATCCTCTGTGATCCCGCAGTCGTACGAATGCATTCCGACACGACGTTGAGCCGAACTCCTTGACCATACCATTGAAATCCTTCCTTACAGCTATTGCACAGCCTCCCACTCTCCTATCGTCAGCGTTACCGCAGTAGATGGTGTACTCTCCGACGCTGATGACGGGTCTATCCTTGAGGCGGGTTTCCTGCAAAGCAGCAAACGGTGCATGGAAATAGCTCAGAAGTCTGGATAGCGCAGTTTTTGGATATCACTCGACAGCGATCGACAGTTCAGGGTGGCGAAATTGTGGCTTGTGGCCAAAGACTCCATGACTCCCTAGGTACGGATCCTAAGGTGTTATGGACCAGAGGCCTTAGTGTGCCGGACGGCGACACCTTTATGCAATGTGCGGGATACTTTCGCGATATAGTTGTGCACGCTATATCGCTCGAACGTTCCCTGTGTACACTCAAACGTCTGCTGGGTTCAGTAGAAGCAGGGGCACCAACGAGCAGGTACCAACAGACTTGTATACACACCCCCATGATGCATTTGTAAACTTTAAATCCTAAAATATAACGAAATTTAACAAAGCGGTATTCAAAAAAAGATTTCCAGGTAACGAGGAAGAGTTACAATAAACGACAAAGAAAGAAGGGGGAGTTTTATTCACACTACCGTTCGTACATAGATTATGGTTAGGTGACGCGCAGGGAAGTTTTTTTCGAGTATTTATAGTCCATTTTCAATAAATTTCTCGAGAATCAGCCTTTTCGGGTCAATAACGCTATTAAAGCTACTCACCGAGATTTCTATGTATTTAAACCAAAAAAATTCGGAATGTAAATTCCAGATCGTTGTACACTGCACATAGAGCTCAGTACTTGTACACTGTATGAAACACTAAAAATTCCACTCAACAGCTTTGTCTCTTTTTAACGGATTCCTAAGAATCACTATGAACTTAAGTAGCTCTTCTCACCAGGATTTTGTCTATTTTTTAATTAAAAAATTTTCAAATGAAAAATAGTGATTTGAGGGAATTTTTTCAAAGATGATGCTACAGGCGCGATTCTGATCAGAACCTACGAGCAATGTGCCATTCTCTGTTTCAGAAACCACTATCGTACAAGTGGGGTGGCTGTTTTTGTCAATAAAAGGACCGAATAAAATGCATCTGAGTATCTAAGAACAACAACATTCCGATGATAATAATACAGAATTTTTCTCAGCAATGGGAGCCATGAATAAGTGCAAGTTAGGAATAAAAGTCAGACTTATCACATGAAAAGAAGAAAGGTGGCAGAGGAACAGAACAGATTAAACCCATGGCGAAGGTTGAGCGATCGATGAAAATGATTTGAAAATGATGATGACGCGTCATCCTACTACCTTAGGGAAACTTTGGGGAGTAAAGTTATATGTCACGTTGGGGAGTGAAAGAACACGTTATCACAGGTGATGTGGCACGTGACCAGTGTCACTCCCCAAGTATTCCCTAAGGGAGTGAAATTTACTGCCCAATACCCTCACAAAAATCATGCGTTTCGCCGCGCGCGGCGTTTACTCCCTAAGGTGGAAAATGGTCCCCCGACTGAAAAAGTGTCAAAACAGGCCACGCCCACCTGTTATTCACCCCCCGAGTTTATGAGAGTGATAGTGGAAAAGGCCCAGCACAACGAAGTGGAGCGGGATCATCAAAACATAGGGTGGAAGTATATATTAAAACACACTGTGTATGTTCAGAATAGACGTAACGTCGGCATGGATCCTGAAGAGACTTCGCGCTCACTGTTGAAGGTTGGCGCAAACTCGGTGCCATATGCTATAATATAGGTGCACCGAGATTGCGCCAAACTCCAATGGGGAACGCAGTCTCTTCAGGATCCGTGATGAACAATTTGGTGCATTGATCAGGTTTAGATCAAAAGTTGTTTCTTGTCGCATAGACCTCCAAACCTGCATTGAGAGCGCCTCTCAAAACCCAACACGTCTGTTGCAGGTCGGTTCTGTTTGTTTCTCCCTCTTTATTGTGTTCTACTCACTGTTCAAGACTCTGTTTGAGCGAATGCACGGCAATTTCAACACTTTATGAAATAAGAAACGTAACTAACAGGCATGACAACGCATGATAAAACACTGTTCATTGTGTATTTCAACCCTTGAAGAGGCGGGAGAAACGGGGGAGGGGCGTGGGAGTAGCGAGGTTTAAGATTGGACGCAACACGGGGCTGGCGACAGCCCATTGGCTGCGTTTCTGTCCGTTTCTCCCGCCTCTTTAGGGGTTGAAAGAAACATCGACCACCACCCCTCGAAGCAGAGCTGTTTTTCACACCAACAGCACCGAACAATGGCAACATCAGAACAATTTTCTGTTTCCTGTCAAGGACTTTAGCTTACAAATGAAGAGTATCGATATGCGAAATTTGTTTTTGATCAGCGTTTCGTAGTCGGCTTCGTTACACACTTGGCCATTTCGCCGCAGATGCCCTGACCGACGGGTAGGGTTACGTGAGTAGCTCTCCATGCAGGATCAGCATGGACTTAAAAACGATTGGATCTTCTCGAGAAATGAAAAAAGTCCTCCAAAGCAACGCTCTTGTCGCTAACTTTCCAATGTCTCCCCTTTTCCGAGGTTCGAAGGGGTACTGTATATCGCATACAGAAAGTCACAGCATAAGAGATAAAAAGAAGAAGCCTGATGTCATCATATAGCAAGGTACCCAATAATTGTTTGGGATGCCAAATCAGATACAAGAAGCCTTATTTAGTCTGAGCAAGACGGGAAGCCATACATGCATATCAATATGTAGCTGTGAGGGTTTCCCTCATATTTTTTCCGCAATCTGCACTGAAACTAATCGCCTATGCCGAAAACCGTTGCGAAAGTAGGATCCGCCTCGATATTCAACTGAAAGTCAATCGGACACACCGTGGCTCATTTAGAAATTCGGATCAATCGAGAAATGGAAATGAGGGGTGGAAACCTCTAACTGTTGCGTTGGGAGAAATCTAGACTTCAAAAACCAGGCATGGCAAAAATTGTGCCCGGGCCAGAGATGTCGTATCTGGGAAAACTCTCTCAGAGAGTCGGCCACGATAACCCCAATACTGCCACAAAAATGTTTCTTCCATCTTTTTGCTCCTTTTTGCAAGCATGGCTTTAGCGGCAGGAAGGCAGTTCGGTTGTGGTTTCCCTCCTAGGGGTCGTTTATACTTCAGCCGCCGAACAGCGCGGCACAATGAATTTCTGTAACATTGATCAGGCGGCGCGGCACGATCAATATTACAGAAATGCATTCTGTCGCGCTGCTCGGCGGCGGAAGTATAAATGACCCCTTAGGATGCACAACGCTTTGGTATGCGCTCGGTTCGGAAATAAAGTTTATCGTGATCTAGGTTGGCCAGGTTACAATACATTTGCCGACGGACATTGCTCTTAAAAGTTTCCAAGAATTCTAATCAAACAATCAAACTCAGATTAAAAATAGAACAATCAGATCTTATAAAATACGTGACAACCCAAAGGAGTCCTTATTCGAAAGACCTTGATCGACATTAAGATCCCGTCTGAATAGCTCCGGCCGCGAAACGGCTGTAATGGTTTCGTTTTACTTGCCTTGTGATCTATTTACGCAGATGGATTCCGTTCGATGCCTCTGATTCTATGATGTATGTAGGTGAACAAATAAGTTTTGAGGGTTTTGCAAAACGGTGCAATTAGCGTGTTGAGCTGCGTCTCATGTCGGCTAGAGTAGCATGCTAAAGCCTCATCAATTCCCTCCAAGAGCTTATATTGGTCATTCCGCAAAAGCGTAAGCAACATACAGGCCCGTAGTAAAGCCGGCGAAAATTTCAGTTCAGCCTATCTAAATTCATGTTCTGAAAAGAATTCAGATGAGCCGCACACATTTCAGACGTACGTGTTGTAGGATAGCGACCTAGGGTAAACAGAGAAAGTCAGCAACAAACAAGTTGAGCTGAATCACTCAGTCAGATCTGATTGAATCGATTCAGTCAGATCTGACTGACTTCTTGACTAGAGAAGAGAGAAACAGCGTGCCAGGTCAGGAGTGCGCTCGAGATTAATTTAAGGAGCAAAGGAGTAACTTAAATAATTCAGCTGAGATTTCGGCTTATCAATGTATCTTTATCAATATCAGCTTCCACGAAACAAACAGCATTTCATTTATTGAGAAACGGAGCATGGAGTTGGTCGATTCGTAAACGACCACGTAGAGAATAATGGTCGGTTGTTCTTGTAATCACAGGTATCATCATGCCCCCATCATCATGGCTTGGCAAGAATGACGGCTTGAATGCAATCTATCGCTCGATACGATTTCGGACTCGTCTGAGCCCTGTCTGAATCGTTTCGGGCTCGTCTTATCACCCATTCAGATGATCCTGACTGAGTGGTGGGTTTACTACGGGCCACATACTTCGGTGGCAAAAAACACACACTGCGGGAAATGTTCTTGCCTTCCTAAATAAAGCAGCTGGTTGAAAGCGATCGTAATATGAAGTCTATGATATTGTGATACATCATAAAAAAACCTTCCAAGGAGTTTCTGCAGAACATTCAGAAAATTGTATTGAAAAATTCAATGAAGTTGAATAGTCTCCCACATCCTAAACACGCCAGACACTGCTCCTCCAGATTAGCACTTGTTCCGGTAGATGAGTCATAAGCTGGCCAAGCGGCACTTCCGTTCTTACCAAGAAGCCAAAAATTAGTAGCCTCAGGGATTCCTCCCGATGAAAGAGTATTTTTTCCAACGTTGCTTTCATATGTTGCTTCGAAAATGGGGAAAAATCTCCGCTAACTATGGACAGCAATATGAATAAAATACATTGCACTACCGTGCTTATCTGGGATAAATTCCGGTCCGCAATTGCGTCTCGTCAGGATTTGCGGCCGCACGCTTCCGAGTTGGAAGAGCTTCCAGCGCCGTAGCCGCCGATCTGCTGACTCTAGGTGGGTTTTAAAAACTGAAAACTAAGAAAAATTGGAGGAAATTGTATAAAAAAGCCACATCGAGTCGGCTTTGGCGCTGGAAACCCGACTGACTCGAGCGCGTGCGGCCGCGAAGCGTGTCGAGACGCGATTGCGGACCGCAACTTGGCCCAGAGAAGCACAGTGCGTTCTTTGAATAAAGCTTCGAATTAACAAAAAAGCCTCAAAACTTATTTGTCTTCCCAAGTAGTATAAGAAGAAGTTCTCCGAAACATTTCCATGCAATGAGGAAGTATGATATGGCGAGGACAGTCTCTAAGAATCCAGCAGTTTCCAATTAGTACCCTCTTCATTCATCATTCAAGTACACAGCGTCAACTATGGAGACGTTAGCTACACGTAAACCTCTTATAATACATGCTGCCACTCCCAAACCGTTCAAGCAATTGTCTTGAAAGCCAAACTTCAAACAGACGTGACATTCGAGATGGGTGCCGAATATGAAAAAAAAACCAAAAGTCACAATACATTGGGAGCTTATGAACAGCAAGTACATTTGCAACTCAATACAAAGGACATGGTGCGAGCGAGCGATAAACTCTACCATAGAGCAGGGTACGGACTGGAAATGGGTAGTGGAAAAATGCTGCCGAATTGATCCGATAATAAGGGGAAATCGCGATTGTTTGGATGCTGGGGGCTTATTGGCCGAACGGCGACTGTCCTCACGTATAAACTCTCGCATAAAAATGCCCTTTGCTCGTATGTACTTCACTTGCTCGGAAAAGTGTGGAAATTCTTTCGGGATTTTGTGGCAGTTCGTGTGAGGCTGTCAACTAACTTTTGAAAGGTAACATCTTCAATATTTTCATATTTTGAACTTACAAGGGAAGGATACTCATAGAAATTAGCCATTTCAAATGAAATATAACACACAAAAAGAGAATTTTGACGCAGATTTCGGATTTTAAC
Source organism: Aplectana chamaeleonis (assembly GCA_029168955.1). Classification (NCBI taxonomy): domain Eukaryota; kingdom Metazoa; phylum Nematoda; class Chromadorea; order Rhabditida; family Cosmocercidae; genus Aplectana; species Aplectana chamaeleonis. The sequence goes on along the minus strand of JAPDOI010000375.1, from coordinate 510,521 downwards.
TTTGAAGCCGCGGAACATTTCTTTGAACGAAGGTATCAGAGTTTTTCAATCGATTTCTATGGCTAAATGACATTATACCTGCCGAATCTAGAGAATGCTTTCGAAAGAAAAAACCAAAAATTGATACCACTTCCATCTTCAGCACTTCGAATACCCATCTGGACTAAATCAGAGCAAAGAAAATTCGGTCTCTGGATCCCCGAAAGTGGGATCATAATCCCCCGGGAAGTGTGAGGGTCAAACGTTCTCGTCCAAACGTCGCCTATAGAGGGTTGCTAACACACATCGCGGCGGGACCTCTATAGAGGGTTGCTTGGGCCGCTGAACGCGAACACGACGTCTTTGTCTACAGTGCATTCTCCGAAAAAACCTCTAGATACTTCGTTCTGTTGCACTTGAGACTGATCAGCTCAATCGTTTCGGAGCTATTTGATCATTACTGTTTTTGTCCCCCCTCACCATCCACTTTTGGCTATGTACAAGCGCATCACTTCTCACATCATAGCTTACGATTTGGGCTTCCCCGTAAAATCAACAGAATCAATCCTTCGATACTTATCTCGTGTGTAATTTCAATGTTGCGCTCCGAGATTCAAGAATTTACTCACTTATTCACGGTAGGCTTCAGAATATTACGAAGGCCATCATGAAAAGTTCGAAGCCATGGTTCAATACTGTTTTCTTCCTCAGTTGGCAGGAATGTTAGGTTTTGATGGCTGCTCGGAGCTCAACTCAATTCACTGTTATCATCATGATAAAATCTTTTATTTTTAGCGTTGTGCTCATAATTACCACATGTGCTCGTAGAGCAAATTTTATGGCTGCTATAAATCTGTTGCAAGTCGAAATATTCTCACAATAAAAACCAGTCGCGAGGATCAAACCAAAAAGACAGAAACTTTTTTTTCCTAAAGAAAGCTCTCGCCCGATATCGCTGCTGCTCCTCAACAAATAAGGTGGTGAATATGATTATCTTACGAGAGCTTGAAAAAGCGAGTGCGAAATGGGTCAGAACCCGTGACATTTCTCACCACATCTCTAACCGTCACTGGACCTACTGGCCACGAAGATGGCGGAATCGGCTTGGTTTATGAGGGAGCGTCGCTTGATTCATCACAACAATGCATTTGGGTGTAAAAAACACACTACGGGGTGATTCCTGGTGTGGCAATCAAACTGGTCCATCTCATGGACATCAAAAGTTGGTCATGGAAACGCATATCTCATTTGAAATTATTACTTTTTTGTGAGTATCCTTCCTTTATTAGCTTAATAACACATTTTCTATTGTATCGATATCCCAGTCCTTAAATCAAAATATAATATCGAATTCAAACTAGGCAAGATCAGCGTGTCCGTGATCTACCTCCAGGTTATAATCACTGTTACTGAAGGGCCGTGGTCAGTCATTGTCGCCCTAATTCATAGGGCTGGAGTACGTATTCATTCGGTATAAGGCCACTCGCCAAGCCCAATTTTTGGTAGAAATTGTAAATTTAATCCAATCTCAGTCTCAGTGAGCTGCTTGATGGGGCAAACTATCGTGTATGAGAAATTCTGGGCAATGATCTAGGGCACTGCGAAGAATTTAATCAAGGACATTGCTTACGGTAGCAGTCCCTTGATCGTAAAAATAATAATTTAAATGCAGTGCTCACGATAATCTTCAATTTTGAGATTAATTGCTGATTCGATTGTTTGGCCCCCGTGTAGAACTGAAATGACGAAGAAATCGTGAAAAACGTACCAAAAGGGCTCGGAATTCTCAAATCTCACCCCGCCTCTTAAGTCTCACTGGAACTGTGTTGTGACAAAGAATCTTTTGTGAAACCGTCTTTTGCAATTGTCTACCCTCTGTTGCCTCGTACTATCTCTCAGACCCTAAGTAATACTGTTTTGCCTAAAATATCCTTCCATTTTTCATTAGCCCAATTTTTCAACAGGGACAACCACCGTGAACATGTTCATCCAATCGGACAACTAGTCCAGGCCAGGGAAGAATGTCACTGAAATAAGATGTTTCAGTGCGCTTTCCGCTGTTTCTTCATAATCTTGGTACCCCTTGGTTGCCAAAACATTGTTTTGAGTGGAAAACTCGGGAGCGAAAATCATCGCGAACACTGCCTTTAATTCGCTTTTTAGCTCCGTTTACTAATTACCCCCTCCTAACTCTGGTTCTAAACAATATGTTTTCAGCAAAATTCAGGCTTAATATCCATTCTACTACAAGAAGTTCATTGTTGTTATTTCCGTAAAGATCGGATCCTTATGTTAGAGATCAGAGGAAGGTTCAGAACTGTTACGCTATTTGTTCGATCGTTCCGTTATATGGACCGAGACAGTCATGGGGTAGTATAATACTTCGGCATAATAGGGGTTGTATCCCAGGGCAAAGATCGGATACAACCACTTGTTGTGAGCAGCAGCATATGCTGCCAACGCATGTTGGAGTAGGGTTCAGCATCAGTTGCGATTATCGCAAGGAGCGGAATCGTAAAAGGTCCAGAGACACGTTGTGCCGATAGGGGGTCGTATCAGGGACTCGAAAAAAAATTCTCAGTGTGAACGTGATTATACGTGACCAAATCAACTGAAAAGCTCAAAATGAATGAATTTCATTACGAACTAACTGTTCCAGGTTGTTTCAATCGATTGTGTTGTGGTGTGTTAGTGTAATAATCGCTATTGAAAGTGAACTCCTGAAATGCTAAAAACATGAAAGCGTTAAGGGGCCCTCCTGTCTTTTGTAGACAACCCATGCAGTTCTGCTTGAAAGAATTACAAAGCACAATTTTTTTCGCTAGTTTTAAACTTCAGACCCCATCTTCGATATGGAGTAGTTCTTTTGAACCCTATCGAATAATCTACTCATTTTGGTTCTACTGAGATTTCAATTTTTCACCGATTTCGTGACGGGTTTCAGACAGCGAAAAAAATTCAGATAAACCCAAAGTGAGATTTTTCGATAGAGGGTTCAAAAAAACTTCACAAGCCCAAAGATGGGGGTCCGAAGTTAGAATCTAGCGGAAATACTGAGTTGCGAATGGAATCTGGGAGCAGCCGTTTTTCGAGCTCGATTTTGCGTGTCTGGATTTCGTCTCTAAGCGCAGCACTGGGCCTGGCTTTGATTGTGTTTGAATCATTTTTCTGTATTCTCTAAAGGCAGGGTTCTCGATAAAATCGGTTGATGCGCTACCGTCGTGGAAAGGTAGATCTGGCCATCACAAAAGTGAAAATAAGTGAAAAATTGGAGAAAAGGCGCTCAGGAACAAGTTATTGCTTGGTGTCCTCCCGCCCCCAACTATTGAGATTTCCATAAATGCCTGTTTTTTCAACTTTATTCCGCTTCCAAGGGGATTTCTGAACTTTTCTAGACACTACTGACTACTTTAAGAGCAAAATAAAAGGTGGATAAACATGCATTAAAGGCAGTGGTCACGATAAAAGTCGTTTTTTAGTTCTTCCGCCTATCTTGACAACGATCCCATGCTGATTTCAATGATGTCCCTGGAATCGTACAAGACCCCTGGAAACGGAGTTATGGCCTCTCGAAATTCAGCAAGGGAAGCATTGTGGACGAGTTGTCCGAGGCTTGTAACTCCCGTTTTTTGCAGCCGATGTGTGCGAGCTGACTTGAGTAAAGAGAGACGTTGAGAATGAAGGGAAGAACGGGGCTTTTGATCTGAAACCACCGCTCATCTAACCACGAATGCAGGGAAACTGTTATAGGACGTGGGCGGAGTGGCCCAATGGGTCGGCTGGCCCACGAGATTTTCACCCACTTACCGGCCGTTTTTCGTCGCACTTCCGTTCTTAATCTTCTAAGAGGGACCCTAAGCTCACGTTTTAGCCGAAAAAACGTGCAACTTTTTCTTCGTGAACACTGCCTTTAATGAAAATCTCGCTAATTAGGGGGTCGGCCGACACCTGTTATAGGCTGTTCTACCTTGTTTTTGAACGTTTTCCCCTAAAAATTCCGTGTTTTTTCACTTATTTCTACTTTTGGGATGACCAACTCTACATTCTCATGAAGAGAATTCAAAAATCGTTTTTATCGCGAACCCTTCCTTCAGCATACCCTATGCAGAGCCCGTTAGGTTGTCTACAAGAGCAAGGAGGGCCCATTGAGTTGGACAGTTCGTCAAGGTACCGTCAAAAATGACGCCTCGCAGCCCGTTCGCAAGTAGGAAATTTCTTTGCTTTTCAAGTTTTGCACAATTTCGCAATTGTTTTTGGAAGCGAATAAGTTTCTATACAACACTAAAATTTTGCAGATCCGTAGCTGACGGCATCTTCGGGATATGGACGCCTCAAAATCCTGTTTCGTTGCACACAAATCACACGAAAATCGTTCGTCCGGACCAGGTCGAAAATTTTCCAACCTCCAAAATTTGTTCAAAAATACTCCATTGGGTCCAAAAACCATAAAACATTGGTCCTGGCGCATACATCTTTTTCGCCCACACACCTGGGGGGGAGGGGATCCTGAAAATCATGAAAAATTTAAATCTCAGGCAAGCCACAGGTGAGCTAATTTTTCGGTAGAGGGTTCAAAAAAACTACTCTAGCTTGAAGATGGGGGTAGGAAGTTAGAAACTAGCGGAAATATTTAGTTGCGAATGAATTCTGGAAGCCGACGAGTTTTTACAATTAGTGCGCTTCTGAGCCTGAAGCAATGAACTATATACACGACATATGGGGGTAGGGGGGAGGGAGCATAGGTTCGTTGGGGTGGAGACAGCGGTGCGAGAGGTGAAGGCAATTCAGGATACCTGAGTGGGGAATGGTGAAGGTTCCCTAAAGACTTGCAACTTCAAAATTTGACGTTTTCTCAAACCTCTTTTTTTGTATGCAGTAAATTTTTCTTTTTAATCATTAATTTTGAAACATTTTTTTTCGTTAGATGACCTCCTCTAGAATATCACTATTCTTAATGAAATGATCTGCCTAGGTCATAAAAAATTTCCTTTGAGCTGTCTTGGAGTCAAAAATTTTCGGAAAATTTTTCCAAGCGATTTTTGAAAAACTACCCATTCTTCGCTCATAAAATTTTCGCCCTTTAAGACGAATTTTTGAACGAAGCTGTTTCCAAAGTCTCCATGGAATTTCGCGTCGAATAATGTTTTCAATTTGAGAAAAATACGTTTGTAGTCTCTCAGCCGACTTGAATTTATGAAGTAACGTTTCTTTCACCAAAAGCAATCAGTTTTTCGTCCATAACTTTTTTACCCTTCAAAACAGCTATTTGTTAAGAATTGTTTTCGGAATCTCCATAAAATCTTGCATCGAATAGCGTTTTCAGATTTGAAAAATACGTTCCCCTCCTACCAGCCGGTTTCAGTTTATAAAGTACTTTTTTTTTTCGCCTGAAATTTTCGGTTTTTCGTCCATAACTTTTTTGTGGTCGAAGATTGACCACTGTAAAAGTTGTTTTCGGAATCCCCATAGAATTCTGCGTCGACTGGTGTTTCCAGATTAAAAAAACATTTTCTCGATCCTTCAGCCTAATTCGTTTTACGAAACATCGGTTTTTCGCCTATAACTCTTTAACCGTTGAAGATAGGGTTCTGGCGAAGGTTGTTCTTGAAACGTAAAATTCTGCGTCGTATGATATATCGGATTCCTAACTTTGCTTGCCCCATAAGTCAGCCTCGTCGGTGGAGCCGAGCACCGTTGTTGGCTCCAGGAGAACTCTGCGTCTCCTACTTACACCATAAGGCTCATTCATAGCTGGTCGCTTCGACTTTAAGTTCAGACAGTTCGACCAACAAAACTGCCGCGATTTGAAATCGCTGGACGAAGCGATTTGAAAAAAAAAGATTTCAAATCGCTTCGTCCACTGATTTCGAGTCGCTCGGGCGGTCGCAGTTTTGCATGAAAATACGGACAACTGCGGACAACGCCGCAGGAATTTTTAAAAAAAATTTCTCGATTTTGGCTGATTCCTCCTGATTTTTTTTTGTGAATTCGGTGCCTTAATCTTTTAAATAAATTAGTTTTACATAGTTTTCCAACAAAAACATGGTTTCAAAAGACGACGGGATGGAATTTGCTTTTACAGCAACATAAAACTTCAACTAACGTTAGTAATTGCCAAGAGCTCTGCATGAAATGTGATTTCTCGGTAGCCTTATTGAACTTTCTCATCTCTATAATCGTCTGAAACTGCAAACTGTTCCAACCCGTCGCGACTCAGTGCAAGATCTGTTGTCGCGACGGGTTTTGTACCTGTTGGCAGTGCCGCGACTAGTCGAAGCGACCAGCTATGAATTAGCCTATAGAGGCAAGAGCACCCTATGGAGATAACTATGGAGCTCGGCTCCACCGACCTGGCTGGCTTGTGGAGCAAGCAAAGTTGGGAAACCGAAATATCATTCGACGCAGAATTTTACGTTGATTTCAAGCACGACCTCTACAAAACCCTATCTTCAACGGTTCAAGAGTTATAGGCGAAAAACCGGTGTTTCGTAAAATGAATTTGGCTGAGTGATGGAGAAAATATTTTTCCAAACTTGAAACACCATCCGATGCAGAATTTATGGGGATTCCGAAAACAATCTCCACCAAAGGGCTATCTTGTAGGGTAAAAAAGTTATGGCCGAAAAACCGGCAGTGACACCCACCCAATCTTGAAAATGACTAACATGAGTGTTGGGTTGCTTTCAATCTTTTTCGAGGCTTTTCACCGGTTGTCACCCGTTTTCCCAATGGTGAAGGTTCCCCACTTCACCTGCCCAGGGGTGAAGGCTGGTGGAGTACATGGCTCCACCCAACGAAGCTATGGGGGGGAGGCGGGGTAGTAATACAGGGGTCCGCCAAGGGGGGGGGGGGTGGTAACTTTTCGAACGTTATTGCAACGCCGTTCTGAACCCTGTGTTGAAGTTCAAGCCAGCAGCCCTGTTCCTCCCTTCATTCTCAGCGTCTCTCTGTATTCAGGTTCTACTATATATCGGCTGCAAAAGACGGAAATTACAGGCCTCGGACAACTCGTCCAACACGCTTTCGCCGCTAATTTTTAGGCAATATTTGAGGAGCCATAACTCGGGGGGGGGGGAGATAGGATAAACGAGAAAACATCGCGCATCCATTCCTTTCGCTCACTTCAGGGTTTTCGGTTTCAATAACGATGAGGTGAGCCATGGATTTCAATCGAAATCTATAATCTTCCGTTTGTTATCCGTCTAGCCTTATAACGTGGTCTAGTGCAGTGCGATGGCTGAAATGACGAGAAAAAACTGGCACGGGACAACTCGTCCACGAAATTCTCGCCGTTAAAAATCAAACCATGTGAAGAGCATTAACTCCGGTTTCCTCTCCTAGACCAGGAAGAAAGCCGGCAAACGATTTTGAGGAGCCTACGAGACGAAACCTGAGATTTTGCCTTACCTGCCGAGTAGCCCAACCCTGTATAGCGATTGTGGAGCGCGAGCTCTCTTTCCACCGGTTAAGCGAGATATAGGAAGAGGTTACTCTTGCACGCTCACTGCGAGAAACCTCTGTGACACGCCCCTTTGACGACCTCTAGAACTCAACAGTGGCTAGATGCGCAACGGGTTTCAATGAGAAGCCTTGTTCTTCTCTTTCTCTTCAGCCTCTCTCTTCGTTGAGGTTCATTCACATGTCCCGGTTTCGAATGATGGAAAATACTGGCCTAGGACAACTCGTCCACCATACTTTCGCCTCTCAATTTCAGACATTTTTGAGGTGTCTTGTGTAATTCTAGAAATGTCGTTGAGACCAGCGTATGACCGCCTACAAGATGGACATAAAATCAAGAAAATCATTTCCTGTGTGAACTGTACCTTTCACACGATAAAATCCATCAAGATGAGCAAACTCCAATAAGATGTGTATCTTCAATAATTGAATATATATGTACATAGGTAGTAAAATTGAGACTTCTGATGGGATAACCACAGTGTTGCTTGATTTCAACTTTTCCTTGAAACACAACGAAGGAGTCTAGCTGCTCTTCGTTGTGAAATGTTTATAGACTGTGGTTCATTTCAAGTGAACTCCTGCTTTCGGTTATCGCAGCGCGGAGCGGTGGTTTTTTCGTCCAAACTTTCTTATCACGAGTTATATTTCACCAAGGATCACCGCTACGCTGCTGGTGATAATCGGAATCCACCGGTCACTAGGGGTCTGTCAGAGTCTACTCAGACAAACCATCGCTTGGAGCGGGACCGGAGAGCGACTCGAGCGGCGCTGTCTCTCCGCTCCGAGCGAAAATCAGCCATCTATCCGGGCGACAGCAGCCGCTCTCAGGGAGGCAGCAGTCCCGCTCGGAGCGATCTTCGGTCCCAACTGGCACTGCGGTCCCTGTCGGGGCGATTTTCAAATTTTTCCTAACTGCTATTTTTTCTTTATTTCCGCCTCTTGTGGAAAAGACAAGGATACCATCCCAGCATTGTCCGCGATGAGGAAGCCTTCCCCCACCGCGGGCCATGCGGATCCCCTCGGCCGCCAAAAATTGTCTTCCTGAGAGGGATCCCCCATGGGTCTACTCAGACTCTGCGGGGCGGGGGTGGGGGGGGGGGCAAGCGCCGGACAATAGAGCACGTTTTCGAATTGGGGGAGCGACAGCGGAGGCCTCCCCCGAGGGGGCTTCAGGGGAGGCCCCTGCTCTCCTCCGGCGCTTGCCCCCCGAGAGGAAGAGAGGGAAAAGATGGGAAGAAGTCGTAGAAGGTAGTTTACGACAATAGAGGCCAGAGAAGGCATAGTAGGCCAAACGCACGCATCGTCAATCACGTCAAGTTTTGTCCCGATTTGACGTGATTTCTCCTGTGATATATCACGTGCTCAACCGGTATAAAAGGCGCCTCACCTCATAGAGAGCCGCATTCGGCCAAACAGGGCAGCCCCGGGACAGGGACTTCAAGTTCCTGTCAGAAAGGGATATTTTTGGAAGAAAGCGGCGACGCTTTCCGGGGGGAGGGTGACGTCACTGCTCCGGGGCCGTGACGTCACTGCTCCGGGGCCGTGACGTCACTGATCCGAGCCGTGACGTCACTGCTCCGGGGCCGTGAGTTCAGTATAACATCGGCATGGATCGTGAAGAGACTTCGCGTTCACTATTGAGGCTGGCGCAAACTCGGTGCACCTATGTTATAGCATAGATCACCGAGTTTGCGCCAACCTCCAACAGTGAACGCAAAGTCTCTTCACGATCCATGCCGACGTTACTTGTTATCCGAAGGTAATTCTTCGGATAATGGATCGATTCGGATAATGCCGATTTTAAAATTCCCGGACATTGGTTCGATTCAGATAATGCGTTTTTTCAAATTTTCGGATAATGGATCGATTCAGATAATGCCATTTTCCCAATGACTCGGATACGGATATCCGGTCGAATAATTTCGGATAACTTCGGATACTTTCGGGACGAAGTTGAGGCGAAACGGTGAAAAATAAACCAGGTACTCAAGGCAACCTTTGAAAACATTCATATTTGAACAAACAGTGGTACTTCATTGGATTTGCAGCATGTTAACATACAAACTTCAATCTTCATATATGCATAGTAAAGAAAATATGAAAACAAATCTTCACTCTATCGTCGTTGGGAGGCACAGTATTATCCATACACAGGTTTTCCAAGACAACTAGCTATTAAAAAAGAAAAACCAATAAAATACAAAAAATACAATATAATTCAAAAAAACTATACAAAAAACCGTCCACACTGAATAACTTGCCACTTGGTCATATCACTTGACCACGCCCATTTTTCCGCGCCGCAACGACTCTTCCGATTTAGGAAGGAGGAGGAAAACCCTGGGTTGAAGTACTAAATAGAAGGCGGTTAGGAAAATCGGGCGTGGCCTAGTGAAATTTTATCTGATTTTATTCAAAAATTATCCGATTTTATTCGAAATTTTACCTGAATTTTATCCGATTTTATCCGAAATTTATCCGAATTTTATCCGATTTTATACAATTTTTTGACCCTTCGGATAATGTTTTGATTCAGATAATGCCGATTTTAAATTTCCCGGATATTCGTTCGATTTAGATAATGCGTTTTTTCGGATTTTCAGATATTGGAATATCCGAATCTCGGATATCCGGTCGGATATCCGAAAAGGAGTGATTCGGATATTAAGTATAGGCTTCAGTGCTCCGGGGCCGTGACATCAGTGCTCCGGGGCAGTGACGGGGGGGGGAGGAGGAGCTTCAAGGCAGTGACAGGGGGGCTTCAATGCAGTCACAGGGGGCTTCAGGGCAGTGACGAGGGGCTCCGATCAAGCCAAATTGTCACTTCGGCGGTAGCCCCCCCCCCCGATTGGGGGGGGGGCAAGCGCCGGTGCCCGGAGGGTTGCCCCCCTGAAGAGCTGCGCTAGCCCCCTCCAGTGTATGAGCGCGGGATTGGTTGGTCTTTGAGTGATCACGTGACCCGCACATTGTCACTTAAAGAACAACCAATTCCGCGTCCCTCTATCTCTGGCGATGGCACCGCTGTCGCCCTGAGAGCGACCGGAGAGCGGCTGACGCTGATATTCCTACCGGACAGCGACCGCGGTGCTAGTTCGCCCCTCGGCCGCTGTCCGGGCGATGACGTCACAATTGGGAGGAGACGGTCCCGCTCCGAGCGATGGTTTGCCTGAGTACGTAGATCGTGACAGTCAAAAATCAACTAAAGAGAAGGTCTGAAAACATGTTTTAGTTGTCATTTCCGGAAAGACACACATCCCAAGATTTTCGTAAATTTCCGTAAAGGCTTTTCAGCGATTAGCGTGCAATGAATATGGAGCGTTTAGGGGGCTTTAGGGGCTGCGTGCAGTTTACAAACGAAGTAAAATAGTGACACTTACGATACTTTGAAGATTAGATTCGACTAGTTGGAGCTTGAGCTTTAAGAAAAATGGGAGCTGTCGAACAATGGAATGAAATTTTCTTACCAGAAAACAAAGGAACAGAGAACAATGCCAACATTCTCGAATTCCATCTTGAGGCGACATTCTAAATTTAACTGCTGTTCTGCATTTCTTAGTGGGCTGTGAGCAGCCAATTTTCGCAAGTTGATTTGCAGAATAAAGTATTGGCTAGCAATTATTGTGGCACAAAAAGAGCAGTAATAACATAAAATCTTGATTATTACTACTTTTTCCTTCTCCCCGTGGACATGAAAAAGATCAAGGCAGACGCTTCGCCTTTTTCGCGTTCTCCTTTTGCTTTGTTGCAAGAAAGCGAGCAAATGTATTGCATACAACAGCTCTCACACATTTGATAAGAAGGGATCATCGTCGCTTGTCCGGAGGGTTGAAATCCTGTTGAATAATCTCACAATTTCTTACTGTTTGCAAAGTACCGTATGTGCTCAATCAAAACCAGTCATACGTCCTGATACATTTGCGGCAGGCCACTCATTTCTTACAAAAAGCACTGTCAACAAGTGTCCCGTCAAAAATGATGTGTGGATGGGAGATTTACAAATTACCAGCAAAAACATTGGAAAGAGCAGCGAAAATCACTACTGATATAGTCTATGTTACGAAAAACTACAGACGAAACAGAAGCGGTCGGTTAGAGCTTAAAGGCACCACAGTCCAACCTCAGAGGTGATTTTTGATATTTTGGTCCGGTCGCCGTCAATAGCAGCCCTGCCAAGTGCGAAATCTCAATTCGCTCAAATAAGCGAGAAAAAGCCAGGAAAAAGCCGGCCACGCCCCCTTCAAAGAAAAAATGGGTTACGCCCACCGGCAGGTTTCCGACTTTAATAGGGAAGAGGCGCGCGAATGATTTTATTCAAAATCTATGTTCTTCCTTTTGTTTTCGGTCTGGCTTCATATTGTAACCTGCTTCAGAATGATGGCTGCATTTAAGGCGGGAATACAGGCTCGAGACAACTCGTTCGCGATCTTCTACCAGTTCGAATTCAAAATCTTTGCGGAGCCGCAACTCAGTTCTCAGTGAGTTCTGAGCGATTCCGGAGACACCATTGTGATCAGCGTAAAATTTTCTTCCAGATAGGCAAAAAACGGAAAATCGATTCTGAGCTTGGACTGTGGCTTTAATGTGCATCAACCTCGTTGAAACTCGACCGTCAACCGGTGGCGAGCGTGTGGGTTTCGTGCATATTAATCTTCAGCCGACCGCTCCTTCTTCGTCTGTAGATGTATACGTTTTGATAAACTAGACCATAGTACTTGTGCCTTTCACATGTGAAAGCATCGGCCCACTAATCAGTGTCGAGACAATGAAGACTGCACGTCGTACACATCGGCACACACAGATTATATCGTCCCGATGAACCGACATATGTAGGGCAGGATTGTTCTATCCCGAAGTCTCATTCACTTGTGTATTTTCTTGCAAAATCAGATCGAGAGCTTCTTTATATCTGAAATTTTCGGCGATATTTCGGTGTGATGTAACACCTTTTTCAAGCCTGTAATAATCAAATACATAGCACACCTAATCAATTAGCAGGGTCGTAGTCAACAATCCAAGCACTATCCAAAACTAGCCGCGATGCCAACTCTGCAAAAATGCTTTTAGGATTGCCAAAAATACACAACTCGGACGAGCTCACCCTCTGCGACTCCCCGGTTCTATCAAATGAGCCAACAGCTATGGTGTGCACCGGAAGGATTACCCCAATGTATACTGTTATGTGATAAGGCGCAAAGCATCTATCATTTCATCCCTGTTGTTGACTTTGGGGGATAATCATATGTAGATTATGTATGTATGTTGTGTGTTATGTATGTTTATGTTGTGTATGTGTTATGTATGCATGTTATGTCGTGGACATATGTACCTAAATTGTATAAAGCTGAGTCTAAGCTTAATATCTTCACTCTATTTTCATGGGCGGAAAGCCATGCCCTATTTCCCACACTTCTGGGTAGACTCGATCTCAAATTAAAGAAAATGGTGGAGAGGCCGTCAAAAACCTCACTTTTTTCAGAAGATCTCATGAATGGTTGAAAAAGCGACATTTCTGCAAGCATTCTTAACCCGAGCGCTCGCCAAGCCCTACCGATTTTTGTTGCGGGTAACACCTGGATCGAGCTCTGTAGAGCGAAATCTACATTTTCCAACGCACTACTGTTCAAGGCTCAGAGCACTCGTCCGAAACACGAGAATTACAAAACAAGGTCAGCTGCAAAATCCGATGGCAGATTCGGAAAGAACATCTCATTTTGACCAGGAAATTTTCACAGATTCTCAAAAGCTCATACATGACTACGTAATTGAGCTTGACTAGCGCTTAGCCTAACAAGATTCGTGAATCTTTAATTACCTTCCAAATAACCCTCGACCAATTTTTGATGTTCTAAATGAGTCCACTTGTGATGAAAAGTTCTTTCTGAATTCAAACTTTAGAGCAACCTTGATTTCAGTTAGTCCATTACCTTCCCCATGATTAGGTGTTATAGTTGGGTAGACTTTTTCAGCCTTATTTCACGCCTTCTCTGCCAGAACGGGAGCAACCCTACCCATTAGTACCCCTAAAGTCTCACAAATAGGTATATATTCAAAGCACCTCGTCACGATGACCCTCCTTAAATCTTGGGAGAGAGAATAGAATGCGAAAATAATAGATAACTGCAGCCGCAGTCAGCTGTTTTCCGCCGGGTGAAACTCGCCCAGAAACACTCGGTGCGACGGCCGCTTGGCACGCACGCCTACATACAGCGTGGTGGGCACTCGCATTCGGACGAACCTTAGCTGCCCTGCTTCATTGAATGGACAAAATGTTTCTGATGTTAAGAATTCCCCAACTTTCTTCATGCTGCTAGTGTTGAGTTCATATTTTGTGCTGAAGAGAGTTCTTTTTTGACTAGTTGTTTCCTCGCCCCGTAGTCTCTGCACCCGACATGCGTTCGTTGATCTTCTTAGCAAACAAGATTTCTGTTAACAATCTTATCGGCTACGGTTCATCCACAATGACATCACTCATCTGTGGTTCCTTCTAGAAAATACCTTAGCAAAAGTGACAAAGTATCCGAAAATTGTCCTTTTAAAACGAACATCACCGCAGGTCCAATGAAAAAAAGTTCGCCCTGTCTCTTGTGTAAATAGCTAAACGAACTTTTATCATTTACTGCACATCGCGTCTAACACGTCTTAGTTGTAAGTGATAAGATTGACTCGTTGTTCATTCGAAAAGGGATAGGGGCTCTCTACACACCGAGGGAGGAGTTGTCCCGTTATCGCAGTCCGACAAGACACTACTGAATTCGAGCGAAGTGGTCCCGAGTGAAAATAGAGCCGCAGGATTTGAGACAACTCCTCCACCAATGTAGAGAGCCCCTGTCCCATTCGAAAAGGCGTTCGCAACAATATTCATTATAGGGTGACAGAAATCGACACGAAAAGGTACAGACTCGCCTAGGGGTCGACATCTAGACAAAAGCCCTCGCGAGAGAGAGAGAGGGAGAGAGAGAGAGAGAGAGAGAGAGAGAGAGAGAGAGAGAGAGGGAGGGAGGGGGCAGGGAGGGAGAGAGAAGGAGAGAGGAGGGACAGGGGAGAGAACGAGAGGTTGATAATGAATGTTTAGGGGTTTGGAATCCAAACCTTGGTTCTCGGCACGCTATCTTACTTGGTTGTGTTATTTACTTCATAATGCTTACCAAAATAGCTCTTTAGTCTTTCCGAACGTAGCATATCAACGCGATAATTTCATTATAAATAACACGATTACGCTTGTGACGTAATTGTCGCTAATGGATGTAAAAGTAAATAAAAAATCAATTGAAAAACGGACTTGGCAAGGGAATAGGAAAAGAGTAAGCTAAAGATGTTCCTTCATATCCTTCACCTCTTCGATAGCATTGCATAGCTTAGTAGTAGTTCTTTTTGGCTCTTGTCCCCACTCTTGTTGGTTTGGTATGTTTTGAGTAGCCTTGCCAGAAGTGCAACCTGCACTGGCGTAAGAAGCGTGAGCATTTCATCCTGTCACCTGCCAACCTATGGTAGAAAACAAATGGAGCACCTGACGTCTAACAATCGAAATTTAACGCGGTCCATAAGCTGGTTAAAAAGCGATACTCAACCATATCATGCTTCATTGTTCAATAGAAACTACCCATATTTCACAAATGCCTTGTGAGAAGCGCCACACATTCGGCTTCCTTAAAGGCATCGTATACTATGAAAACCGAACTTGGGTTTTTGACGTCTTCGTGTTCTTATATCCCTATATGTCGTGACTAAAGGTTGCAAAAAGCCCCCTCCAAAACGTCAACTTTCCAAGAAAAACCCATTTAAATAAGGCTCAAGACGAATTTGAAGTTCCCGCCGACATCAGCTTGGGATAGTTGCGCGAATAACGCAAGGAACAGTTTTACGATTCGTTCCTTGGCGCTGCGTTGGAAGTAATTCACCAAGGACGCCATTCAGACGAGCGATCATTTTTCTTAAACGAGGTTGAAAAGGGTTACTAACATGCTGCGTCCAATGCTGTCAGCTGCTTTCGATCGAAGTCGAACGTGACATCGAGTGGCGTGTGCATTGCGCCCTACGACGTGTCAATGTACGATCGCCGGCAGCGACAACGGAGTTTTGTTCCTTGTAACAACGGATCGACCCCGAGGCCGGCCCCTCAAACCCAGGAAGCCCTTTTGAGGTTAGCAAATCTCCATTCAGAGGCGATTTTGGAACTCCAAGCGTTTTGAGTGACATTGTTATGACCCACTAGTCCGACTGAGCGCCAAAGTTGGAGTTCGGTTTTCATCGTGTACGATGCCTTTAACGAGGAGGATAAACGGCAGCATAGACGCTCGGAAAACTAGTTCAGATAGCAAATCGGGTAGTACGGCTCCTGCTATAACGCTCACGCCGTAGGAAATGTCAAAAACGAGTCAGTCAAAAGTACGGTATTTGAGCCATAGTGAACCTACGAAACCTGCAGTCCTCGCCCATTTTTTTTCTACAATCCCCACCCCTCGAAAAATCTCTCTTCAATTGATTGTTCAAATACGGTTATTGTCATTTGGGCTCGTGTTTAATGCTTCCAACTGCGTAAGCGTTCCTGTTTGAACCACATAAGCCCAAGGGCGTTGTCAGCTTAACCATATTGTCATCAGCTTCGCTATTTTAAACGAACGCGCATACTGCGGTGTAACTCGTCCACTTCCAATACAATACCAGAACAACCCATTTAGTTCTTTGATTGATCGAGTTCTCGTCGTTCTTTCTCGTCAGTTTCCATTACTATCAGCTCCAAACCTTCGTTGGCAAAGAATATCTCGAAAAAAGCATGCCAGAAATTCACGAAATCAAGCGCTCCCACTCCTCCTCTTTGATTGCTCTAGTAGTGCCACCACTGTTAATTTGTCGAGATGACCTAACAAGCTCTACCCTATTTTTCTGACCAGATATCAGGCACCGTCAAAAAGCAAGACACTATTCTTCTCCAGTTTAGCAAAAGAAATTGGCAATTCTCTTGAGCTTCTTTCTTTCTAACACAAGGAAAATTTTCAATTTTATCAGCAAAACATTTTAGCTATATTTTGCCCCGATCTCAGTTTTTCTATTTTTGCAGATCCTATTAAAATCGCAATTTGTCAAAAACATCGACGTTTTCTTGCAGTCCATGGAATGACTTTCGAAGATTCAGTAAAGGCAATCAAAGACTTTTAGCAAAAAGTTGGTCGGATATGTTGGAACGAAAGCATTTCTCAAAGATTGAGAGAATGCGCTATGTAAAAAATCAGTTGTTAGAACAACGTCTCTCGAATCTGGAGAATCCTCACGATAATAAGCGAAGGCCGAGCATGCGTAAGTTATTTCGCAACAAGTAACAAGCGCAAGTAAAGGCATTTCTGAGAGTTGAAAATGGAAGAAGACATAGTACAAATTGAAAAATGAATTAAGGCATTCGAAATTCATCGGCACCAAATGATGGTCAAAATGAGAAGGCAAGCAACGCAAGAGGTCAATCGACGAACCACACACACGGATACGGACATTAACCATGCATGTTGAGTGTCTGCCCAAAGATGTGTGCTCAGACAAATCCAGAGGAATTCCATGAGCACATAGAGACCAAATACTTTTGCAGTTGAGAAATCAGATATATTAGGATAGAGAAGGGCAATCAAATTCGATCCAGGTTCTCTCGAAAAAGCAATCTGACCAGTGTCGGTCCATCTGACCTTCCACAAATTCCTGCTCTGATTTTGAATGCGGACGTTCGAGTTCTTGGTTGATTGGATGCAACATTCGAATACAGGGTGCAAGGAAAATAGTAAAAGCTTTACTTGACAACTTAGTAAGTTTGTGAACGCATCGCGATTTATAAACTGTACCACACTTTTCCTATTTATAAACGTGCTTGATGAGCAGGGACTGCTGAAAGGCAGCCTTCTTTATATGTAAAAGATGGTTAGTTCTTATCCAAGCATATCGGTGATAATCGAGTCTCAACTTGCTGGCCACTGCACAATGGAGATTACAAATAGGCTACCAGTTGATTCTTGGACGGTTGGGTGTACTGTGGCTAGACTCCACGACATTGGCATAGAAGCTGACTGCTGTAGAAGATTCTGAGGCTGATATTAGTGAGGCCGGGATCATACAGGCCATAAAACGGCCAATGTCTCACCGTCGACTGCGTACCACGCGCTGCGCGACCGCACGTGCGTCGGAAGCAGACGAGTTTTGGCCGCCGCGCGACGAGTTTGAAACATCGCGCGGCGGCCGAAACTCGTCGCGCGGCGGCCAAAACTCGTCTGCTTCCGACGCACGTGCGGTCGCGCAGCGCGTTGTACGCAGTCGACGGTGAGACATTGGCCGTTTTATGGCCTGTACTTCCCGCGAACAGCGAAGGCGATAATGCATGGCAGGCATATCGATTTTCGGTCGATATTGATGGTAAACAATCCGTCGTGTAGCTCGTCGCTGGAAGTATGATCCCAGCCTAAGGCCCTAGTTATACACCGTCGGGACGCTGCGGAAATAGCAAGACAACTATCACTTATGTGCGCCTTAACTAAGCCGAGGCATGCCAAAAGGAACAGTTGTCACAGAAAAACTCATCAGAAGCCAGCACCGAGCAGTTATACAAGCCACGGCACTATATACGGTATCGTTGCGGAACCTACTCTAATGGAAGTTTGCCAAATTCCATCAGCTTATTATTTTTTTAGACTCAAACTCGTTAAAAGATTACCGAAACGACATAAGGAGCACTGATATGACAAGAGGAATAAATTATTAGTGACTTTCAGCAATAAACAAGCGATAGAAGCGTAGAATATCGATAAAAGACAATTGAAACGGCGGGAAATCTTTAGTCTGCAATATTGCGTCAAGCACGTAAAAGACGAGTTCCTGATTCACGCAGCAAGCGGCGGGAATGTCATTGCGAAACGTTTTCATTCCGCTGGTGTATAACTAGGGCCTAAGGGGTCTGCAGAGTTGCACCGACCGGGGACTGATCGCCGGTTGCAGTACCATTGACAACCAAGCATGCCTCGCCCACTTTCCCTTGCACTTGCTGCGCTCTCCACCTCACCTCTTGAGCCGGAGACACAAAGAAAAAGACGCTACTACTGTGCCATCGATGACTGGGGTTTCTATCTATATTCTGGCAAAAAGCCACGACCGCTTCTTCTATGTGGATGCTGAGGCTGTAATCACAATTACACCTGTAAACACGTTTCCTATAGAACAATTTCTCAGTGTTCTAACAGTATTTCGATTTCCGATTGATCAGGAACACATTTAATGCTCACTTTTTCAAAGCACTACGCAATTTCTTCAACAAGATTACTGAATTACCGAATTCTTCGCTAAAGTTGCTGATTACACATGCGAGAAAAAAGAAAAAAGCAAAGTAAGTTCTATCAGAAAGGGGATCAACCAAGCAAATGTGATTCGGTGCTGACAGAAACATTCCAAAAAAAGGAGCAATCGGGAGTGGAGTGGATAAGTCTACTAAAAGGTATCAATATCTTTTGAGAACTGATTCCCGTGGCTGAAACTTTTATTTCGCAAAAACAGACCGTTTTGTAATTTTTCATATAAGAACTTTGTGGCTTTGAGAAACGCTTCTCTTTTTTCGCTTCTATTCTAGTACGAAAAAAGATTCGTGCACTACTCTTTGAAAAGAAGACATAATGTTAGTAAATCCACGCAAACGGCTTCATTTCGTTGTTCAGAATCGTAAACCAGTGAAAGTGCAGTAGCAAGTGCAATTACTAACGCATGAACCTTCTCACCCAATTAGAAGTCCTTCTTCGAAAAGTCTAGGGCTGTACCATATAAAATACCACAACGGTTTGTTTCGGGGACTTGAAATGTTATCCACGGAAATCGGTTCTCAAAAAATGTTTCTAATTCTTTGTAGAGTCCCCCACTCCACCTTCCTGATGCTCCTTTTTGTTGGAGCCTTTCGGCCAGCGTCAAACTGCTTTTGCTTGAAGAAACCCATTTAGCTAGGGGTGTGCTTCTAAGAATGTTTTCTTCATAAGGACCTACAACGCCTTTCAGAGGATTCATTCAAGAATCGTTTACTTCAGAGATTCATCCCTGGGTGCAAACTTTGTTTAGGGAGGCCACTCAAGGTTCGTTCAAGGAAATTAAAAATTTTATATCAGATAATGGGCTGCAGTGAACCAATCAGATGATCTGATAATATTTTGATAAGATGACCAGGGGTCGTATTCGCCAACAACCCGCCGAGGGTAGTCGACGGGAAGCGGAAGGGATGATACCGCCCGCGGCAGAGGAGCAGATCAACCCATCTTACACCATGTAAGATGGAAATGCAAACTGTGTTACGTATCGATATCACTGCGAAAAGATAAAGATTCCATCGCGAAGCGGCCATTCTTCAGCTATGCTATTCGAAAAATTCCGGCGGTCGCGAGGGGAGCCAAGGGAGGCGAGAGGTGGCCGTGGAGCGCGCGTTTTGTACTGAAATTTCACCTCATTTACCCTTCGACTACCCGGCGGGTTATTGGCGAATACGACCCCTGATATTCTTCCAGACAAGCTTCAGATGATCTTAATTGCGTATTGATTCATAATTATCGTTATCAGTCCCTACTGGTTCCTGGAACTTAGGCCCGTAGTTTCTTCATCAGCGCTGACAATGATAACTGACATTTCATCTAAAAATGTAAGTTGCTCCGAGTGTACTCTTAAAGATAAGACTAGTTTCTCCGGAAATCCACGCTCTCTCGCTGGTCTGTGTTCAGATTACCTGAAAAGAAGTTCAGGTAATCTGAAGAAGTTGGCATCATCTTAAAAATGTTCGTCATCTGAATGGTGCGTTAGCATATGAGATTCATATCCTTCGCCATATCATTAAGATAATCTTACAGATCATCTCAACATTTCTTCGGACGATTGTTTAGGATCATCTTAACTTCATTCTGAGGGGGTTTACTACAGCCAAATATCAGATATCTGAGAGCGTTATCAGTCACTGTCTTCCTAGGGACTCCAGGGAAATCCAGAAGTCTATGAAAACTGCCCCTTTCAACCCTTTTTGTAATGCTGAGCGCCCCCCCCCACACCTAAACTAGGATGGCTCCCATCACTGTACTGTAAAGTCAAAGCTGTAAATGATCCCTCTCCACGAAGATGCAGAAATAGGCAGTTTGCACTTTGGCAGCCCGAGAGAGTGCCAGTCCGGCTGGCAGCGCCTTTCTTTCCGTCCTCTCAGAACTTTCCAGCCTAGGTTGTTGCGTCTAATTAGCCCGATTCCTTGTTACATACGTCTTTACAGGGTCGAAAACGTCATTTCTTGTCACGTGCACGTATGAAAGACGCAAGTAACATACGAGGGGGCGTGTATGGTAAGTGCGTCTTTCGGAAGAGACCACAAAGACGCAAGTAAGGCCTATGGTGTACTTTGTCGCTGCAATGAGCGACAGGCATGCAATCTGACACAAATCGTGGCGGGACCCGCATCGGAGCAACGGCAACGGTCGTCGTAGGAACAGATGTCGCATGTGGGTCGCAGCGACGTGTCGCGGAGGGCTGACATACTACAAATGTGCCATAGCCTGTCGCTACTACTGTCGCTGTCGCTGTGCAGTGCATTGCGACAGCGACAGATTTAAAGGACGGGAGGCGGTCGCTGTCGCTGTGCAGAGCGACGCGACCGTGTGTCGCAAAAGTATACCATACCCCTAACAAGCCGTTTAGACGCAAGAAAGCTACTCAAATTGTTTATGACGAGTGTGCCTTTCACAACTGATTGATTTCTCGTCGATAACCACTATATTTCACCTTTCCCCGATAAGTTCATGTGTTTTGCTGATAAGAAAACTTTCTCAGATTTTCATTTTGTTCGTGATTCTACGAACTATATTTCAAAACAAGGCGGTAGCGTACGACTGCTGTCTTGTGCTTACTGAAGTCGGGACATTGATCCTAGACATGACTTTCACACATCCTGGGCTTCTCAAGTATTCGCGGTGTTCGTGAAAAATAAGGAAACCGCGGAGCTGTAGACGACGGGTATACTCGTCCGCGCGTACATTAACGCTTTGTCGGCGTCAAATCTAAAACTCAAAATCCACATATTACATAGAAATTCGTGCGATCCGCAATTTTACGCCCTGAAATTCGGTTTGAACTTACATAGGCAACCTGATTCTTTCTGATATACAGCGCAGTGCAAAAGTATAGGTCCAATATAAATTTCGCATTTTCGCTAAAATACGATTCGCGCTTCACGAAAATACAAAATTCAGTTACGCACAGTTACTTGTCCACGGTGAATATCCTCTCCCTGATTTCGTCGAAAATTAAAACAATCGGTAGCTCACTGCCGCATTAGAGTTAAAAACGTACAGAAACGGGTCTAGAAAAGCACTGTTGTGGATTGACAACCTTGTGAATGTATATCTAATATATAATATGTATAGATAAGGGCAAATGGTATTGGGGACTAAGAATCAGAACGGTCATAAAACATTGTATACTTCATCCATAGCCCAGACACCATTTACAACTCTGCCGTTAGGCATCGTATCCAGAAGGTGGTGTCTGGTAGGTTAATTACACGCGGGTGTGCCTCATAGGTGCCGCTACAATTGATAGATGAGCTACTGCTTGAGGCTCGGTACACCCTGTGAATATAGCTGTAATTACAACTTTGTATAATACTTGTTTGTGGGGCCGCCTCCCCAATCTGTATAAAAGGCGATGGAATGTTGATAGAGGGTTCGTCTGTTCACTGAGCAGGTACTTGTTAATAAATCTATATATTGCAAGTGTCTGTAACCATTGGTAATCCACCAAATTGGTGAATCGGCCAGTGAACGATCCCTCGCTTCAACTCTCAGCTAGTGTGTTCCTCCCTGAGGAAACGAGAGAAAAGTGAGCCTCACCTACCCAATCTTCTCACCTAGTGTTCCTCATTGGAGGAACGAGAAGAAAGAGCGTAACCTCTGTCTTGTGCGTCTCCGCAAGGGGAACCGGCAGAGTAAAACTCGAGAGTATCTGTCTTGTGCGTCTCCGCAAGGAGAACCGGCAGAGTAAACCTCAAAAGGGCCTGTCTTGTGCGTCTCCGCAAGGGGAACCGGCAGTGCTTAACTTCCAATCTCTACCAAGAGCGTGAACTCTGTCTTGTGCGTCTCCGCAAGGGGAACCGGCAGTGTTTCACCTCTAACCTTCCACTTCAAGAGCGTAAACTCTGTCTTGTGCGTCTCCGCAAGGGGAACCGGCAGTGTTTTACCTCTAAACTTTCAAAAAAGAGCGTGAACTCTGTCTTGTGCGTCTCCGCAAGGGGAACCGGCAGAGTCGAACCTCGAAATCGTCTTGTCTTGTGAGTCTCCAGAAGGGGAACCGGCAAGGCGTACTTCAAAACCTTCATCTTGTGCGTCCTCTCACGAGGAACCGGTGAAGTAATAAGCTTTTTCCTGCAATCAGGAAAAAGTTCCGCAGCAAATTCTCAATTTGAGCTTTCTTAGCAAGAAACCAAGAGGACTGTGTCAGAGCTTTCGTCTCCTCAAGTGAGAAAATCAGAAAGCGATGCAGTTTCCTAATAAACCGGGAAAATCTGACAGGCGAAGCAAATCCTCCTTGAGGTAAACAAAAAAAAAGAAGTCCCGCGTGGCAGGAAGTTACCTACTGCGGAATCAACCGAAGCAGTAAAAAACCCAAGGAACCTTGAGACTTGAAACAAACCAAAAAAATGGCTGGAATTCAAGTCTTCAAAACAAAGATCACAAACGCTTGTGCGCAATATCAAATCCAACGAAGACGGTATGAAGAAATTGGAAACACCATTCATATTCCCTACTGAAAAAACAGAATGTGAAGCCTTCATACGGGAACGCACTGTGGAGTTAAACCATCTGGCAAGATCCATTACCAAATCCAAGGAATTCCTGGACAAATGCGTTCAAGACGTCATCGAAAGGATTGAATCACGGTCGGAACAGAAAGAAAGTGATAAGCTAATGCTCGATCTCAACAAGCATCTGGAATCTGAGGCGAACAACTTGGATATAGAAGTCATCCTATGGCTAAACAAAATTGAGTTTAGAAAAGAGGAATTGGCCCAACAGTCGGAGCTCCTAACAGATACGAGTAATTACGGCAACCAGCAAGCTGGCAGCAGCACTAGCAACCGCGATGCAGATGAATATGAGTGTGGACGATCAGGAAACAGCGATCGCAATGTGCGAGTGAGGCGACCGCAGCTCGAAGTGCCTATCTTTTCCGGCAACTTCCGCGAATTCAACACGTTCTGGTCAGTGTTCGACTCTTTGATTCACAGCGACTCGGATTTAAGCGACCGAGAGAAATTTCTATTCCTAAAGCAGGCATTGAAAGGCAAGGCTGCGGCATCAATAAGCAGCATTCCTGTCATAGGAGAGAAGTATATTATTGCTATCAATATTCTCAAAAAGCAATACGACAGATCATCAAGTATCGCCGATGTTTTGATAAACGAAATTGAGAATCTACCACGGGCAAGAGAAAATTCAAGGAGCTGCCGTGAAACTCTCTCAGCTATTTCGTCCAGAATCACGCATCTGGAGCAAACCGGAGTGTCGATGAACGCTGATCGAGTGTGGAGACGTCTAATCCTCTCAAAATTCACGGAGCACATATGCAGCAAAGTGATCAAGAAGGAGAATGAAGCCGGCTTCTCATATGGAGTGAACGATATTATGGAAACAATTGATGAAATAGTAGCACTTCAAGAGACGACAGAACTTACAATGAAGACAATGTTTGACAATGACTACTGTCGACAGAAGAATATCCATAAAGAAAATCAGCAGTCTCATATCACGCATCAGAAGCATACATACAAAAGTCGTCGGTTTGGCAGCAACAGTTCCAACACGCCCTCGGAAGCAGAGTATGTCGGCCAACCAGAAGTAATCTCAGCGCAGGCTCTCCACTGCAACGTTTCACAAAACCGTCAGCAAGTCAGACAGCAAGTTCTGCCTATAGCATCGGCACTGATTTTCAATGAAGCAGAAATGGAATATGAGCCTGTCACTCTAGTGTTGGATTGTGGATCTCGAAGAAGCTTCCTGAAAAATGAGGTCGCAGATCGGCTGAAGCTTCCTGTAACAAGCTCAACGGCGCCCACAACTGCTGGAATTGGAAAATCGCAAAAGATTTCCAGTGTCAATGAAGCATGCATAACTTTGAGGAGCCGATTCTGCTCGAAAAAGCTGCGAAACGTGTCACTGTCAACCAGGGATAGACAGAATTTCTGCACAACAGCTGCTGAATTGTCGGTGACAGACAAGAACTTCATAAAGAAAAGGAGTATAGCAGTTTCCCAGCTTAACCGCCCATATACAGATATGTCCCCAGACATTCTCATTGGACAAGACCTTCTGAGCGATATCATCGAGCACAATGTTCCTGTCATTAGACTGCCATCTGGTTTACTTTTAACGTCAACAGTTTTCGGCTACATCGTCTCTTCTACGAGTATCACATGCAGCTACAAAACCAGAAGAAATTATCAAATCAGCCCTGCCATCGTTGCAACGTCGATGACATCTTCACTAAATGGCTACAAGGGCCTCAAGAACCGAAACGGACTAGAATCACGCGATATTGGCAGAAAATTTAGTGAGGATCACTTCATGGGGCCATATCAAGCAAGTCCACATCGGCAATTTCAACAGCCGCTGCACAGGAAGTGTCGCCCCTCTAAGAGAAAGCGGCAACATAAACGTGCAAAAGGCATTCATCCCGGCACCACACCAGTTGGAAAACAGTGTAGTAAGCCGCAACGCGACAGGGAACCTCCAATACAAATTCGGCAACAAGACGACAGCTACAATCGCTTCAGTGTCCGAAACGACCGCAACGGGGATTACCGACAACGCAGTCATGTACGATCACACGCACCTCGGATCGAGCACGATTCAACGAGATCCAGGAATAAACTGCCGTTTCAGAAGAATATCGCCAGTTTGAATCGTACACAGTAATTCTACTTCATTTTGTTTTCTTGTATCAGTCGTGTTTGTTGTAAGTTCTGCAGTCAGACTTGTGATAGGGGTATGTGTAGGTATTGAGTTCTATTAATTTCTATCGCTCCCGCTCATTGCCGGCCGCCCCAGTGTTGTGAACAACCAAGTCTTATACAAATTTTATTTATTGCACGCTAATGTTTAACCTTCAAATGTGCATATGAGTATTGGCCTGATATCTGTACAACATTTTAGCTACCGCTTATTGCCGGCCGCCCCAGTGTTGTGGATTCACAACCTTGTGAATGTATATCTAATATATAATATGTATAGATAAGGGCAAATGGTATTGGGGACTAAGAATCAGAACGGTCATAAAACATTGTATAGTTCATCCATAGCCCAGACACCATTTACAACTCTGCCGTTAGGCATCGTATCCAGAAGGTGGTGTCTGGTAGGTTAATTACACGCGGGTGTGCCTCATAGGTGCCGCTACAATTGATAGATGAGCTACTGCTTGAGGCTCGGTACACCCTGTGAATATAGCTGTAATTACAACTTTGTATAATACTTGTTTGTGGGGCCGCCTCCCCAATCTGTATAAAAGGCGATGGAATGTTGATAGAGGGTTCGTCTGTTCACTGAGCAGGTACTTGTTAATAAATCTATATATTGCAAGTGTCTGTAACCATTGGTAATCCACCAAAAGCACTATGAGGCCATAATTTTTGCGTTTTCCGCGAAAAGCTCTTTTGCCTTAACTCTGTTCATGATGGTCAATTTGAGAATCCGAAGAAATATTTGGAATCAGGATCGAGAGTACTCTCTTTTAGCATTTGCACTATTTGACATACTTTGTACAAAGCATTTAGGCGTAACACCATAAATGCCTTGATTGCGAAATCGCGATTCGGGTTCATTGTTTCTTGTCTAATTTTGCATACATATCTTGTTGGAGAGGGAGCCATGTGTTATTCCAGAAAAAAAGAGCACACGATGCTGATTCCCAATATCTTGTTAGATTCCCAAATGGACCCTTTCGAACAGAGTTATGGAAAAAAGAGCGAAAAAATGCTTTTTAGCGTTTTTTTTTCGGCCAGAAACGCCAAAATTATGGCCTGTATTGCAGTAACAACGTTTCTCTGCAGTGAGGTATCTGCGAGCTCGAGGTATGAAACAATCTTCCTGCAGGAAGGTTAAATCTCATAGTTATTTAATAATAATCAGTAATAATCTCAATGTCATATTGTTTTGTTCTTTTATTTGTTAACTACAAGAACATAGGAACCTTAAGCTATCCTATAATTTACTTATCGTAGTCAAATATGAAGATAATTAGTGTTTTTGCCCACGAAGATTGGGCGGTTGCCGTACTTATCATCGTGCACATGTTGAACATCGATTGCAAACTCACGCGATGTACGGCGCGCCTCATAAGGGCAAATTGTTGTTATTTGGAGTAAACAGTTCATTGGTCTCTCTCGAGTCCAAAACCGCCGCCGTGACGAGGGCTGGGAGATTTTCAGTGTATTGGGCACGCAAACATAGAGTAAGGCGCCTGCGTGTTCAGCGTTTGTTACGTGCGTCTTTGGGGAATGATTCGTGCGCCTTTAATGTAAGGCGCCTGCGTGTTCATCGTTTGTTACATGCGTCTTTGAGGAATGATACATCCGTCTTTAGTTCTAGGTATTTGCGTCTTTATGGTATTTAGCATGATGCTATCAGACTACATACTTATAAGGCGGAAATAGCTAGGCTGGAAAGTTCTGAGCTCTGCGCTCATCATACTGACTCGGACACCCGCGCGCCGGGTTGTCAATGCTCTGGAGACCCTGATCGCCAAGCGTCAGCCTTGACGCGGCGACGAATTTTTTTTTTGAACATTACCGTCGCCGCTCCGGTTGCCGATTGACGCAGCGTCAAAACACTCTGCAGTGCTCCCTAGTCGCCCTTTATGTCGCGTCGGTCGTCCTCGTCGCCGAATGTAATCGATATTGCATCACCCAGCGCTGTTAGTCGCTGCAAGCAACGTCGAGACTTCAACTCTGCAGACCCTGTAAAGCATAGGATGGAATCGATAGCGACCATCTGTGACGAACCGTCAATGTTCTCCTCAACGTCAGTGTCTCCGAAGAAATGGCGACCAAATTGAAAACTTTGAATTTTGTTATGCTTCCTTGATTTTTAGCCTGTAAACAGTAAAATGTAGGACGATTGAGCAACTTTAATTGCTGTCAAAAGTAGAAAGGTGGTAAGATGGGAAAAGTAGATGATAAGATGGGTAAGTCAAGACAAACGAGCGTATCTACGCGTATCCTGTAGCGTATCTACAGGAAATACCTACCGTATTTACTGTGATTGAACACACGGGTGTACTATTTTTCAACCTGCTCCAAAATAGGGGTTCAAATAGAGGGGGAGGCTCTAATTTTCAACCGAGACTTCAAGAGCCAATATCGGCAGAAAAAGCTTATTAGGCAAACCAAAGTGGGACAATAATGAATTACTCGGCGAACACTAAGTAATCATCATCAGTAAAGTCATTGTGTAATGTTGATACAATGGAGGCTGCAAAATTTTTATTGAAAGTTTCAAAAGCTTCAAAAGTTTCCGAAAACTGAAACTCTCCAAAATTCTCGAAACTTCTTCGCACGTGAGCTTTCGGCGCTTAACGCCTCTCTCAAACCTGAAATGCATTCAGTAAAGTCATTGTTTAAGTCCTCAAAATCAATTTCTTGGAAAAAGTCGACAAGGTTTCGGGTGTCGACATCTCGAGCAGGGCGTCCGGTAAGAATGGGTCTCCAATGTCTTTTCGGCTGACGGGGTGGGGGGGGGGCTCTAATGCAGGGGGGTGTTCTATTTTTCAACCTCCACCGAAAGGGGGGGGGGGTTAAATTAGAGGGAGGGATCCAAATAGAGGGGGGGGGGTGTTCAATAATAGGAAATACGGTGATTGTAAGTTGGGAAAATTGGGTATAGTTGACCGCGATGTTATAAGGACGTGCTGCGGTTGCGGACTCGCACTAAAACTACGGTAAAATCTGGCACTTTGCCAGATTTCGTCATCGATCGGCGCCACAGCTGATATTCTCGTGAGCAGAGAGACGACGGTTGGCGCCGATCGATGACGAAATCTGGCAAAGTGCCAGATTCTACCGTAATTTAGTGCGAGTCCACAACCGCACCATGTCCTTTTAAGATTGCGGTCAACTGTACATACTTTGCTTGCTCAAAATGCCCGAAAAGTTTTGTTGAAAAGACTGAATTTTAGGGACGTTTCAATGAGAAACCTAATTATCATCTGAATACTTTTGTCTGCCGCTGCGTGTATTCACAATTCCTAATTTCAAAATTTGAAATCGACTTTCAATAGATTACGGTAGGCTACGCTGCGTATACGGTAGTTTGATCAAAGCCTATATTCTAGCCCAAAACTTCTCCGACGGATTGGTTCTACAGTGCGCTTCGTAGTCATAAAATCACACCTGAACACAGTATTTCCGGACAAACGAGAAGTCCATCCAAACTGTAGTTATGATTTTCGGATTCTACGTCCAAAATATGGTGGATTACGTGTTTGTGGCTTGATACCTCATTTTTGATACAACATCAGCATTTTATCAATAAGTCTATCGTAACCTATAGTAAGCAGCAAAATATCCGGAATTGGGTCAAGGAGAACGGACCCAAGATTCTCTTTCAGGACACCAAATGAGCCACAGGTAAAAGTTCCGAGTCTTATTCGAAATGTTTATTCTGAGCACTAAAAATTGCCTGATGCCTAAAACACCTCCGCATCCCGATCGGGAGAACTGTTTTGCAGCTGCTCAGACATTGGGATTGGCGGACCGCCGGCATTAGCCTGGAAGCAAAAACCATTCCCGATGTCGGACATCCATTAGTTGGCGGTCCGCCAAAACCCTGCCAGCGGTCCGCTAGGACGTTGGCCCACCGCTGGTCTCTTGGCTATTACCTGGCAGTCCGCTGTTTGGCAATCATTTGCCAGCGGTCCGCCAGTCTGTTGGCAACCGATGGATCGAGGTGGTTGCCTCACAGCAGGTCGTTGCGTAGGAGATCGCCTGCGCAACGGTCTGAGGTGAGGCACCCACCTCAGCTTCCCCCCCCCCAACGCCGTGGAGCCTTTCCCCTCAGCTGCCAAAAATATGCTAGCCTCTGCAGAGTGACTCCAGGTCACCTTCCAGGGCCGGCATCAAAGTGCCGAGTGAACACTCATTGGACTGAATCGCCTTGTACACCGGCTGGGCTTATCAATTAAATCAGAGATCCAACTATAACATGTTCCAACGTGAGTAGTCGTCAACTCCCTCGAGTGCCAGTCATAAGACGACTCAGTGCCAAGCGAAGGCAACAGGGCTGTTGGGCGCCAGCCGAGTGCCGATTGGTGGATAACTGCGTTTCCGGCGCTCGGTAATTTCGAGGTCGGATCGCCCTTGCCAGCCAAATGCTTCCAAGCAACGCACGTTTTGGCCAGCAGTCCGCCGCTAGCACTAATTGAGATGCCAAGTATGAGCCAGCTGTCGGCCTCGTAATTGCGATTGGCCAGCTAAATGCCAGCTGTCACCCAGATATTGAGCAACTGGCGAATTTTCACCAGTTGTCCGCTGCTTCCAATGTCTGAGTAGAAACTCGGATCTCAAGACATTACCCGCAGGTTTTGAAAACACTTCAGTATATACGTATTATACTTTGGTACTCGACGATTTTTTTCGAATGAATGAATAATTCGAATATTGAATTTTCGGAACTTCGGAATGAATGAATAATTCGAATATGGATTTTTCGAAATTTCCGAATGAATGAATTTTTTGAATATTGCGTTTCTCAAGATTTCCGAATGAATGAAATTTCCGAAATATGGTGTTTTCCGAAATTCTTGAATGAATGATTACCTAGCGAGACCTAGCGAAGTTTTCGCTCAAAGAAACTTTCGCGTGAGCCAACTTCCTGAGACGGATTAGTTTGTTAGAACGGTGTTGACAGACTTCCGTCTGCCCGAAAGTTGCTGTGCGTACGGACTCTCCTGAGCAGAGCAGGCTGCCGGACATTTACAGCAGGGCGTCGGGTAAAAAAGTGTGGGATCAAAAATTAAATCATAAGCCAGCGGTAGATCGTCGGTTGCTAGCGGCATAAAATTCACAACCCCTTCCGTCCTTCCTTCCCGTACGTCGCTACCCACTGCCCTTTCCTTCGATTTGTAAAGTTCCCCAGCGATTGTTCTCGCTTTACCATCTCTGTCATGATGAGTACAAACGCATTCTCATTTTATATGATGTTTCCTCAGTTGAGCAACACCATGCCCTTGTTCTCTATGAATGAAATAAGTAGGTGGTTGTTTATGTTTTTGTGGTGTCGATTTTGATAAGCTCAGACTTGCAACTTATATATGATCAAGTTCCGCAATCGCGTTCAGTCCACAAGGTCTCATTATCACAATCGTAGAAGCGAAGCAGTTGTTTGGAGAATGGTTCTAATTGATTTTTTTGAAAACAACCGCTTCGCTCCTACGATTGTGATAATGAGGACTGAACGCGATTGCGGAACTGAACTGTAAGCTAGTAAATCAAAATGATTGAGCGGTTGCAATGAGTGACGAACAGAGAAGGTGCGGAAATGGAGCTGCTGCTTGTTCCCTAAGACTGGCAGGGAAATGTCTCCGGAGTTCTTTCCGGAGATTCTCAAAACAAGTCGCATGTCTCTCAAGATTCATGTTTTCCTATCTGCTTTCTTTTCCACAAAAAGGATAAGATTTAGCAAGAACAAAATTGAAAAAAAAACTTTTTTTTGAATTCTACACTCCTGGTGATGTCCTGCACACTCCCACTGCGATCCTGCTAACTTTCGATGACCTCCTGCACACTCCCACTCGGGACTTGCGCATTTTCTATGACGTCCTGCACACTCCCGTTGGGGTCCTTCACACTTTCTATGACGCCCTGCACCCTCCCATTTGGGTCCTGCACACTTTATATGACGTCCTGCACACTCCCGTTGGGGTCCTGCACACTTTCTATGACGTCCTGCACACTCCCATTTGGGTCCTGCACACTTTATATAACGTCCTGCACGCTCCTACTGAGGTCCTGCACAGTCCCACTGTGAACCTGCGCACTTTCTATAACGTGCTGCACACTCCTATTAGGGTCCTGCACATTTTCAATGACGCCCTGCACACTCCCACTGGTGTCCTGCACACTCCCACTGGGAACCTGCGCATTTTCTATGAAATCCTGCACACTCCAATTAGGGTCCTGCACATTTTCTATGACGCCCTACACACTCCCATTGGGGTCCTGCACACTTTCTATGACGCTCTGCACACTCCCACTGGTGTCCTGCACACTCCCACTGGGAACCTGCGCACTTTCTATGAAATCCTGCTCACTCCGATTAGGGTCCTGCACCCTTTCTATGACGCCCTGCACACTCCCATTTGGGTCCTGCGCATTTTTTATGACGTCCTGCACACTCCCACTGGGGTCCTGCACACTTTCCATAACGTCCTGCACGCTCCTACTGAGTAGAGTGTTGCCCGAATATTCGCTTATTCGAATAATATTCGAATATTCGAATAATTCGAATATTCGAATATTCAAAGAAGTGGATTATTCGGGTTATTCGAATAATCGAATATTCAAAGAAGTGGAATATTCGTTTATTTGAATATTCGAATATTCAAAGAAGTGAAATATTCGGTTTATTCGACTATTCAGCACGAATAATTTGAATATTCGACAAGATCGCACTCCATTTTGCCCTGATTTTACATTTCAAACATCTTAGCGTAGTGACTACTAATTTCTCACAATTCTTCTGTACCTCATAAATATAAAGTTATTGTGCTTATCTGGGTTAAATTCCGGTCCGCAATTGGGTCACGACACGCTTTGCGGCCGCACGCGCTCGAGTCAATCGAGTTTCCAGCTCCAAAGCCGACACGATATTGCTTTTTTTATACAGTTTTCTTCAATTTTGTTGAGTTTCCAGTTTCTAAAACCCACCTAGAGTCAACAGATCCGCAGCTGCGGCGCTGGAAACTCTTCCGACTCAAAAGCGCGCGGCCGCAAAGCGTGTCGAGACGCGATTGCTGACCGGAGTTTGACCCAGATAAGCACAGTATAGCAAGTATTTACCAGGTTGTCCAATAATTCTTGTCCGAAAATTTCACCATTTTTAATTCTTTTCAACTTTATTGAAAAACAAGTCTAATCAGCAATATAATCACTGCAGTTATCCACAACAGTGGCCCATCAATGCCCTTCGCCCAGAACTCCGGGGGCTGCGACTCGAAGACGTCCGTGATGTCGGATTTGAGGTTGTCGTAGTTGGTGAATTTTCTTCCGGCCAAATGGTGCTTCAGCGGGCGGAACAAGTGGTAGTCGGAGGGGGCGAGGTCCGGGGAATACGGCGGATGGGCAACCGTCTCCCAGCCGAGCGTCGCCAACTTCTGCTGGGTCTCCTTCGCCACGTGGGGGCGCGCGTTGTCGTGCAACAGGTGGACCGAGGCCCGTCGAGGACGCTTTTCTCGAATGGCGGCGGCTAGTTTCTCAAGCTGATCGGTGTAGATGAAGGCGGTGACCATCCTGCCTTGCGGGAGCAGCTCGAAGTACAGCATGCCCTTCGTGTCCAGTTTTACAGGTAGATCTCGCTTACAAAGAAAGCTGTAAGGATTTCATTAGATAATGTTTTGCCATAACTGCAGTTTAACATCGCACTACACGTTAAAGTATGTTTACGAAAGGTGCTACCCTAATATCTCAACAAGAAGGCGTAGTTCGACTCTAAGGTTGCGAGAGTTTAGCGACATTTCCAAGTTTTTTTTTCGTTTTCTGTGAACGGTTCAGTGGTCAGCACCCATTTTTGAACACAAGGGCGCGCTTAAACTTGAATGCGCAGCAGGGTACGGCGCGAGGTGTGGGTATCGATTTCGGGGACCTGAGCTGCGCAATTGTGGAGGCGGGGGTGTGAGCTTCACCGGGAGACAAAGTGAACCATTCTTAATGGGGGTATACACCCTTTGAAACCATTTTTTTGCAAAAAATTAGATTATACCGTCGGATTTACATGAAATCTCCCTCGTCCGTGATCTAATTCAATGTTAAAGTCTTGTTTTTTTTTCGAATGGTTCCTCTTATT
This sequence comes from Aplectana chamaeleonis, assembly GCA_029168955.1. Taxonomy (NCBI): domain Eukaryota; kingdom Metazoa; phylum Nematoda; class Chromadorea; order Rhabditida; family Cosmocercidae; genus Aplectana; species Aplectana chamaeleonis. Next base: position 476,997 of record JAPDOI010000375.1, on the reverse strand, counting down.
TGAATTTTACGTATTTCAAAACAGACTGTTCGTCTTCTTAAAATTTTGCAACAAAAAAAAACATCAAATAACGCTTCTGGGGAGGAGGTCTGAGAAAAAAACCAGCATTTTGCTCCTGGAGTGAGGGCTTCGAGTGAAACTGACCTTGTCCACACCTCCTGCTGTACCATGATGCGCAGTGCTTTCGGCTCAAATACCAGGTTGTCCAATAATTCTTGTCCGAAAATTTTACCATTTTTATTTTTTTCAACTTTATTGAAAAACAGGTCTCATCAACAACATAATCACCACAGTTATCCACAACAAGGGGCCCATCGATTGGGCAGGTCGCAGATGCCCTTCGCCCAGAACTGCGGGGGCTGCGACTCGAAGAAGTCCGCGATGTCGGATTTGAGGTTGTCGTAGTTAGTGAAATTTCTTCCGACCAAATGGTGCTTCAGCGGGCGGAACAAGTGGTAGTCGAAGGGGGCGAGGTCCGGGGAATACGGCGCATGGGCAACCGTCTCCCAGCCGAGCGTCGCCAACTTCTGTTGGGTCTTCTTCGCCACGTGGAGGCGCGCGTTGTCATGCTGCAGGTGGACCGAGGCCCGTCGGGGACGCTTTTCTCGGATGGCGGCGGCCAGTTTCTCGAGCTGATCGGTGTAGATGGAGGCGGTGACCGTCTTGCCTTGCGGGAGCAGCTCGAAGTACAGCATGCCCTTGGTGTCCCACCAGCAGCAGAGCATATCTTCAGCGGGTGCAGATCGGCTTTCGGCGTCGTCGGCGGCTCTTCTCCGCGCGGGATCCAGACGGCACGGCGGGCGACGTTGTCGTAGAGGACCCAGCTCTTATCCCCAGTGACCAGGTCTTCGAGAAACCCCTTGCGATGCGGACGAAGGAGGAGGGACTGGCAGACGGCCACGCGGCTCTGCTTGCTGGCGTCCGTCAGACGGTGGGGGATCCAACGAGCCAGAACTTTGTGGTAGCCAAGTAAGTTGAGTCGATTGTGGATGGTGGACTTGCTGCAGCCGAGCGTCATCGCCAGTTCACGGGTGGTGGCTTCCAGCTTCTCCTTGATACAGCGACGGACTTCGTCATCATCCACCGTAGAAGACCTCCCGCTGTGCTCCCTGTCCTCGAGGCTCGTGTCGCCGCTCTCGAAACGATTGAACCAGCGGCTGACTGTGCTTTGGGACACTGCATCCTCCTTGCACGCTCTGCAGGTGTCGGCGACCGCGGTGCCCGTGTCATTGCCCAGCAGCCACTCGTAGTACACGAACGTACGAATTCGACCTTGGTCCATTTTAGCTTGTACTGGTAGCTAGACGCGGCGACTGCACCTTATATACCCCTAGCGTAGAACTTTGGAGGTCCTTCTAGAAGGTTCTTACACTTGCCTGATATCTAACACTTCTAAGGAAAATTATAGAATTTTGAAAATTTTCGGACAGGATTTATTGGACGGCCTGGCCTAGTACAATATATTAAATCGCTCGTAGGATTTTGTCAAAACGCTAGAAATGCCCATCTCACCTTTAGTTATAGAGAAAATTTTAAATCTCGAGCGGCTCATAAGTATAGCAACACTTGAGCAACATGGGAATTTCTCACGATGATGGCCAGAATGAGCCATTTTCATGTGTATTTTCATGAAACTGGTTCAATGTGATGCTATTTGTCTACTTTCCCGGTGAACTTCACCTGAATTCTGACGCAAAAGCCCAAGTTCTCTCCTTCCACAATACTGGACGTAAAATTCGATGGTTTCCAGCCACCTAGGACGACCAGCTGGATGTAGTCTCAAGTTCGTGCCAGATCCTGAGCCACTCAACGTCTGTTGTCGCCCAGACGTCTGATAAAACTGGGAAGCGAGATATTACACGGCGAGTTCCCAGTGACATGGTGTCGGTCTCAACGACTGACTACGAATTGTCGCTGAGTTTTTTCGAATTGTCGCTGAGATTCCGGAGTAGGGCACGGCTAAGCAGCACTACAGTTCGGTCGGTTGGCGAGTGCACATTGCCGCCGGTGCGCGCCAGCGACCGCCGGACGCCGGCGGTCGCCGGCGGTTTCGAGCGTCTTTTTTTGCAAATACCGTTCCCGGCGAAAAGTTGATACTCTTACCAAAATTGGATTTCACTGTTTATTCTCATGATCATTAACACTAAATGATAAGAGAAGATAAGTTTCAAAAAAAAAACTTCAAGTGTCTTTTTTTTCAGATTCTTCATTTTCATCAGACTTTGGCCAGCAAAAACTCTTTTCTTATGTAATTGTTTCTGATTTTTCATCACTATATGAATGTAGATTCAAGGTACTGCTACGTGCCTTCATTAGAGGACACTTAACGAAGAAGTCAGTGAGATATTATTCATCGAATAGCGATTCCTACGGGATTTGACTTTTCAGCAAAGACTTATGCTATCATGTTCCAAGAAAAAAACGACGTTCGAGTGTTACTTGTGCTAATATTAGTTTCAGGTTTTCCCAACAATTTTTCAGAGTGGGAAGTTCTATCGTGTTGAAAAAAAAAACGAATTCGAAATGTTGCGTGGTGTTGTGCCATTTTCATCCTCCTAGAAAGTGAGAAATCGATTTTCAACGTTAGCAAACTTTACATAAATAGAGTATATTTGGATATTCGCTCATTTTCGAATCTTTAACCGAGAGCATAATTACGCCCAAGTCGCTGGCACTGTTTGTCACCAAAGGCAACACTGGCCGCAGACACTTTTGCGCCCCGATGTTGAGACGATTTACCCAATTACTAGAACTTGTATGTATCCAGCTAAAATGATTTCTCCTCCTAGCATCAATTCAAAGTGGTAGGCAGCATCGGGTTTCCAAAATTTTAAAGATGATTTTTAAGAAGTTTTAAACCCGACGACGTCCCATTTTCTGCCCCATGTTATGTTAGAAATTCGAAACTAGCATTGGCAGCTGTAACCAAAAATAGAAATCTCTTGGGCCATTCACTCATTTCTGAGTTTTTAGATGAGGTTATAGTAGAACCAGGCGCTCTACCCGACGAAAGGCAACCCCTGCCGTCGACATTTTGCATCTCCTGTGTTGGTGCAATTTTCTCGATAACTAGAACCCACTCATTCTAACAGTGAGCAATAATATTTTCGGAACACCCAACCTCAGAGTACAAAAAGACATTTGGAAGTTATATCGCAATTTTCAAAAATTTAAAAATTTAGAGTTTTTCGGCAGATTTTCTCGAGATAGCGTCCAATTTCTTCTCTTTGTAGGAAAGCTGTGAAAACCAGCTAACATTGACTGTGCAGAGGACGCTTCGTAGACAGGTATTCCAATTTTTGGAAGAGCTGAAGAATTTTTCGTTTGTTTTATGTTAGTCAAAACATGACTCTTCGGCCAAAAACAACATTCTTGTTACTTCTCCTATCTCCAGTCGGGCTCATATGGGATATAGAATCGAGAAATAGTCGCCAATTTAGTATACACCCATACATCGACACTTTGAACGGGAGAGGGATTAAATACGGTGGGTTAGAAATTTGAGCATTTTTGGGCTCAAGAGAAATTGAGAGCGCCCGATGAGGCGCTCTGGGGTGGGCGGGGCAAGTGGGGCGGGCCTGGTCCCACCCCTCGTCGCAAACGAGATTGTCTCTAGACTAGCTCCTTCTCCTTTGTATTTTCCATGTTATTCAGCAGTATTCCGCTAAACTCCAAAGTAGTAGACGCTGCTCAACAGATCTGTTTCCTTCCCATGACTGTCCTGTAGAAGAAACCCTCATCCCAAATGCATTAATTTGCTAACTCATGAAAGTTTGCATGTTTACATGTTAACATGGAACTTTTCTTGACTTGCAATTTGGTGCTATACATTACCCATCTTTCCGCAGGAGTGGTTCGATGAAAAGGTGAGTCTCTTACTCTAATTTCTTTCTCTCCATTCTTTTGAAACACACCAGTGATTTAGAATTCGTGTATAATTCTATTCGCGCAATGTTAAGATCGTTTAATGTTGTTTAACACTCTGAACCTTTTCATTTTCCGTTGCGCGGCCTAACAATTGTTCATAAATCTAAAAAGTCGATTATCGATATTATAATTTTAATTTGAAAATTTACGAAGAGCTCAAAATCAACATCTGAGAAATACGGAAACCTTCCCTATTGATTACCTATATTTTCTACACATTCGAGTCTTCCTCGAAACAAAATATTAATTTGTAATTTCATCGGTTTACATGGTTTTCACGCTCTCAAGCGGAGAAAAAATATTTTTTTTAATAATAGTGTTGATACATATCATCCGGATATTTTCTCCATAGCTTGACTCAATTTTATATTTTTCTATTTATCCAACTACATATCATGCCATATTGAGAAAATTTTGGAGCCTCTTGACAACTTCTCATTCTTCGAGTAGCATAACTGAAACTTTAAAAAAGTCATACATATGCCTTATTTTGCTAATGCCTCTCCAATGAGTTTTCTAGAACATTCGAGTGTTTTCTAGAACATTCTTCATTAGCATATTATTCACCAATTTTCAAAAAATCAGGCGGTGTTCAAAAACTCAGGTAAGCGTTATTTTTGTTAGACCGTAACATTTCTATAGATTTACACATATAATTCGTGTGAAGAAATTTAGTGAGTGTTAATAAAGAATATGAGAACTCGGATCTGTTTTCTAAGCCCTCTCTTGATCGGATCAGTTCCTAACCTGTCTGAAAAAGTTGTTATAGAAACTGTCTGTGATTTATAAAATCAGATTTTCAAACAAAAACGTAGAGGAACATTCATACAAAACTGAAAAAAGGAGATCGTGTAAAATTTTTCGCCCCATATTTCTTCCAAATTGTTCAAAATAGCTTTTCGCTATGTTTCATTTAAAAATGCTTATGAATGCATCTAATTATCAGGAAAATAAAATCGACTTTTTTTGAAAACCTTATTTCATTTATTTTTTTATTTGCATTCATTTTCGCATCGAAAAATGATATTCTTAAATTGGCAGAAACCCTAAAAATAAAGGAGAAGAATTCCGTTGCTTTTCTTTTTAAACATTCTCAGAGAAATCCTGTTTTGTAATCCGAATGAGAAAATTTTTTTTTTCGAACGGTACTCGTTAAGTTAATTTCCCCGAATCAGTCTCTTGCTTTCTTTCGTGTGAATGTAATCCAGTGAATATATTTCCTGAAATTAGTCATGAAAATGCAAAGAGAAAAAAATCAAACTGAAAATTTATTCAACTTGAAAATCAGTATGGAAAAGCGTTTACGTCCATCCGATCGCTTTTGCAAACTAATAAATATTATTTTGCTGGTTCTGTATTCTGCCTTCAATTCAATTAACTGATATCTATTTATATTCATAATGCTCTGAAACTCGATTTCACTTTGATTTCAGGGTTTCTGTTGAGTTGGCAAGAAAAAAAAGAGTCGTGCGTACTTCATTCAAGAATGATTGCTTAGATGGAAGCGCTATTCCTTCCCGAAACAAGTTCGGAAAATCAAAAATAACATTTCAATTTCAAAAAAATATTATGTTACCTTCTAGATGACATTAGGTTTCTTTGCTGCAGGATTTTTTTTGGAGGATCAGTTCACAAATTCTTTTAGGTAAAAAACTAATTTTGAGCTGAATTTTTAAAAAACCAATGTTTTTGTATTTATTAAAAAATCTATTTTTTTATTGAAATTGCAACTTTATTTTTCAACTTATCCCATAACTAGATAGGATTTTTCAGCACTACATGTTTCTTCTATCCTGGAAAATTCAAAAAAAAATCAGAAAAAAAGGCAGAAACTTCTCAGCAACGAAATTCTTGAATTTTTTTTATGTTGATGTGAAATTTTATGATTTGTTTTTTCTTTGATCTCACAAACAATCGCTTTTCCTTCTGGAAAAACACCCCTCTTCCTCCTTTGCCTGTTTTTTTGTCGTTCGCTGAGGAAAACAGTTTATTTTTTCAATTACAAATCTTGTTCTCAGCCTTAGTATTCAATCTATTAAATTCTCGTTAATGTCCGTGGTCGGATGACCCTGCTACCCACACTTCCATTGGAAATTGCCATTGGGACATGTTTACGATCCTGGGTTACTTGTCTTGTTATGTGTTGTGTCCATTGGATATGCAGAGGCTAAGAGCCATCCAGTGATGGGGATATCGACCGATATGAGCCAACTTTATTAGGCTGAATGCAAAGGCTGAGAATACAGATCAAAATAGGCATGTCTGCCCTAGCTGAATGACTACAAAAAAAAAGATTCGACTTTAGAATAGAAAGAAATTCAGTCCATATTAAGACTGCATGTTTTGAAGAAACCAAAGCGCGCTTCACTATTTAAAAAAAAACTGAAATAAGGGTAAAAATTGGTGAAATCAACCAGAACGTTGTTCTTCTCCTTTATTTTTAGGGTTTCTGCCAATTTAAGAATATCATTTTTCCATGCGAAAATGAATGCAAATAAAAAAATAAATGAAATAAGGTTTTCAAAAAAAGTCGATTTTATTTTCCTGATAATTAGATGCATTCATAAGCATTTATAAATGAAACATAGCGAAAATCTATTTTGAAAAATTTGGAAGAAATATGGGGCGAAAAATTTTACACGATCTCCTTTTTTCAGTTTTGTATGAATGTTCCTCTACGTTTTTGCTTGAAAATCTGATTTTATAAATCACAGACAGTTTCTATAACAGCTTTTTCAGACAGGTTAGGAATTGATCAGATCAAGAGAGGGCTTAGAAAACAGATCCGAGTTCTCATATTCTTTATTAACACTCACTAAATTTCTTCACACGAATTATATGTGTAAATCTATAGAAATGTTACGGTCTAACAAAAATAACGCTTACCTGAGTTTTTGAACACCGCCTGATTTTTTGAAAATTGGTGAATAATATGCTAATGAAGAATGTTCTAGAAAACACTCGAATGTTCTAGAAAACTCATTGGAGAGGCATTAGCAAAATAAGGCATATGTATGATTTTTTTAAAGTTTCAGTTATGCTACTCGAAGAATGAGAAGTTGTCAAGAGGCTCCAAAATTTTCTCAATATGGCATGATATGTAGTTGGATAAATAGAAAAATATAAAATTGAGTCAAGCTATGGAGAAAATATCCGGATGATATGTATCAACACTATTATTAAAAAAAATATTCTTTCTCCGCTTGAGAGCGTGAAAACCATGTAAACCGATGAAATTACAAATTAATATTTTGTTTCGAGGAAGACTCGAATGTGTAGAAAATATAGGTAATCAATAGGGAAGGTTTCCGTATTTCTCAGATGTTGATTTTGAGCTCTTCGTAAATTTTCAAATTAAAATTATAATATCGATAATCGACTTTTTAGATTTATGAACAATTGTTAGGCCGCGCAACGGAAAATGAAAAGGTTCAGAGTGTTAAACAACATTAAACGATCTTAACATTGCGCGAATAGAATTATACACGAATTCTAAATCACTGGTGTGTTTCAAAAGAATGGAGAGAAAGAAATTAGAGTAAGAGACTCACCTTTTCATCGAATCACTCCTGCGGAAAGATGGGTAATGTATAGCACCAAATTGCAAGTCAAGAAAAGTTCCACGTTAACATGTAAACATGCAAACTTTCATGAGTTAGCAAATTAATGCATTTGGGATGAGGGTTTCTTCTACAGGACAGTCATGGGAAGGAAACAGATCTGTTGAGCAGCGTCTACTACTTTGAAGTTTAGCGGAATACTGCTGAATAACATGGAAAATACAAAGGAGAAGGAGCTAGTCTAGAGACAATCTCGTTTGCGACGAGGGGTGGGACCAGGCCCGCCCCACTTGCCCTGCTCCACCCCAGAGCGCCTCATCGGGCGCTCTCAATTTCTCTTGAGCCCAAAAATGCTCAAATTTCTAACCCACCGTATTTAATCCCTCTCCCGTTCAAAGTGTCGATGTATGGGTGTATACTAAATTGGCGACTATTTCTCGATTCTATATCCCATATGAGCCCGACTGGAGATAGGAGAAGTAACAAGAATGTTGTTTTTGGCCGAAGAGTCATGTTTTGACTAACATAAAACAAACGAAAAATTCTTCAGCTCTTCCAAAATTGGAATACCTGTCTACGAAGCGTCCTCTGCACAGTCAATGTTAGCTGGTTTTCACAGCTTTCCTACAAAGAGAAGAAATAGGACGCTAATTCGAGGAAATCTGCCGAAAACTCTAAATTTTTAAATTTTTGAAAATTGCGATATAACTTCCAAATGTCTTTTTGTACTCTGAGGTTGGGTGTTCCGAAAATATTATTGCTCACTGTTAGAATGAATGGGTTCTAGTTATCGAGAAAATTGCACCAACACAGGAGATGCAAAATGTCGACGGCAGGGGTTGCCTTTCGTCGGGTAGAGCGCCTGGTTCTACTATAACCTCATCTAAAACTCAGAAATGAGTGAATGGCCCAAGAGATTTCTATTTTTTGGTTACAGCTGCCAATGCTAGTTTCGAATTTCTAACATAACATGGGGCAGAAAATGGGACGTCGTCGGGTTTAAAACTTCTTAAAAATCATCTTTAAAATTTTGGAAACCCGATGCTGCCTACCACTTTGAATTGATGCTAGGAGGAGAAATCATTTTAGCTGGATACATACAAGTTCTAGTAATTGGGTAAATCGTCTCAACATCGGGGCGCAAAAGTGTCTGCGGCCAGTGTTGCCTTTGGTGACAAACAGTGCCAGCGACTTGGGCGTAATTATGCTCTCGGTTAAAGACTCGAAAATGAGCGAATATCCAAATATACTCTATTTATGTAAAGTTTGCTAACGTTGAAAATCGATTTCTCACTTTCTAGGAGGATGAAAATGGCACAACACCACGCAACATTTCGAATTCGTATTTTTTTTTCAACACGATAGAACTTCCCACTCTGAAAAATTGTTGGGAAAACCTGAAACTGATATTAGCACAAGTAACACTCGAACGTCGTTTCTTTCTTGGAACATGATAGCATAAGTCTTTGCTGAAAAGTCAAATCCCGTAGGAATCGCTATTCGATGAATAGCATCTCACTGACTTCTTCGTTAAGTGTCCTCTAATGAAGGCACGTAGCAGTACCGTACCTTAAATCTACATTCATATAGTGATGAAAAATCAGAAACAATTACATAAGAAAAGATTTTTTGCTGGCCAAAGTCTGATGAAAATGAAGAATCTGAAAAAAAAGACACTTGAAGTTTTATTTTTGAAACTTATCTTCTCTTATCAATTAGTGTTAATGATCATGAGAATAAACAGTGAATTCCAATTTTGGTAAGAGTATCCACTTTTCGCCGGGAACGGTATTTGCGAAAAAAGACGCTCGAAACCGCCGGCGACCGCCGGCGGCTGGCGGGCGCCGGCGTCCACCGGCGGCAATGTGCACTCGCCAACCGACCGAACTGTAGGAAGTTCGCCATCGCATAAACCACGCATAACTCAACTGAACTCAACTAAGCTAAACCAAACTAGACCGAATCAGACCACAAATTTGGCGGCGATTTAGCGGGTGTTTTGCGGCTATTTCACGGCGAGCATTATTTGGCGACTATTTCGCAGCCAGCATTTTTTAGCGGTTATTTCGCGACTGTTACTCGGGAAAAAAGGCATTTCGCGTCTGTTTCGCGGCTATTTCTAGGCCAAAACTCAGAGTACACGCTCGTAAACGTGGTTGAGATAACTACGGAAATATAATGGTATGGCTCAGAACACCACGCTCACGCTTTTGCAGCGTCAAAAAGGACCCACAATGACGCTGCACGAGTGAGAAGTTGGCCCCGCCCCGTATCTGCCCGCCCTTGTATTTGCGTCCTCTTCCAAAAAAGGGGTGCTGGGCCATTCCCACCATCGGCGACGCTTGTGGGTGGTACAATGAGTACAATAAGTCAGCCATACACATCGAGGATGGTGGGAGTGGCCCAGCACCCCTGTTTGGGGAGGATGCGAATACAGGGGCGGGCTGATACGGGTGCAGGGCCGACTCCTCAGTCGTGCAGCGTCACTTTCGGTCGTTTTTTGATTTCAGAATGCGTAGGCGTTGTGTTCTGAGCCATGCCATTCAACTTCCGTAGTTAGTATCTCAACCACGTTTACGAGCGTGTATGCTGAACTTAAGTGATAAGAGTGCAGCCGGTTCAATTACCCAAGTATGCAGTACATTGGCCCCGCCCAGCATCTGGAAACCCTCCGGTGGCGGCCTCAGTGGAGGTTGGGCGACCCTGCCGCGACGCGTGGGTGTACCGACCACGCTGCGTGTCGGTGTGCCGACAGCGATACGTGTAGGTGTGCTGACCGCGATGCGTGTCGATGCGCCGACCGCGACGTGGGTCGGTGCAAAGTAGTTCCTAAGCCACATAAAAGTCTTGCAGGATGTGAAACGCTGCTAAATAGGCCGCTAAACGCGACAGGTCAAAATTTCAACAGCCCGACAACAGGCGGACGTCGCTGGGCGACGGGCAGTTGTCAGGCTTACAATGCGAGCGATTTGAGTTGTCAAGAGGGTGCAGTTTATGAAACCACAACTTCTCAACCTGTTGTCGATGCCCCAGTTTGCCCGAGAGGATTGGATGGGATATTACGCAATAGTATTGCCCAAATATTCGTTTATTCGAATAATATTCGAATATTCGAATAATTCGAATATTCAAAGAAGTGAATTATTCGGGTTATTCGAATAATCGAATATTCAAAGAAGTGAAATATTCGTTTATTCGAATAATCGAATATTCGAAGAAGTGGATTATTCGAATTATTCGTTTATTCGAATATTCAAAAAAAATTATTCGTTCCAACACTCTACTACTGAGGTCCTGCACACTATCGGTAACGCCCTGCATACCCGCAAACCCTGGCGATTACCTACCGCCTTGATGAGTGCTTAGCCCTTCTAGCGCTAGACGACTCATAGAAGTTTCCATGACCCATGGCCAAAAGAGCGCCCCACGGACAAAGTCGGTTGCCCCGAGGCGCGCAAGAGATGATTCAGGCTGATTTTTTGGGAACCCAAATATGTCCTACCCGCCTACATAATGTTACCATTTCATAACATTTCTGATCGGCCATTCGCAAGATCGGCGGGACACTCATACACGTATAAGGATTCGAATATTGCGTTATGGGAAATTTCGAATGAATGAACTTTTCGAATATCACCTTCTCAAAAACGTCGAATGAATGAATGATTCGAAAAGTGTTTTCTTCGCTCGGATCTAATGAATATTCAAACATTCATTCGAAAAATCGAATATTTTTCGAATATTCGAATAATCTTCGCTTATTTGGATCTGAGCTACCAAAGATTAAGTAACAGACTTAAATCTGTCCATATGTAGCTTCACAAGTTCTTTAAATTCTTACATTTATTACCGGCGATTATTCCAAAGACGAATTCCACAACAGAAGATTCCTTCAACGACAATATAGCTTGTTGAGCGAAATGAACCACCGAAAATCGTTGAGCGGACCTCAAAGTCGGTCTAAAACTCCAAAATAACTAAGTAGAGAAGCTGCGTTCCTCAAACTCCGCTCAGACGGTTCTTCGAGTCGCTGATCATGAATCTAAAATCCAGTTACTTCTCTGCGAAGGATGCGAAGGACGTGCAGGACGACACTATCTCAGGAAATTGGGGAGACCGATTCGGCCATTATAGGTTTCTGATTCGACTACAACGCGCTGTGGACGAACGGTCCGTACTTTTCGAGCGTCACGTGGCCTAGTCGTCGTCGAAGTGAAAAGCACGTGCCGCAACATATAGGCCTAGTGCATATTTTCCGCGACGAGAGACGCGACATAATGTTTTTCATCTATATCGACCGAAAATCGATTTTGCTGATATGCACTGTCACGGTGGCGCGTCGCGAGAAGTATGCAGTAGGTCATAGGCGTTCCACTCGGCCGCGACCCGCTTTCGACTCCACTACGATGCAATTTGGACGACAAATGAGCCACTATGATTTTGCTTGGGCACGTTGATCAATCTCTCTACAATTGATCAGGCCCCTATCAGCCGCACAGCACGCATGTAAGGGGACCCATCTAAGAGAGCGCAGTTGGCCTTTCGGGGCCGCTCGTGGAAGGTGACTAAGAGTCATTTTCTGGAGGATTTTTAACCGCTGAGGGGGTCTCCGTCACGGCTCTCAGCGAAGGGAGCTCCCTCGTCGTCGACCGCGGCGAGGCTGATGTCCTTGTCGCAAACTGCGGCGGAGGTCACCCTTTGCTGCGAACCCCTCCTTGTTGGGGGAGAGCCGCTCCTATCGAAGGAGTGGGACCTCGTCCCCATGGAGAGGTGGAAGCCCGTCCCTATCGAGAGCAGGTTAACCCCTTATCTACCGCATTCTGCTAAAACTCAATAAACGGTACTCAGATTCGTGTTGAGCACTTCAAATAACCCCAAGAGAAAGATTTATAGCCTCATCAATCATTTAATTCCGGAAATCGTGTAAACTCGAGGTTTGCCCTCAAATCCTCTCCGAATGGAAAGCTTCTAACAAAAACTAGGAAACTCTGGAATTGACAAATAAACGTCAGACTTGTGATCAGCTTACCAAACAACCCTCATGGGGAAGTTTTAAGTCAAATCTGAAACATTTTTCTTCAACGCTTCAAAGGCAGCAGACACGCTCAAAAATGGTATCGATTTTATGACATAAATCAAAGGTTTGGAGCTGGTTGTAGTGGGAACTGACGAAAAAACGAACGAAAACTGTGTGCAATGATAGGAATAACGGTTATTCTGTTATCGGGTGAAAGTGGACGAGTTTTACCGCGCGCGGTTGAAACCGCAAATATTAGCAACAAAACGATTGAGATAGAGAAGCCGATATACTCTTACAGCCTGTACTGGAACATTCACCTGATTGGAAGCATAAACCAGCCAAAGTGGCCGTATTACTACTATCAATCTGAACGAGTTGTGTTTTGGGTCGAGGTTGCAGAAGCTCACGGGCGGGGTTGCAGAAATTTTTCGATTTGCATTACTGAAATTTAGTAGTTTTGACTCGTTTTTGACGCATCAAATGGCTTCAGCAGTCTACTAGGAGTCATGCGACTCCAGAAACGTGCTTATCTCAAAAACTTTTTCGAGTGTGTCTGCTGCCTTTAAGAACTCCCAATTGGTAGAATGAAACGCTCAACAAACTATCCGCCCTCGAGGGAGGGTTATTTCTGACGCTAAACACGATTATGAGTAAATTTTCAAAACTTCTTGGAACCAACAGCTCGGGGCAGGATGATGAGCATTTACACAATGGATGTCCAAGAGATTCTAGCAATACAATTCGTTCTCGCAGATGCCACCTACTCTTTGTATATTTCTTTTGTGAGAGAATTGGCTTTGGAGGGGGTCAGGGTGCGGCGTGGGGTGTGGATATCTACAGCGGGGGGGGGGGGCTGAGCTGCGCCGAAGTGGAGGAGGATCTGAGCTCTTCCGGGACCTCAGACCATTCTGAATGGGGGTATATACTGTTTACATTCAGCTCTTTACGAAGTATCCTACTCTTCTTTAAATCTTACATTTAAAAATTGACCAAATAACGCCTCTAACGGGTTTGAGAAAACCGTCAAGATGTTTACTATCAGACGCTCCTGGAGGGAGGGGGTCTGAATAAAATAGACCTTTATACACCTCGTGCGGTATCCTGGAGGGGGGTCTCAGCCAATCTGGCCGGCCCGCACCTCGTGCAATGCGATGCGGGCAACCTTTGGGCACTGCGGGGTTTCGTGACAGGAGTAAGATTCGAGCAAATCTCGTTAATGATCTCATCTCCAGCTCATTACAACTCTCCTTGAGATTTTACAAAACATTGAATGAGGATGTAGTGTTCTCAACCGTTTGTAGGCCATCATTCGCGGCGAAATGGCAGTATACGCTCTTGCGAATATTCGATATTACCTCTAAAGTTCGGCCGATTATTCGAAAACGAATATTATGATTTTCCGAATGGACCGAATATTCGAAAAAACGAATATTTTGATTTTCCGAATGAACCCAATATTCCAAAAAGCAAATATTTTGCTTTCCGAATGAACCGAATATTCGAAAAAACGAATATTTTGATTCTCCGAATAGACCGATTATTCGAAAAAAACGAATATTTTGATTCTCTGAATAAACCGAATATTCGAAAAAAAGAATATTTCGATTCTCCGAATACACCGAATATTCGAAAATTCGAATATTTATTCGAATATTATTCGATTCGGTCCAAAGTATAATATGTATATAAGATTATAAATTGTTGGGAACTACCAGATGGACCAGTTGCAATTTTCTCGGTTTTATATCCAGTGTGTTTTGCTGCGATGAATTTTTTCACATGTTTAGATTGACTGATCACCCGACCTCAATTTTCGGGTTACCGATTCAAATTCATTAATCCAAAAATTGTTCGGAATAATTCGAATCGAAATTCCAATTCATTCGGAGTTCACTATACTGTGCCAACGATTCCGGGCAACAGGTCAGGCATCGCGACCTTGTGACATCAGACTAAGAGAGATTACAAAGACACACTTTCAGCGCAGTGAAAGGAGAAGTATATATATATATATATATATATATATATATATATATATATATATATATATATATATATATATATATATATATATATATATATATATATATATATATATATATATATATATATATATATATATATATATATATATATATATATATATATATATATATATATATATATATATATATATATATATATATATATATATATATATATATATATATATATATATATATTGGGGGTGTGTATACAAGTCTGTTGGTACCTGCTCGTTGGTGCCCCTGCTTCTACTGAACCCAGCAGACGTTTGAGTGTACACAGGGAACGTTCGAGCGATATAGCGTGCACAACTATATCGCGAAAGTATCCCGCACATTGCATAAAGGTGTCGCCGTCCGGCACACTAAGGCCTCTGGTCCATAACACCTTAGGATCCGTACCTAGGAGTCATGGAGTCTTTGGCCACAAGCCACAATTTCGCCACCCTGAACTGTCGATCGCTGTCGAGTGATATCCAAAAACTGCGCTATCCAGACTTCTGAGCTATTTCCATGCACCGTTTGCTGCTTTGCAGTAAACCTGCCTCAAGGATAGACCCATCATCAGCGTCGGAGAGTACACCATCTATTGCGGTAACGCTGACGATATGAAAGTGGGAGGCTGTGCAATAGCTGTAAGGAAGGATTTCAATAGTATGGTCAAGGAGTTCGGCTCAACGTCGTGCCGGAATGCATTCGTACGACTGCGGGATCACAGAGGATTCAATCTGTAGATAGTGAGTGCTCATGCGCCCACTGAAACCGCCGAAGACAATTCGAAGGATGCGGTTTATGAGGAACTCAATACGTTGGTAGCCAGGCTACCTTGTCAACATGCTGTTGTCGTGGCGATTGACGCAAATGCGAAGATGGGACTTGATCAGGAATCCGAAGAACTCGGTAAATGGTTCTACCCAGTGCAGCAAACATCGGACAATGGCAACCCCCTTGTCGACTTTGTGAACGCAGTGGTCTGATTATTGCATCGACATTCAAGAGGAATCATCGCCGCCATCAGCTTACGTGGCAGGGACCAACCCGGCTATCTCCAGAAGAGCAGCGGAAGCGGAAGATGACAACTTTGAAACTACAGCTTGACTATGTCCTGACGAGGAATATTCCAGTATCGGACATTCGAAGATCTAGAGCTGTGTGGGATGTCGCATTCGATTCGGATCATCGTCCTGTTCTGTTGAACTTCACTGCGAGGATTCATAAGAGGAAGCGAGGGGCTCAGCCTCTCCAGAGGATTGACATGACAAGCCTCAGAGATGAAGAGTGCAGAAGGAATTTCCGACAACGCGTTTCTATTCACATCGGAGTACGGACTAAGAAGAAACTTTGCGACGCGGATTCTTTTGTCAAATGCATCCAGGACGCTTCGAAAGAGGCACTCCCGGTTGTACAGCCTAAGAAGAAGTTCGCCTACGTCTCAGAAGAAACAACATCTACCTACAACAGAGTATGTGCTCTCCGAACTGCAGGAAACTTCGTGGAGGAGAAGCGTCTGAGGAGGAAGTTGCGTCGGCAGCTTCAAAGTGACCGCGAACGAGGGTGGACGTGTAGAGCTAAGGAGTTCGAGAAGGCTTGGGAGGAGAAGAATCCGAAGAAAGCCTACACGTTGCTGCGACAGTATAGCGGGAAGATGAAGAGATGTTCTCCTGTCTTGAACACTACCAATGGAGTTGCAGTTGGTGATGCGACGCTGCCAATATGGAAGGATTACTTCAGTTCACTACTGAATCGTCCAGCGCCATCAGTACCTGAGCTCCCGCATGTTCAGAGAGCACATTACGATGTCAGTGAGGAACCGCCGACTGAGTCTGAAGTTTTGGATTGTGTCCGGAAAATGAAGAATGGAAGGCAGGTGGAGATGACAACATCACTGCTGAAATGCTAAAGCTCTTCCTCCGTCTGGGATTCGTGAAATGACCAACACCATCCGTGCCATATGGATGAGCGAAAGGATACCCGATTCGTGGAGACATGCGATCATCGTACCTCTTCACAAGAAGCTATCCGTCACGGATCCTAAGAACTACAGAGGAATCTCTCTACTTCGTGTCATGTACAAGGTTTTAGAACGTATCATTCTCGAGCGACTTATCAAACATCGTGAAGGAACGACCAGAGATGAGCAAGCCGGTTTTCGACCTGGAAGATCGACCATCGACCAAGTGTTCGTCGTGAGAAGAGTAATTGAATCGTGGCAGCGGTTTTCGAAGCCGTTACAGCTTGCTTTTTTGGACTTTGAAGCCGCGTTCGACTCTCCTCTTCGTGATCGATTGCTCAATGCTCTGCGAGCAGATGGAGTCCCGGAAAAGTATGTTCGGTTAATCGAGGACATGAACAAAGGAACAACAGCAGCAGTTCGTACACCTGTCGGATTTACGTCAGCTTTCGAGGTGAAAACAGGAGTAAGGCAAGGAGCCGTTGCAGGACCTTTTCTTTCAACTTCGCCGTTGATGACATCATGCGTAGAGTTGCAGAACAGTTTCCTGCGGATGTGATCCTAACACCATCAGGACGCTCCTTGTCGACCTGGAGTACGCCGACGACATTGTGTTATTCGCTGAAAACAACGTAAAACTGCAAAGGATTGTGAGCCTCGTTTCGAAGTATGCCGCAGCCTATGGACTTCGTCTTCGTCCCGACAAATGCAAGCAGATGTGGGTCTCTCAGAGGCCTTCAACTGGAGTTTGTGTGGACGGACAACGTATCGAACTGGTGGACGATTTCTGTTATTTGGGCTGTTTGCTGAAGAACGATGGTAGTTATGCAGCGGATATTCGACAACGATGTGCGAAAGCTACGTCTGCATTCAATTCTCTAACCAAGTGTTTGTCGTCTACCACCATCGCGAAGGAAGTCAAGTTGCGCGTCTACCTATCCGCTATTCGCCCTATCATGATGTACGGATCGGAGACGTGGGCAGCACCGAAAACGCAGATGGAAAGGTTGGATTGCACGGAGAGGAAGCTTTTTAGGCGTTTGCTTGGATATTTCTGGCCGCGTGTATGCCATAATGAAGACCTTTACAATGAAATCGACGCAGTACATCAACGCTTGACACGAGGGAGGTGCCAGCATCTCCTAACGCCATCTCAAGCAGCAATGGAAAGTCGACTTCGACTGCTCGGGCATATGCTAAGAAGAACGCCGGATCGTCTCGTACAACACGCTTTAAAAATGCTTCCAAATCCTGTCTGGAAACGGCCACCTGGGCGTAGGCGAAAGTTCTGGACGGATGTGGTTAAAGAGGATTTAATGTCACTCGGCATCGAAAGACAGTTCAGGCGCGATGTTTCGTTTCGCAGGAAATGGAATAGTGACAGCTGGATGGAATGTGTTCAAATTGTGGCTGAAGACCGTGAAAAATGGACACGGCTGACTACTAGGACGGCACACCTCGGTGAAAATGCGGAATGACCGCGTCAGGCGAAAGCCAACCGATTAAGTCGAGTAAGTCAATATATATATATATATATATATATATATATATATATATATATATATATATATATATATATATATATATATATATAGTGCGTTCGGAAATGATAGGGGCACCCCTAAAAACCACAGCCTTTATGTTTAAATTGCATGCGGCGTTCGGTAATGCTCATAAATGAATTCAGCAAGGTAAATAACCTATGTTCACTTGTTTCTATAACAATAGCATAATAATGTAATATTTTATTTCAAATTATTACATTATTCGTCGTTCGGAAATGATAGGGACACTATCAAAAAACAAAAATTATCAAACAAGGATTAAGACATATGATATAGTTCCGCAATCGCGTTCAGTCCGCAAAGTCTCATTATCACAATCGTAGGAGCGAAGCGGTTGTTTTGAGAATGATTTCTTCATTTTCATCGTTGATTTTTCTTTAATCCGCTTCGCTTCTACGATTGTGATAATGAGGACTGAACGCGATTGCGGAACTGAACTATACATGAAATCTAATATGATATCGCACCTCCAGAGTTGGAAATCAATTCAAAAATTCTATTCGGCATAGAAGTGATCAAATTGGATATCACATTTTTATCCAAATTTCTCCAGGCTTCGAGTACAGCGGCCTTTAGCCCGTATACGGTCCCATACTGCTTGTTATTCGCGTAAATCTGGCGCACAATTATGCCCCAGATATTCTCTATCGGGTTGCAGTCAGGACTACACGCGGGCCATTCCATCACGCGAACTCGGTTTTGTTGAAGCCACGCTTTTGTGGATCTGGAGACATGGACCGCAGCGTTATCTTGCTGGAAAATGTAGCGTTGACGCCTGTTTCCAGTGAAGAACGGCAGAAGATGCGCACGCAATGTTTCTTGATACTCCTTCGAATCCATCCGGCACGAAGTGAAGGCGATTTCCAAAACACCTCCGCTGCAGAATGCTCCCCAACACATCAGCGAACCGCCTCCGAAACTTCTTCGACTAAATACCATCGGATTCTTGCGAACATCTCTCCAGTAGCATCGAGCACCGTCAGGTCCATCAAGGTTAAACTTCTTTTCGTCGGAGAAAATTACCTGGAACATGTCGCCTCAATCTTTTTAAATTTTATCGGGTTTTTAGAGAATCCCATACCTCTGACCAGTCTGTTGCCATGTTGTTCCTTGCAAACCGGAGTCGAGCTACATTGTTGGCTTCTGAGAGTGATGGAGCCTTCTTCATCACGGACCATGTTTTCGTCTGCGTTTACGACGCTCCAAACAGTAGTCTTCGACACATTGAGCGGCAACTGAGCCCTCATTTGGTTGAGAGACAGACTAGTGTTTGAGCAGAGTCGGCTTATCCTCCGTGCATCCCTGCCGCTGACCTTTCTTGAGCGTCCAGGACTCTTCGCCAAGCCGTAGGAGTCTGGATCTCGTAGGAACTGGCTGATGCAGTTGGGGGAACGTCCGAGCTGGGAGGCAATCAGACGTTGGCTCAGCCCGGCAGCGTTGAGGGCACGTATTTGGGCTTGTTCGGAAACAGTAAGCGATGCACCTCGGCCCATGATTGGAATAAAGATGTTAGGTGTCCTCGTGCTGCGTTCATATAGTGAACTTGTAACGGGAAATTTTGTTCGAAGTGATAAATTCCATTTTTTGCAAGGTGTCCCTATTATTTCCGAACGGTGAAATTTTTTAAACGTAAAAAAAAATCTTATGAAATTAGGCACGGTTTCAAGGAAGTTGCGAAAAGAGGTTTTTTATCACGCTGA
Organism: Aplectana chamaeleonis; assembly: GCA_029168955.1. Taxonomy (NCBI): domain Eukaryota; kingdom Metazoa; phylum Nematoda; class Chromadorea; order Rhabditida; family Cosmocercidae; genus Aplectana; species Aplectana chamaeleonis. Next base: position 457,250 of record JAPDOI010000375.1, on the reverse strand, counting down.
ATTCATTGATGAACAGTATTCATCACCATTCCCAGAAATTTTTTGAAAATCTCATTTTTTAGAGGTGTCCCTATCATTTCCGAACGCACTGTATATATATATATATATATATATATATATATATATATATATATATATATATATTTATTTATTTATTTAATTATTTATTTACTTATTTATTTATTTATTTATTTATTTATTTATTTATTTATTTATTTATTTATTTATTTATTTATTTATTTATTTATTACACGAGCAAGCTCGTGTGGAATCATATTAAAGGCACTGTTCGCGATAAACTTCAGCCTCAAATTCTCCACGACAAACGCTTCTCGTGGCTCTCATAAGCAGAACAGCGTCGAAAAAACGGGACGAAAAGCTACCCAGGAAGCGTAAAACGGCTTAGAAAAGTGGGCAAACCCCGCCGCTGTGGGCAAGTCCCACCCCTTTCCGCCCCTCGACGTGAACAAAGGAACACTCTAAATCGTGAGTTGAGCGATGGTTTCCGATCAAAAGCCCCGTTCGTCCCTTCAATCTCAACTTCTCTCTTTACTCAGGTCAGCTCGCATACATTGGCTGCAAGAGACGGAAGTTACAAGCCTCGGACAACTCGTCCACCGTGCTTCCCTAGCTCATTTTTTTGAGGGACCATAACTCCGTTCCCAGAAGGTCTTGTACGATTCCAGAGACATCATTGGAATCAGAATGGGACCGTTCTCAAGATAGGCGAAAAAACAGAGAAGGGATTTCTATCGCGAGCAGTGCCTTTAAAGATGAAAGAAAAACGGTAAAAGTCGTAAATCATACAAAGCTATTTCTCATCAACGACACATTATAAGAGTACGTGTCAACAAGACTCAGCAGTAGCAGCAAACAACATCAACATCGGTCATGGATCTAGGTTAATACCCAATCATTTTTTGAAGGCTCGAATATCGATGGGTGGCACAGATTTTTTGAATAGATCGAAGTACTCTCGCCCTGCTCTAAGGGTAAAATAATGAAATCTGCGACTATGTTTAGCGCGAGGTAGGATATATTTTGTTTCTCCTCCTCTAGTGATAGAAGTTCTCAAAGTACAAAACTGCCAAAGATGAGGACCGCATGCACCAGTGAGGATTTTATGAAAAACTATAAGATCAAACCTCCTCCTTCTAAAGCGAAGAGTATCCAAAGAAAGATTCGCATTTCCTTCAGGAGCAGATGGTATTCTATCATAACGAAACCCGAGAACCCTAGTCATAAGCTTGCGCGTAAAACTATTCTGAACCTGTTCAAGAACTTTAATCGATTTAGCTTTGTAAGGACTGAATATCGGAGTACCATATTCCAAAATCGGTCTTACATAAGTTTTGTACGCATGTAGCAAAAATGTCGAATTCCTGGTTGTCAGCACTCTGAGCATTTTGTGCACCATCCGAGTTGCCTTACGTGCGATTTCGTCAGTAAATGTTCTGATCCCTCACAAACAGGGCTGTGCGGAAATCATTTTCAAGATTTTCGGAAACGGAAACGGAAGAAAAATGGCTGAAAATCGCCGGAAACGGAAATCCGGAAACGGAAACGGAAGTGAACTAAAAATTATAGTATGATCAAATGGTAGGTTTCGTCGCTGCTCATGGCATGCCGATGTAAGCTCTGGTACAGCTGTAATGACCTGTTGATTTAGATTATCACCAGCAGCCGAGCGGTGGGCCTCGGCGAAATATAACTAGTGATAAGGAGGTTTCGGCGAAAAAGCCACCGCTCCGCACTGTGATAACCGAAAACATGAGTTCACTTGGAATGAAACAGAGTCTACTTCTGTAGCTTGTGATCTCAATCTATTTCCTTAAAGGCAGTGTTCACGATGAAAAAAGTTTTCGAAATTCCACTTGGATTGTGTAGTGGAGGGACACTCTGTAACGTTAGCGTCGAAAGAACGCATGAAAACGAGCCAAAGAGAGCCCCAAAAGAGCCCGAAGTTGCAACTTCGAGAGCATTGAAACCCCCAAAACCGCATCACACGCCCACCGACGTGAACAAATGAATGCTCGAGATCGTGAGATGAGCGAAGATTTTCAATCATTAGCCCCGTTCTTCCCTTCATTCTCAGCTTCTCTCTTTACTCAGGTCAGCTCGCATAGATCGGCTGCAAAAGGCGGAAGTTACAAGCCTCGGACAACTCGTCCACCATGTTTCCATAGCTCAACCTTTTAGGGACCATACCTGCGTTCACAGAAGGTCTTGTATGATTTCAGAGACACCATTGGAATCAGCATGTGGCCGTTTTCAAGATAGGCGGAAAAACAGAAAAACGATTTTCATCGTGAACATTGCCTTTAAAGGAAGTGGTCACGATGAAAAAAGTTATTGAAAATACTACAAAAATCATCTTAGATTGAAAACAGCTCAAAAACTATGAAGGTAGCGCGGTAAAAAACGGGCTAGAATTAGAGTTATTAAAACCCTAAATTCCCAGCTCGTGCACACGTGCACAGAAAGATCACAGTCTCATGCCAAGCAGTCGAAAATCATCGACACTCAGAGGAAGAAATAAATGCAAATTTACCTAATAAAACAGTTGAACAATAAAAACAAGCACTTCAGTCAATGTTTTTGACTAGATGTGTACATAAATCTGAAGGCTCATTGATTGAAATTCAATTTCAAGCCAGCTGATGTTCTTGATGTTAGAGATCATCGATGCCGATGATGTGGGGTGGACTCGTCCACCATCAAAAGACAAGAAAGTTCAGGCTTCAAATTTGGCCCTGAACAGCGTTTTTTTCGCGATTTTTTCTTATAGCTTCTTCTACTCTATACCCACAGAAGGGTTTAGAGAGGAAAAGAAGACTAGCATAATTGAGCGCGACCACTGCCTTTAAGCACCAGTGGGGCTACGGTCTGGAACTGCAAGCGAGCCGAGCACAAATAGATTTGAAGCATGAGAGGAAGACGTGCTGCTGATGTAGGTTCTCCTAATGCGTTGAAAATAGGTCTGCTCAAGCAACTCCTCTTCTAGAGTGCTGCTGATCTCTCTGATGTCGCCCGCATATGGCACCCACCATTGTTGATAGAGCAGTTGCCCGTTTGAGGCCAATCCCAGAAGGTGATCTTAAGTACTCAATTTTGCGGATATCAGTTTCGGACGCCGAAAGGGTGGTCCTTAATGCGCATCATGAGGAAAGATTTGTATAGTGTACCGAGGCGAGGATGATGCCTTTGTTGAGTACCTTGGCGAGGTTGGCGTCCTGGCTGCGGGCCATTACAAGGATCGCGACTTTAGCTCCGGTAGGAACAGGTGGTGGCTCAAAGACTCTCTTCAGTCGAATAACGTGCTGCTGCTAGCAGCACATGTAATGAGGGGTCGCACTCCGGGCCGACATCGAGTTGAACCTCTCGTGGTCAGCAACATGTGCTGCTAGCTGCAGCACAAACTGCCGAGGAGAAGTGGTCGAAACCCAGCATGCGTTAGCAGCACGTGCTGCTGAACACGACGAGCTGGGAGCTATGGCGAGCAAATTCTATGGCGCTGAAGTTAAACCCCGCGAGTGTGTGAGTAGCTGGAGAGACGATGAGGTAAAGTTTCTACCTCTCTGGTCCCTCAATCGGAGGACTCGATTGTTAATAAGTATGGTATTGATGCATGAAAGGGTGATGGCCAGCCAATAAATCAGCGCTTCGAAAAGTTTTTGATAAAGAGTTGTAAAGGCAAACTGTATCGGTTTTCAACTGAGATGAGACTGCTAACCACGGTTCTACTGCAAGATAACCCCACTTACTCACCCGCGCAACAGTACCTAAAGTATGCCTTCTGTAGCCGTCAAGGTCAAGCCCACATTAGGGTCGTCCTGTGCGTTGGTGGAGGGGGGGGCCGTATACCGTGTGGCGGTTGGAAGGAGCGGGACACCGATCCAAGCTATCAGGATTAGACTCACTCTGTGATGATCGCAGAGGTACAGCGGTTTGGTGCACTGGGGAAGCTAGACCATTCAACTTGTAGTACTATTTTCTTCCGTTTCCGGGCCCGAAAACCCGAAAACGGAAACGGAACGGAACAGCTCAAAAAGTACCGGAAATACGGAAACGGAATCGGAAACGGAACAGTTCCGCACAGCCCTGCTCACAAACTTCTCAGTCTGGGGCCGTGTAAACTGGGTACATTTAGTATGTTAAGAAAAAAGAGCATATACCGTTGCACCTAAGAAGGATCGCATGAGTCACATAAGGTGCATCCGAATGAGAATGGCGGCCCATGCGGCAGGCGTGCTTGGCAGGCGGCCGTCGCGTTCGCCGCTCTCGGACGAGCATGCCAAATGTACATAATGTACATAAAGTCAGTCTTCCACCTGGGCAGAGAGCGATTCTGAAGTAGCTATGTGGAATGTTTTCAACTGCGCAGGAAATTTCTCACCAGAAGATACTATTTGATAGGCGTAGTACATATGTACTGTCATTATCGGAGCAAAGTTTCTATCCGTGCTTGCGGACTACCGCTGTTGCATCACGCAACAGGACGTTAATCGTGCCGGGACCACGTAGTCCTGGCACGATTAACTTTTGCACCAGCACGATCATCATCGTGTTGCGTGCCAGGACTACGTGGTCCCGGCACGATTAACGTCCTGTTATGCAACAGCGGTTGCCGCCAGGTACAGACCGGAATTTCGCTTCGATAACGACAGTAAGCACAGTACGGCACCATCCAATTTGTTAATGTTGTAACTGCCGACGAGACTTCTAACAAACTGCGGCAGTTCATAGATCAGAATCATAGGTATTGGAGGATTCTGCAGGAATTCAACGCATTTCAGAGACCACTCATGATTTGTCCCATTTGTTTCTATCATACTCGATATCCTGCAAAACTTGATTGTGGGCTGCAGATGATGTTCGTTCAATGACGCTGCATGCTTCGCCGTAAGCAGAGCGGATAATGATGCCCGAGAAGCGGTAGGCAAAGAAACCCAGAAGACAAGCCTGAATCTCAGTCCGAATAAGCCCTCCCAAAGTCCAGCCAAGTGCGTGGAGACTTTCTGCGCTTCTACCGAGTCCAAATCACAAGAACCGCCGCACATTTTTATAGTGCGTTGCCTATTTGAGTCGCGACAGCTTCTAGGCGGGAAAGAGCACTTCGAGCATCAAATCATTTATGGAAAGACAATTAAGTGCTCTAAAATTTCACAATCTTATCTTTAAAAAAGTTGGAACCCTCTCAAGCAGTAATGAAGAGCATTTGAAAAACTCCGATAATGAGCTGATGGTGTCGGTCTTTCATCATAGAAGGCGTTTCTTAGTAATCGGAAGTCATATGCAATGCTGGCACTTGATATGTAGAGTGCATGTACATATGTTACGATTCAATAACGAGGATTACGAGGATTAGGAAGCTTCAAAGCAATATGAGCGCTAATAGGGCCTTCAGAGAAATGACGTACTCGTTTCCTTGGAAGCCTAAGTGTGGATTCAAGGCTTCTCCAACCAATCACAGATAACGGCCTTTTATCGCTGCAAACAGAACGCCTTTGCCTTGCCCTAAACGACCTCGTAAACCTTGGCTTGCTGCTTGAGTGTGCGTGTTGGCACAATAAATATTCTCCCTGATGGATGGATGCTATGATACATTTCACAATATTGGGAGCAAGCAGAAAGCCAATACTTATTTTCATGTATCATCTCAGCCAATTTTAGAAACAAAAAAACTGTTGAAGAGCTTCACAGAGCTGAAAAGACAAAAATTTTAACTTCAATCATGTGTAGATCTCTTAGGCAAAATATTTCTTTGAGCATACAGCACACTACACAATCAGTGATGAATGAGAGGAAGACCAGAATACTTCAGAATAGTAATGCCGTATAGTTCAATTCCGGTGCATGGTCAAGCACTGGTCGGGGCAAACAAGTGCTTAGGATAATAGAAATCGCTGTTAACGCATGTTGTATGTTGCAATGAATATGTTCCACTTCTGACTTCCCAATTTTGTTTTACGGATGGCTCTGACCGGATAATTATCTGAATTTCATCTATATTATTGAAATTTTTATCCTAAGAGTATTCAGTTGGTCAAATATTAGAAAAGTACCAGTCGATCCCCTATGTACTTCTGCACCCTTTCTAAAATTACATGAGTGCCATATTTTCAATGTCCGCAATATGATTATTTCTTCTTGTTAGAAAATTACCTAAACTGGCGTAATCTACAGTACCGAGCATATTTTTTGCAAAAAAAGCGTTTTGCGGCATTTTTTGCGCTCACAAAGTGCCTCAAAGTCACAACTTGCGTCAAAGTGGTCCAATTTCAATTTTGAAGTCATTTCTGGATCGCTTTCATTTAGTCCCATACGATAGTGTTACAAAATGATAGATTCAACTCCAGAAGTTTATCGAAAAAATGCATATTTGCACCTCTACACCCCTCATTATGAACTGATCAGACGGTCATGAGAGCAGAAATCTCTCATGTTTTGATCTGTGGTCGACGTGAATTTTTGAAAGAGATACTCATTTTTCAACGAAATTCCGGAGTTATGAGGGCCTTCTACACATACCATAACATTCGTCTCACTGAGGGGAACACGAAAACTACCTGAAAAACTCCTTTTGTCAATTTCGAGGTGAGTTATTGCGATGCGGCGCTTTGTGAGCGCAAAAAACGCCGCAAAACGTTTTTTTTTGCAAAAAATATGCTCGGTACTGTAGAGCACGACAGCGGAAATTCGGCGCTATGCAGTCAGTTTCGACAGAGAGAGTGGAAACATTTTACACACTTGAATTAGCATTCGAACTGCTTAACAACATTGGGTTACTTCCGCAGCAACGAATATGGGTTTTCTCGCAAATTTGAGAGCAGAAAACCACTTCGATATGAGTTTTACAGCATAAAAATGTTGCTCTTTTAACGGAAACATGGCGCCAAAAGACCCCGCCTCTAAGAAATCTCCCCAAAAATTAGCCGCGGAATGCCTACAGTTTACCGCAATGTTAAAAGGACATAGTGCGGTTGCGGTCACACACTAAAACTACGGTGGAAGACGCCTAATTTGATTATCGATCGACAGCACAGCTAATTTTCTCTGTAAGTTACGGTTTCTCTCGTTTGTTTCGGCATTAATTTTGTTTCTAACTGTTTGAATATTGCGAATACTTAGTGCGTGAGGGAAATTAGCCGTTTGTTAGGGCCTCGAAGTTCTCTTTAATTTCTGTTTGGAATTCGAAAAAAAACGGCAAATTCCTCTCGCACACCAAGAAAATCCCCTATTCGTACGTAATAATATAAGAGTCGGAAACAAAAGTAATGCCGAAGTGAACAAGAAAAAAAACAAAAACGGTAACTCACATCAAAAATCAACTGTGCTGTCGATCGATAACGAAATTAAGCGTCTTCCACCGTAGCTTTAGTGTGTGACCGCAACCGCATCATGTCCTTTTAACATTGCGGTAAACTGTACTTTGCGCTTGATAGCCGAGAACTAGTCAAGATTTATTGCATGCCGAAATTAACCGGAAATGTATTGTCTATTATCCCTTGCGAAACAAAATTGACAAAACCTAAACAGGCAGCAGCGACTGCTTATCCATACGTGTTCCATCACACTGTTTCGCCAATGGAAATGTTCTACGAGTTTAACCAAGTTTAAACGTACTAACTTCCTGCGTATTCAGCATGATAAACGATATGGCTAAACGGTCGCTGCTGCCTGTTTAGGAGGACCCAACAAAATTTCGGTCTGTAGTTGCGGAATACCGTTGTTGCAGCACGCAGCTCAAAGACAACGAGGTGCCGGCACAATTATCTTAGAGCTGCATGCTGCATCAACAGGTCTCCGCGGCTGCTAACCGGAATTTTAATCCGATAAGGGTAGTGCTCAAGACAGTAAACTCCTAATACCGAGCGGTGCCGATTGCCAAAAGGGCATGAAGTTATTATACCAGTTGCACTTCTGTATCAGGCCGATTGACTCATACTCTCAGGTGAGTGCAAAGCATTTTATGCCCCTGTTGCAAATGACACCGCTAAGTACTTCTCGTCTGGCGTTCAAGGCATCTCAAACGCCTTTGGAAAAACAGCTTAAGATGCTGCGGTGGGCCACGTCAGAAAACCAAAAGAGCTGCTCAATTTAGAGGTGCCTCCGCTTGTACCTGTAGTTCCTCAGGCCTCGCAAAAGGTGAGGCTGACAACTTGGTTACCAGGAAAGCTCGCACCTTCCTGCATTTAATTTTGAATGAATACATAACATGTATGCCTCTACATCAATTGTTGTCTAGTGAATGAACTGGGCAGCGGCGGTAGATCGCCGTCTGCGATCAAAACCCTATTGGCACGTAGCGCTGCGAAATCTTCAATATCACAAATTTATTTTATTTATTTATTTATTTGTTTATTTATTTATTGAATACGCTGCTTAAGGCACACGTAATATAAAAATATGGATAACTAGAACAGGAGTGGGAGGCATGGAAAGCGAGTATTGGTATCACAGTTCTAGTAACTCAACAGCTTCTTCCCTGCAAGGCGTTTGAAATTCAACAGAGCACCAGGAATGCGCAGTGGAGTGACGCTAAGATTCAAAGAAACAAAGGTGGATCCAGCTCTATTATACATGTGAAAGAAGAGGCTCTCGTATTGCTTGTGGGAGCAGAATACGAGATTTTGTGAGTGCTTCCCCTAGTTCTAGAGCGAACTAGCCTGAAAAATTTTGATACGTTAGTTTTCATGAGCCCTGATAAAATTTTGAAGACTACGCATGCATCATAGAGTCGTCGGCGAGAGTATAAGGAATGCAGTTTAAGCTCTCTATTCCTGTCTTCTGCATTGGGTATGCTGTTATAAGGCCCTATGTTAGCTCTGATGTATATTCTTCGCGTAAAGTTGTTTTGAATTCTTTCCAATAGTAAAACATCTTTACGCTTCTGTGGTGAGAAAACGGATGTTCCGCTTTCTAGAATGGGCCTGACATATGTTTTGTAAGCTCTTAACAAAACATTCTTATCTCTGACAGATAAGGCTTTAAAAATGAGGAAAGCTCTGGAGGAAGCTTTGCTGTACAGAAATCTTAGGTGATCTGAGAAGTCCAGTTTGCTGCTATAGTGAAAGCCCAGGTCTTTAACAGAGGATACGAAATTCAGCACATGACCACCGAAATTGTAAGTGCATGGCAATCCAGATACTCCTAATCTCATGAAAACTGTTTTTTCCGGAGCCAAGGGCAATTTCCATTCATACGACCAATCCAGAATTTTCTCCAATGCACCTGCAATCATATTCTGATCCTCTTCATTGCCAACCTTTTTATAAATTTTAATATCATCAGCAAATTGCTTGCACGTTACACCACAACGCTCAAGAAGACCGGGAAGTTCTGAGCTGTAAACAGCAAACAGAATGGGAGACAATACCCCTCCCTGAGGTACACCACTTCTCACTGACCTGACTGAAGAAAATGTTGTGTTTATTTTTACTTGGAAACTTCTTCCTGAGAGATAATTTTTTAGCCATCTAATGACCAAGGGATGAAATTTGAGCTTAGTCAATTTATACAGCAGTTTGGAGTGATCAACTCGATCAAATGCTTTCGAAAAATCAAAATACACCACGTCACAGCACTTTCTCGAATCCAGATATTCCGTCCAGTCATTAATGCATTCGAGTAGGTTCGTCTCCACTGATTTCCCAGGGACAAACCCATGTTGGTTCGGTGGAATAATTGAATTTTCTTCAAGATGACTCATTATGCGCTTCTTCAGTCCTTTCTCAAATATTCTACAAAGCTGTGATGTAATGCTTACAGGTCTATAGTTATCAACCAAGGATGCAGGTTCCTTTTCTAGCAGCGGTGTTACAAATGAATGTTTCCAACGAAGAGGCACTTCAGAATAACAAATCGATTGGTTGAAAATATATGTTAAAGGACCTGTAATTACATGGGCAATATTTTTCAAAAAAATGGCCGGTACAAAGTCTGGTGTGATTGAATGAGTTGGCGGCAATTTAGACAAGAGTTCATACAAGAAAACCTCCTCAAACCACGGGAACCCAGCCATTTCATGGCCAACGGAGGGCTCGTAGATTGGAAAATTATCATCTCTTTCAGTGTAAGCATCTTGAAATTTATCAGCCAGTAGCTCCGCCTTATCTTGATCTGTAACTGCAATAGAATCCCCCTTTCTCAAACCCGAAATCCTGCAAGAAGTCGAAAGTTTCTTGTTGATATATTTGAAGAAATCCTTTTGTCCCCCTAGCAATTATTTTGGCTTCCAAATTTCTGTTGTACTTTTGCAGGCGAAAGTCAAAATCTTGCGTAAAATCTTGGAACCTAGCCCAATCCTCCTCCCGATTCGAACTTCTAGCTAAATTAAATAAGCAGCTCCTATGTTCAGCCATGTTTTGAAGATAAGAGGGCAGAAAACACTTGGAAGCCCTTACACGCTTCAAAGGCACAAAACAATCAATAGTGTGTTGTAGTATGGCTAGAAACATCTCGTATTTTTCTTGAAAGGAACTTGCTGATTCAAAGGAACTTTGCCAATCCACCGACCAAAGATAGTCACAAATGATTGAATAGTCACACCCTCTGAAATGCCGAAAAAAGGTGATTGCAGGCTCAGAATATGAAGCAGATAATGAGAAACTGAGGCTGATATGGTCACTGGAGCCAACAGGTGGTTTAGAAATAACATTTTTCACCAGCGCAAGGTCATCTGATAAAATCAAATCAAGAATGCTGTCGCCTCTTGTGGGATTTTTCACAAACTGATGTAGACCATGGCTCTCTACCATATCCGCAAACGTACGCGCCAATGACGACATCGACTTATTTTTATCTTCCCAGTCGATATCGGGATAGTTAAAGTCACCTAGAACAACCGCTGAATGTTCACAAATAATCAAATCGCTGATAGAGTTTGAAAGTCTCTCGTTCAAGGCTGCAGGGCAGGATGGGGTTCTGTAAACTGCAATGAGTCGTATTTTATGGCACTCCAAAATTATATCAAGCGCTAAAATCTCAAAACCATCGGGAACACATTCAGACAAAACCTCCGTGAAACCCATATCATTTCTCAGGAAAACAACCACGCCTCCACCCTGCCTTCTGATTCTATCACAACGCAGTGCCTGGTAGTTGCTATTGAGATAAGATAACAATGCAGATAGTGAATGAGATGAGTTTAGCCAAGTTTCAGTGAAGACAAAAACATCATAGTAGTCGCTCAGCACTAAGTCAATGTGACTTGCATTTTTTGTAATTGATCTCACATTTGAATAAAAACACGTGATATTTCTATTACTGGAACGCGAAGCCACATCACCTAGTTTAAAGAATGATGAGGAGTCCTATCACCCGGTTGGAGGTTTAATGAACTTCCTTGCGTGCACATGGTAATCGCGCTTTCCGAACTCAGGTGAACCGCTCCACCACCAGCGAGGGAAGGTGAGCTATAGTCCCCTTGGTCAGAACTAGCCCGAAGAACCTGTACAGCTGGAGTTGAGGAGTTAGTATTTCTACGATTCAAACGCTCCTCTCGACGCCGATTCAGCTCCGCTTTAGTCAGGGATTCCCGAAGGAATACTCCTTTCCCGAAGGAGAACCATAGCCGAGAAGCTCTCTTTACCGCTAGTTTTTGGAAGCAGTACAAGGGAGTACAACCTTCAATAATCTACGTGTGCTAGAATTGGGATCGCCTAACCTAAACACAGAAACTGGAGAGCACTCTATATTGAGATGAGATAGAACATTCATAACGCTACTCCAGTCATACCCGAGCCTTGAAGAAATCTCAGGATGTCTTGATTCGGGTATGCCACCAATGATAACAGATCTTAATCTTTCACACTCATGAAAATCATTATTCTGAGAGGGAGTGATGTTTGTGGTTGAACTCGGTTCAAGAGGTGAATCAATGGCATTGATAAGTGAGTTAAGGGGAATGCCTAGCCGCTGACGGAGCAGAGCATTCTCCTCACGAAGGCTATCTCTCTCACGACGAATCATGACAAAATCGTTCGTGAGCACATTGAATGCGTTCTTGATGCAGTCTGGCACTGTTGTCGACGAGTTGACTTCTTGAATAGCAGCATCCAACCGTGAGATACCATTTGACGAGTGCAGTTGCGTTGACGGAATGGACTTATGTGTCCCCTTAACATGTGAGCGCAGTGGTGAGTTCATCATTAATTTTAGGCAGAAGTGGTCCAATAGACCTGGTGAGACGACCGAATAAGCAAGCACAAAAACTGATCACGGGTCGTTCGTGATCGACGCAGATCGCTAATAAGTTCCAAGAAATCCACACACCAAAATCGGAAGTCGTTCACCTATCAAGGTGGCAAGAGCCGATAAGTCCAGTTGAAGATACCCTTTTGCCACGAAGGGAAACGCAGGTCTTCTTGTCTTCTTGATACAGTCGTAGATCTCCTCGCTGATTGTAGACCTCACTGCTGACGAGGCTATCCAGGAATGGCCAGAGACGAATCGGAGAGAGCAGCTTCCACCGACCTTGCACGGTCAACGCATGAAGTCTTATGATTCGGGAAGTCTCTGCTAGGATACATTCATCATAAAGACCGAGCAGTTCTTTGACAGAAAATAAGCAATGGTAGAAATAGGGGAACAACCGCCCCGCTTACAAAAGGGCGAGATAAAAGCTGCGTTGCGGCTTCTGAGGGACATGATACTAATCAGGGTTGTGCGTGATTGAATATTATGATTTCGTAAATCGTAAATCGTAATTTTTCAATATCTTCGTAACTCGTGATTCTTAAATCGTAATCCGTGACTGATAACGAGTAATGAGCCCACACATAGCCTAACCCACCCTCATTCCATGTGGAAACACATCAGTGCTGAGTTGCTTTCATATCGGAGAAGATTTGAGGTTGGGTCTCAGAATAACAATGTTTTGAGCAGTTCTTTGAGAAATTTCCAGTGTACATTTGTGTAATAGAAACCATTTAGATACACAAAAGGAAATTTTTAAGCTTGATCAAGTGCCAAACCTGTGCCACGTTCTGCCCCTCTTTTGAATTCAAAAACATGAAAAATCCTTTTTTTAGGCATCTTTCATAGTCCCCACCGCGAACGCGTCACGCGAGGGACGGGCGGGACGAGCGGTGGACTATGAAACTTTTAACCGCGCGGGAAGCGCGTACCGCCCGTCCAGCACCGCCATAGCGGCCCTGCCCAGACCGCAATAGCGATTTCACCATTTAAATCATTGATCTCTTCTCAGTTCGGCTCCAATCCGACATAGATAAATCTGGAATTATCCTACGCTACTATATTGACAAATGCAAGCCAGAAATTTCTGTGCATTTCACAGTTGAGGCCTAACTTTAACCGCTTCGCCATGGCTTTGTCGTCGGAGGTTTAGTATTTCCTTCCCGCTCTCCCCGCGCGTGCCGCGCTTGCCGTGAGGACTATGAAAGATGTCCTACCAAACACAGTTCATTGCCAGCCAAAGAGAGCAACACTGTGATTAGAGAAAAATTTGCGGTTCGAGAGTTCTACGCTATATTTGTCAAGGGACGACCCTTGTTTAAAGTGACACTTCCAAAAGGAATACATATACGTTTGCAAAACTACTTTTGATGCAGAAATGGAGTCTGCTCTCTACATTTGGAAAGCGCCACTCTGAACACATTTATGAGCGATCCTCCCATAAACATGGGTATGTTGGGGTGGAGACAGCATTCGGAGAGGTTAAGGTTGTTTAGGATTCTGAAATGAGAAAAGGTAAAGGTTTCCTAGAAATTTCTCAATTCAAAAACAAACAATTTCTTAATCTTATTTTTTTTTCATACAGAATTTTCTTCAATTATAGTTTTCAGAAACATTGAATAGCCCTTTTAAATAGAATGGTGACTTTGCAGCAATAATTTTTATTGAAATGTCTCGAACCAAATTTTAAAATTACCACTTTTCCTCTCTAAACTTACTTGCCTTCGGTGGTAGACACCTAACAAAGGTTTTTTTTGGAAACCCCGTGAAACTTCGTCTAATAGTGTTTTCGGATTGGAGGAATATTTCCCTGATCCTTCAGCGATTTTCAATTCACGGAATACGAGCTTCTTGATGGTTACTTCCTACCCGGTAAAGATGGACGCGTGGCGAGTTTGTTTTCGAAATCCACGGGAATTTCTGCAGCGAAGTGTATATTGGGTTCCAACTTATTTATAGTCTACAGCAATGGAAGTAGGACCTGGTGAGGTTAACAAAAAACTCGTCCTAACATACGGTGGTTTGTTAGTGGTACCACTCATTTTTCCGAAACAGGTGTGAGAGCTCGGTGAGTTTGTGTTTTCACGGATATGACTACATCTGTGGAAGCATTGAAAACAGGAGAAAATGTGAGAGTGGAAACAAAAACTCAGTCCGCAACCTCACCAGGTCCTACTTCCATTGCTGTAGACTATACCTCATAATCCAGCACCGTGATTCATGTCCATATCATATCGAGGAGGAATTCCTGTCCGCAGTTGCAGACAGCCGCTTTTGGAGCCCGCTACTTGAAGATAATCGTGCTGGGACGAAGATTAATCGTGCCAAGGTCTCGTGGTCCCAGCATGATTCTGTTTGCCCTATGTGTTGCAACAGCGGTTGTCTGCAACTGTGGACCGCAATTTCGCTCCGATATAGACAGTAGCTCCACAAAAACCTCTCCCTCGCTTTCGTCATGGGAACGAGAGCATTTCCTAGAGATAAACAATTGTGGAGCTCGGCTCCACCAAACTGGCTCGCTTATGAAGCAAGAAAAGTTTGGAACCCAACAATAAGTTTGAGCCGGTCGGTGTGAAAAGCGGAGCGGTCGGTTATACCGGATTCTCGTTTTCAACAACTATATTTCGTCATGACTGACCCCTCTGCTGCTGACTACGGCATGTCAGGGAAAGGTTCCAACAAAATTTCAACTTGGAAAGAATAATCGAATGCCAGGAATGCATGTTAAGGGTTAAATTTAACTGTGTCTAGATAGCAAATTCACATGGTTCCTTTGACCGCTTTTTCACGATTTGTTACGTTTTGTTACGATTCGTTACGATTTTGGGCCGAAATTCTTACATCATTAAAAAATGCCAAAAACGCCCATAATCCGTAATTCGTAAAGCGTATTTCGTGATTACGCACAGCCCAGATACTAACCATACACACATCATCTCAGAAAATCTGGAGATTGGAGCTCCGTCCGACAGCCGCCGGAGCCCTCGAGCAGCGGGACTCCGATCCCTGAAACAGACGGATCCACCGCCCGTGCAGCGGAGTTCGGTGGGGAGACTCCCTCAGCGGCCAAATTTGTCCTCCAAACAAGGGGTGTGCTTCTGCCTATCAAAGATCTACCGTTTTACGGGATTTACCGGCTTTTTTCGATAAATTTTCATTTAACGATTTCCTGACCTAAAGGTAGTATTCACAGTAAGAATACCTTCTCTATTTCTTCTATTCTGATCCGCCACGAGGTTGTTATGGATCTTTATTTTTCTGGCTAACGCGTTTCGGCGTCTGTCGCCTCCTTCAGAACCTTAAAGTGATCCAGTCAATTAAACAAAATTGCACGCACAAACACGCGTTCAACCGAAGTTGTGAACTGCTTCGGTTGCCGCGCGCAGACGGCGCCGTACCCCTCAGAGTCCTCACCTTACAATCGAACGCAATACCAATGCGCATACGGCCACAATCTAATACCTTTTCTGTTGTGGTAAAAGAGCGTTTCAAGCGAAGTCGCCACAACATTTATGACACGACTTGAGCAAATGCACCAATAATCAGTGACATCAAATGGACTCCTACTCAGACATAAGGGCGGACCTATCGCGCACAGAACTTGCCGAATAGTACTTACCGCGCTCAGGAACCGTTTTGACTGCGATCGAAAGCCCAGTTAGGACTTACCGCGAATAAACTCGCGGTCAGAGCGATTGCATTCCGGTGCTCGCGATACAACCGCTTCGCCATCCGGTCGGATCGCGCGCAAACACAGTAATAGGACTGATGTCGCACAAAAATCGGACTGACCGCGTTCAACCGTGAGGTGGTGTGTGTGGTGTGTTCTGGGCTGATTTGCGTCTCAGTTCACGCGCAAAGCTGAAATTCGAATTTGCGCGCTTCTTCATGGTGGAGTCCATTGTTTTGTATCTATCTGTACTTCATCACGGTTCTTTCTTATTGGTTCATTTTGATCTCGTATTCATTCATGGATGTTGTTTTTGTTGTTTGTTTTCGGAAGGAACAACAAAAACATTGTTGTTCTTTCTGATTTTCCATAAATTTCTCGCTGACGAATCGTGGGACCACCATAGCTGTTCTGTATTGCTTCCTTTGAAGTTTCCCCGTTGCGAGTCGTGGTGGGACCACCACAACCGTTGCATATTGCATCATTCAAACTTTCTCAGTGATAAATCGTGGTGGGACCACCGTGGGTGTTGCATATTGAATCCTTTGAGCTTTCTTCTTTTCGGATCGTGGTGGGACCACCTCATTTGTTGCGTATTGGGCCCTTTCAAGCTTCTCCGTCACGAATCGTGGTGGGAAGACCATAATAGTTGCGAATTGCGTCCTTTAAAGTTTCTCGGTTACGAATCGTAGTGAGACCATCGTAGTAGTTGCATGTTGTGTCCTTTAAAGTTTCTCTGTTACCAATCGTGGTGAGACCTCCGTAGCCGTTGCATATTGCGTCCTTTAAACTTTCTAAATTTTCTTCCTTGCCACTCGTGGTGGGACCCCCGCAGCTGTTGCCTATGGCGAAGAATACTACGTGGCCTTGAGCTGTGGCTCACTACGCGCTGCGGTCGCATTGCGGCGTCGCAATTAGAGCACGCTTAGCTCTGTTTCAGTGGGATGTCAGAGTGGGAGCCGAATGCGTAATCATTCACATGCTCTGGTTTCCTTCCATCATTTGAGGTGGTGTAACAAACACAAGAAATCATTTCACCTCAAGCATTGGCAACTGATTATGATTCAGGGCAGCGTGCATTTCGAGTATAGAGTAAATCAACTAGGTACTATTTTCAGGATAATAATAATATTACAATTTCGTTGTGTTATCTTCACTATAGTGTTACTATCTCTTTGTTTCATATAACTGATTATCACCGCATTTCCTGATATACCTAATCTGAACCCTCTTCGCACTTTGACACATCAGCGTCAGAAACTTTATAATTCGGAAGATACCTAATTTTTAGTCAGAACTAATCCTCTTTCATTGCCCAAAGGTCATCCCGATCATTTTTTCACCCAAATATTTATACGAAATGTTTATAGTGGAGTCCACCAAGAGTGTCTCATTTACTTATCAATAAGAAGCGGTCGGCTGGGGATCAATGTGCATGAGTCCCATACCAGCACGCTCGATACCGATTGAGCGAGAGCGGGTGTGCTACAACGAGTTTCAGGTTCATTGATCTCCAATCAACCGCTTCCCATTGATAAGTAAATGAGACACTCTTGGTGGACTCCACTATATGTGATCTTGTGGAGAGTGTATTCTGCCAACCGGCTGCGATTCTTCTTTGACATGTGGTGTTTCTTTGCCATATTTCATCTCGAGGACGGTAGTGGAGTAGTTTCGGCCTCAGATCGCCATTAACGTGGGAACTGGAGCATTGCAATTTTTGAAACATACTCCTCCGTCTTTTTTAGACCGCTTGCTGAATGATAGGTTTTCTCGCAAGTATTACAGGGAAATGTATTGCAGTCCTTGAATTTAGCCATTTTAACATCATTTTTCGCCTGCTACACCTGTGCGTCTGAGCACTCGTGAACCCCCTTATGTGCCTATACAGGTTCTTGAATGCAAAAGGCTTTAGCTTGCACAAGGGGCAAAAAGTTGATGTGTTCTCCGTGCCTGAATGATTTCCGTAAGGGTTTCTGAGACCGATCCTCTGTTGGCAGTCTTGTGAGAGATAACTGATAAGCCCAGGTGTTAATCCTAGGAAATACGGAAGAAGAATGTCTCACAATAAGAAATTATTTAAAGTATAGAAGAAGAGAGTATAGTTGTACACGAACGAAATTTTCGAAATTTTTTTCGTTCGTCTTCTTTCCTTCGAAACTTCCTAGAACTAAGTTTTTTCAAATTCCGTTCGTTCGAAATTTTGTCGAACGAATTTTTTTCATTTTTCGTATGTTCGGATTTTTTTTCGAAATTAAACTATAGAAGAGAGTGATAACTGTTAGAAACCAGACACCATTAACATGATGACGAGTGATGAAGTTTGACCTCCGTCAGTTTTACCTGACATTTAACACCCATGCTCCATCACTGGAAGTAGGAACCATTGTTGATTGCCAATAATGGCTTTGTAGACAGCGGTCTTCATGCCGCCTGAACACCTGTACATTGTTGTCTGTCATGTTCTTCTTCGTCCCACCACAACCCCATCTGAAGGCGTTGGCGACGTATGAGCGTGCTCTAATTGCAACGCCGCGACGCGACCGCGGCGCGTAGTGAGCCACAGCTCAAGGCCACGTAGTATTCTTCGCCTATGGCGTCCTATAAAGTTTCTCGCTATCCAGGCGTGCTATTGAATGAGGTAACATCAACAGCGCTAGACTCCAGGGGCCGGATGCATCAACAGGGCAGTCGGCATCTTTGACGATCGCAGTGCGAGGGCAGTAGATCATCTAATCAATAGTGCCCCAGCAGTGTTTTTTGCTGCGCTAGCTGCTTCAGCCCCCTAGCTGGGTTTTTTGAATAACAGAGATCTTCAAAGGCGCAGACTGCCCTGCCCCTGCCCCAACCTGGCCTGTTGATGCATTCGGCCCAGCTTCAAATCCTACGCGGAACACGGTGTTGACGTTTATAATACAATAAAGCGCTCCGTGGCTAGCCGAAGGTTACGGTAGCACAAGATCCCGAGTGCTAAAATCTCTACGTGCTACTGCTTCACGATGTCGTTACACCCTGTCCCTACGAGTTTGTTGATCTACTACGATGTCATTACGCTGGTTCATCCCGTAATAAGCAATTACAATTTTTCCTGTCAATTGCGTCATTTGTGCCGTTTTCATCCCGAGTTTGTGATTTTTCGCTTCAGAATGCGTTGGGTCGTGGTCTCTTGATTTATATTAGCCACAATATGCTCAGCTTTCTATCGTTCCGGCCTGGCTCCAGTTAATTTCCTGTGAAGCTCACGGTTAGTTTAACCTAGTAGATTTCTGAGTTTCTGATAAAAACTCTTTTTCATGATTTCAGAGCGATTTTATGCCGTATGTGAATCATTTGGATAGAGATCAGTCTGTAATTGCCTGGCACGAAATTCCTCGCATTCGTAGGAAGCATGGGAATTTCTCTGTGACACAGTCTGTATCCGCCTGACACTGGTGTTCGTACACTTGGTTGGCGCCGAATTGTCTCGAAAGCGTAGGATTGGGTTCATTACCCGCTTTAGCCATACTTTTACTATGATATCATTTCGTTGAAATCCTGCGAAATTGAAAAATTCAGAGTTCATCCATGTCCCGCTTGTTTAATAACCTTTGGAGATGAGATGTTCGCATCTGTCTTATAGTTTTGTATGTATCCTATAAGCAACACCACGCACGAGCTGTGCTTTATATTTGATAATCTATTTCGGAATGCTCTTTTTTTCATTCGATCGCTTATGATGGCAATTTTGTCGTGTCATCAAATGTTTTGCCATTTCTGTTAGTGTTAAATTTTTGTTTTCTGTTGTACTGTTGTTTTGGTGCGCAATGTCTCTTCTATCATGCTCTTGTATGTTCATTCATTTGCGGGCCTTGGAATTTGTTTGCATTCCGTTTATGATCCTTCCGCATCTCGAGTCTACTTCTCTAAGAATTGTTTGCATTTTTCTCTGAAGATGCACACAATGCGTGTCTGTTCGGTACATTTATGGTTTCGGTATTCGATTTAGTCTGACGCATGGACCAGGCGGCTGGTCGTGCGGTGTTGGCGGCCTCTTTGGCCAACGGGATTTCGATCCGCGCGCGGCGATCTACCGTCGCAGCCCCGTCCATTCCTCAGATTAAATTTATTACGTTAACTCTATGTATCGATTATCCACAGTAGTATTAAATATCCAATATCCACCAGGCATCTTTCGAATTTTTCTTTAATGATTCACATAACTGTGCGTCCAGTACATTTAAGTGCCTTTGCGATTTGTTCAAGATGCGAACGAAAATGAAATTATATCTATTTTGATGTTAAGACTGAGAATTAGTGAAAATGGCCTGGAACCATATTCACCACCGACGCGATACAGAGTTTATTTCAATCGTCCATGGATGCATATAGATTTTTGGTCGATAAGGATTGTAAGCACAGCTTCTCTTCATTTGTCGCGATAAGTATGAATCCGGCCCGTAGCGAGTGAAAATTGAGTCTTGTCTCGATTTGTAGACCGATTTCCGGTATTGTAGGCCATCCAAGTCATTCTTGGGTGACCTCTAAGTGAGCGCCCATAGTTAAAAATAACAAGCGACCTCTGTCGTTACGGGAGGTACGGTTGAGAATGATATAATGATTGTATCCTTGACGATTGTGGCTATCTACTGTGCTTATCTGGGCAAAATTCCGGTCCGCCATTGCGTCTCGACACGCTTTGCGGCCGCACGCTCCCGAGTCAGAAGAGCTTCCAGCGCCGCAGCCGCCGATCTGCTAACTCTAGGTGGGTTTTGGAAACTGGAAACTAAGGAAACCTGAAGAAAATTTTTAAAAAAAGCCTCATCTAGCCGGCTTTGGCGCTGGAAACCCGACTGAATCGAGCACGTGCGGCTGCAAAGCGTGTCGAGACGCATTTGCGGACCGGAATTTGGCCCAGATAAGCACAGTATACATGCCTCGCTCTGCTGAGCTGTAGATAGCCGCGGTAGCTCAAGATACAATCAATAATAAATTTTTAGCCGCACCTCCCCTAGCGACGGTGATCTTTTGTGTTTGTGGCTATGGGCGCTCCATAGAACCCCATACTGTTTACTTTCGAGGGCCACCCGTGGAAAAAACTTGTTTGGCCCTGTAGGGTTGACAGCACGCAGGCCTACGGCTACGTTCTGAAGGTTTGTGCGCGGTATGTCCTATTATGATGAAAGTGTACTGATCGCCTGCTCTTTTAGTGTTGACCGCGCTCTAAAGACGGGTTGATCGCTCCAATTGCCGGGTTGATCGCCCTCAAATACCGGTTTGATCGCCGTCGATCACGCGATTGTTCCTATTATGCGTCGCGATAAGTCCGCTCCTATGTCTGAGTAGATATTAATCTACAAACGAATAACACCAAGGAACAAGTCATGAGAGCATAAAGTAGTAATCGGTTGGTCTCAAAGTGCATCACTGAAATCCTTGGAAATATTTGAGATTGAAGTAGGCAGCAGATAAAATTCAGAACGAAAATGCTTTCGTCTCTTGGAGAACCTCCTCGAAAAAGTTATTCTTGGCTACAAAAAAGGAGAAGAAAATGTGCAAAAAGTGATTCTAAGGAGACAATCAGCGTAGTGACGACGATTAGCTAATTTGTGTGCGTTGACATCTTCCAGGTACTCGCCTGCCATTTGCATAATTGAGTGGAAGCGACGGCTCCTCCATCCAAATCCAATTCACCTCAACCCGAAATCACGACGAGGTCTTCTTTGAGCGATGGATGACCCATGACCTGCAATGCATTGGATTCAGGCGATTCAGGAGCAGTTTTGATTAGAGCAAATATGGAATGCAGTCCCGCATTCGGTGATGTGTACGGTTCAGCGACAACTCGTTGGGATGAAGCACGCTCCACTTTGTTTCGAAAAACGTCAGCAATCTTTTCTCGACTTCATGACGGGTGCATAAGAGGATATTTCTTGCTGTTCGATAAACAATAGGGTTCAAAAGTTATATGTGATGCGATTAGGTATGCTGAAAAAAACTATTTATCAAAGAAGGAATCAACACAAGTCGTGATTATCGCTAGCAGGAGAGTCTCACGGTAAACTAGGTAAACTACTCTAAACTACTCATGAGATCCTGATTTCTCAGGCCATTTCATGGAACATGTTGAAAATGGGAACCGTTAGGATTTTTCGAGGCAAAGTTTTCCGTTTTTCTCTGAAGGGCTTTTTGTTTCTGCTAATTCTGTGGCTCTCGCTGTAAGAAACAGCATATTGGCACCAGGGGTGTGCGGAAATTTCTGTTTTCTGATTTCTGTTTTCTGGCCGTTTTGGCCTTTCTGTTTTCTGATTTCTGTTTTCTGAAAAATCCGCGAAAAACAGAAAAAAATCAGAAAAAATCATGGAAACCGGATCTGTGGAACAGCGCAGCTTATCTAGTCCTTTACGAGGTACTACTTGTGTTTAATGGTGTGATTGCTGCTAAAGGTAGGGCTTGCCATAAGAAACGGTTGTTATGGTATCCTCATGAGAAGGTAGACATGATCGTCACAAAAGTGAAAATAGGGGAAAACTCAGAGGAGCAACGCTCAGGAACAAAATATTGCTGATTGTCACCTCACCCTCAATTAACTAAATTTCTATGTATGTTTGTTCTGCCGTCTTCCGCCTTGCTGTTACACCCTATTCATACATTTGCGAGGCAGAAAATGCCGCGGATTATCACTAGAAAAATGAGAAATCAGATGCTCGGTAACGGTATCAAACATATGATTTCTCATTTTTCTACTGATATTGCGCGGTATTTGAAAAACATGAATAGGTTGTTGAACGAAAAAACCAGCACATATATGAATCGTGTTAGTTGGGGCGTGCGAACACCTACCAAACAGCTGTTCTAAGCTGTTTTTGTGCGTTTCTTTTGCAACTTTTCACTTTTCTCACTTTTGTGATGGCGAAACCTGCGTTCTCATGACGAGTACTCAGCAATTGATTTTATCGCGAACCCTGCTCACCTACTCAGTACTTCGGCATAATAGGGGTTGCATCCCAGGGTAAAGATCAAGTGCAAACCTTCGCTGTCAGCAGCAGCTGCTACTGACAGCGGTATATGATTCCAACACTTGCTGGGGTTGAACCCCTCGATATCAATAGCAACTGCTTCTGCTAGCTGTCAGCTGCAGCTGCTGACAACGAGGGATGCAACTTCTACTGTGCTGGCGTACTGGCGTTCTCTGAGAAATTCACCCGATCAATAGACAATAAATAGCCAAGAAATGCCTGCTTTTTGCGTGATAGCCGGAAAATGGTCGGGAAGTAGCTGGTTGCCGCACAATAGCCTAGAAATAATCGCCAAAAAATGTTCGCCGCGAATTGGACGCCAAATGGTGCTCTCCAAGGGATGTACAGTTCAACTCCGCATTGCCGTTCAGTCCGCAAAGTGCACGTTGATTCCGAAAGCATGCTGCGGGGCGGTTGCAAGTATCTCAGACAGGGATGGCGGATCACCTGAGCAACAAAGACAAAAACCGCCCGGGTGACCCTACATCCATGTCTGAAGATACTCGCAACCGCGCAGCAGCACGCTTCCGCAATCAGCGTGCACTTTGCGGACTGAACGGCAATACGGAGTTGAACTGTACACGACGCATTCCTGAGGCATGATTTGGATGTCAACACCGCTGTCGGTTCAACTACCCAAGTTGGCGGTACTTGGACCCCGCCTAGCACCAGGTAGCCCGCCGAGCTGCAGGAGGCCAAGGCGGCTGCTCGGCGAGCCGGGAAACGCCGCGTCGCGTGTAGGTGTGCCTGTCACGTCTTGGTTATTTCTCCGTTATTGCTCGGCTACTTCTAGGCTATTTCGTGAACAACATGACCTTGGCCGCCTAATAATCCAGAAACAATCAAGAAATTCCCAAAAGTTTAGCTTCCTGGCAAAAGTAATGATTTGGCAATGTTATAACTACAAGAAATATAGAATTTAACAAAATAAAATAAAAAAACAACTCGAAATATGTTTGAAAATGATTTGGCACAAAATAACCAGAAGCAATGAAAAACTGGGAAATGTAGTGAAATGACCAAAACCGGATTTGGCGGTCATTCATAGGCCAACTTTTGATAAGTATGTAGTGACTGACGAGCGATTACATTTTACAAGATAATCCTTTAACCTTATCAAAGCTAAATCAAGCGCGCAACGGAAACCGTAAAACATTTCATTGAAGCTGTAATACGGAAATCAGCATAGGTCAAGCTATGTGAACGTAACGCTCAAATCCGATGCGCGCTTGATTTAGCTTTGATAAGTTTAACGGATTATCTTGTAAAATGTAATCGCTCGTCAGTCACTACATACTTATCAAAAGTTGGCCTATGAATGACCGCCAAATCCGGTTTTGGTCATTTCACTACATTTCCCAGTTTTTCATTGCTTCTGGTTATTTTGTGCCAAATCATTTTCAAACATATTTCGAGTTGTTTTTTTTTATTTTGTTAAATTCTATATTTCTTGTAGTTATAACATTGCCAAATCATTACTTTTGCCAGGAAGCTAAACTTTTGGGAATTTCATATATTTTTCCCAAAGGTTCCCTTTATGACCTAATTTTTGCTCAGCGATTCCCAGTCTGGAGAGGCAAAACCTTTTATGAAAGCTTTTGCCTACGGTAAATAATTAAATCATTACCGATCGGTGTGGTCGGACGACTATAACTCCTAAAAATTGTGACCCGCAGACATTAAAAAACGACCATTTGTTTCCTACCGAGGTCCCGTACACGTTTTACGGCATCGTGCGCACTTCAAGTGGGGTCCCGTACACTTTTTGTGGCATCATGAGCTTTCTTACTGGGGTCCCGCACACTTTCTTTGGCGTCCTGTGCACTCCCACTTTTGGGCCGCACACATTCTACGGCGTCCGGCGCACTCTCACTCCGGTCGCACACACTTTCTGCGGCTTCCTGCACACTTCCACTGTGGTCCCGTACATTTTTACAGCGCCCTGCGCACTCCCACTGAGGCCCGCACACTTTCTGCGGTGTACGGCGCACTCTCCTTCCGGTCCCACACACTTTCTGCGGCGTCCTGCGCACTCCCACTGTGGTCTCGTACATTTTTACAGCGTCCTGCACACTCCCTCTGTGGTCCCGTACATTTTTACAGCGTCCTGCGCACTCCCACTGGGGCCCGCACATTTTCTACGGCGTACGGCGCACTCTCATTCCGGTCCCACACACTTTCTGCGGCGTCCTGCGCACTCCCACTGTGGTCGCGTACATTTTTACAGCGTCCTGCGCATTCCCACTGAGGTTCCACAGACTTTTTACGGCGTCGTGCGCATTCCCGCTGAGGGCTCGCGCACTTTCTGCTGCGCCCTGCGCGTTCCTCAAATTTTATTCACACCAACCGTCTCAAGGAGGAAACAATCCTGGGCAGAAGCCTATCATTAGCTGTGTTGATTTTCATTAGTTCATTTTTAAAGTTCAGTGAGCGTCGAATGGTTTACAATAACACGTTTACATGTTTTTACCCGTCTTGGCCCTCAATTTTGAGGTTCCGCTGAAATTGAGCATTCAGCTCCAACATTGAATAGGAGCTAGCTGCATCCATTTCGAGCCTCCTGCCAAAAAATTCACTTCCTAGCTAAATTTTGAGTGTTGCAACAAGATCGTGAATGCCGTCTGGATAAAAAGGAGATTAACAGTTTTTCGACCAAAATCAATTGCTTTTCTCCACTTTCTCGGGTGCCAAGAAACCATCTCACAAGGATCATCCCTATTGTGATGCTAACGGTAGGTGGGGGTGACCCCACCATCACTGTTCGCAGTGGGGTCCACCCCACTGCAAACCGTGGGGAGATGGGCCCATTCTTGGGTACCACCTCCCCCCCCCTCCCCTGAGCCGTGGGCCTATCCCCTCGTCGACAAAAATTATCCTCCGGTATCCGGTGGATCTTCTGGAAAGTGACTGAGGCCACCTTCCAGGTCTGGCTCCGAAGAGCCGACTGAGGCACACGGTGAGATGAGGAGCCTTTTATACCAGCAACATTGTTAATACATTTCTCTAAACATGTCCATGTTCATACGCGTCTTGACATAGTACATGTAAAACAGGTTTTAACTTGCCTCAATAGGCCAGAGCCCTACTTCAACAGGATAATTCCTGAGTGAGAATTTTGTGCCGGTAGCGAATTATAATCGTCTCTTTCTGCGGCGCCCTGCTCACTCCTCAAGTCCTATTTACACCATCCATCTCAAATAGAGAACAATCTTGGCCGGAAGCCTATCATTAGCTGTGTTGATTTTCACTAGCTCATTTTCGAAGTTCAGGGAACGTCGGATGGTTTGCAATAACATGTTTACATGTTTTTACCCGTCTTGACCCTCAAAATTGGGGTTCCGCTAAAATTGAGTTTTCAACTCCAAAATTGAATAGGAGCTAGCAGCATCCATTTCCAGCCTCCTGCCAAAAAATTAGCTTCCTAGCTCAATTTTAACTGGTTACACAAGATCGTGAACGCCGTCTGAAAAAAAAGGAGATTAACAGTTTTTCGACCAAAATCACGTGGTTTTCGCCATTTTTCTCGCGCGCCAAGAAACCATTCCAAACCATTTTTTGGTACATATACCAACTTTTTACGCTCTTTCCAAAGGAGAAAGAACCGCATCTCCACAATTACTCTGAACGCTGATTCCGGATTCGCAGAGTTGCGCATGGGCGAGTTAAAGCCAAATCTGGTGCGCGCTTCGCGCGCACCACAATATTTGAGAAATAGCACATCAAGAACCGCTGTGGAGCCTAGTGGGCTATTTCTCTTCTAAAACTCTCAAAGAGACCTGTCATTGACGTGTCATCGCTACTATCAATGTCTTATTAGTTAATTGTCCAGTCTCGTAGATATTGTATTACCGGTAAAGCAAAGATGTTCAGAATTACACTCTCCTTCCTACTGAAAAAAAGGTTAGAATGCAAAGAGTATTTTTTTCTGAAAATTTTCTGTTTTCTGATTTCTGTTTTCTGGCCGTTTTGGCCTTTCTGTTTTCTGATTTCTGTTTTCTGACAAATTCGATTTTCTGTTTTCTGAAATTTTTTGAGAAATTTCCGCACACCCCTGATTGGCACGTCAATAATATTATGCGGTCGGCTGTGGAACTGCAAAACTTGCATTTTGTAGACAAACTCGCTCCCACTTCCAGACTCAGGAAGACAGAAAGTGAAAAAAAGTATATCATTAGCAATAGAGCAGTGGACCGCAGCTGTTACGGAACCGTGGCGAAGACCCTACTTCAGAGCGCTCTCTTCTCCTCCAATCGACCCCGCCAGTGCAGAGCCTAAAGGGGCAGGGGCTTCCTCTCTGCGTCCCTGCATGCGCAGTGCTGGGGTGGAATTCACGAAACGCTAACCACGTTTCAACCATGGCTAGCGTAGCCATGGCTATGCACATCGTGTGCAAATCGATCGGACTCAAACCATGGCTGAAACGTGGTTAACGTTTCGTGAATTCCAGCCCTGGATGGCTTTTAGCAGCGTCCATACGTGGCGAGAGCGTGCGTTCCCGCTGCTGTGCGCCTCTCGACGCTCCTCAACGTTGGAGCAGCACGTGCCCGCAAATTAACACAGGCAAACACCCCTACCTCGAGTTGATTCGATTGAAAAGGTTTGATCGGGTGATCAATCGCTCGAGTCGGCGCAACGGCTGATGATTTCCCACAGTTTTCGACTTCCGTGGTGGGATTATGGAAAACAAGGGCAGTAGTTTTGCTGCAGGTTTAATGCCACCTGCTTTAGTGATGGAGCAGTGAACTTGAAACTTGCTGATTGCTTCGTGGTGCTGGCGCAAGCGCGCGGACGAGGGCGCGCGAGAAGGAGCGTCTGTGAGCGGCTAGCAAATCGTGTGCTCACGATGACTATCGATTTTGCGCAATCGCACGCTCTCGCCACGTATGGACGAAGCCTTACACTGGCGTCAGAGGCGCACAGGATGGGGAGTTGTTGTCTCTTTGTACTGTCCATCGGCGGACTCTAATGGAACAGAGAATAGAGAACCTACTGTTTTCAGCTCAGATCATGTTAAGGAGAAGCCGTTACTTTCCGCGACCATTAGCGAGCCAGAAGGATGTCCGCGATCTGGTGGTGGAGCCGCACAGCATTCCAGTCGAACCTGTTACATAGCTATCTTCACGCATCTTAAAGACAGTGTTCACGATGATTTTCGTTCCCGAGTTTTCCACCCAAAGCAATGCTTTGGCAACCAAGTGTTAACAAAATTACGAAGAAACAGCGAGAACGTCTTATTTCGGTGACATTATTCTCTGGCCTCGACTAGTTGTCCGAGTGGATGAACATGTTCACGGTGGTCGTCAATGATAAAAAATGGGGCCAATCAAAAATGGAAGAATATTTCAGGCAAGACAGTACTAGTTAGTGTTCGACGGAGGGAACGAAGCAACAGAGAGTAGAGAATGGCAAAAGACGGGTCCTTATAGCTTTCATTGTCACAACAAACAGTTCCACTGAGAGTAAAGAAGCGGGGTGAGAGTAACGGATTTTGTGCCCTTCTGGAGAGCTTTCCTCGGTTTCTTCGTCATTTCAGTTCTACTCGGGGGTCGAACTATCGAATTAGCGATGAATCTCAAAATCGAAGATTGTCGTGAGAACTGCCCTTAAAGGCACAGTCCAACCTCAGTATCAATTTCCTGGGGCGGTAGTAATGTGTCCTTAAAGGCAGTGGTCAAGATGGAAAACGTTATCGAAAAAACTACAAAAATCAGTTCAGATGAAAAACAGCTCAAAAACTATGAAGGTAGCGCGGGGAAAAACAGGCTAGAATTAGAGTTATTAAGACCCTAAACTTCCAGTTTGTGCACACGTGCACAGAAAGATCACCGTCTCATGCCAAGCAGTCGAAAATCATCGACACTCAGAGGAAGAACTAAATGCAAATTTACCCAATAAAACAGTTGAACAATGAAAGCAAGCACTTCAGTCAATGTTTTTGACTAGATGTGTACATAAATCCGAAGTTTCATTGATTGAAATTCAACTTCAAGCCAGCTGATGTTCTTGATACTAGAGATCATCGATGCCGATTACGTGGAGTGGGCTTGTCCACCATCAAAGGACAAGGAAGTTCAGGTTTCAAATTTGGCCTAGAACAGCGTTTTTTTCGCGATTTTTCCTTATAGGTTCTACTACTCTATACCCAGAAAACGGTTCAGAGAGGAATAGAAGACGAGCATATTTGAGCGCGACCACTGCCTTTAAGTCAGAATTAAGAGTAATGAGCATCTTTCATAAATGTGGAGGTAATGGCTGTCCAAATGAAGAACCTTCGCAATGTAAATGAGTCAAGTTGTTGGCAAAACTAGTAGGGACGACAGGCTGCGAACCACGCCTATCCATTCGATGTTACGAGAGCAGCGCGACATTGCACTGCGCCATTGCGCCCAGCAGTCTCGCTGATAAAGGGGATGAGGTTATTCGCCAATGAAGGCAAAGCATGACAACTACACGGCCGGGGTTCGATCCACTGCCTGTATTTGGCGGAATCGGAAATCGCTCATTTAACAAGAGCATTCAAAGATTTTGAATCAACGAATTGAACAGCCTGTAAGATTTTTTGGATAAACTGCTTTTCCGGATTTGTTCTTTCCGAGTATTTTTAGTGGATTATAGCTCCGAAGGAGTCCGCTGGATTGTTTTTTCGAATTGACGATTAAATTCGAAAATCAGACTTATGTTTAATTCCAAAGGGGCTGAAAGTTTTATCCGATTATTAAAGCCGATTTTTCGATTAATTTTCGAATAATAAAGAAATCCAATGAAATTTTTTCTTGCTTGCTTATCATTGAAATGTTGCGTCCTGTTCAATTTTAGAAAGCCAAATTACAGTGGCCAGCTTTTGAAAAAAATGGCAGTCCAGCTTGGGGCAAAAAACAGTCCGATTCTCGTGAGTTTCTTGATTTGAGTTTTTTTTCCCAATTTTTAAAACATATTATTGCACAATATGTTACACAAATTTTAGGCCAACTTTGCGAGAGCATGTTTTAATACTGAAGCAGATTTATTTCCCTGCAATAGATCTGCTAAAACGACGACGGCGGCCCACCGACTTCAAGCTTTGAGTTTCAAATGTTAATGCATTACGGAAACAATACATATGCTCCTTCGATAAATTATGTACCGCTAAGGAGATGTGAAGATACCTCTTGGCACTTGAAATGTGTTCTTGTCACATAGGTTTCCTAGCACATTAGCTGAAAGATTTAGAAAAAGCCCAGAAACTCTCGTCTGCTGAAGTTCGCTCCGTAGCCAATCATTTCAGGAAAAAGTATAGAAAATGCTTCTCGATTACTTGTGCAAATGATACGAAACGCTTCATCGCAGGTATGGCGCGCGCGATGTTTCTTGCCGCACGTCCAGCGCGCGCGACGTTTCAGTGAATTGATTGCGAACGGAGTTCACCTGAAAAGCAAAGTGATTCCAGGAAAAAAGTGGTCGCAAGCCATATCCATAAGTGGCAATTTCAACTTTGAATACGCCTACGTTTTGAAAGATTGAAGAGAAAACTGAATGTGAAACAAGATTCCCTTTTTCGAGAAATCGAACCCGTTTTCACAATTTTTTTCAATTTCCTTCGTTTTAACAAAATATAGCTCCGGTATTGTAATCGACAACTGATAAACTAGGCTCAACTCAAGAGGAAAAGGCCTCATTTCACCTCTAACTGTCTTGGTTTACCTCCATCTCAAAATTTAAACGGGAGTTTTAAATGTACTCGGAGGACATTTTGCTCAGGTCCAATTGAAATCTATGTGTCTCCCCGCCGCCGCACTAATTCTTCTGCTCCTCAGGCAAACCATCGCTCCGAGCGGTACCGGAGAGCTACTCGAGCGGCGCTGCCTCTCCGCTCCGAGCGAAAATTAGCCATCTACTCGGGCCACAGCAGCCGCTCTCCGGGCCACAGCAGTATCGCTCGGAGCGATCTTCGGTCCCAACTGACACTGCGGTCTCTGTTCGGGCGATTTTCAAAAATTTCCTAATTGCTTTTTTTTCTTTAGGGGGGGATTAATCCTTCTGGAGAGGATTAAGCCTGTTAAGAGGATAAAGAACCTGTTACAGCCTGTGGGTCAGGAGGTTAATCCTGCCACAGGCCGCAACAAGGATACCAACCCAGCATGGTCCGCAATGAGGAAGCCTTCCCCACCGCGGGCCATGGGGGATCCCCTCGGCCGCCAAAAATTGTCTTTCTGAGAGTGATCCGAGGTCACCTCTCGAGAGTGGCCTCGAAAGGCCAACTACCTGTCTACACGAGGCGAGCCGCCTTTTATACCCGCATGATTGGTTGCTCTTTGAGTGATAACGTGGCTCGCACGTTATCACTCAAAGAACAACCAATCCCTCGTCTCTCTATCTCTGGCGATGGCACCGCTGTGGCCCCGAGAGCGACCGAGGGGCGAACTGGCACCGGACAGGGACCACGGTGCCAGTTGGCCCCTCGGCCGCTGTCCGGGCGATGACGTCATAATTGGGAGGAGCCGGTCCCGCTCGGAGCGATGGTTTGCCTGAGCACCTGTCGCTGATGTTTCCAATCAGTGTCATCCATAATTTTGATGATGAAGTGTCGATGATTTGGAACAGAGTTGCTCATTAAGAGTTGGCGCTTCTATGAGGGCATTCCCGGGTCACAACCAGCATTTTTGACTTTGTGTAAGATTAAAGATGAGATGCAACTCAAATTTAAGATTTAAGTTGCATATTAAGCCAAATTACTACCGCCCCTGGTTTTCTGTCTATCTTGAGAACGGTCCCACGCTGAATCCAATTGTATCTCTAAAATCGTTTCGGACCCCTACGAACGGAGTTATGGCCCCTCAAAAATTGAGCTAAGGAATCATGGTGGACGAGTTTTCCGGGGCTTGTAACTTCCGTCATTTGCAACCTATGTATGCGAGTCGACCAGAATAAAGATAGAGGCTGAGAATGAAGGGGAGAACGGGGCTATTGATCAGAAATCATCTCTCATCTCACCACTATTGAGCTCGAAAGATCGTAAAAGGGGCGTGCCAAAGTGGCTTCCGGGTGTGAGCGCCCCAGGGTGGCTTCCTCCTATATCTCGCTTATTCAGAGGAATTGAGAGCTCGCACTTGGTAGGTGTTTTATAAGATGAGTCTACTTCACAATTGTATGAAAATCTCAGATTTGGTCCCTGAGCTTGGACTGTGCCTTTTAAGGCAGTGTCCACGATAAAAATCGTTTTCGAGTTTCCATCAGAAAACGAAGGTTTAGAGTCTGACTGTTTCATCAGTGAAGAAAGAATCATGAGAAACGCTGCGAACCATACAATATTAGCTCTTCTTCTTGAAAGCCTTATTTCAACGGTGGATCAGTTGCGCTGGCATGGGCCTGAAGTACACAGCGTGTGCAAATGCGCCCCGATGTAAAACGCAGCCGCGCTTAACTAATGTAGATGCGGACCAAACTGTTCTTTGGAAAACTCGACCGCGAGCGGAAGGGCTAGCGCGAGCGGACTTCGAAGCCGTATGGAGGTGCGAATAGCAGCCTCGGACGCTGTCCGGTCGCTCTCGGGGCGACAGCAGTGCGAGCAGTGTTAGCCAGACCGCCACTTGGAAAATGGGCGTGGCCAGGTGCGATACAACAGAGGGGCGACAGCAGTGCGAGCAGTGTTAGCCAGACCGTCACTTGGAAAATGGGCGTGGCCAGGTGCGATACAACAGAGCCCCCCCCCCGCTTACTCAGACAAACCTTCGCTCTGAGCGGGACCGGCTCCTCCCATTTCTGAGTCATCGCACGGACAGCGGCCGAGGGGCGAACTGGCACTGCGGTCCCTGTCAGGTGCGAATAGCAGCCTCGGACGCTGTCCGGTCGCTCTCGGGGCGACAGCAGTGCGAGCAGTGTTAGCCAGACCGTCACTTGGTACACTGCAATCACGGAATCATGTGCCGCTTCATTAAAAATGGCTGACGCTTCATGAAAAGCGTGCGTCGCGTCATGGAAAACGAGTCGCTCACCATGAGAAGCGTGTTTCGCGTGATGGAAAATGAGTCGCGCATTATGAGAAGCGTGCGCTGCGTCATGGAAGATGAGTAGCGCTCCATAGGGAGCGTGATGGCCATGCGGAGCGTTCTTTACCCATCTCGATCAAACGCATAATTTGTAAGTTTTCTTCACGCTCACACAAGTTTCGAGAAATACATACATGTTTGATAGAAGCTAACGGAAGAAGGGGGGAAAATGAGAAAACAGGATAGGAGGGAAATGAGGGCTGGGAGAAGAGGGAAGAAGAAAGAGCGGGAGAGATAAGAAGAAACGAGTAAATAAACGAAATCAAGCCATCGGTGAAGCTACGCTCATTCGCACGAAGAGCCACCGCAAAGACAGTTGGGACCGGAGATAGCTCCGAGCGAATTTGCAGTCGCCCGGACAGCGGTTGCTGTCGCCCGAGCAGATGACTAATTTTCGCTCGTAGTCAAGAGACAGCGTCGCTCGAGTCGCTCTCCGGTCCCGCTTCGAGCGATGGTTTGTCTGAGTAGATAGCACCCTAAACTGATAAGAAGTTTGGATATTCTTGGTAGATATCTATAGTCTACAGCAATGGAAGTAGGACCTGGTGAGGTTACGGACTCGTCCTAACATACGGTAGTTTTTTAGTGGTATCACTCATTTTTTTCCGAAACAGCTGTGATAGATCGGTGAGT
This sequence comes from Aplectana chamaeleonis, assembly GCA_029168955.1. Taxonomy (NCBI): domain Eukaryota; kingdom Metazoa; phylum Nematoda; class Chromadorea; order Rhabditida; family Cosmocercidae; genus Aplectana; species Aplectana chamaeleonis. The sequence continues at coordinate 423,729 of JAPDOI010000375.1, read as the reverse complement.
CTGTGTCTTCACCGATATGACTACATCTGTGGAAGTAATGAAAACAGGTGTTAATGTGAGAGTGGAAACAAAAACTCACCGACCAATCTCAATTATTTCGATAAAATGAGTGATAACACAATCAGACTACAGTATGCTAGGAAGAGTCCGCAACCTCCCCAAGTCCTACTTCCATTGCTGTAGACTATAAGAAAATCCAGAGACTTTGATCGTATCGCTTAACAACTACTCATAGACAGTGCTAATGGTTGGTTTCAATGCTCTTATGATATAATATTAAATGCCTTTTTCGTGGAAGTACATTGGCATAGCTTTGATCTATGTAATACCATACAAAAAAGGTCAAGAAAGTTGGTAGTGCCGCGAACGGGGATTCGATTATGTGTACTAGGTCCGTACTTCTTATTCGAATACTCGTGATTTTGGCCGGATATTTGAATTATTCGTATTCGAATCATTCGAATAATTCGATTATTCGAAAAAGTCAAATTTTCGAATATTTCGTTTATTCGATTATTCGAAAAATCACATTTTCGAATAATTCGTTTATACGAATATTCGAAGAAGTCGATTTTTCGAATAATTCGTTCATTCGAATATTCGGAAAAGTCAATTTTTCGAATAATTCGTTCATTCGAATATTCGAAAATTTTTATTCGTTTGATATACTCTACTGTCCAATCTGCTGGGTAAACTTTGATATTATGGTCCCGCCACTGTGTGTGGCAAACCTGTCAAGCGCGGAATCTCAACTCTTCAGAATAAGCGAGAAAAATCGAGCACCCATTCCCTCTGCCCCCCCCCAAATCAGCACCCATTCGCTCCGCCCGCTTCAACTTCCGGTCTCAATAGGGACGAGACGAGCCATCGTTTTTGATCAAAATCTATGTTCTTCCATTTGTTATCGGTCTAGCTTTATAGTGTGATCTGCTATGGTGGGATGGCTGCGAATGACGAGGAAAAACAGACCCGAGACAACTCGTCCACGATTTTTTCAACGTTCAAGTTCAGAAAATTTAAGAATCCGTAAATTCGTTCGTAGTGGTTCTGAGCGATTATGAAGACACAGTTGTGCTCAGTACGAAATTCTCTCCGAGATTAGCATGAGAACTGGAAAACGATTCTGGGGTTGGACTGTGCCTTTAAAGGCAGTGTTCACGATAATCCTCAAATTTGAGATTAATCGCTAAATCACTTATTTTGTCCCCGGGTAGAACTAAGATGACAAAGAAATTGAGAAAAACGCACTAGAAGGGCACGAAATCCCTTACTATCACCCCACCTCTTTACTCTCACAGGAACTGTTCGTTGTGACAATGAATTCTTTTGTGGACCCGTGTTTTGCAATTCTCTTCTCCCTGTTGCTCCGTTCTCTCCTTCGGACCCTAACTAATACTGAATTGCCTAAAATGTTCTTCCATTTTCGATTGATCCCATTTTTCACCGGTGACAATCACATTGAGCATGCTCATTCAACCGGGCAACTAGTCCAGGCCAGAGATTAATATCAGCGAAATGAGACGTTTTAATGCGTTTTTCGCCGTTTCTTCGTAATTTTGGTAGCATTTGGTTGCCAACGCATTGTTTTGAGTGGAAAACTCAGGAACGAAAATCATCGTGAACACTGCCTTTCACGTCGAAAGAACGCATGAAAACGAGCCAGGAACAGCCCGAAGTTGCCACTTTAAGCGGCTAGCCCCAAAAGCGCGACGTGAACAATTGAAAACTCGAGATCGTTAGATGAGCGATTGGTTCCGATTAGAAACCCCGTTCTTTACTTCATTATCAACTCTTCTCTTCACTCAGGTCAGCTCGCATACATCGGCTGCGAGAGACGGAAAATACAAGCCTCGGACAACTCGTCCACCATGCTTCCCTAGCTCAATTTCCGAGGGACCATAACTCCGTTTCCAGAAGGTCTTGTACGATTATAGAGACATCATTGAAATCAGCATGGGACCGTTTTCGAGATAGGCAAAAAACAGAACAAAAGATTTTTATCGTGAACACTGCCTTTAAAAGCACAGTATACCCTCGGATGTGAATTTTGAGATTTTCGTGTATTTGTGTAGAAGACCCCTCCTGTATAACACGTGTCAAATGCGAGATCTCGATTCCTCCAAATTAGCGAGATATAAGCGACCACCACAGGCCCGACCCCCTTCGCTCACCACCACAGGCCCGACCCCCTTCGCTCACCACCACAGGCCCGACCCCCTAACGGATTTTCGAACTCGATAGCGGCTCGATGGATGGATGAGTTCCAACAAGTCATCGTTCTTCAGTCCATTACCGGACTGTCTTCTTATCCTGGCTTTCTCTCAAGCAACGATTGCGAATGAAGAGAAATACAGGCCTGAGACAACTCGTCCACCAATTTTCACCCTCAAAATCTAGGCATCTTTGAAGAGCCATAACTCTGTTTATAGGGGGTCCTGGACGATTTCAGAGATACCATTGTGATCAGCGTGTGACTCTCTCCAAGATAAGCATGGAATCTGAAAATTAATTTTCTGGGTGTCCTGTGCCTTTAACATCATGTAAGATGCAGTGAGAACAAAAGGTCCTTCGTTCGTGATTTGGCACGCTACGGAAGAAGCTGGCTTGCTTGTCAGCCCTTCATGGCCTGCGTAAACTCGAGCTGAGGGTTCATTAGGCTATTGTGAATTTGAATTATTGCTTACGTTGAGTGCTTTTTGTGATCTTCCACAGCTCATGCACTCGTGGGGTTGCACTTCAGCACACTAGGGGTTACAGCTCAGGACAGATGTATGGTTCAACGCCTCGTTCTCAGCAGTATGTGCTGCTAGCAGCAACACGAGCTACTGCAATTCGAATCTCCTTATTGGCAGCACGTTACCTTATTGGCAGTTTAGCGTGTTCAAACTCTACTTGTTAGCAGCGCCTGCTGCTGACAACGAGAATTTGAACATGATGTGTCCTTACTATGCTGCTCGTTAGCAGCACGTGCTGCTAACAATAGAACGCTACACAAATGGAGAGAAATGAGTGCTACCACCTCTTCTGCCAGGGTTAGGTTAGATCCTTGTCACGGCCCACAGGACAACCTCGTCATGGATCACAGCGAGGAAACTTTTATCGAGATGTGCCATGAATACGATCCTTTCAGCGTCCAAAATTAAGGTCAAAAATGTGCGATGAGGTCACCGTCCAGAACCGGCCCCGAGCAACTTCAGAATACAATACCGCTCATAACATGTGTCCTAAAACGCGTCGGCGACGCGAAAGCGCGTCGGAAACGTCGTTTTGGTTCAGAGTAGATGATTTTGGAATCTGAAAACACCGTTCGATTCGTCTCGTCGCGCTGATTCCAAAAATGTATTCAGGTTTGAGAAAAACAGAGTCTCGACCTAGTTATGACCTACTTTATGAAAAAGGAGCCAAAATCTTTCAAAGTAGATATTTTCGAAATTTTAAAACGTCAATGGATTCGTATTGTCATGCTGATTTCAAAAATGTATGCATAGTCAAGATCAGTCCGATTCTTGACCTACTTTCCACTTTTTCAATTTCAATGCATTCAAACTCTTTTCAAAGTGGTTATTTTGAAAATATAATAGTACAATTCGATTCGCATCGCCATTTTGATTCAAAAAATGTGTTAAAACATGGAATAAACTTAATATCAAGCCTTATTATCGTCTATTTACGACTGAACTTTCTGATGACCTCGCTAATTACCTTCTAAAGCGGCGCTGCCTACAAAAAGTGCACTATTGGGCAATTTTGCTAGAGACAACTGTGACATTTCGCACCTTTACCTTTGGTCATTATTAACACATGCATTTCGCACATTTTCGAATGCATTTCAAAACTACTGCAAGGTTGTTTTTCTCTTCTGTTTCTTATGATGACTCCGTTGGCAGAGGACTTAAGTGTTTAAAAAGTTGCATCAATCGACCAAAGACATTGATATTAGCTCAATGATCCATTTTCAATGTTTTTAGGGAAGGTTTCGTCATTTTTCATTTGCCGAAGTACCTAAGGCCAGTCTCTGCTAGTTGTGCAGTCATCGTCTAGCGGTGTACGGTAAGGCGCTGCTCACGCACGCGAAATTGAAACAATTTGACCTGAGCATCTCAAAAATCTGATTTTAAATCGTATTTACATCTGAAATTATGATTTCCGCTTTTTTTCAAATTTAGAAAATTTCCGTTTTTATTCTATTTCTCAAAACTTACCAATTATTTAAATTTTTGAAAGAAAAATCTCTGATATCAACTCGAATTCATTCTTGGCATTAAGAACTCTGACTTTCTTCAGATTTCAAAAACTCTAATTTATTTCAAACTTTAAAAACTTCCAGTTTATTCCGCTTTTTCGAAACTTTCCATTTATTTCATTTCTTGAAAAAACTCTGATATCAATTCGTTTTTATTCTTGAAACTAAGAACACAAAAAAAACTAAATTTTTTTTCAGATTTCAAAATTCCCAATTTAATTCAAATCTCAAAAATTTTCAGTTCAATTCGATTTTTGGAAATAAAATTGATTTAAAATCGTATTTACTTCTGCAATTGGAAATTCCGACTTTGACCAAATTTCAAAAATTTCCAGTTCCTTTCTATTTTTAACTATTTTCAATTTATTTGAATTTTCGAAAAATTCTAATTCAATTCAAATTTAAGAAAAAAAGAGTTTGCTGGAACTCCGGAAATTCATGCTTTAATTCGAATTTTTTCAACATTTGAACTCAAATTTTGAACACAAAACAAAACTCAAAAAAAGAAAAAGAGAAAAATAGAAATTTTTCAAGAATTGAGGCTTTGTCAAGAAACTCCGTATTTACACTTCCCTTGAAAATCAGACGCTTCTAATGCAATATCGACACTTGGCCGCTAGCGTCTCGCGTCAGATCACGGGTCCCTTTTATGCGGTGCAATTGCTGGCCGCACAACTCCTCAGCTGGGCCATCTCGCCACACACACATAGCATCGATGGGGACGGGAGACCTTGAGTACACCTGCTAGCGGCTGTCGGCAAGCCGGCTGTTAGTAATACTGTAGGATACTGTCTTCTTCTTCTTCCTCAGCGTTTGTCCCACTCCAATGCGGGGTCCGCTTTTCTTATGCGCTGGCGCCATTTTTCCCTGTCATGAGCCTGATCAGGGTGCACGCCAGCTATTCTCAGATCGGTGTGCAGCACGTCAAGCCACCGCTGCCTTGGCCGTCCTTTGGGTCTCTTTCCAGGCACGTCAAGGTTAAGCCCAGTCTTGCATACGGTATCACTTCCAGCTCGAAGAACGTGCCCATACCATCGCAATCGAGATTCACGCAGCTTCTCGGCAATCGGAGCAACACCAAAACGCTTCCTGATGTCGTCGTTCGTGACGTGGTCAAGCGGGTGACACCCGCTGTCCAACGTAGCATTTTCGTCTCCATTACACCGAGCCTTCGCTCTGCTTCCTTGGTAGCAGGCCAGCACTCTGCTGCATACAGCGCAACAGGCCGGACCACAGTTCGGTAAATCTTCGACTTTAGGCGATCGGGCATCTTCCTGTCGCATAGCACTCCTGTCGCTGACCGCCATTTCAACCACGCGGCGCTGACCCTAGTGTTGACCTCATTATCTAGACTGCAGTCAGATGTAATCATCGAACCAAGGTACTTGAAGACGTCAGCGCGAGGGAGCTCGATACCATCAATCTTGATAGAGGCAGGCTCACTTCTATCCGTAGTCAGGTACTCAGTCTTCTTAACGTTGAGGCGAAGCCCGTAATGAGCCAATCGGTCACTCCAGTTTTGCACCTGTCGCTCGAGATCCAATTTATCTTCAGCTGCGAGCATCACATCATCCGCATACAAAAGCGTCCATGGCGCTGGTCTCTGCAGGTCTCTTGTGATAGTATCCATCACGATGATAAATAGAAGGGGAGACAAAGCAGACCCTTGGTGCACGCCAACGGAGATGTGAAATTCGGCCAAAGCTCCAGCAGCAGCTTGGACCCGACTCTTTGGATCAGTGTAGAGAACCTTGACCCAGTCTATGAGCTCCTCTGGGACACCGTGCCGCCGTAATGCAAACCAGATTACTTCATGCGGAACTCGGTCAAACGCCTTCTCTAAATCGAGAAAAGCAAGATGGAGCGGCTTCTGTTTCTCGCGGTGTTTCTCAACCAGTAGTCGTGCAGCGTGGATGGCGTCCGTAGTGCCACAGTTGGTAACAAAGCCACACTGATTGCTTGTGATCTCGACGATTTCACGAATTCGACGATCGATAATGCGCTCAAACACTTTCATGGTGTGAGACAGTAAACGTATTGGACGGTAATTCACACAATCCGCTGGATTGCCTTTCTTCTTCCAAATCGGAATGGTCGTGCTTCGTTGCCAGTCCTTGGGCACTTTCTTTTCTGCAACGACCCGGTTGAAGAACTGTGCAAGCCATTCGGTGGAATCCCAGCATCGTGATTTCCACATCTCTGCCGCCAAATCGTCTGGCCCCGTCACCTTTCCCGGCCTCATACGTCCCAACGCCATCTTCACTTCTTCGGTGGTGATAGGCTGGACAGGACCGCTTGTAGGTGGGTGTTCAGGGATGGGAGGATGGGGGAATTCTTCCGTCGAGATTTTCTCGAAATAGTCGCGCCACCTCCTCATCACCTTACCACGGTCCATAAGCAGCTGACCATGATCGTCATTAACACCAACACGTTCACCGTCACGAGTATCCAGCTTGTCATACAGATCTCCGTAGTGCGCCGCCTTGGCTTTTGCAACGGCCCTTTGGCAGACTTCTTCGCATCACGGTATCTCTGCCAGTTAGCAGCCGTCTTATTAGCCAAGAAAGTGTGGTACACTTTCTTCTTCTCTTGGACCGTCATTCGCACGTCATCTGTCCAGAGCCACGTTACCTTATCAATCTTCCGCCGTCCGGGCTTCGTTACCCCAAGTTCGGACCGCGCCGAATCAATCATTGATTTGACTGCCTTCTGCCAAGATTCGCACACAGTCGTAACTGGCGGTAGCTGAACACGTGAAATGACGGCAGCTTCTCTTTCCTTCAGACGCCACCACTTTATTCGAGGTGGTCCGCACCGTTCACCAATCTTACGCCTCGGCGGCATAATGCCTATAGTGCAGATCAGCGGTCGATGTTGTGTAGCGACCGTCTCGTACGGCACGACCTTCGCATCTGTGACCATCTTCTCGTCGCGACGCCGAACAAGCACAAAGTCGATTTGTGTCATGCTGCTGCCACTGTAATAAGTGACAAGGTGGGACTGGCGCTATCGAAACTTCGTGTTCACAATGACTAAGTCATGTGAGTCGGCATAGTCGAGAATGCGTTCGCCATCGGTGTTCCTTGGGCCGAAACCGAACCCTCTGTGGCAACAATAGCCTTGACTCGTTTCTCCGACGTGGCCGTTCATATCACCCGCAACAACAACGATATCTTCTGGTGGCACCTCGGCGGTCTTCTCATCGAGCATCGTCCAGAAATCATTTTCCCTTGGTCAGAACAAACCGTCTGCGCGGCATACACCGAAAAGTAATGGACTCGCTGACCCTCACTGACAATAACTATCTTCATCAAACGATCGCTAAAACCATGCACTTCAGCATTCGCGTCACGAAAGCTTTCAGACAAGGCAACGCCTACGCCGTTCTTGGTCCTAGGGCTGCCATGATACAGGACCTTGAAGCCTCTGCCAATGTCCTTGGACTTACTACCCGACCATCTCGTCTCTTGCACCGCACAGAGATCAATACGTCTACGCTCCAGAGCAACAGCAAGTTCGCTCGAGCGGCCTGACAACGTGCCGACATTCAGCGTTGCAACGCGAGTCTTGGCAACGTCAAAGGACTTACGGACTAGCCTGGTTACCCTCCGATGCCGTCCTTGCACCGAAGACCCTAGCATACTTTCACCACTCACCGGGCTCCGTGAGTGGGCGTCGGTTACCGCGGACGCCGTAGCTTTTACAGAAACTTTAAGCACCATTGCATGTGGCGTGACAAGGATAACCATCGGCCGACCTGTCACACGGGCGAAACGCCTTGGCCTGTCGCCGGAACACGAATGTCCGCGTTCAGCTTACCTCGACAAAATCGAGGAGTTTCCAGTGGCACCAACGTGGAGGAGCGGACTGCGCCACCAATACTGTAGGATACTGTAGTTTGTATTATTGACACCCGAGATGGTATCGTATCCCCTCTCCTTCCAAGCCAGTGGCCCAAACGGGGTCACATGGCTGTGCTATCCGCATTATCGACCAAAATTGAATCGTGACGCCCTCTCTTGGCTCACTGCCAATTCTACCAATATGGGCTAGAATTTCATCGGAGGTATGAAGCTGGGGTAGTTTTTCAAGCTTAATCTATCTGTAATGGTTTTAAAAACTCAAGCGAGGTTCTGTTTCAACGCACTTTGATTTCAATCAGGTATTCTAGGGCTCTACCTGGGTGAAAGTTAAATTGCAGAAGTTTAAGTATTTATTACATGGAATTTATAACATTTTTACATGCAAATTATTACATTATTACATGCAGATTATTTCATTATTACATGCGAATTATTACATTATTACATTTCAAAAAATCCATTTCATGAATTATCAGTTTCTAGTTATTAGAATTAATTTCAAGAAATTTTATGAATTCACGGAAAAAATGGATAAAATGGTAAAAGAATGAGTTCCGTCGAAAACGATTCCGTCGAATATTCGGGGAGAAAAGAACAGCGCAAATTTATGTTGACTAACTAACCTGTCTCCTGTTGAGCTAACAATAAGTTTGGCTGCACATAGAAGTCCATAGGTATGTTGTTCAAAAAGTTAAGGTGATACGGATACTGGCTGTAAAACGGCGAAATTCACATGGTTCCTACGCATGCTGGTGCGGAGCGGAGGTTAGAGACAGTGAGAGAGCGGGGGCAGACGGAGGCAGAGGCGTCGCGCGCGCCGCTCGCGCCTCGAATGAAGTGAATTACGACGTTTTATAGAGGGTACATGATTGATGATGAGCAATCCTTCCCCATTGGGTATATTTACGCATACTTCCTTTACTTTTCAGTCGGTTTGGTTACACATTCCATCCTCATAAGAACGCTTTTGAATTTTTAAAAGTTAATTTCGAAGTGTTCGCCAGTGTAAAATCGTTCCATGTTACATGGGACTTTACAGTTTTGTTACTTTACATTCAATCAAACTCAGCGCAATGAATTTGTTTGGATCTCTTTTGGATAAGATTTTTTTCGAAATTTAATTTTTTTGAAAAATTCTCTCTTCAGTTTCGGAATGAATTTGGAATTTCCACGCTTCAAGAATCATTTCATTGAACTCAGCACATTTCATTTGCTATAACTCGTTTTTGGAGCGACTTTTTTGTGTGTTTTCAAAAATTTGAAAATTTTTAAAAATTTAAAAATTGTTCCAGTAATCGTTAATGAGAGAATTCATCTAGTGTTGCTGAGCAATCGATGACAAGATGGCCAGCTCCTGTGTGAGAGTAATCTCGAGGGTCATGAGCTGTCAATATGTTATCTGGGGTCATGAGTTGTCAGTAATATGGGATATGGTATAGCTACCGTAACCCGTGTACTCAAGGTATACCACCCCATCGATGGACCCCTCAGCTAATTGGACCATCTCGCCGGGGGGTAGACAACAGGCACTCTGCTGTGGGCGGAGCCAGAGGGGCGGGCCCGACTCCGCCCCTCGACGCGGACGACTTTTGCGGCAGAGTGCCTCTTTCTCAGACGAGTTGTACTCGGCGTGCCTCTATCGACTTTCTCAAGAGACGCTCAACTATTCGCCGGCTTATTCTGGCATTCTCTGCTGTATTAAACTATTTTGCTCTGTCAATATTCAGAATACCACTATTGCTGAATATTCTACGCTTTATTCTCTGTGCAGAAGACCAATACTCCTAGTTAATCTCTTGCAAATGTGAGTTTCTTCTTTAGCTACCCATTTATTTATTACCTCTAGTTAAGGTGTTTCATACATTAATATATATGCGAGCTTTTTCGTGACACCACAATTTCGCATTACTTTTTGATGATCTTTTGTGCAGGTTTTGAATAGGAGTAATTTATGTTTGATATTCACAATTTGTGGTCATCAAAGTTCGAAGTAGTTCCCCACGATTTTTTCTCACTGCCATCAATTCTGTAGCGTAACAATAAATATTTTGCGTAATGTCGCGTAAAAATAAATAATTTATGAAGAAATCGTTCTAATTTCTGTGCAAAACTAGTTGGGAGGGGGGCCATTGAAGATTTGCCCATTCAAATGAAAGGATTCATCCATGAAAATGAAAATTTCGTTATTAGATATGTGACAACATTATCACTCATATTTCCTAGAAATTCCATGAAATTAAATCGATTTCTGAAAGCAAAATCATTCATTTCTCACTTGAATTCTGGGTGCCCCCAACTAGTTTTGCACCAAAATTGAGGAGCAGAATTTGTTTCATCTTGAAACGTCGAATCACGAAAATTATAGTGGTTTGAATGGGGACTCTAGACAGGTGAATAAAGGTTATATCCATTTTTAATGGTTATTCGACATCAATTCACCTTTACTATCCACAGGAATCAGGCATAAAATTATGCTGTTGAGCGTGCTCACGGTAGTCTTTTTTTTTCGCTGCTAGCAGCGGGTGAACTAAAATGGAGTCAACCTAGTTCAAACCACGCAAAACAATAAATATCTATCTATTTTGCAAATATCACTATAATAACCTATTTAGGCACTCTGCGCTCCGTTCTTCATCAGTCGTCCATTCCGCCCCCCCCCCCGTCCCCTGTGCATATCACTCGCTAAATCGTGAACGATTCCATGAACTATTGAAGATTTCATGAATCTTTCGTGATAAGTGAGAAAATGCGAAGTTTGTGCCCTTTCGTCATCGCCGGCCGTTCTCTCTTCCTATCCCACATAATCTCAACGCTAAAGGACTACTGGAAGTTAATCCTGAAATGCAGGAGGCAATCTGCAGAAGCTGGGTCAGCGTCTAGTTTTATTAGGTGCGTCCCATTAGATTTTTTCTTTTTTTTTGTTTCATAACTGGGATTTGCAGTTATGAAACTGTGCTATTGGGCATGCTCATGGTAATGCTCTTTTTTGACTGTTAGCAGCGAGTTAACTCTAATGCTTAAGTCACCCTAATTTGAACCAGGCAAAAGAACAGGTATAGTCTACAGCAATGGAAGTAGGACATGGGGAGGCTGCGGACTCGTCCTAACTTACCGTGCTTTGTTAGTGATATCTATACATTGGACCCGAATCGAAAAACGGATATCCGAATCATTTTAAAAACGATGGTCGCGGATTTCCAATTCATCCGAATGAATTCAAAACAAAAGCACTGCTATTCCGGTACTACTTGCTACCACTCGGGATCCATCTGAATGCACTCGGATATCCACAACCATGGTTTCCGGAATGATTCGGATATCCGTTTTTCGATTCGGGTCCAATGTATAGTGATATCACTATTTTTTTCTCGAAACAGCTGTGATAGGTCGGTGAGTCTGCGTTGCTTGCTTGCTACCACTCGGGATCCATCTGAATGCACTCGGATATCCACAACCATGGTTTCCGGAATGATTCGGATATCCGTTTTTCGATTCGGGTCTAATGTATAGTGATATCACTATTTTTTTTTCGAAACAGCTGTAATAGGTCGGTGAGTCTGCGTTGCTTGCTTGCTACCACTCGGGATCCATCTGAATGCACTCGGATATCCACAACCATGGTTTTCGGAATGATTCGGATATCCGTTTTTCGATTCGGGTCCAATGTATAGTGATATCACTATTTTTTTCTCGAAACAGCTGTGATAGGTCGGTGAGTCTGCGTTGCTTGCTTGCTACCACTCGGGATCCATCTGAATGCACTCGGATATCCACAACCATGGTTTCCGGAATGATTCGGATATCCGTTTTTCGATTCGGGTCCAATGTATAGTGATATCACTATTTTTTTTCTCGAAACAGCTGTGATAGGCCGGTGAGTCTGCGTTGCTTGCTTGCTACCACTCGGGATCCATCTGAATGCACTCGGATATCCACAACCATGGTTTTCGGAATGATTCGGATATCCGTTTTTCAATTCGGGTCCAATGTATAGTGATATCACTATTTTTTTTTCTCGAAAGAGCTGTGATAGGTCGGTGAGTCTGCGTTTTCACCGATATGACTACATCCGTGGAAGCAATGAAAACATGTGGGAGTGGAAACGAAAACTCACCGACCAATCTCAGTTATTTTGAAAAAAAAAGTGATAACACAATCAGACCACGGTATGTCAGGAAGAGTCCGCAACCTCACCACGTCCTACTTCCATTGCAGCAGACTAAATCTCAATTTTATTTGCAAATATCACAATAATAACAACTTATTTAGGCGCTCTGCGCTCCGTTCTTCATCAGTCGTCCATTCCGACCCCCCCCCGCGCATATCACTCGCTAAATCGTGAAAGATTTCATGAACTATTGAAGATTTCATGAATCTTTCGTGATAAGTGAGAAAATGCGAAGTTTGTGCCCTTTCGTCATCGCCGGCCGTTCTCTCTTCCTATCCCACATAATCTCAACGCTAAAGGACTACTGGAAGTTAATCCTGAAATGCAGGAGGCAATCTGCAGAAGCTGGGTCAGCGTCCAGTTTTATTAGGTGCGTCCCATTAGATTTTTTCTTTTTTTTTGTTTCATAACTGGGATTTGCAGTTATGAAACTGTGCTACTCCTATCTTGCCACTATTTCTGGGGAGGTCCGAGAAGGATAGGCGTGTCCGAGAATTGCTTGGGGGAACTTCCCTGCATGAATCGAAGCGACCGAGTAATACTTAAGGGAACATCCATGTAGTAACGACGTGCCCATTCTTCCCAATGGGCAATTATGATGTGTTAACGGCCAGATAGGTATTTCTCAACGATGTGCGAGAAATAATAGAGTATGGCGGGGATAGAGGTGTTACAGTGATTAATGATAGGTCGAACTCTAGAGAAAGAGGCACTCTGCCGCAAAACTCGTCCGCGTCGAGGGGCGGAATCGGGCCCGCCCCTCTGGCTCCGCCCACAGAAGAGTGCCTGTTCGGGCGCTCCCCATCTCGCCACACACAGCATCAATCAATCGAGATAGAAAGCCAACTTTTATTATTTTATTAAACTTTCTTATCGATTTTAAATGCATATAGAATTGAGAAAGTTCCAAAGTTTCAGGGATTCAGGTGTTTCTACGAGGGTTTGTCTACAGGTTTGGAACCTTGCCAGAGCTCGCCCTGTTTGACCCGGCACCCCTCACATGCCGGCCGATTCGCCAACTCGGGCTGGCCTTCCCTGCCGCCGCTGACCAGCAAAACGTCGATGGGATTGCCCACACAAGACTGAAATATTTGAAAATCTTCATTAAATATGCGTTCCCACTCTTTCAGCGGTCAGAATGTAAGCGAATTCAGGAAACTGTAAACGTTGTTTGGATGTGTGGCACACCTGAATTTCCAGTTTATTTCAATTTTTGAAAAAAATTCCGATTTTTAATCATGTTTAATCTGAAAAAAAAAGAATTCCGATTTTCTCAAATATCAAAAAGTTGCAATCGATTTAAAAAAATCCAGCTTATTTCATTTAAAAAAAATGATTTAAAACTGCATTTGCTCCTGAAATTGAGAATTCCAATTTTTTTCGATCTTCAAAAATTTCCACTTTAGTTCAATCAAAAAAATATGATCCAAAATTGCAATTGCTTCTGAGATTGAGAATTCCAATTTTTTTCGAATTTCAAAAATTCCCACTTCATTTCAAATTTCAAGAGTTTCCAGTTCATTTCAATTTCTGAAAAGAAGTATTTAAAATTGCAATTACTTCTGAAATTAGGCATTTCAACCTTTAGCAAATTTCCAAAATTTCCAGTTCCCTTCAATTTTTAACCATTCCAATTTATTTGAATTTTTGAAAAATCCTAAATCAATTCACTTTTTCACAAAAATAAGAGTTCATAGAAATTCCGGGAATTCTCGCTTTAATTCAAAATTTGGACTCTAGCGTCTCGCGTCAGATCACGGGTCCCTCTTATGCGGTGCAAATGCTGGCCGCACAACTCCTCAGCTGGGCCATCTCGCCACACACACACAGCATCGATGGACCCCTCAGCTAATTGGACCATCTCGCCACACACAGCATCAATCAATCGAGATAGAGTGCCAACTTTTATTATTTTATTAAACTTTCTTATCGATTTTAAATGCATATAGAATTGAGAAAGTTCCAAAGTTTCAGGGATTCAGGTGTTTCTACGAGGGTTTGTCTACAGGTTTGGAACCTTGCCAGAGCTCGCCCTGTTTGACCCGGCACCCCTCACATGCCGGCCGATTCGCCAACGCGGGCTGGCCTTCCCTGCCGCCGCTGACCAGCAAAACGTCGATGGGATTGCCCAACACAAAACTGAAATATGTTTCTTAATTGCTATTTTCTTGTAGATTTATTTATTATTTCATTAGTCTCTTATGGATCCAAAATGCATTCAGAATTGCAGCAATTAAAAGACTTCTGTAGTTGTAGGGTTTTTACGAGTGGTGGTATACAGAGTTGGAACCTTGCTAACGCTGGCCCTGTGCATGACCCTGCACCCCTCATATGCCGGCCGATTTACCAACACAGGGTGGCCTTCTCCGCTGCCACTGACCATCTCAATATCGACTGGAGGGCGCACATGAGACTGAAGTATGGAAGAATCTTCATTGAGTATACGTTCCCACCCATTCAGCGGTCAAAATATAAACGAATGGAGAAATATGTAAACCTCATTGGATTAAAAAAATTCATTTCACAGAACTTTTTGTTTTTTTTTATCAAAAATTTATTCCTTATTTAATGTTTCCAGTATTTCTTCTCTGAATTTCGCATAATTTTGACTTTTTAAAAATGTCTTATGTAGTATATCGATTTTTTATTATTTTCAATTATTAATTGCTATTTTCTTGTAGATTTATTTATTATTTCATTAAAGTCTCTTATGGATCCAAAATGCATTCAGAAATGCACAAATTCCAAGACTTCTGAAGTTCTAGAGTTTTTGCGAGTGGTGGTATACAGAGTTGGAACCTTGCCAACACTGGCCCTGTGCGTGACCCTGCATCGTTCTAGTGAAGTGTCGATTTCGATTACCACCCGCAGCGGAGCGGTAGGCCTCGGTGGAATATAACTAGTGATAGGGAGGTTTCGACGAAAAAGCCACCGCTACGCGCTGTGATAATGGAAAACAGGAGCTATTTGGAATGAAAGAGAGTCTTATAACTCCTGAATTAGTAGGAAGTTTTCTAAAGCTGAAATAAAATGCACATTTTTGAAATTTGAAATAAATTGGAAATGTTTGATATTTAAAAAAATCATAATTCTCAGTTTGAAAAATAGATGCGAGTGGAAATCAGAATTTTTTAAAAGTGAATAGAATTCGAAATTTTGAAAAATTTAATTATCCTGGAAATGTTTGAATTTCGAAATAAGTTTAAAATGTTTGATATTTGAAAAAATCGTAATTCTCAGTTTCTAAATTGGATACGAGTGGAATTCGATTTTTTTTAAAAATTGAGTTAAATTCGAAATTTTGAAAAATTATAATCTGAAAATTTTTGAAATTTGAAATGAATAAGAAATTGTCGAAATTTGAAAAAAATTAGATTTTTTATTTTAAGAAACAATTCGGATTTCAAATCGGAGTTTTCAAAAATTGAATAAATTTGAAATTTTTAGGGGTCACTGGCGTATGCACGATGTACTCTCTGGGTTCACGCGGCGCGTGATCGACAATAAAATGAAAAACCGGGTAACATGATGGGCAGACGATTTTCTGCATTCGTTGATAAAAAAACGAAAAGTTCTGTAAAATTAACTTTTTTAATTCAAAAAGATTTACATTTTTCCGCATTCGACCATACTTTGGATCCATAAGGGACTTTAATGAAATAATTAATAAGTACACAAGAAAATAGCCTTTAATAATTGAAAAGAATAGAATAGAAATTAATATACAATATAATAAATTTAAAAAAGTCAAAATTATGCGAAATTCAGAGAAGAAATACTGGAAACATTAAATAAGGAATAAATTTTTGATAAAAAAAACAAAAAGTTCTGTGAAATGAATTTTTTTAATCCAATTAGGTTTACATATTTCTCCATTCGTTTATATTTTGACCGCTGAATGGGTGGGAACGTATACTCAATGAAGATTCTTCCATACTTCAGTCTCATGTGCGCCCTCCAGTCGATATTGAGATGGTCAGTGGCAGCGGAGAAGGCCACCCTGTGTTGGTAAATCGGCCGGCATATGAGGGGTGCAGGGTCATGCACAGGGCCAGCGTTAGCAAGGTTCCAACTCTGTATACCACCACTCGTAAAAACCCTACAACTACAGAAGTCTTTTAATTGCTGCAATTCTGAATGCATTTTGGATCCATAAGAGACTAATGAAATAATAAATAAATCTACAAGAAAATAGCAATTAAGAAACATATTTCAGTTTTGTGTTGGGCAATCCCATCGACGTTTTGCTGGTCAGCGGCGGCAGGGAAGGCCAGCCCGCGTTGGCGAATCGGCCGGCATGTGAGGGGTGCCGGGTCAAACAGGGCGAGCTCTGGCAAGGTTCCAAACCTGTAGACAAACCCTCGTAGAAACACCTGAATCCCTGAGACTTTGGAACTTTCTCAATTCTATATGCATTTAAAATCGATAAGAAAGTTTAATAAAATAATAAAAGTTGGCACTCTATCTCGATTGATTGATGCTGTGTGTGGCGAGATGGTCCAATTAGCTGAGGGTCCATCGATGCTGTGTGTGGCGAGATGGCCCAGCTGAGGAGTTGTGCGGCCAGCATTTGCACCGCATAAGAGGGACCCGTGATCTGACGCGAGACGCTAGAGTCCAAATTTTGAATTAAAGCGAGAATTCCCGGAATTTCTATGAACTCTTATTTTTATGAAATAGTGAATTGATTTAGGATTTTTCAAAAATTCAAATAAATTGGAAATGGTTAAAAATTGAAGGGAACTGGAAATTTTGGAAATTTGCTAAAGGTTGAAATGCCTAATTTCAGAAGTAATTGCAATTTTAAATACTTCTTTTCAGAAATTGAAATGAACTGGAAACTCTTGAAATTTGAAATGAAGTGGGAATTTTTGAAATTCGAAAAAAATTGGAATTCTCAATCTCAGAAGCAATTGCAATTTTGGATCATATTTTTTTGATTGAACTAAAGTGGAAATTTTTGAAGATCGAAAAAAATTGGAATTCTCAATTTCAGGAGCAAATGCAGTTTTAAATCATTTTTTTTAAATGAAATAAACTGGATTTTTTTAAATCGATTGGAACTTTTTGATATTTGAGAAAATCGGAATTCTTATTTTTTCAGATTAAACATGATTAAAAATCGGAATTTTTTTCAAAAATTGAAATAAACTGGAAATTCAGGTGTGCCACACATCCAAACAACGTTTACAGTTTCCTGAATTCGCTTACATTCTGACCGCTGAAAGAGTGGGAACGCATATTTAATGAAGATTTTCAAATATTTCAGTCTTGTGTGGGCAATCCCATCGACGTTTTGCTGGTCAGCGGCGGCAGGGAAGGCCAGCCCGCGTTTGCAGGGAAGGCCAGCCCGAGTTGGCGAATCGGCCGGCATGTGAGGGGTGCCGGGTCAAACAGGGCGAGCTCTGGCAAGGTTCCAAACCTGTAGACAAACCCTCGTAGAAACACCTGAATCCCTGAAACTTTGGAACTTTCTCAATTCTATATGCATTTAAAATCGATAAGAAAGTTTAATAAAATAATAAAAGTTGGCACTCTATCTCGATTGATTGATGCTGTGTGTGGCGAGATGGTCCAATTAGCTGAGGGGTCCATCGATGCTGTGTGTGTGTGGCGAGATGGCCCAGCTGAGGAGTTGTGCGGCCAGCAATTGCACCGCATGAAAGGGACCCGTGATCTGACGCGAGACGCTAGCGGCCAAGTGTCGATATTGCATTAGAAGCGTCTGATTTTCAAGGGAAGTGTAAATACGGAAAATCTTGACAAAGCCTCAATTCTTGAAAAATTTCTATTTTTCTCTTTTTCTTTTTTTGAGTTTTGTTTTGTGTTCAAAATTTGAGTTCAAATGTTGAAAAAGTTCGAATTAAAGCAAGAATTTCCGGAGTTCCTGTAAACTCTTTTTTTCTCAAATTTGAATTGAATTGGAATTTTTCGAAAATTCAAATAAATTGAAAATAGTTAAAAATAGAAAGGAACTGGAAATTTTTGAAATTTGGTCAAAGTCGGAATTTCCAATTGCAGAAGTAAATACGATTTTAAATCAATTTTATTTCCAAAAATCGAATTGAACTGAAAATTTTTGAGATTTGAATTAATTTGGGAATTTTGAAATCTGCAAAAAAAATTAGTTTTTTTTGTGTTCTTAGTTTCAAAAATAAAAACGAATTGATATCAGAGTTTTTTCAAGAAATTAAATAAATGGAAAGTTTCGAAAAAGCGGAATAAACTGGAAATTTTAAAGTTTGAAAAAATTCAATTCCTGATTTCAGAAGTAAATACGATTTCAAATCAAAACTTTTTCAAAAATTGAATAGAACTGAAAATTTTTGAAATTTGAAATAAATTAGAGTTTTTGAAATCTGAAGAAAGTCAGAGTTCTTAATGCCAAGAATGAATTCGAGTTGATATCAGAGATTTTTCTTTCAAAAATTTAAATAATTGGTAAGTTTTGAGAAATAGAAATAAAACGGAAATTTTCTAAATTTGAAAAAAAGCGGAAATCATAATTTCAGATGTAAATACGATTTAAAATCAGATTTTTGAGATGCTCAGGTCAAATTGTTTCAATTTCGCGTGCGTGAGCAGCGTCTTGCCGTACACCGCTAGACGATGACTGCACAACTAGCAGAGACTGGCCTTAGGTACTTCGGCAAATGAAAAATGACGAAACCTTCCCTAAAAAACATTGAAAATGGATCATTGAGCTAATATCAATGTCTTTGGTCGATTGATGCAACTTTTTAAACACTTAAGTCCTCTGCCAACGGAGTCATCATAAGAAACAGAAGAGAAAAAGAACCTTGCAGTATTTTTGAAATGCATTCGAAAATGTGCGAAATGCATGTGTTAATAATGATCAAAGGTAAAGGTGCGAAATGTCACAGTTGCCTCTAGCAAAGTTGCCCAATAGTGCACTTTTTTGTGTGCAGCGCCGGTTTAGAAGGTAATTAGCGAGGTCATCAAAAAGTTCAGTCGTAAATAGATAATAATAAGGCTTGATATTAAGTTTATTCCATGTTTTAACACATTTTTTGAATCAAAATGGCGATGCGAATCGAATTGTACTATTATATTTTCAAAATAACCACTTTGAAAAGAGTTTGAATGCATTGAAATTGAAAAAGTGGAAAGTAGGTCAAGAATCGGACTGATCTTGACTATGCATACATTTTTGAAATCAGCATGACAATACGAATCCATTGACGTTTTAAAATTTCGAAAATATCTACATTGAAAGATTTTGGCTCCTTTTTCATAAAGTAGGTCATAACTAGGTCGAGACTCTGTTTTTCTCAAACCTGAATACATTTTTGGAATCAGCGCGACGAGACGAATCGAACGGTGTTTTCAGATTCCAAAATCATCTACTCTGAACCAAAACGACGTTTCCGACGCGCTTTCGCGTCGCCGACGCGTTTTAGGACACATGTTATGAGCGGTATTGTACAGAATTGAGAGCAGATCCTTCCTCATTTCTGCCATTCTATTTCGCACAAAACAATTGTTTCCTTTCTATGGCTGCGGTGCGCCTTACAATACCGCTACTAGCAGAGGGAAAAAGGGCGAAAAGGGTAAAGTCGACAACAAAAGCGTCATTTCGGTAACAAAAGCGATGATTAGCGAAAAGAAACCCCTACCCGCAAATTTACACGTCATGGTCATTGTTCTACTCCATGACAGACCCGTCGTGGTCACAGAACTGTGCGGCGGTGCTGTTGCTGAGGGTCAGCCGTCGCTGTCGCTCAGGTTCAAGAAAAACACATCACGACAGTGGATTGGACACTGGGTCGCTGTCACTGGCAGCCGCGACCGCGACCGATTACCGCATGATTTTTACTTTTCAGGAATAACACCCCTCTTCGAGCCGGCGACCGCGACAGGTGCAGCAAAGTGTTCTTACGACAGCACGTTTCTACAAACACAATTCGTAAAAGATGACCGCACTCGTCGCGGTCGCATTTGGTATAACATTGATCTGATGAGACAACTTTGTCGGAAAATAGATTCTCTCTTGAAGTTTTTCGCGCCTTTTTGATTTTATTGGGACGAATAGTTCACGCCGAAGAGGATGATTTTTTTTCAAATATTAGATTGAAGCACCGCAAAGCAAGTTATAGGCAAAACAAGCTTTGCCCATTTTGCTCCTTTTTCCCCATGTTAGGCGATATTGTACCCACAAAGAAGGTGGGCCATATGTGTACAAATCTCTCATAGGAACGGTTCAATTCACGGGTAGTGTCCTCACTTATAAGCGGTCTGTTGATAGCAATCGGCGATCAATGTGCAGGCAATCATTGCAACTTGGCTGCAACCGACTAAGCGTGAGCGGTTCAGTTGCAATTGATGAAGCTTCCTCCATAGTCATCACTGAAAGTACGGCACTCGCGTTAGGCCGGGTTTATGCCTCCAACGCTGAGCGACGCGATGGCACGCTTTGGATACGAATTGACACACGATACGACATCCATCGATGCTCACAAATTTCATGTCATCGAGTCGCTGTGTGATACATAGTAGTGTGAACCCGGCCTTACGTGCGGTACGACCGGCGGACTATAAAGGTTTCGCCGCGCAACTCACACATTTGGGGGGAAGTTCCCGAGGACAATAGACCTGTTTTCGTCGTTATCACTCGGTCGGGGGGGGGGGGGGGAGAGGAGCGAGACGTCCCCCTCTGGGGGGACATTTCGCTCCTCTCCCCTCGAATTATGCACAACGATAAGGCGTTCGAAACAGTCAACTCGGGGGGGGGGAACAAGGGAAGTTCGCTTCACGGTTGTTCCCATGGCCTCCCCCCGAACATGATGAACGCGAATACAAAGCCGCAGCGTATACGGTGATGCAGACGGGCTAGTCGCGAGGTGGTTTCGCACTTCGCCAGTTGAGGGGGTAGATCTGCCACTCAAGGACTACGTAAGGCATCTCTGCCTGGTTTTCAGAGGAGCTGGTTTCTCGATAACCTTTATTCAGGGGTGAATATTTTTGGACCGATCGCAGTTTTTCAGGAACAGGAGACTGTCGAAAACAGCGAGCTCTAGAAAGCTGATTTTTAATCAATCATTGAACAATGGGAAGATCAGCAGTCGGAAGGTCGCGGGAAGACCTGCAGTCGGGAGAACAAGGAGCTCCTGCTGTGGGATCTTCCTCCATTACTCTGCTGTCGAGACGTCCCCTTCACCTCCCCCCAATTCGAGGGAAGTTCCCCAGTTGTTTCAAGGGAAGTTCTTCGTTCTCGGGAACTTCCCCACGAATATCTGAAAAGAGGCAACCATCAAACTTACAGTGGCACAATCATGGCGGTGCCGAGTACAAATAGACCTCAGTTGTGCCACGCACGGAAATTCTAAGATACTATTTCCACATACGGTAGAATGGTTGTGAATAATTGTGAAGAAGAGGAATGAATATTTTTTTTAAATATTTTTTATATTTTTTTTGAAATGTAAAAAAAGAACAATTTTCCCACCTGGTAACTGCAGAAATCCATGGTAATAACATCCTGGATTTGCTCCTAACTAATAACGTCGATCTTGTGGACAATATTAGAGTATGTGATCCTGTAGGGATTAGTGATCATGCTACAATTCATTTTGAGCTCAGTTTTGCCACCCCTTTCAGTGATTTGAAAGTCCTCAGAAGAGACTTCAAAAGGCTAATTTTCCCACAATCTTTGACTACTTAAATGGTGTTGATTGGTACTGGGCGTTTAACACTGCTGACTCGGTCAATGCTAAGTATGAAATGTTTATTTCTATTTTGCAGCACTGCATCCATCTTTTTGTACCACTCATAGAAGTTTCGAACAGCACGGGCCATCTTCCGGAACATTTGCAGCGCCTGGCGTACAAAAAATCTCACGAATGGGATCGGGCTAGATTTACTAATACAGCAGACGATTGGGATGTTTATAGGGTTGTGTGTTATAGATTTGATAAGTAATTGAAAAAGTTTAACAGAAATATGGAAAAGAGGACCATTGAATCAGATAAAAAGAATGCTTTTCATAGGCTTTTGAATTCTAGATTGAGAGACAAACCGCGATTGGGACCTATTGAGTATGAGGGGTCCACAATAACAGGCGATAAGGAGAGGTCAGAAATCTTCGCATCTGTTTTTGAAAAGGCTTTTTGCGAGGACGACGAGCCTAGTGACCCTCTGACTTTAACCCAAGAATTCAGTGCAATGGATGATTCCGTCTGGTTTTATCCAGAGGATGTTCACAAGTTCCCTTCTAGCTGGCCTAATTCATTTTCCGATACACCAGACCATTTGCCTTTGAAATTCATTAAACATGTAGCCCACATCATAGTTGGGCCGCACACATACATGTTTAATCTTTCTTTCGTGCGAGCAGAGGTTCCGGTTAGATGGCGTGTCGCCTTTGTCACTCCTATCCCGAAAAAAACCGCCTCATAGTAGCCCTGAAAACTTTAGGCCAGTAAGTATTACCTCGCTCTTCGGTAGGTTGTTTGAGAAGATCCTTAAGGTGAGAATTTGTAAGCAGTTGGAGGACCAGTCGAAAATTTCGGAATCTCAACATGGTTTCCAGAAGAAAAAGTCGACGGTGACAGCCATGTTGCAATCACTTAATGAATGGACCTCACATGTGGATGAGGGTGAAGAGGTTAATGTTATCTATGCTGACTTTTCCAAAGCTTTCGACAGGGTCTCCCATTCCAAACTCATGTCCAAGCTCACCCAAGTTGGTATTTATCCTAGAATAATAGCATGGATAAGAGCCTTTTTAAACGATAGGTCGTTTGTTGTTCGAGTTAATTCAACTTTTTCCGATCCTAAACCCATTTGCAGTGGCGTACCTCAAGGGGGAGTTCTATCCCGAATTCTATTTAATATATTTACTTACGAACTACCACGACTACAAGTTACTTGTGGTAAGGTTAAATGCTCTGCTTTCGCTGATGATTTTAAAATTTTCTCTCCTATTCAGACGGTAAGTGACAGGGAATACTTGCAAATGGCGTTGTGTAAGATTGTAAATTGGTCTAGAGACTGGAGTATGTTGCTTTCAAGTGCAAAAACTAAAGTTTTGCACATCGGAAGCAATAGTGCATGTTCTGTTTATACCATTGGTGGTCAACAGCTCCAGGTTGTCGATGAGATAATGGATTTGGGTTTTCTGGTACGTAGCGATCTCACTTTTGATGCTCACTGTGCTAAAGCCGTGTCTAGAGCAACTAAGGTTATGTATAGCATGTTCAGAGCTCTATCCAGTAACAAAGAAAAAGTGCTACTTAAAGCCTATAAAACCTATGTAAGACCTCACCTTGAGTATGGAACTGTGATCTCCAACCGTCACAAGGTTTCGACCACTGTTGCGCTGGAGAAACTTTAAAACAGCTTCACACGCAAGGTGATGATGAAGGTCAACGGACTCAATTATAGTCAAATGCCCTGCAGCATTGAAAGGAACAAGAAGCTACAGATAGACTCGCTGGCCTGCAGAAGGAAAAAGTTCGATATTCTGATGGTTTACAAGATCTTGTATGGCTATGTTGGACTCAAGGCAAATGAATTCCTTCAACTAAGGGCATCTACCACAAGAGGTAGCAGTTTTAAGCTCGTTCGTAACAGAGCCAAGAAAAGTCTGAGGCACCATTTCTTTGTTAATAGAGCCGGGAGTGAGTTTGAAAAGCTACTCAAAAGGTGCAGTCTCCCTACAACCCTACCTGCGTTTAAACGTCTCTTGAATCAATACTTGATGACTATGGATGTCTGAGCCGGTTTCTGGCCTTTTACTATTGTATAGGTTTTACGTTCTATTTATTCATTATTTGCTGCATTTGTTCTGTGTAAATTAACTAAGCAGGCTAGACCTGTAATAAACATACATATCAAAATCGGCTAATTATACAGATGGTAAAACCGCTAAGCCGATTTGGGCAGCACCGCCAAGGCTGGGCTGAATGGGAGGCATGCGCATCCCAATGTGAAAAATCTCACAAGGGAATGACCAAACATGGTCGCCAGAACTATACATGAGACCAGGTCTTTCTGATCGACTACCTCCCGGGTAGTCACAAACCCTATCCTAGCTGCCCGAGTAATAGTAAAAGAAAAAGTTATGGGCGTAGAAGCTGCGAGGTCTGTAGGTAAAATAAAAATTATCTGCCGTAAACTGTCTTTATCGTTCGAATTATCGAAAACGTTGTTGTATCGGTGGTATTATTGAGGAGTGTATTAATGCTGTTAGGTAGAATAGAATATAGAAGTTATTTATTGCCTAAATAATACGGGGCTCAGTTGAAGGATGGAGATGGGTGGACGACGGAGTGGGGTGAGGGAGCAACGTCGAAGTGCCGGAACCGGAGAACTGCGTGTGGCCCATAATGTTGAGATTACGGTATGAGGTATGGGCGGTAGTCAAGAAGGCGGCAACATGAAGATTTTAAACTAGTCGCGAATAGTTGCGACTAGTTTATAAGTTATGGGCGTAGAAGTTGCGAGCTCTGTAGGTAAAATAAAAATTATCTGCCGTAAACTGTCTTTATCGTCTGAACTATCGAAAACGTGACTCATATTCGTGTTCAGCGCCTCAAATATCCCCTTTGAGAGAAGTTTGGGCAAAAAAAATTTTTTTGAATTTTTTCTTATAAAATATGTTGAAATTTTTATCATTACTCGGGCAGCGAGAATAGGGATTTCACAAGTACCCGGAAGGTGGTCGATCAAAAAAAACATGGCTACTTGCGTAGTTCTGGCAGACAGGTCTGGTCACTCCCTAGTCATTCTCCCGCTGGACACGCTCCTGTGGTGAGGACTATGAAAGCGCCTTATATCATACCAGCGGCGCCGGCCGGCTGACGCCGGCCTGCGCCGCTGGTCGTTTGGCTGCGCCAAACGAGGGGCCGGCTTCGCCGGCCCTTTCCTTCAATCATAGGCAGTAATCTTCTGGCTTAATGAACAAAGGGTCTTGTTCGCCGAAGCTTCTGACAAAATTGAAGGAACGTTGTGTTGAAATCATGCGGGGATTGAAAGCTATTGCTCACTTCAGTTCGCCGACATAAGCGAAGGTAGCCTTGAATTAAGATACTTCAATCGCAATGCAAAAGCCTCGCGTGTTGGAGAAGTTGCTTGAGAAAAACACTTCATAATCTACTCAAGTAATATACAACAGTTGACATGAAAACCAATAATTAGATATCTCAGGATGTGTCATGAAGACCCTCTTTGACTGTATATGTTTTTATGCGGAAGTAAGCATGGGCGCACTGAAATATTTGCCTGTGAAAAAATTCATATGGACGCGAAGGTCTAGAAGGTAAAAATTACTTACACAAAACTTGGTGGAATTTCGAATTTTCTGCGCATATCACCCAGAATTTCTCAGGGTTTTCTTCATTGTGGTGATGTAAACGGAGCTATAGCCCTCGAAAATACTATAAATTTCATTTGAGGGGATGAGGATATCGCCAACAATGCTGAAAAAGCTCTATGCATCGAGAAATCAAAATTTGAGTTTTTCTGTGCATCACCCACAAAATTTCTCAGAATTTCCGTCATTGTGGTGGTGTAAACGGAGCTATAGCCCTCGAAAATACTATAAATTTCGTTTGAGGGATGAGGATATCGCCAACAATACTGAAAAAAGCTCTATGCATCGAGAAATCAAAAATTTCACATTTTCTGTATGAAAATTTTCAGATTTTCTGTGCATATCTCACAGAATCTCTCAGGATATAGCCCTCGAAAATACTATAAATTTGGTTTGAGGGGATGAGGATATCGCCAACAATACTGAAAAAAGCTCTATGCATCGAGAAATCAAAAATTCCAGATTTTCTGTGCATATTTCACAGAATCTCTCAGAATTTCCGTCAGTGTGGTGGTGTAAACGGAGCTATAGCCCTCGAAAATACTATAAATTTCGTTTGAGGGATGAGGATATCGCCAACAATACTGAAAAAAGCTCTATGCATCGAGAAATCAAAAATTCCAGATTTTCAGATTTTCTGTGCATATCTCACAGAATCTCTCAGGATATAGCCCTCGAAAATACTATAAATTTGGTTTGAGGGGATGAGGATATCGCCAACAATACTGAAAAAAGCTCTATGCATCGAGAAATCAAAAATTTCAGATTTTCTGTATGAAAAATTTCAGATTTTCTGTGCATATCTCACAGAATCTCTCAGGATATAGCCCTCGAAAATACTATAAATTTCGTTTGAGGGATGAGGATATCGCCAACAATACTGAAAAAGCTCTATGCATCGAGAAATCAAAAATTCAGATTTTCTGTATGAAAAATTTCAGATTTTCTGTGCATATCTCACAGAATCTCTCAGGACTATAGCCCTCGAAAATACTATAAATTTCGTTTGAGGGATGAGGATATCGCCAACAATACTGAAAAAAGCTCTATGCATCGAGAAATCAAAAATTCCAGATTTTCTGTGCATATTTCACAGAATCTCTCAGAATTTCCGTCAGTGTGGTGGTGTAAACGGAGCTATAGCCCTCGAAAATACTATAAATTTCGTTTGAGGGATGAGGATATCGCCAACAATACTGAAAAAAGCTCTATGCATCGAGAAATCAAAAATTTCAGATTTTCTGTGCATATCTCACAGAATCTCTCAGGATATAGCCCTCGAAAATACTATAAATTTGGTTTGAGGGGATGAGGATATCGCCAACAATACTGAAAAAAGCTCTATGCATCGAGAAATCAAAAATTCCAGATTTTCTGTGCATATTTCACAGAATCTCTCAGAATTTCCGTCAGTGTGGTGGTGTAAACGGAGCTATAGCCCTCGAAAATACTATAAATTTCGTTTGAGGGATGAGGATATCGCCAACAATACTGAAAAAAGCTCTATGCATCGAGAAATCAAAAATTCCAGATTTTCTGTGCATATTTCACAGAATCTCTCAGAATTTCCGTCAGTGTGGTGGTGTAAACGGAGCTATAGCCCTCGAAAATACTATAAATTTCGTTTGAGGGATGAGGATATCGCCAACAATACTGAAAAAAGCTCTATGCATCGAGAAATCAAAAAATTCAGATTTTCTGTATGAAAAATTTCAGATTTTCTGTGCATATCTCACAGAATCTCTCAGGATATAGCCCTCGAAAATACTATAAATTTCGTTTGAGGGATGAGGATATCGCCAACAATACTGAAAAAAGCTCTATGCATCGAGAAATCAAAAATTCCAGATTTTCTGTGCATATTTCACAGAATCTCTCAGAATTTCCGTCAGTGTGGTGGTGTAAACGGAGCTATAGCCCTCGAAAATACTATAAATTTCGTTTGAGGGATGAGGATATCGCCAACAATACTGAAAAAAGCTCTATGCATCGAGAAATCAAAAAATTCAGATTTTCTGTATGAAAAATTTCAGATTTTCTGTGCATATCTCACAGAATCTCTCAGGATATAGCCCTCGAAAATACTATAAATTTCGTTTGAGGGATGAGGATATCGCCAACAATACTGAAGAAAGCTCTATGCATCGAGAAATCAAAAATTCCAGATTTTCTGTGCATATTTCACAGAATCTCTCAGAATTTCCGTCAGTGTGGTGGTGTAAACGGAGCTATAGCCCTCGAAAATACTATAAATTTCGTTTGAGGGATGAGGATATCGCCAACAATACTGAAAAAAGCTCTATGCATCGAGAAATCAAAAATTCCAGATTTTCTGTGCATATTTCACAGAATCTCTCAGAATTTCCGTCAGTGTGGTGGTGTAAACCGAGCTATAGCCCTCGAA
This sequence comes from Aplectana chamaeleonis, assembly GCA_029168955.1. NCBI lineage: Eukaryota > Metazoa > Nematoda > Chromadorea > Rhabditida > Cosmocercidae > Aplectana > Aplectana chamaeleonis. The sequence continues at coordinate 395,718 of JAPDOI010000375.1, read as the reverse complement.
AATACTATAAATTTCGTTTGAGGGATGAGGATATCGCCAACAATACTGAAAAAAAGCTCTATGCATCGAGAAATCAAAAATTCCAGATTTTCTGTGCATATTTCACAGAATCTCTCAGAATTTCCGTCAGTGTGGTGGTGTAAACGGAGCTATAGCCCTCGAAAATACTATAAATTTCGTTTGAGGGATGAGGATATCGCCAACAATACTGAAAAAGCTCTATGCATCGAGAAATCAAAAATTCCAGATTTTCTGTGCATATTTCACAGAATCTCTCAGAATTTCCGTCAGTGTGGTGGTGTAAACGGAGCTATAGCCCTCGAAAATACTATAAATTTCGTTTGAGGGATGAGGATATCGCCAACAATACTGAAAAAAGCTCTATGCATCGAGAAATCAAAAATTCCAGATTTTCTGTGCATATTTCACAGAATCTCTCAGAATTTCCGTCAGTGTGGTGGTGTAAACGGAGCTATAGCCCTCGAAAATACTATAAATTTCGTTTGAGGGATGAGGATATCGCCAACAATACTGAAAAAAGCTCTATGCATCGAGAAATCAAAAATTTCAGATTTTCTGTGCATATCTCACAGAATCTCTCAGAATTTCCGTCAGTGTGGTGGTGTAAACGGAGCTATAGCCCTCGAAAATACTATAAATTTCGTTTGAGGGATGAGGATATCGCCAACAATACTGAAAAAAGCTCTATGCATCGAGAAATCAAAAATTCCAGATTTTCTGTGCATATTTCACAGAATCTCTCAGAATTTCCGTCAGTGTGGTGGTGTAAACGGAGCTATAGCCCTCGAAAATACTGTAAATTTCGTTTGAGGGATGAGGATATCGCCAACAATACGGAAAAAAGCTCTATGCATCGAGAAATCAAAAATTCCAGATTTTCTGTATGAAAAATTTCAGATTTTCTGTGCATATTTCACAGAATCTCTCAGAATTTCCGTCAGTGTGGTGGTGTAAACGGAGCTATAGCCCTCGAAAATACTATAAATTTCGTTTGAGGGATGAGGATATCGCCAACAATACTGAAAAAAGCTCTATGCATCGAGAAATCAAAAATTCCAGATTTTCTGTGCATATTTCACAGAATCTCTCAGAATTTCCGTCAGTGTGGTGGTGTAAACGGAGCTATAGCCCTCGAAAATACTATAAATTTCGTTTGAGGGATGAGGATATCGCCAACAATACTGAAAAAAGCTCTATGCATCGAGAAATCAAAATTCCAGATTTTCTGTGCATATTTCACAGAATCTCTGAGAATTTCCGTCAGTGTGGTGGTGTAAACGGAGCTATAGCCCTCGAAAATACTATAAATTTCGTTTGAGGGATGAGGATATCGCCAACAATACTGAAAAAGCTCTATGCATCGAGAAATCAAAAATTTCAGATTTTCTGTATGAAAAATTTCAGATTTTCTGTGCATATCTCACAGAATCTCTCAGGATATAGCCCTCGAAAATACTATAAATTTGGTTTGAGGGGATGAGGATATCGCCAACAATACTGAAAAAAGCTCTATGCATCGAGAAATCAAAAATTCCAGATTTTCTGTGCATATTTCACAGAATCTCTCAGAATTTCCGTCAGTGTGGTGGTGTAAACGGAGCTATAGCCCTCGAAAATACTATAAATTTCGTTTGAGGGATGAGGATATCGCCAACAATACTGAAAAAAGCTCTATGCATCGAGAAATCAAAAATTCCAGATTTTCTGTGCATATTTCACAGAATCTCTCAGAATTTCCGTCAGTGTGGTGGTGTAAACGGAGCTATAGCCCTCGAAAATACTATAAATTTCGTTTGAGGGATGAGGATATCGCCAACAATACTGAAAAAAGCTCTATGCATCGAGAAATCAAAAATTTCAGATTTTCTGTATGAAAAATTTCAGATTTTCTGTGCATATCTCACAGAATCTCTCAGGATATAGCCCTCGAAAATACTATAAATTTGGTTTGAGGGGATGAGGATATCGCCAACAATACTGAAAAAGCTCTATGCATCGAGAAATCAAAAATTCCAGATTTTCTGTGCATATTTCACAGAATCTCTCAGAATTTCCGTCAGTGTGGTGGTGTAAACGGAGCTATAGCCCTCGAAAATACTATAAATTTCGTTTGAGGGATGAGGATATCGCCAACAATACTGAAAAAAGCTCTATGCATCGAGAAATCAAAAATTTCAGATTTTCTGTATGAAAAATTTCAGATTTTCTGTGCATATCTCACAGAATCTCTCAGGATATAGCCCTCGAAAATACTATAAATTTGGTTTGAGGGGATGAGGATATCGCCAACAATACTGAAAAAAGCTCTATGCATCGAGAAATCAAAAATTCCAGATTTTCTGTGCATATTTCACAGAATCTCTCAGAATTTCCGTCAGTGTGGTGGTGTAAACGGAGCTATAGCCCTCGAAAATACTATAAATTTCGTTTGAGGGATGAGGATATCGCCAACAATACTGAAAAAAGCTCTATGCATCGAGAAATCAAAAATTCCAGATTTTCTGTATGAAAAATTTCAGATTTTCTGTGCATATCTCACAGAATCTCTCAGGATATAGCCCTCGAAAATACTATAAATTTGGTTTGAGGGGATGAGGTTATCGCCAACAATACTGAAAAAGCTCTATGCATCGAGAAATCAAAAATTCCAGATTTTCTGTGCATATTTCACAGAATCTCTCAGAATTTCCGTCAGTGTGGTGGTGTAAACGGAGCTATAGCCCTCGAAAATACTATAAATTTCGTTTGAGGGATGAGGATATCGCCAACAATACTGAAAAAAGCTCTATGCATCGAGAAATCAAAAATTTCAGATTTTCTGTGCATATCTCACAGAATCTCTCAGGATATAGCCCTCGAAAATACTATAAATTTGGTTTGAGGGATGAGGATATCGCCAACAATACTGAAAAAAGCTCTATGCATCGAGAAATCAAAAATTCCAGATTTTCTGTGCATATTTCACAGAATCTCTCAGAATTTCCGTCAGTGTGGTGGTGTAAACGGAGCTATAGCCCTCGAAAATACTATAAATTTCGTTTGAGGGATGAGGATATCGCCAACAATACTGAAAAAAGCTCTATGCATCGAGAAATCAAAAATTCCAGATTTTCTGTGCATATTTCACAGAATCTCTCAGAATTTCCGTCAGTGTGGTGGTGTAAACGGAGCTATAGCCCTCGAAAATACTATAAATTTCGTTTGAGGGATGAGGATATCGCCAACAATACTGAAAAAAGCTCTATGCATCGAGAAATCAAAAAATTCAGATTTTCTGTATGAAAAATTTCAGATTTTCTGTGCATATCTCACAGAATCTCTCAGGATATAGCCCTCGAAAATACTATAAATTTCGTTTGAGGGATGAGGATATCGCCAACAATACTGAAAAAAGCTCTATGCATCGAGAAATCAAAAATTCCAGATTTTCTGTGCATATTTCACAGAATCTCTCAGAATTTCCGTCAGTGTGGTGGTGTAAACGGAGCTATAGCCCTCGAAAATACTATAAATTTCGTTTGAGGGATGAGGATATCGCCAACAATACTGAAAAAAGCTCTATGCATCGAGAAATCAAAAATTCCAGATTTTCTGTGCATATTTCACAGAATCTCTCAGAATTTCCGTCAGTGTGGTGGTGTAAACGGAGCTATAGCCCTCGAAAATACTATAAATTTGGTTTGAGGGGATGAGGATATCGCCAACAATACTGAAAAAAGCTCTATGCATCGAGAAATCAAAAATTTCAGATTTTCTGTATGAAAAATTTCAGATTTTCTGTGCATATCTCACAGAATCTCTCAGGATATAGCCCTCGAAAATACTATAAATTTGGTTTGAGGGGATGAGGATATCGCCAACAATACTGAAAAAAGCTCTATGCATCGTGAAACCAAATTTCCAGATTTTCTGTGCATATTTCACAGAATCTCTCAGAATTTCCGTCAGTGTGGTGGTGTAAACGGAGCTATAGCCCTCGAAAATACTATAAATTTCGTTTGAGGGATGAGGATATCGCCAACAATACTGAAAAAAGCTCTATGCATCGAGAAATCAAAAATTCCAGATTTTCTGTGCATATTTCACAGAATCTCTCAGAATTTCCGTCAGTGTGGTGGTGTAAACGGAGCTATAGCCCTCGAAAATACTATAAATTTCGTTTGAGGGATGAGGATATCGCCAACAATACTGAAAAAAGCTCTATGCATCGAGAAATCAAAAATTTCAGATTTTCTGTATGAAAAATTTCAGATTTTCTGTGCATATCTCACAGAATCTCTCAGGATATAGCCCTCGAAAATACTATAAATTTGGTTTGAGGGGATGAGGATATCGCCAACAATACTGAAAAAAGCTCTATGCATCGAGAAATCAAAAATTCCAGATTTTCTGTGCATATTTCACAGAATCTCTCAGAATTTCCGTCAGTGTGGTGGTGTAAACGGAGCTATAGCCCTCGAAAATACTATAAATTTCGTTTGAGGGATGAGGATATCGCCAACAATACTGAAAAAAGCTCTATGCATCGAGAAATCAAAAATTTCAGATTTTCTGTGCATATCTCACAGAATCTCTCAGGATATAGCCCTCGAAAATACTATAAATTTGGTTTGAGGGATGAGGATATCGCCAACAATACTGAAAAAAGCTCTATGCATCGAGAAATCAAAAATTCCAGATTTTCTGTGCATATTTCACAGAATCTCTCAGAATTTCCGTCAGTGTGGTGGTGTAAACGGAGCTATAGCCCTCGAAAATACTATAAATTTCGTTTGAGGGATGAGGATATCGCCAACAATACTGAAAAAAGCTCTATGCATCGAGAAATCAAAAATTTCAGATTTTCTGTGCATATCTCACAGAATCTCTCAGAATTTCCGTCAGTGTGGTGGTGTAAACGGAGCTATAGCCCTCGAAAATACTATAAATTTCGTTTGAGGGATGAGGATATCGCCAACAATACTGAAAAAAAGCTCTATGCATCGAGAAATCAAAAATTCCAGATTTTCTGTGCATATTTCACAGAATCTCTCAGAATTTCCGTCAGTGTGGTGGTGTAAACGGAGCTATAGCCCTCGAAAATACTATAAATTTCGTTTGAGGGATGAGGATATCGCCAACAATACTGAAAAAAGCTCTATGCATCGAGAAATCAAAAATTTCAGATTTTCTGTATGAAAAATTTCAGATTTTCTGTGCATATCTCACAGAATCTCTCAGGATATAGCCCTCGAAAATACTATAAATTTGGTTTGAGGGGATGAGGATATCGCCAACAATACTGAAAAAAGCTCTATGCATCGAGAAATCAAAAATTCCAGATTTTCTGTGCATATTTCACAGAATCTCTCAGAATTTCCGTCAGTGTGGTGGTGTAAACGGAGCTATAGCCCTCGAAAATACTATAAATTTGGTTTGAGGGATGAGGATATCGCCAACAATACTGAAAAAAGCTCTATGCATCGTGAAACCAAATTTCCAGATTTTCTGTGCATATTTCACAGAATCTCTCAGAATTTCCGTCAGTGTGGGGGTGTAAACGGAGCTATAGCCTTCGAAAATACTATAAATTTCGTTTGAGGGATGAGGATATCGCCAACAATACTGAAAAAAGCTCTATGCATCGAGAAATCAAAAATTCCAGATTTTCTGTGCATATTTCACAGAATCTCTCAGAATTTCCGTCAGTGTGGTGGTGTAAACGGAGCTATAGCCCTCGAAAATACTATAAATTTCGTTTGAGGGATGAGGATATCGCCAACAATACTGAAAAAAGCTCTATGCATCGAGAAATCAAAAATTCCAGATTTTCTGTGCATATTTCACAGAATCTCTCAGAATTTCCGTCAGTGTGGTGGTGTAAACGGAGCTATAGCCCTCGAAAATACTATAAATTTCGTTTGAGGGATGAGGATATCGCCAACAATACTGAAAAAAGCTCTATGCATCGAGAAATCAAAAATTCCAGATTTTCAGATTTTCTGTGCATATTTCACAGAATCTCTCAGAATTTCCGTCAGTGTGGTGGTGTAAACGGAGCTATAGCCCTCGAAAATACTATAAATTTCGTTTGAGGGATGAGGATATCGCCAACAATACTGAAAAAAGCTCTATGCATCGAGAAATCAAAAAATTCAGATTTTCTGTGCATATTTCACAGAATCTCTCAGAATTTCCGTCAGTGTGGTGGTGTAAACGGAGCTATAGCCCTCGAAAATACTATAAATTTCGTTTGAGGGATGAGGATATCGCCAACAATACTGAAAAAAGCTCTATGCATCGAGAAATCAAAAATTCCAGATTTTCTGTGCATATTTCACAGAATCTCTCAGAATTTCCGTCAGTGTGGTGGTGTAAACGGAGCTATAGCCCTCGAAAATACTATAAATTTGGTTTGAGGGATGAGGATATCGCCAACAATACTGAAAAAAGCTCTATGCATCGAGAAATCAAAAATTCCAGATTTTCTGTGCATATTTCACAGAATCTCTCAGAATTTCCGTCAGTGTGGTGGTGTAAACGGAGCTATAGCCCTCGAAAATACTATAAATTTCGTTTGAGGGATGAGGATATCGCCAACAATACTGAAAAAGCTCTATGCATCGAGAAATCAAAATTTCAGATTTTCTGTATGAAAAATTTCAGATTTTCTGTGCATATCTCACAGAATCTCTCAGGATATAGCCCTCGAAAATACTATAAATTTGGTTTGAGGGATGAGGATATCGCCAACAATACTGAAAAAGCTCTATGCATCGAGAAATCAAAAATTCCAGATTTTCTGTGCATATTTCACAGAATCTCTCAGAATTTCCGTCAGTGTGGTGGTGTAAACGGAGCTATAGCCCTCGAAAATACTATAAATTTCGTTTGAGGGATGAGGATATCGCCAACAATACTGAAAAAGCTCTATGCATCGAGAAATCAAAAATTCAGATTTTCTGTATGAAAAATTTCAGATTTTCTGTGCATATCTCACAGAATCTCTCAGGATATAGCCCTCGAAAATACCATAAATTTGTTTTGAGGGGATGAGGATATCGCCAACAATACTGAAAAAACTCTATGCATCGAGAAATCAAAAATTCCAGATTTTCTGTGCATATTTCACAGAATCTCTCAGAATTTCCGTCAATGTGGTGGTGTAAACGGAGCTATAGCCCTCGAAAATACTATAAAGTTCGGTTGAGGGAGGAGGAAAACGCCAACAATACTGAAAAAGCTCTATGCATCGAGAAATCAAAAATTCCAGATTTTCTGTGCATATTTCACAGAATCTCTCAGAATTTCCGTCAGTGTGGTGGTGTAAACGGAGCTATAGCCCTCGAAAATACTATAAATTTCGTTTGAGGGATGAGGATATCGCCAACAATACTGAAAAAGCTCTATGCATCGAGAAATCAAAAATTCCAGATTTTCTGTGCATATTTCACAGAATCTCTCAGAATTTCCGTCAGTGTGGTGGTGTAAACGGAGCTATAGCCCTCGAAAATACTATAAATTTCGTTTGAGGGATGAGGATATCGCCAACAATACTGAACAAGCTCTATGCATCGAGAAATCAAAAATTCCAGATTTTCTGTGCATATTTCACAGAATCTCTCAGAATTTCCGTCAGTGTGGTGGTGTAAACGGAGCTATAGCCCTCGAAAATACTATAAATTTCGTTTGAGGGATGAGGATATCGCCAACAATACTGAAAAAAGCTCTATGCATCGAGAAATCAAAAATTCCAGATTTTCTGTGCATATTTCACAGAATCTCTCAGAATTTCCGTCAGTGTGGTGGTGTAAACGGAGCTATAGCCCTCGAAAATACTATAAATTTCGTTTGAGGGATGAGGATATCGCCAACAATACTGAAAAAAGCTCTATGCATCGAGAAATCAAAAATTTCAGATTTTCTGTGCATATCTCACAGAATCTCTCAGGATATAGCCCTCGAAAATACTATAAATTTCGTTTGAGGGATGAGGATATCGCCAACAATACTGAAAAAAGCTCTATGCATCGAGAAATCAAAAATTCCAGATTTTCTGTGCATATTTCACAGAATCTCTCAGAATTTCCGTCAGTGTGGTGGTGTAAACGGAGCTATAGCCCTCGAAAATACTATAAATTTCGTTTGAGGGATGAGGATATCGCCAACAATACTGAAAAAGCTCTATGCATCGAGAAATCAAAAATTCCAGATTTTCTGTATGAAAATATTTCAGAATCTCTCAGAATTTCCGTCAGTGTGGTGGTGTAAACGGAGCTATAGCCCTCGAAAATACTATAAATTTCTTTTGAGGGATGAGGATATCGCCAACAATACTGAAAAAAGCTCTATGCATCGAGAAATCAAAAATTCCAGATTTTCTGTGCATATTTCACAGAATCTCTCAGAATTTCCGTCAGTGTGGTGGTGTAAACGGAGCTATAGCCCTCGAAAATACTATAAATTTCGTTTGAGGGATGAGGATATCGCCAACAATACTGAAAAAAGCTCTATGCATCGAGAAATCAAAAATTTCAGATTTTCTGTATGAAAAATTTCAGATTTTCTGTGCATATCTCACAGAATCTCTCAGGATATAGCCCTCGAAAATACTATAAATTTCGTTTGAGGGATGAGGATATCGCCAACAATACTGAAAAAAGCTCTATGCATCGAGAAATCAAAAATTTCAGATTTTCTGTATGAAAAATTTCAGATTTTCTGTGCATATCTCACAGAATCTCTCAGGATATAGCCCTCGAAAATACTATAAATTTGGTTTGAGGGGATGAGGATATCGCCAACAATACTGAAAAAAGCTCTATGCATCGAGAAATCAAAAATTCCAGATTTTCTGTGCATATTTCACAGAATCTCTCAGAATTTCCGTCAGTGTGGTGGTGTAAACGGAGCTATAGCCCTCGAAAATACTATAAATTTCGTTTGAGGGATGAGGATATCGCCAACAATACTGAAAAAAGCTCTATGCATCGAGAAATCAAAAATTTCAGATTTTCTGTATGAAAAATTTCAGATTTTCTGTGCATATCTCACAGAATCTCTCAGGATATAGCCCTCGAAAATACTATAAATTTCGTTTGAGGGATGAGGATATCGCCAACAATACTGAAAAAGCTCTATGCATCGAGAAATCAAAATTCCAGATTTTCTGTGCATATTTCACAGAATCTCTCAGAATTTCCGTCAGTGTGGTGGTGTAAACGGAGCTATAGCCCTCGAAAATACTATAAATTTGGTTTGAGGGATGAGGATATCGCCAACAATACTGAAAAAGCTCTATGCATCGAGAAATCAAAAATTCCAGATTTTCTGTGCATATTTCACAGAATCTCTCAGAATTTCCGTCAGTGTGGTGGTGTAAACGGAGCTATAGCCCTCGAAAATACTATAAATTTCGTTTGAGGGATGAGGATATCGCCAACAATACTGAAAAAGCTCTATGCATCGAGAAATCAAAAATTCCAGATTTTCTGTGCATATTTCACAGAATCTCTCAGAATTTCCGTCAGTGTGGTGGTGTAAACGGAGCTATAGCCCTCGAAAATACTATAAATTTGGTTTGAGGGATGAGGATATCGCCAACAATACTGAAAAAGCTCTATGCATCGAGAAATCAAAAATTCCAGATTTTCTGTGCATATTTCACAGAATCTCTCAGAATTTCCGTCAGTGTGGTGGTGTAAACGGAGCTATAGCCCTCGAAAATACTATAAATTTCGTTTGAGGGATGAGGATATCGCCAACAATACTGAAAAAAGCTCTATGCATCGAGAAATCAAAAATTTCAGATTTTCTGTATGAAAAATTTCAGATTTTCTGTGCATATCTCACAGAATCTCTCAGGATATAGCCCTCGAAAATACTATAAATTTCGTTTGAGGGATGAGGATATCGCCAACAATACTGAAAAAAGCTCTATGCATCGAGAAATCAAAAATTCCAGATTTTCTGTGCATATTTCACAGAATCTCTCAGAATTTCCGTCAGTGTGGTGGTGTAAACGGAGCTATAGCCCTCGAAAATACTATAAATTTCGTTTGAGGGATGAGGATATCGCCAACAATACTGAAAAAAGCTCTATGCATCGAGAAATCAAAAATTCCAGATTTTCTGTATGAAAAATTTCACAGAATCTCTCAGAATTTCCGTCAGTGTGGTGGTGTAAACGGAGCTATAGCCCTCGAAAATACTATAAATTTGTTTTGAGGGGATGAGGATATCGCCAACAATACTGAAAAAAAGCTCTATGCATCGAGAAATCAAAAATTCCAGATTTTCTGTGCATATTTCACAGAATCTCTCAGAATTTCCGTCAGTGTGGTGGTGTAAACGGAGCTATAGCCCTCGAAAATACTATAAATTTGTTTTGAGGGGATGAGGATATCGCCAACAATACTGAAAAAAAGCTCTATGCATCGAGAAATCAAAAATTCCAGATTTTCTGTATGAAAAATTTCAGATTTTCTGTGCATATCTCACAGAATCTCTCAGGATATAGCCCTCGAAAATACCATAAATTTGTTTTGAGGGGATGAGGATATCGCCAACAATACTGAAAAAACTCTATGCATCGAGAAATCAAAAATTCCAGATTTTCTGTGCATATTTCACAGAATCTCTCAGAATTTCCGTCAGTGTGGTGGTGTAAACGGAGCTATAGCCCTCGAAAATACTATAAATTTCGTTTGAGGGATGAGGATATCGCCAACAATACTGAAAAAAGCTCTATGCATCGAGAAATCAAAAATTCCAGATTTTCTGTGCATATTTCACAGAATCTCTCAGAATTTCCGTCAGTGTGGTGGTGTAAACGGAGCTATAGCCCTCGAGAATACTATAAATTTGGTTTGAGGGATGAGGATATCGCCAACAATACTGAAAAAGCTCTATGCATCGAGAAATCAAAAATTCCAGATTTTCTGTGCATATTTCACAGAATCTCCCAGAATTTCCGTCAGTGTGGCGGTGTAAACGGAGCTATAGCCCTCGAGAATACTATAAATTTCGTTTGAGGGATGAGGATATCGCCAACAATACTGAAAAAGCTCTATGCATCGAGAAATCAAAAATTTCAGATTTTCTGTGCATGAAAAATTTCAGATTTTCTGTGCATATCTCACAGAATCTCTCAGGATATAGCCCTCGAAAATACTATAAATTTGGTTTGAGGGATGAGGATATCGCCAACAATACTGAAAAAGCTCTATGCATCGAGAAATCAAAAATTCCAGATTTTCTGTGCATATTTCACAGAATCTCTCAGAATTTCCGTCAGTGTGGTGGTGTAAACGGAGCTATAGCCCTCGAAAATACTATAAATTTCGTTTGAGGGATGAGGATATCGCCAACAATACTGAAAAAGCTCTATGCATCGAGAAATCAAAAATTCCAGATTTTCTGTGCATATTTCACAGAATCTCTCAGAATTTCCGTCAGTGTGGTGGTGTAAACGGAGCTATAGCCCTCGAAAATACTATAAATTTCGTTTGAGGGATGAGGATATCGCGAACAATACTGAAAAAAGCTCTATGCATCGAGAAATCAAAAATTCCAGATTTTCTGTGCATATTTCACAGAATCTCTCAGAATTTCCGTCAGTGTGGTGGTGTAAACGGAGCTATAGCCCTCGAAAATACTATAAATTTCGTTTGAGGGATGAGGATATCGCCAACAATACTGAAAAAACTCTATGCATCGAGAAATCAAAAATTCCAGATTTTCTGTGCATATTTCACAGAATCTCTCAGAATTTCCGTCAGTGTGGTGGTGTAAACGGAGCTATAGCCCTCGAAAATACTATAAATTTCGTTTGAGGGATGAGGATATCGCCAACAATACTGAAAAAGCTCTATGCATCGAGAAATCAAAAATTCCAGATTTTCTGTGCATATTTCACAGAATCTCTCAGAATTTCCGTCAGTGTGGTGGTGTAAACGGAGCTATAGCCCTCGAAAATACTATAAATTTCGTTTGAGGGATGAGGATATCGCCAACAATACTGAAAAAGCTCTATGCATCGAGAAATCAAAAATTCCAGATTTTCTGTGCATATTTCACAGAATCTCTCAGAATTTCCGTCAGTGTGGTGGTGTAAACGGAGCTATAGCCCTCGAAAATACTATAAATTTCGTTTGAGGGATGAGGATATCGCCAACAATACTGAAAAAGCTCTATGCATCGAGAAATCAAAAATTCCAGATTTTCTGTGCATATTTCACAGAATCTCTCAGAATTTCCGTCAGTGTGGTGGTGTAAACGGAGCTATAGCCCTCGAAAATACTATAAATTTCGTTTGAGGGATGAGGATATCGCCAACAATACTGAAAAAGCTCTATGCATCGAGAAATCAAAATTCCAGATTTTCTGTGCATATTTCACAGAATCTCTCAGAATTTCCGTCAGTGTGGTGGTGTAAACGGAGCTATAGCCCTCGAAAATACTGTAAATTTCGTTTGAGGGATGAGGATATCGCCAACAATACGGCAAAAAGCTCTATGCATCGAGAAATCAAAAATTCCAGATTTTCTGTGCATATTTCACAGAATCTCTCAGAATTTCCGTCAGTGTGGTGGTGTAAACGGAGCTATAGCCCTCGAAAATACTATAAATTTCGTTTGAGGGATGAGGATATCGCCAACAATACTGAAAAAAGCTCTATGCATCGAGAAATCAAAAAATTAAGATTTTCTGTATGAAAAATTTCAGAATTTCTGTACATATTTCACAGAATCTCTCAGGATATAGCCCTCGAAAATACTATAAATTTCGTTTGAGGGATGAGGATATCGCCAACAATACTGAAAAAAGCTCTATGCATCGAGAAATCAAAAATTTCAGATTTTCTGTGCATATCTCACAGAATCTCTCAGGATATAGCCCTCGAAAATACTATAAATTTCATTTGAGGGATGAGGATATCGCCAGCAATACTGAAAAAGCTCTATGCATCGAGAAATCAAAAATTTCAGATTTTCTGTATGAAAAATTTCAGATTTTCTGTGCATATCTCACAGAATCTCTCAGGATATAGCCCTCGAAAATACTATAAATTTGGTTTGAGGGGATGAGGATATCGCCAACAATACTGAAAAAAGCTCTATGCATCGAGAAATCAAAAATTCAGATTTTCTGTATGAAAAATTTCAGATTTTCTGTGCATATCTCACAGAATCTCTCAGGAATATAGCCCCCGAAAATACTATAAATTTCGTTTGAGGGGATGAGGATATCGCCAACAATACTGAAAAAAGCTCTATGCATCGAGAAATGACAAAATTCAGATTTTCTGTATGAAAAATTTCAGATTTTCTGTGCATATCTCACAGAATCTCTCAGGATATAGCCCTCGAAAATACTATAAATTTCGTTTGAGGGGATGAGGATATCGCCAACAATACTGAAAAAAGCTCTATGCATCGAGAAATCAAAAATTTCAGATCTTCTGTATGAAAAATTTCAGATTTTCTGTGCATATCTCACAGAATCTCTCAGGATGCGATCAGCGCTCAGCAACTGGGACAAAACAAAAATCTGTGATTCCATAGAAGGTTCGTTTCTGATGATCCTGTAATTGTCGGAATGGAATTGAAGAAAATAGAGACAGGTCAGGACCGCCGGGTGACAGGGCGTGGCCAAAAGTGCTTCAAACTTGAGTAATTGAACCGGCGGCGTTGTTGACTCCTAAGTCATGGCTGGAAAGTGCGTCGTATCCTTTTTTGGCAACACGGTTGACATACGATGCGCCATGGACCAAATACCGTGACAGACTGACAGATCCCCTTTATATATAGTAAAGATCATATAAGTTATATGCGTAGCACATAGCAGTCAACAAGCCAGGAGCAAATTATTTTTTTCCGATAATTTCCAAAACCGGAATGCGCATAGAAAGACCTATTTAATAGACAGTTTAGAAACTTCTAGTCTATATGCAAAATAAGGCGAGATAAAAATTGCGAATTTTCGTTTATTTTCGATCCTCCAGGCAACTCGCCCCTCGGATTTGGAAAGGGGAGAGGGACCCTTGTTGCGAAGTTTTAGCTGAACGAGAATTCTGTGACGGGTGTGAGTTCTCCAACAACCGAAGAATTGGCTCGGTACTCAACTTGCAGTCGAAATCCTGCAGTTTTCACAATTAAATTGCAGTGAGCACTTTCTCACCGTGACCACGCCTAAACACCCTTTGGCAGGGTCCAATAGCCCGTTGGCAAAGGCCGCGGAAGTACTTACGACCCCCCTGTTCGGTGGTTAATCGGCGCCCAAAATATGAGAAATTGTAACGACCCCCCACCAGGGAAAACACAACAAACTATGTTTTTCGTAAGCAATCAGCTAGAATCAATGAGAAGAAACAAATATAAGTTAATGAAAAAACAGCCCGCCCGTAGCTCGATCAAAAATTATCCAGTGAAAAAATTCGGCATCGAGATGGGCAAGTTTTAACAATCTTCCAGCAAGATTTTGCGAAAATCCAGAAAAATGTCGTGTTTAAAAAAGCAGCGCTCCACTAACCCGATCGAAATTATTCCAGAAAAGATTGAGCATTACGACGGGCGGTATTTTAAAAAAAATCCAGCTGCAAAAATTAAAAAAAACAATATAGCCCGACCCACGTACGAATACGCGAGTTCATCGTAAACTTTGGGAAATGGTTTGAAGCTTACGGGTGGGTGAATTTCAAAAAGTGCTGGCGAATCGCACGCTTCATGCGGATATATCTTTTGCCATACGTTATATGTATTTTACGCATGTGTGATAAAACGAATGAAGAATTCAATGTTGTAATCATCATAGATTTTTTTTACTTGATTGATGACGTCATTTTCAGCGGTAGTCTTTCAGAAGAATCCGAAAATTACCGATTCGTCTCTATTCGGGCGAAGAATAACGAGAATAACTAAAGGTGATACAGCAATAATGGAGAGTGCCCAGGCCTCGCGCCCTTTCCTTAAAGGCAGTGGTCACGAAGAAAAACGTTATCGAAAAAACTACAAAAATCAGCTCAGATCAAAAACAGCTCAAAAACTATGAAGGTAGCGCGGTAAAAAACGGGCTAGAATTAGAGTTATTAAGACCCTAAACTTCCAGTTCGTGCACACGTGCACAGAAAGATCACAGTCTCATGCCGGGCAGTTGAAAATCATCGACATTCAGAGGAAGAAATGAATGCAAAATTACCTAATAAAACAGTTGAACAATGAAAGCAAGCACTTCAGTCAATGTTTTTGACTACATGTGTACATAAATCTGGATGTTCATTGATTGAAATTCGATTTTAAGCCAGCTGATGTTTTTGATAATAGAGATCATCGATGCCGATGATGTGGGATATACTCGTCCACCATCAAAAGACAAGAAAGTTCAGGCTTCAAATTTGGCCTAGAACAGCGTTTTTTCGCGATTTTTTCTTATAGGTTCTACTACTCTATACCCAGAAAAGGGTTCAGAGAGGAAAAGAAGGCAAGCATATTTGATCGCGACCACTGCCTTTAATGGTGTCCGGGCGTGGCGCCATTTATGACGCCTTATATATTTTCATGTATTATTATTTCGGAAGTTTGAGCAGTTGGGAGAAAAAGCTTCGACGAATTTTTACACACTTCGATTACCTCAAAGTCTAGAGTCTTAGTGGCCCGAAATTCTATTGCTAAAGGGATGCCGCCCGTTGGATCGTGATGGCAAAAACCCTGTGATTTGCCAACGTGACTAGCCAACGTCAACCACTTTACCTCGCCTAAACACTTGTACTCCAGTCGGGAGGGGATGTGAAACTACGACAATTTGTGAGGAATTCTATGTGGAACTCAGCACCTTTTTTCGAAGTTAAAATTTTTATATTTAATGGGGGGTCGTACGTCTTATAGTGTTTTTCAAAGACGACGTACAGCAAATCTCCGCCTACAAGGAGGTTATGAACGATTGAATGGACTTTGCAGTGGTTCTACTCAGGTTGTGAACAATTCCTATTTCGTTTTTAATTGCAAAACGACTTTTCCACAATTTCTTCAACCTTTTTGTTTCTCTCTCTCTAAATATATTACGTATTTTTCCACCCAGAAAATTTACGATCCACTCACCAGTTTTCTTTTTTTTTCACGAAATTTTTTACGACCCCCTTCACCTATCGTTGGCAAGCTATCCACACCTGCTGGACCCTGCCTTTTAGTGCTAAGCCACGCTATTGTTCTGCCTATAAAATCGTGTTAACTTCAGTTCAGCATTTTGGGGCGTTTTCCTAAAACCGAAGATCCAAATGCAAAACTACTGGAAATTCAGGAGTATAAAATTGCAAGTTCACTCATATCTGCAACGCACCGCCGCTTCGAAACGGGCCACCCCAGGTGAACTAGACCATAATTGTGAGGGCATAAAATCTGTTGTAAAAGCTCCCTCACCAATCTTCTCTGCAGATCAATGGGAGGCAATTCAGAAAAAGCTGTCAACCGCTCCAAGCCTTCAACACCACATGGGGCTGACGAGAACTCTTATTGTTTTCAACTCAGCTACCTTGTGATATCCGAAAGATATCTGGTAACATTTCGTCAAGACCAGGTTACAGTCCTGCTTTTCTCGCAAACGGTTCACATTCCTTCAAGGAGCTCATCAAATCAGGCAGATATTGCTACCCATAAGGGAATCTTTGGGGCGTTCAGAAAAAATTTCGGATTCGGCTCAAAACTATCAACTAGGGGTTATTTAGGGCGTTGAACCCGAATCTCGGGTCTATTTGTCGCCAAACTTAGGTTTAGTGTAGGCTACGGTAGGCATAATGCCTTTGAACTGGCGTTACTTACCTTGAAATTTCGAGAATCGAAAAATGGACCTCAAACTCGTGTTCAGCGTCCCAAATAACCCACCCAAAGAGAAATTTTGAAAATCAAATCTGAGACTCCGACCAAGCTACCGTATACCAGGGCTGTGCGTAATTACGAATTACGAGTGTTTTTGGCAAATTTTTTACGATTTACGATTTACGAAATTGTGGTCCGATATGGTAACGAATCGTAACAAACCGTGATGAAACGTGAAAACGCGGTCAAAAGAGCTGCTCCAGCAGTGTGAATCTGCGGTCTAGTGCATAGATAAATTTAACACTTTTTTCATATTCCTCATATCTGATTATTCCTTCCAATTTCAATTTCCTTAGCCTGACATTCCCAGCCGGGCGAAGTCAGCAGCGGGTCAGTCATAGCGAAATTGTGGTGGGCGCGAAACGCTCACCTGATTTGGTTTTAAACTGCACGTGCGCAAAATCGCGATACCGAAATCAACGTTGTGAGAAAACTTGGGGAAGTGGTTCCTTTTCCATTGAAAAGAGCATGAAAGGTTAGGGTAAACACCCAAAAATGGTTTGGAATGTTGATGTTTTTGAATATTTATGTTTTTGAATATATGTTTTTGAATAGTTTAGGTGGTTTGGAATGGTTTACTATTTTTCGAGAAAAATTGAATAACCCGCCAAGTTATGATGTTAATCTTCTTTTTTCAGTTGGCGTTCTTGATCTTGTTGGTACACTTCAAATCGAGCTAGGAAGCTCATTTTTGGACAGGAGGCTGGAAATGGATGCAGGTCGCTCCTATTAAAATTTGGAGTTGAAAGCTCAATTTTAGCGGAACCTCAAAATTGAGGTTGAAGTTAGGCAAAAGCAAGTAAACATGTTTATACAAACCAGCCGACGTTCTCTTATCCTTAAAAATTGTGGTGCGCGCCAAGCGCGCACCAGATTTGGTTTTGAACTGGCCACCGCTTTTTCGAAATCTAAGTTCAGAGTGAACCTAGAAGTTAGCTCTAAATTGCATTGAAAAGAGCGCGAAAAGTTGGTTATATTCCCCGAAAATGGTTTGGAATGGTTTGCTGGTTTTCGAGAACATTCTAAAAAACTGCTCGATTTTGGTGTTAATCTCCATTTTTTTCAGTTGGCGTTCATCAACTTGTGGGTACACTTAAAATTGAGCTAGAAAGCTCATTTTTGGACAGGAGGCTGGAAATGGATGCAGGTCGCTCCTATTCCAATTTGAACTTGATACCTTAACTATGAGAGGTACCTCAAAATCGTGGGTTTACATACTAAATTAGCCTTGGAGCGCGAAAACTGCTGGGGCATGTTACGGCTGTGGAGAGCAGGGTATGTGGGTGGATCTGTAGCCAATTAACATAGGTCATTAGGGGTAAGTACTAAACTTGTCAGATTTTGTACTCATGACACGTCATCGATCGATAATCAATATTATCGATTTTCGCTCTTATTGCCCGAAATGCGACGAGGAGTGGTAATTGTTGATGGGTATGGATCTCTTGGTTTGGGAATTTTTCTCATCAAACATTATCGATTAATACCAATCAATTATATCGATTTTTGCCTGTTGCACAAACTGCCGCAATGAGTGTTGATTGTTGAGGGTCTAACTAGGGAAATTTGCATGGTGTCAGACCCCCGGATCAGAAAGCTGATAATTGTTTTATAGTCAACTCTGGCACGCCCTCTTTGAATCTGAACTCGGATTTTACTTAGGATATCTGCGAAAAAAAGTAATAGTCTGTCGAAGTTCGCATTTCCCGCCTTTTTTTCTATGAAAAAACGAGGACTAGAGCTTGCGAAATCTGGAAACGGACCTCATGCTTGTGTTCAGCGCCCAAAACTACCCCACTAAGCAAATTTTGGGTGAAGGCACATCTTCCAAACTTCGCGCAGGCTGATAGCGTTTTGGACTTGTGCGGATTTTCGGTTGGGCGCTTACTTATACCTCTGGAAGCGTAAAAAAAATGTTGCAGATTTCACTCAATATCCTTCCAGGTGGGTTATTTGGGGCGCTGATCACGAATCTCGGGTTTATTTGACGATTCTCCGAGCTTTTCGACTTGACTCGTTCAAAGCCTCCCATCGGGGGGGGGGGAGGGGGATTTTATGACACGCGACGTTTGCCGATTTCCGGAGTGCTACGATAGATATGGCTCAAATTGTTGCTATGGGGGTCATTTGCAGCGCTAAACACGAATCTGCATTCCTTTTATTGATTTTTAATAGGTTACGGAAGGTTACGGTGGGTATACGGTACCTTGGTCAGTCTCAGATTTGGCTCAAAATTTCTCTGTGGGTGTTATTTGGGACGCCGAACAAGAATTTGAGGTTCGTTTTTTGATTCTCGACATTTTAAGGTAGGTAAAGCCACTCAAAAGGCATTATGCCTACCGTAACCTACAGTAACCATAAATCTAGCGACAAACAGACCACAAACAGGCGCCCTGAATAACTCCCAGTTGAAAGTTTTGAGCCGAATCCGAATTTTTTTCAAACACCCTGAAAATTTTCTGATAGGTACCCTTACCTTTTCACGAAGCTTCATAAACGCTTATAACTTCGTTCAGAGGTGTCCGTTTCAAAATCCGATGTCAGATTCGGAGGCAGCGGAGCAGAATTGACCAGAATACATGACCTTTTAAATCGTGGAGACGGCCATGCCAGATTCCCTAGTAGTACCTTGCTTGGGAAATTCTTCTCGTCATGCAAAATCGAATATTTATGATCAATAATATCGATTTTTCACCTGTTGCGCAAAATGCGGCGATGAGCGGGGTTTTTTTATGGCTATGCGTCACAAGTTTCAGAAGTTGCACTCATACGACAAAATCGCCTGTTAGATGTTTCACCTTTCCAAACTGGAAATCGTTGAGCAAAATTCATGTCAGAAAGGGAACCTTCGGGAAAAATATGTGAAATTTCTGAAAACTTAGCTTCCTGGCAAAAGTAACGATTTGGTAATGACAAAAAAAATTTTCAACAATGTCTTGAAATATCAAAAAATGATTTGGCTTAAAATAGCCTGAAGTAGTAAAAAAAAGCTAGGAAATGAAGTGAAATAACTAAAAATGCGATTTGGCGGTCAATAATAAACTAACTAGCGATAAGTAAAGACAGAGAGATCAGATTTTACAAGCTTCTCCGTTTAACTTATCAAAACGAAATCAAGCGCGCAACGGAAACATTAAGCCATTTTCGAAAGCTGTAATAAGGGAATCGCTCCAGCCGCGAAGCGGCTGGAGAGGTTTGGTTTTGCCTAGGCCTTGTGATCACTTAGAATTTTATAAAATAGTTTATAGAATCTTTGAAACAAAACTTCTGAAGATTTCCTTCTGGATATAAGCGAAGGGGTCCAGAAGACACCTGCTGTCCGAATTTCAGCAAAATCGCTTCACAAATAACAAAGTTGTGAGCCCGAAAGCTTAAGAAAATTTCATGGTGTGCGCCGTAGGCCGTGAGCCGTAGGCCGTGGGCCGTAGGCCGTGGGCCGTGGGCCGTAGGCCGTGGGCCGTAGGCCGTGGGCCGTAGGCCGTGGGCCGTAGGCCGTGGGCCGTAGGCCGTCACGCTTTTCAGTCCTCACTGCTAATAGCCACTGCCAATGGTCTCAGGCAATCAACTTGGCAGACAGGTAAGTTGGTAGGAGGTACGTAGGCTGGTAATTAACCGATTTGTAGGTGAGGGGATTCTGATGACGTCATCGGGACGTCGTGAAAAGTGCTTCAGGCTTCTGATGACGTCATCGGGACGTCGTGAAAAGTGCCTCGAGTTTCTGATGACGTCATCGGGACGTCGTGAGAGTGCTTCGGGCTTCTGATGACGTCATCGGGACGTCGTGAAAAGTGCTTCGGGCTTCTGATGACGTCATCGGGACGTCGTGAAAAGTGCCTCGAGTTTCTGATGACGTCATCGGGACGTCGTGAGAGTGCTTCGGGCTTCTGATGAGGTCATGGGGACGTCGTGAAAAGTGCTTCGGGCTTCTGATGACGTCATCGGGACGTCGTGAAAGTGCTTCGGGCTTCTGATGACGTCATCGGGACGTCGTGAAAAGATGACGTCATCGGGACGTCGTGAGAGTGCTTCGGGCTTCTGATGGCGTCATCGGGACGTCGTGAAAAGTGCTTCGGGCTTCTGATGACGTCATCGGGACGTCGTGAAAGTGCTTCGGGCTTCTGATGACGTCATCGGGACGTCGTGAAAAGTGCTTCGGGCTTCTGATGACGTCATCGGGACGTCGTGAAAAGAGCTTCGGGCTTGATGACGTCATCGGGACGTCGTGAAAGTGCTTCGGGCTTCTGATGACGTCATCGGGACGTCGTGAAAGTGCTTCGGGCTTCTGATGACGTCATGGGGCCGTCGTGAAAAGTGCTTCGCGCTTCTGATGACGTCATCGGGACGTCGTGAGAGTGCTTCGAGCTTCTGATGACGTCATCGGGACGTCGTGAAAAGTGCTTCGGGCTTCTGATGACGTCATCGGGACGTCGAAAGTGCTTGGCTTCTAATGACGTCATCAGGACGCCGTGAAAAGTGCTTCGGGTTTCTGATGACGTCATCGGGACGTCGTGAAAGTGCTTCGGGCTTCTGATGACGTCATCGGGACGTAGTGAAAAGTGCTTCGGGCTCCTGATGACGTCATCGGGACGTCGTGAAAGTGCTTCGGGTTTCTGATGACGTCATCGGGACGTCGTAAAAAGTGCTTCGGGCTTCTTATGACGTCATCGGGACGTCGTGAAAGTGCTTCGGGCTTCTGATGACGTCATCGGGACGTCGTGAAAAGTGCTTCGGGCTTCTGATGACGTCATCGGGACGTCGTGAGAGTGCTTCGGGCTTCTGATGAGGTCATGGGGACGTCGTGAGTGCTTCGGGCTTCTGATGACGTCATCGGGACGTCGTGAAAAGTGCTTCGGGCTTCTGATGACGTCATCGGGACGTCGTGAAAGTGCTTCGGGCTTCTGATGACGTCATCGGGACGCCGTGAAAAGTGCTTCGGGCTTCTGATGACGTCATCGGGACGTCGTGAAAAGTGCTTCGGGCTTCTGATGACGTCATCGGGACGTCGTGAAAAGTGCTTCGGGCTTCTGGGGGCGTCAGCGGGACGTCGTGAAAAGTGCTTCGTTCTGACGACGTCATCGGGACGTCGAAAGTGCTTCGGGTTTCTGATGACGTCATCGGGACGTCGTGAAAAGTGCTTCGGGCTTCTTATGACGTCATCGGGACGTCGTGAAAGTGCTTCGGGCTTCTGATGACGTCATCGGGACGTCGTGAAAAGTGCTTCGGGCTTCTGATGACGTCATCGGGACGTCGTAAAAAGTGCCTCGAGTTCCTGATGACGTCATTGGGACGTCGTGAAAGTGCTTCGGGTTTCTGATGACGTCATCGGGACGTCGTAAAAAGTGCTTCGGGCTTCTTATGACGTCATCGGGACGTCGTGAAAGTGCTTCGGGCTTCTGATGACGTCATCGGGACGTCGTGAAAAGTGCTTCGGGCTTCTGATGACGTCATCGGGACGTCGTGAGAGTGCTTCGGGCTTCTGATGAGGTCATGGGGACGTCGTGAGAGTGCTTTGGGCTTCTGATGACGTCATCGGGACGTCGTGAAAGGTGCTTCGGGCTTCTGATGACGTCATCGGGACGTCGTGAAAGTGCTTCGGGCTTCTGATGACGTCATCGGGACGTCGTGAAAGTGCTTCGGGCTTCTGATGACGTCATGGGGACGTCGTGAAAAGTGCTTCGGGCTTCTGATGACGTCATCGGGACGTCGTGAAAGTGCTTCGGGCTTCTGATGACGTCATCGGGACGTCGCGAAAAGTGCTTCGGGCTTCTGATGACGTCATCGGGACGTCGTGAAAGTGCTTCGGGTTTCTGATGACGTCATCGGGACGTCGTGAAAAGTGCTTCGGGCTTCTGATGACGTCATCGGGACGTCGTGAAAGTGCTTCGGGCTTCTGATGACGTCATCGGGACGTCGTGAAAAGTGCTTCGGGCTTCTGATGACGTCATCGGGACGTCGTGAAAAGTGCTTCGGGCTTCTGATGACGTCATCGGGACGTCGTGAAAAGTGCTTCGGGCTTCTGATGACGTCATCGGGACGTCGTGAAAAGTGCTTCGGGCTTCTGATGACGTCATCGGGACGTCGTGAGAGTGCTTCGGGCTTCTGATGACGTCATCGGGACGTCGTGAAAGTGCTTCGGGCTTCTGATGACGTCATCGGGACGTCGTGAAAAGTGCTTCGGGCTTCTGATGACGTCATCGGGACGTCGTGAAAGTGCTTCGGGCTTCTGATGACGTCATCGGGACGTCGTGAAAGTGCTTCGGGCTTCTGATGACGTCATCGGGACGTCGTGAAAGTGCTTCGGGCTTCTGATGACGTCATCGGGACGTCGTGAAAAGTGCTTCGGGCTTCTGATGACGTCATCGGGACGTCGTGAAAAGTGCTTCAGGCTTCTGACGACGTCATCGGGACGTCGTGAAAGTGCTTCGGGTTTCTGATGACGTCATCGGGACGTCGTGAAAAGTGCTTCGGGCTTCTTATGACGTCATCGGGACGTCGTGAAAGTGCTTCGGGCTTCTGATGACGTCATCGGGACGTCGTGAAAAGTGCTTCGGGCTTCTGATGACGTCATCGGGACGTCGTAAAAAGTGCCTCGAGTTTCTGATGACGTCATTGGGACGTCGTGAAAGTGCTTCGGGCTTCTGATGACGTCATCGGGACGTCGTGAAAAGTGCTTCGGGCTTCTGATGACGTCATCGGGACGTCGTGAGAGTGCTTCGGGCTTCTGATGACGTCATCGGGACGTCGTGAAAGGTGCTTCGGGCTTCTGATGACGTCATCGGGACGTCGTGAAAGTGCTTCGGGCTTCTGATGACGTCATCGGGACGTCGTGAAAGTGCTTCGGGCTTCTGATGACGTCATCGGGACGTCGTGAAAAGTGCTTCGGGCTTCTGATGACGTCATCGGGACGTCGTGAAAGTGCTTCCGGGCTTCTGATGACGTCATCGGGACGTCGTGAAAGTGCTTCGGGCTTCTGATGACGTCATCGGGACGTCGTGAAAAGTGCTTCGGGTTTCTGATGACGTCATCGGGACGTCGTGAAAAGTGCTTCGGGCTTTATGACGTCATCGGGACGTCGTGAAAGTGCTTGGCTTCTGATGACGTCATCGGGACGTCGTGAAAAGTGCTTCGGGCTTCTGATCACGTCATCGGGACGTCGTAAAAAGTGTCTCGAGTTTCTGATGACGTCATTGGGACGTCGTGAAAAGTGCGGGACTATCCTAGACGGGGGGGCACTCAAGATTCAAGTCAGAAATGGAATGAACCACCGATCTATAACGCTATCAATCAAAGTATCTCTACACGACTTCATCAACAACAATGACTGATAGCAGCATCAAGCACCTTTTATCAAGGTTTCCATTCATTTTCATGAGAAAGTCGTGGGTGCCCCCCACCGTCTAGGATAGTCCCAAGAGTGCTTCGGGCTTCTGATGACGTCATCGGGACATCGTGAGAAGTGCGGGACTATCCTAGACGGGGGGGGGGCACTCAAGATTCAAGTCAGAAATGGAATGAACCACCGATCTATAACGCTATCAATCAAAGTATCTCTACACAACTTCATCAACAACAATGACTGATAGCAGCATCAAGCACCTTTTATCAAGGTTTCCATTCATTTTCATGAGAAAGTCGTGGGTGCCCCCCCCGTCTAGGATAGTCCCAAGAGTGCTTCGGGCTTCTGATGACGTCATCGGGACATCGTGAGAATTGCGGGCCTACCCCGGACGGGGGGGGGCACTCAAGATTCAAGTCAGAAATGGAATGAACCACCGATCTATAACGCTATCAATCAAAGTATTTCTACACAACTTAATCAACAACAATGACTGATAGCGGCATCAAGCACCTTTCATCAAGGTTTCCATTCATTTTCATGAGAAAGTCGTGGTGCCCCGTCTAGGATAGGCCCAAGAGTGCTCCGGGCTTCTGATGACGTCACCGGGACATCATGAGAAGTGCGGGACTATCCTAGACGGTGGGGGGGGGCACTCAAGATTCAAGTCAGAAATGGAATGAACCACCGATCTATAACGCTATCAATCGAAGTATTTCTACAGAACTTCATCAACAACAATGATTGATAGCAGCATCAAACGTCTTTTATCAGGTTTTCCATTCATTTTCATGGGAAAATCGTGGGTGACCCCCCCGTCTAGGATAGTCCCAAAAGTGCTTCGGGCTTCTGATGACGTCATCGGGACGTCGTGAAAAGTGCTTCGAGCTTCTGATGAAGTCATCGGGACGTCGTGGAAACCCGGATAGTGGGCAGGTGTTCGGGACCCGTTGCTGCTCATCCGAAAAGATGTGAAGACCACCCCGTAGAGTGAGCAGGAGCCCAGACTCGATGCTAGCCATCCGAGAAATTATGCCCCGGAATTCGCGCAGGAGAGAACACCTTGCAAAACTTTTGTAAAAGTGTAAGGATGACAAGCATAGGAAGCAGAAAGTTTGAGATGTTATGTGAGTCATGTCAGGTCATGTTGCCAGGCTGCTTTTCAGTTTCGTAAGGTCATTCACACAACCCCATTTTGAGTGCTCCCTCTTCCTTCTTCACCAGCCTACTGATTTTTTCTGCAATAAATGGTACTTGCTTATTAGCATCCAAATTCAAAAACAAATTGTTAGAACTATCTCCATTCGCAGCTCAGCAGAGCTTTTTCATATCAGATTCATGGAATCGAAGCGGCTGTTCTGCGAAGGAATGGGGCAACGGAAACGAAATAATGAGTATGTAAAACTGCTTTGTTCCACTGATGTGAAAGTGTCCAGATGGAATGGAAGGTAGTTTCTGACTGTCCCGGTTTTAAGTTAGTTTCATTTGAAAGCGAAGAACTGCAGGCAGATTCTGCATACGGCTGTAGGCCAGCAGGCTTTCATGATTATCGACCGGGCTGGCTACGTCTGGGCGACCAACTATAACCGGGGCCTAAGGTCCCTGTCAGAGTTGGTTGAGAAAATCACCGTGGCCGACCCGTTCGATACGTATGAAAAACATGGAAGGTGCAAATAACACCCGGTGTAGCTAGATGTGGCTGACGCGATCAATATGAATGAATTGTGTGGAACGATATCATGGATATCATTCATTTCTTAGCTAATTTCATGTGAACATCGGTCTTGTCAGCCACATCGAGTGATTTTTCTGAGATAGTTTTACAACAGTTTGGGTCATTGATTCTTGTGACCACAGAAAGAGGACTGATCTAGTGGGGAGATGAAGAGGTCTTTGTTCGAAATTCTTGCATGGGATATTACAGCGTAATATCAAGAAAAAGTGAACAATTCTGTAAAAAAGGGGTCTCCCAAGCAGAAGTGGTTTGGTTAGCGTTACAAATGCTTCAACAAAAAGGGAACAATAGGAAAGCGGAATGAGGAGAGTCTACAAAAAATGAACAATATCCTCCAAGAACTCTTTTCTTTTTCGAAACTTCCAAACAGCGGAAACAAACCGTTGTGGTATTTTACGAGGAAGAATTGACTGGTTCCCTAAAACAATTCAACATCATCTCCCCTTTTAATGGTAGCTATTAGGTTCACATGCATATATACATATTTTATCGGCACTCACATAATCAAAGCCCTTTATGGAGCCAAAAGCGCTTCCTCATAGAGAACCACAACGGTTTGTTTCCGCTGTTTGGAAGTTTCGAAAAAGAAAAGAGTTCTTGGAGGATATTGTTCATTTTTTGTAGACTCTCCTCATTCCGCTTTCCTATTGTTCCCTTTTTGTTGAAGCATTTGAAACACTAACCAAACCACTTTTGCTTGGGAGACCCCTTTTTTACAGAATCAGCATAGGTCTAGCTAGGTGAACGCGACGCTCCATTCCATATCGCGCTTGATTTTGCTTTGATAAGTTTAACGCAGAAGCTTGTAAAATCTGATCCCTCTGTCTTTACTTATCGCTAGTTAGTTTATTATTGACCGCCAAATCGCATTTTTAGTTATTTCACTTCATTTCCTAGCTTTTTTACTACTTCAGGCTATTTTATGTCAATTCATTTTTTGATATTTCAAGAAATTTTTGAAACTTTTTTTTGACATTACCAAATCGTTACTTTTGCCAGGAAGCTAATTTTTCAGAAATAAACTAATGAAAATCAACACAGTTACTGATAGGCTTCCAAACAAGATTGTGCCCTGTTCGAGATGGTTATGGTTTCAAGCTGTACGAATTCGACGAGACCTTGGAAGTATTTTTCGGATCGCCGTATGATGTGAGTAGGATTCCAAGAGAGCGCAGGATGCCGTAGAAGGCGTACGGGAACACGGTGAGAATGACAGGACGCCGTAGAAAGTGTATGGGACCCATATGGGAGTGAGCAGGACGCCACAGAGAATGTATGGGAACCAAGTGGGGGTGCGCAGGACGCCATAGAAAGTGTGCTGAACCCGACTGGAAGTGCGCCGACGCAGGAGAAAGTGTGAGGGACCCGACTGGAAGTGCGCCACGCGCCGTGAAAAGTGTGCAAGGCCCGACTGGAAGTGCGCCACGCGCCGTGGAAAGTGTGCGGGACCCGCCTGGAAGTGCGCCACGCGCCGTGAAAAGTGTGCCAGACCCGACTGGAAGTGCGCCACGCGCCGTGGAAAGTGTGCGGGACCCGCCTGGAAGTGCGCCACGCGCCGTGAAAAGTGTGCAACACACGACTGGAAGTGCGCCACGCGCCGAGGAAAGTGTGCGGGACCCGACTTGAAGTGCTCCACGCCCCAGAGAAAGTGTGTGGGACCCAACTGCGTGTGCGCCTGGCGCCGGGAAAAGTGTGTGATACCGGACCGGGTTTCGAGGAACGAAAATAACTAAGTTTTCATTTGGTATTGATTCGATTATTTTATGCGTCATTTTATTGATTCGATTATTTCATTTTATGCGTCATAATACACGCCTACAAGTAAGCCGCGAAGCGGCGTGTGTGTGCACTTTGTTTGTTATAATAGTCCGCCCACAGCGAGTGTTATTTGGGGCGCCGAACACAATTATGGAGTCCTTTTTCAAGTTTCCGGTAGATTACGGAAGATAACGACCGGAAGATCATAAAAGACCTTTTTGCTTTTTTTCTCAAAGGGAATCTTTGCTAAAATAGAATGAAATTTGTAACTGTTTTGCCTCGCTATAAAAGGGTTATGATTTGGCATTGAAGAAATCGCGAGAATCTCGTTAAAGGAAGTGAAATACTTCTTGTGCATGATTTGGCACGAGGGACGCCAAAAAGTGAGTGAAATGATGGACCATTGGTTTGGCCGTGCACTTGTTTATTAAACAGCAAAAATTGAGAGTAGCATTGAAAAAACATATCACACCCGTATTTTCTCCAATCAAGCTAATATTTACAACTTAGCTTTGCAAAGCTGAGAATCAATTTTTGGCGTTCACCAAATATTCAGGAACGCATAATTTCGAACATTACTGATTTCTTCATGTCTATATATTCGCTAGCGGATAAGTATTGAACCACATATGTATGGGAAACATTATTTAATGAATTTGAAAATAACTGCAGTCACACAAAGATATGTGGGTGCTCAGTAAGACCGGTGTGATTTGGTTTTTCAATGCTACTCTCAATTTTTGCTGTTTAATAAACAAGTGCACGGCCAAATCAATGGTCCATCATTTCACTCACTTTTTGGCGTTCCCTCGTGCCAAATGTGCCAAATCATACACAAGAAGTATTTACCTTCTTTTAACGAGATTCTCGCGATTTCTTCAATGCCAAATCATAACCCTTTTATAGCGAAGCAAAACAGTTACAATACAGATGTTGATAATGAGATTTGGTTATGACTAACCGCTCCGTTTCTCACACTGACCGACCCAAACTTATTATTAGAGCTTTTCTCTGCCACAAATGAGAGCCAGGTCGATGAAGCCGAGCTTCACAGATACTTATTTCATGGAATGCTCTTGCCACATGATGAACACGAGAGGCAGACCTTTGGTGGAGCTACAGTCTGTATCGGAGCGAACTTCTGGTTCGCAAATGCAGACAACCGATGTTGCAACACGTAGTGCAAAAAAAATGCTGGTACTCTGTGGTCCTGACACGATTGATTTTAGTCCAAGCACGACTATCCTCAAGCTTTCTACAAAACGTAAATGCTGTCGTCTGCAACCGCGGATAACAATTCCATTCCGATATAGACAGTAAATATGGGCTGGGTTCTAAATACCTGGCTGACTCATGGTGCAAATAAAGGTTGGAACCCAATATACACTTCGCTGCACAATTTTGAGAGGTGGGGGCATAGACTCGATAAAGTATGACAATTTAATGATCGGGGTGTGAGCTAGTGTTAAGTTATCACGCTGGAGTGCGCGTCACCCGCTACCATTTTGTCAGCGACCAGGAGAATGCGAGCGGGTGAGTGTTATGTGGCGAGCGCGCCGCCGATTTAGTGGTGGCGGGCGGCGAGCAGGGCTGTGCGGAAACCTTTTTCAAGATTTTCGGAAACGGAAAAGGAAGAAAAATGGCTAAAAATCGCCGGAAACGGAAATCCGGAAACGGAAACGGAAGTGAACTAAAGTCATAGTACGCTTCAATAATAAGCTCCGTCGCTGCCCATAGCATGCAGATGTACTTTGGTAGCTTGTGCTCTCAATCTATTCGCTCATTACCAATGACGCTGCGCTCTAGAGCTGTCGCTGCAGGTTCTCCTATTTGTTGAGACAACTACGTTTCTGAAGTCGCATGGCTCCTAGTAGACTGCTCACGCCGTTGGAAGCGTCAAAAACGAGTCAAAACTACTAAATTTCAGCAACGCAAATCGAAAAATTTCTGCAACCCCGACCCTGAACTTCTGCAACCCCGCCCCAAAATACAATCTCGTCCGGATTGATAGTACTAATACGGTCACTTTGGCTGGTTTTTGATGCTTCCAACGAGGCTAACGTTCCAGTACAGGCTGTAAGAGTATATCGGCTTCTCTATTCCAACCGTTTTGTTGCTAATATTCGCTGTTCCAACCGCGCGCCGTAAAACTCGTCCACTTTCATCTGATAACAAAATAACTGTTATTCCTCTATTTGCGCACAGTTTTATAATAATAATAATAATTCATTACCCCGTTTAAGACAGTCGTAGGATAATAAACAAAAAATTCAAATACACACCGATGATCATACATAATTCGCAGAATGCGTAGTGAAACACATTAGTACGAAAAAATAGGAATGGAAGCCAATCGTTTGAAAGCCCCAAAGTTAGTCGGTATAGGATCAATGGTACTCCTCAACTCAACATAAGCAGAGCCAGCACGCACCGTAAAGACATGCGATCCGATTCCACTCTTCGGTATAGAATATGTGATTTTGATACTTCCTCCACGTGTTTGCGATGAAGTAAGTTGATAAAATGCGGAACGCTTGACACAAGCCATACCCGAAACTATTTTAAAAACCATACATACATCTCTCAGCTTCCTCCTAGATTGCAATGAGTGCAACCCCAAGAATTTGTTTCTTATTTGGGACTTAGGGATACGAGAGTACAGGAATCCTCCATATCTGGTTACCACCTTATGTTACGTGTGTAGTTATTCTGAATTTTCTCATTGGCTTGAATGTCTCTCACCTTATGCGGTGCGAATACTGTTGTTCCACATTCTACCAAAGGTCTCACATAAGTTGTGTATGCCTTTGTTAACACATTCTTGTTTTTCGTTGCCAAACCCTTAAGTAACTGGTAGGTGCGAGCATTTGCTCTCCTGCAGATAATTTTGTAGTGCTCAGTGAAATCCAGTCTGTTGTCGTAAGAGAATCCCAAATCAACTACCTTTTCTACAATGGGAATAGCATCGTTTTCAATTATATACCGCCACGAAATATCGCCCCTACCTACCCTCATATGTTGGGTTTTTTCAGGAGCAAGAGGTAACACCCAAGAGTGCGCCCATCTATCGACAGCATCGACAGCTTTCTGTAGATTATCTGAGGGATTCTCGATGATCTTGCTGTAGATCTTAAAGTCATCAGCATATTGCATGGATTTGACACCAAGATCCTCGATAGTTCCAGCTAAGTCGGCAGTGAAAATGGCAAAAAGTATTGGAGATAACACTCCTCCCTGTGGCACACCACTCTTGACTTCATAAACATCTGATAAAGTCTGATTTACCCTCACCTGGAAAGTCCTACCACTTAGAAACTCTTCTATCCATTTTGTGAACATGGGATGAAAACCCAACTTATTTAGTTTATATACGAGTTTTCCATGGCTGACCCGATCGAAAGCTTTGGAGAAATCGAAATAAATGTATCACATGTCCCTTTCATTTCTAGGACATTAGTCCAATCATTCAGACACTCCAGGAGATTCGTTTCAGTCGACCTTCCTTTAACAAAACCATGCTGACAACTTGGAATTATAGAGTTGTCCTCAAGATGCCTCGCCACGTGGGTTTTCAGTACCTTTTGGAAAATGCGGCAAAATAACGAGGTTATGCTGACTGGCCTATAGTTCTTTGGGTCATTAGCAGGCTCTTTTTTGAGCAATGGCGTCACATAGGAGTGTTTCCAACGTTTAGGTACTTCTGAATGCATTAAAGATTGATTGAAAATATAGCTATCACATGGGCCGTTTCCTTGATGAATTGAAGAGGAATGTGGTCAACAGACACTGAAAAAGATGACGGCCATGCGTGTATGAGTTCGTAAATTTTTTCGTCATCGAACCAAGGAATGATATCCATACTTGACAATAGAGTGGGATTGAAATCTGGGAAAGATGACTCATCAGTAGAAAAAACTTCGCTGATTTGCTGTGCTAGTAAATTTGCTTTATCTAGATCTTGGATCGCTCGTTCATTTCCTTTTTTCAAAACTGCAATGCTGTTTGTTCTACTCAGCTTTTTATTCAAGTACTTGTAAAAACCTTTTTCTGACCAGATTCAATTATTCGCTTTTCTACATTGTGATTGTACTTTTCCAATTTCTTTGAAAATTGTGTGGAAAACGTTTCGAACTTCTCCCAGTCGGAAGGCGCCTGAGTCCTGTACGCCTCATCAAACAAGCAGTTTTTATGTGCTAGCATATTTTCTAGATATTTAGGAAGAAAATAGCGGATAGAGAAAACACGCTTCAACGGTACAAATAATTCAATCGCATGGTGTAAAATTCTCAAAAACATTTCGTATTTATCATCAACTGAGGCGTTAGTTTCCAAAGAATCAATCCACATGACATCAGCTAGGTAATAATAAATTTTGGAATAATCACACTTTGAGAAATGCCGTCGATAAGTCACAAAGCAGTCATTAGCTTGGGCACGCAATTCAAAAGCAACACTGGCGTGATCGCTGGAACCTACTGGAGGTTTAATTCTAACTTCATCAAGAAAGGTATTGTCATTAGTTAGCACTAAGTCAAGAGTGTGCAGACCCCTGGTGGGTCCTTTGGCATACTGATCGAAGTCATGAGTATTGACGAATTCAATAAAGGCTCCATTTGAAACACTGGATGATTTTTCTAGATTGTTCCAATCAATATCAGGAAAATTAAAATCTCCCACAACAATCTCCTTTTCGTTCGTTCTTTCGTCAGTTCCCAATACAACCAGCTCCAAACCTTTGATTTATGTCATAAAATCGATACCATTTTTGAGCGTGTCTGCTGCCTTTAAACTGCAAGCAAGTCCGCTCGAGCAACTCCTCCTCTAGTGTGCTGCATATCTTTCTGAAGTCGAGTTCTCCCTTCGATGGATTTTTCCATTGCAATCGATGTTCTACGACGGCTGCGGTTACATATGACACCCACTCTTGTTCAGACTACGTTTGAAGCCGATCCCAGAAGCTGATCTCGAGTACACAACTTCGTGGATGTCAATTTCGGGCGCTGAGACGATCGTCCCCACAGCGCATCATAGGGAAGCTTTCTTGGTGTGAACCGTGGCGAGAATTATGCCTTTGTTGAGTATCTTAGCAAGGTTGGCGTCCTTGCTGCGGGCCATTTCAAGGATCGCGCCTGGCTCTGTTAGAAGAGGTGGTGGCTCAAAGACTCTCCGTTTTCATAACGTGCTGCTGCTAGCAATACATGCTGCTGATAATGAGGGGTCGCACTCGGAGGCCGACATCGAGTTCAACCCCTCGTCGGCAGCAACCGGTGATGCTATGTAACTTCAGCACTAGCTGCCGATGGGAATTCAAAAACCAGTATGAGTTGGCAGCACATGCTGCTGACAACGAGGACTTCAACTCAATGTGGGCCTGATCATGCAATTTCTAATGCGCTGAACTGCGACTCCGCAAGGGCATTAGTAGCTAGACAGACAAAGAGAAAATGTGTCTGCCTCTTTTGTCCCTCCATCAACCGAGTCGATTGTAAAAAAGTTTTGTACTGATGCATGAAAGAGTAATGATCAGCCAATAGTCCAGTGGTTCGAGAAAAATATTGTGATAGAAAATAAAAAGTACGACAGGCAAACTTTGATGAATTTCGACTAAGATGGTAATGTTGAGCACACTTCGATTGCGAGATAACATCGCTTACTCACTTGTGCATAAGTAGTGATAGAATATGCCTTCTCTAGCCGCAAAGGTCAAGCCCAAGTTGGGATCGTCCAGTGCGTTGGTGGGGGACCGCAAGCTGTGAGACGTTTGGAAGGAGCGGGACGCCGATCATAGCGATCAGAATTCGACTCACGCTGTGATGATAGCAAAGAGACCGCGGCTTTGAGGGCTGAGGAGGCGTGACGTTTTATATTGTAGTGCCTTTTCTTCCGTTTCCGAGCCCAAAAAGCCGGAAACGGAACGGAACAGCCCAAAAAGTACCGAAGATACGGAAACGGAATCGGAACAGTTCCGCACAGCCCTGGCGGCGAGCCCCTGCCGTCGAGTGCTCGCCACCCGCTATAATTTCGCTCGCTGCCCGCGAAAAGGGTTGCTCGCCACCGGACTTTCGCTTAGCGGGTGGCGAGCTCCAACCTTCTGAGTACCTCTATGGCTAGAAGGTGTCAGGCGGTGATCGATGGCAACGCTATGGCTACCAAGTATTAGGTGTATCCTACTTAGAATCACAGTTTCATTTCGCTCTCTAGTCTTTTGTAGTATTTATGTACTTTTAAAAGAATCTCCCTTATTAGCTTCACTCGTCATAAATTGCTTTTTTGTTCACAACTTCAGTTGTAAAAGTGGTTTAAAGTTGGTTTTTGTGTGTGTCTGTTCTATTAATGTGTTGTAGTTGTGATAAAAAAATGAAGCTGACTGATCTAACAAATGAGTTATGGTCGAATAACCAAAGCGGAATAGACTTTTTAACGGTACTGCATATAGGTTTTAAAGCCACAGCCCAAGCTCAGAATCGATTTTTCGTTTTTCTGCCTATTTTGAAGCAAATTTCAAGCTGATCACAATGGTGTCTCCAGAATCGCTCAGAACTCACTACAAACTGAGTCACGGCTACTCAAAAATTTTGAATTTGAACTGGTAGACGTTCGCGGACGAGTTGTCTCGAGCCTGTATTTTCTCGTTACTCGCAGCAATCATTCTGAAGCAGGTGGTTTCCGGGCATCTCGTTCCGGCTGTCATTTCCCGCCTCAGTTGTAGCTTGCCACAGGTAGGAGTTTCCTCCCCTTTCAAGGAAACCATATAAAGCCAGTCCAAAAACAAAAGGAAGAACATGGATTTTGAATATAATCATTCGCGCTTCTGTTTCCTATTGAGGTCGGAAACCTGCCAGTGGGCGTTGCCCACTTTTTCTTTTAAGGGGGCGTGGTCGACTTTTTCCTAGCTTTTCCTCGTTTATTTGAGCGAATTAGGAGTTCGCGCTTGGCAGGGTTGCTATAGACGGCAACCCGACCAAAATATCAAAAATTACCTCTGCGGTTGGACTCTGCCTTCAAGGTGATTTCATCGTAGCATTCTCAAAATCGCCAAAAGTCGCGTTTGGCCAGCTAAACTTCCCCCATTTTGAAGCTTCAGACCAAATAAGGCGAAATATTTCGAGTATTGACAGAGGAGTCTCAGATTAGCAATCAGCACCCAAAACAACTAGAAAAGTTTTAAGCTCAAACCGAGAGAATTTTTCCTAAATTCGCCATTCGTATACCTCTTTTCTCTTTGCAAAGGTATGAAAACGCCCACTTTTGGAAATTTCCTGTAAATCCCTGAAGCATATAGGGGATTTGGAAAACGGACTATCAATACTGTGTCCCATACCCACAACTATCCACACAACCGCATAATCGCTGAGCAGCTAGGACACATCATGGAGGTTTCTAGGCCAAGGCCGTATCCTAGCTGCTGAAAAAGTGGGCGTAACGGGACGGAACCACCGCAGCATATGCTGCTGCCAGTTTTGCGTTTGAAACCCCAGTTCACGGGACATATGCTGCTCCCAGCCTTGGTATCCACGCCACATCTCGCGACTTATGCTGCTCCCAGAGCGCGTTCGAGTGCGACAAGGTGAGCTCACCGTCGGCAGTGTTCCGAGACGCGCACCATCACTGAAATTTCGCCGTGAGCGCACCATCACAAAAATTTTCCGGCCTGACGTACCCCGAGGACGTGCCACTGTGGTAATCCGCTTTGGGGTCCCCAGAGGGGGGGTCACCCCACTGCCACGGTCCGCAGTGGGTGCACCCCACCGTGAACCGTGTGGAGGTGACCCCACAGTTGGGTACCCCCCCCCCTCCCCAACCGTGGGGAGCCCCCTCCCCTCGGCGACAAAAATTATCCTCCGGTATCCGGTGGATCTTCTGGTGAGTGACTCGAGCCCACCTTCCAGTTCCGACTCCGAAGAGCCGACTGAAACACACTGTGAAATGAGAAGCCTTTTATACCAGCAGCATTGTTAATACTTTTGTCTAAACATGTGAGGATTAGACCAGTTAGGAAGAGGGGTGGGCGGAGCCATCCAATGGCGAGCGGCCGCTGGCTCTAGGACATTTTTCTTCCGTAGGGCGCCGGAGCTCCGCGACATATGCTGCACATCCAGCATCATGGGACGATATCCTGTGACGATGGGGTTTGTAACGCTGAGTCCATCAGCCAATCACAAACTGGTGGGCGGTTGTCAGCAGATATCTCCATGATGCTGCTCAGAAAATGAGAGGCCGTTTCAGTGCCCTAGCTGCTCAGCGAATATCTGAGTACTCGCATAATCGCTGAGCAGCTAGGACACATCATGGAGGTTTCTAGGCCAAGGCCGTTCCCTAGCTGCTGAAAAAGTGGGCGTAACGGGGCGGAACCACCGCAGCATATGCTGCTGGCAGTTTTGCATTAGAAACCCCAGTTCACGGGACATTTGCTGCTCCCAGCCTTGGTATCCACGCCACATCTCGCGACTTATGCTGCTCCCAGCGCGCGTCCGAGTGCAACAAGGTGAGCTCACCGCCGGCAGTGTTCCGAGACGCGCACCATCACTGAAATTTCGCCGTGAGCGCACCATAACGAAAATTTACCGGCCTGACATACCCCGGGGACATGCCACTGTGGTAATCCGCTTTGGGGTCCCCAGAGGGGGGGGGTCACCCCACTGCCACGGTCCGCAGTGGGTGCACCCCACCGTGGCCCGTGGGGAGGTGACCCCACAGTTGGGTACCACCCCCCCCCCCCAAACCGTGGGGAGCCTCCTCTCCCTCGGCGACAAAAATTATCCTCCGGAATCCGGTGGATCTTCTGGTGAGTGACTCGAGGCCACCTTCCAGGTCCGACTCCAAAGAGCCGACTGAAACACATTGTGAAATGAGAAGCCTTTTATACCAGCATGTCAGGATTAGACCACTTAGGAAGAGGGGTGGGCGGAGCCATCCAATGGCGAGCGGCCGCTGGCTCTAGGACATTTTTCTTCCGTAGGGCGCCGGAGCTCCGCGACATACTCAGAAAAATGAAAACAAGTTACTTGTAACATAAAAGACCGAAAACAAGTTACTTGTAACATATCTGAGCCGATGTAAGTTACTTGCGACTTATCTCAGGTCATTTAAGTTACATGTAACATATCGGCGGGATACTGCGTGGGGTGTGCCACAATATGTTACATGTAACTTAAATGACTTGAGATAAGTCGCAAGTAACTTACATCAGCTTAGATATGTCACAAGTAACTTAAATGACTTGAGATAAGTCGCAAGTAACTTACATAAGCTTAGATATGTTACAAGTAACTTGTTTTCGATTTCTGAGAAGACACTGCGTGAAGTGCGCCTCCGATATGTTACATGTAACTTAAATGGCACAATATAAAACTTAAATCGGCGTATAAGATGTTTACCAGGGGGATGTACGACGCACTCGCGGGGTCAGGCTTAAGACTGGCGTTCCTGTTGGTTCAATTACCCAAGTTTGAGGTACTTGACCCCCCACCAGCAGGGAAGGCCGTGCACAGCATTTTGTTGCGTAGTGTGTGGTCTGGGACGCACTCTCTGCGTCGCGTGTCTTCTGCGTCACGTGATGGCCACACATAGTGAAAATTCGAATGTAAGTTACATGTAACATTAGTGTAACTTACATGTAATATAAATGTAAGTTACATGTAATATAAATGTATGTTACATGTAATATAAATGTAAGTTACTTGAGACCTTCAAGTAAGTTACATTTATATTACAAGTAACTTGTTTTGATTTTTCTGAGTATGCTGCACTTCCAGCATCATGGGACGATATCCTGCGACGATGGGGTTTGAAACGCTGGGTCCATCAGCCAATCACAAACTGGTGGGCGGTCGTCAGCAGATATCTCCATGATGCTGCTCAGAAAATGAGAGGCCGTTTCAGTGCCCTAGCTGCTCAGCGAATATCTGAGTAGGTTTTATAACAGCCCTTCTGAGTAGGTTTTATAACAGCCCTCGGGAAATTTAGGGTAAGCCAAGTGAGTGCATAATGCTAGAATGACGCTTTTTTCGGAGACAAGGCATCCCTTTCCTAGCAATCTCTCATTTTATTACGAATCTAGCGAATAATGATTTTGACACAGTCGAACTCGAATGCCATATATTATTTAAATCTCATGAACCCAAAATGACACCTTCTCCTCGAAGATTTCAAGAAGAAATGATAGGAAGGAACCAACACCGTACTTAGTACCAACAGGAATAAATGAACCATGCAATAAAGTATAGCAGGAAAAGCAAATAAATAAGTCACCTAGAAAAGTTAAATATCTAACTACAACCCTTTTCACTTGACAAGCACTGCCATAGCCAATTCTCACAAGGATTCAGATGAACAAGTAAAACAATGAATTCAAACTATGAACGAATTCAGGCGTATTGAAAGTGAACAGAGTGAATTCCAGGAAGTAAATAACAATAAATAAATTGCACCAAATCGAGAAGTTATTTCTTGACGATCACATAGTCTCCATCAGCTCTTCGGGGGCGACGTTTCCTAACCTCTCCGCCCTCTGGCGATGGCGGAACAGAAGAACCTGGCTGTAAATAAACAAAATAATGACTGAATAGTTGGTAAAGAAAGCGAAGCATAGGTTAATACTGGTCCTTCTTGAAGACATGCAGATCCCGAAACTTTAGACGCTTTTGATTGAAATCGTTCCTCATATTAATTACCATGGCGTCCTGCGCACCCTCACTTGGAGTCCCGCGCACTTCCTGTGGCATGATGCTCATCGCTTGTGCGCACCCTTACCCTGACATCCTGCCCACTCTCGGGGTCTATCCCCCGTGGGGTTGCCTGCCTTGAAAGCTATGTCGAATGAACTGTCAAACAGACACACAGAGAAACACACACATACATACATACACACAGACGCACACAAAAATTTACCGAAATATTCTTCTTCTTCTTCTTCAGCCTCAGAGTAGCTTTGTGTCATAGGTTGAGGAACTGGGCGGCCTTCACAGGATTCGTCCAAAGGTCCATTGTTGTTAAGGAGGTAGGTCTCTTCGGGCACATGAACAAGTGCGCCGTGTCGTGTCCGGGAGCACCACAGTCCGGGCATGCGTCTGGTCGGCTGCTGTCGATCTTGTTGACGTAAGACATGAGCAGAATAGAGTGACCACAGCGCAGCGATGCAAGAGCACATCTGGCCCGTCTGCCGAGTTGAGACTCGGACTCGCAAACCCGAGGCGGCACCGTTCCCAAGATAGGGTTCACAGCCGCCTTTGCTAGATATCCTCGAACAAATTGCGTGTGCTCCTCACGCAGAAGACGATGCCTTTCCATGTTGAGTCGGCCCATCTCTGGACATCAACTTTACGAGGAGCATCGGCGAACGGCGTCCTAATCGACCTCTCTCTTATGGGCTTCATGATTCTCTTTGACGGATGATTCGGCTGCCTCAGAACATTAATATACATCTGTTGTGCCTGGAGTTCACAATGCTCCTTGACCGGTAATATGCAGGCCTCCGCGTAAAGATGCTCCACCGGGAGCTCCTTTGCACAACCGGTAGCAATTCTAAGCGCAGCATTCTGTACACGCTGCAGCTTATTCCAGGAGCTGTCAGACACCAGGTGCTGCCACACTGGTGCCGCATATTCCAGAGCCGGCTGAAGTATTGCTCTGTAGGTTCTCAATATAGTCTCTCGGCTGCTTCCCCATGATGTTCCTCCGAGAGCTCTCAAGATATTAAGTCTAGCCTTGACGACTGTTTGTTTCTGTTCCGCGTTTTTGTGGAACTTCAGTGAGGGATCAAGAATAAGGCCACAGCTTGGGGAATTTTGCTGCTGGCAACAGGTCACCATCCCATTTGACATCTGGATGGGCACTGTGTTCCTTGGTGTTCGTTGTGAACACTGAACAGAGGATTTTGCGGCAGAGACTGTGGGAGCATCATTTTATCGAGGAAGAGCTTCAACTCGACGAGATAGGCGCTGATCTTGTTAGCGGCTATCTGCAGGTCACGATCCTGGCACATGATGGTGATGTCGTCGGCATACATAACAATCCTTACATCATTGGGAGGCTCGGGAATGTCCTCAAGATACAGGCTGAATAGGGCAGGGACAACACTCCGCACTTGCGGAACACCGGCTGCTATTGGAATGCTATCGGATACATGATTCTGGAACAGAACCTTAGCACGGCAGCCTTTAGTGAACGCTGCAATCCATCGCTTCTGCCATGATGGTAGCGACGACTTGAGCAGTTTCTCGACAGCAGTCCCAAGTTAACAGAGTCAAACGCTTTGCTCAGGTCGAGGGCGACGGCCACCGTTCTTAGGGGCTTTCTCATGTTGAACCCATCGACCGCAAAGCTCACGATCTCCAATAGAGCTGTAGTAGTGGAGGAAGTTTCCTGAACCCATGCTGATGCTGCTGTCGCTCATTTTGATCAGCCAGGTCCGTCACGATCAACTTTTCAGCTAATTTAGCGACGGGCGATAACAGGCTTATTGGTCGAAAGCCCATTGCCGTGCTTTGGGACTTGCCTGGCTTTGGCAACGGTATCACATTGGCTGTCTTCCAAGCTTGGGGTGAGAGTGCAGGTCCGGAAAGAAGTGTTAATGATATTCTGCAAGCATCGGTAGAAGTTCCGTGGGAAGCTTCTTCAGGATGGCTGGGAGATACCGTCAGGTCCGATAGCCTTCAATTCCGCATTTCTTTGATAGCCTTCTCTACTTGCGTGAGAGTAAAGGCCTCAGAAGCTGCCGAGATGTCGTACGTTCGTGCCGTGGCAGTGTGGAGGAAAGAAGCTCGCCTCCGTGCAAACCGACGTCACCCCTTCCGATATGAGTCTTTATGTCATGGGAGAGATGCTGGCTGGCTGCAGCTCTCCTGAGGATTGTATTACAAAGGGCCGGCGTCGAGCGGAATCCAGGTCCAGCACGGAAGTAGCCATGTGCCCCCTGCGGCGGGGATGTTACCTGGCATAAA
The DNA here is from genome assembly GCA_029168955.1 of Aplectana chamaeleonis. Taxonomy (NCBI): domain Eukaryota; kingdom Metazoa; phylum Nematoda; class Chromadorea; order Rhabditida; family Cosmocercidae; genus Aplectana; species Aplectana chamaeleonis. The sequence goes on along the minus strand of JAPDOI010000375.1, from coordinate 355,077 downwards.
ACAAGTGTCCAGTGCTTCGGATGCCAAAGGTGGGTGCACTTCTCCTGTTCGGGCCTCAGTTCTGTGAGAGGCATCATGACTCATCCTTTCGTTGTGTTCTATGCTCTGCCCCAACAACTCTGATTCCTCAATACCAACCGCCCCCTCTCCATTGTTCACATTAATCTCAACGGCCTTCGCAACAAGTTATCTGAACTCTCTCTATTCGCACGTTCTCATCACCCGGATGTTATCATGGTTCAAGAAACCAAGCTCTCTCCATCTACCACTATCCCCAACCTAACATTCCGGGCTACACCGCCTATCACATGCCAAGGACAGCTCTTGGGGGCGGAGTGTCTACTTTCGTTCAATCTGCCTTTTTTCTACCTTCTCATGACATCCCTAATACTCCTAAGGACAGGTACTCTCGAGTACATTCCTGTCCACCTCCCCCTCAAAACCCCTTTATCTCTATTTAACATATATATTCCTCCTATATCATCTTGTCCCCCCTCTTATAATCCTATTCCCCTCCTTAAGCAGTTATACGACTGCTCACTCTCCCCTTCAGCTGTCTTTGCGGGTGACTTCAATGCTCACACGTTCTGTTCCGCTCTTGATTCTGACGCCAGAGGGAAGATGTCGAAGAATGGGCTGAGGAGTGTGACCTGGTTATCCTCAATGATGACCAGCCCACCTGTCTCCCTGCCAGCAGCCGACCTTCTAGCCCAGACATCTCTCTTGTGTCATCCAATCTCTCTAATGCTTGCATCGTGGTCCACATCCACAACTCTCTCAGCGATCACATTCCCGTCTTTGTCTATATTGATCTCTCTGACTCTCTTGCCCCTTACTCTGGTTTCGTCATCGTACTTATCTTAATTTAGGCCCAGCAGACTGGACCCTGTTCTAGAGATGTTGCACTTCGCCATGCGGTCGACTACCCATGGAATGGTGATGTTCATCAGAAAGAGCGCCATCTAACAAGTGCCATCCGCAAGGCCATGAAAGCAGCAATTCCTGAGGGTCGTGTCAAGACCTTTTTTCCAAATGTCAGCAGGGAAATACTGCAGAAGATAAGAACCAGAGATGAGAAGAGAGCCGCAGACCATCTAGACCCGGACATGTAGCTATGCTGGATAACGAGATCAGGCAGGATCTGGATAAGAACAAGAAGGAATGCTGGGAGAAGTTCACTGAAGGGCTGAATTTCAAGGCTGACGGAACTACGACGTGGAAAGTGTTGAGGAAAATTTCCGGCAAGTCCGCTCCCTCGATGAGCTCCGCTATTGAGTTCGAGGAGAACGTCTTCAAATCAGGGAAAGCGGCTGCTTATGCGCTCGGCAAGAACTTCTACCGAAATATATACAGTAGGATGTCGAACATTGATTGAGGATGGCATTTTACAACTGTTCGTACAACGCCTCACGTGCGAAGTCATCAGCAAGGTCAAGCGGAGTTGCAAAATTTCGCAACGGGGGTGGGGGGTCGCAAAAATTTTAGTCCGAAAATGAAGGTGAGTGGGGGATCGCTGAAATTTCGGACCAAGGATAAAACCATCTGGAAGTGCTTGCAACTGAAAATAACGGTTATTTAACACCATAACCTTTTCAGTACTCTAATTCAACATTTTTTTCCGAAAAAAATATGCTCAAAATTTATGCCTCGGGGGGGGGGTCGCAAAAGTTTTGGGTTTTCGGAAAACACGTTTGATGGCCGGAGGGGGTCTCTCCAATTTCGGAAAATTACACAACGCTCCGCTGGACCGTGGTCATCAGCTGTTGAATGAATACAATGCCAATAGAGAATAGCGATGGTCTTCTGCTGCGCTGGGTGACAGAGGAACTATCTATATTGAAATATTAACAACTTTCTTACTAGGCGGAAATTTCATCTTACAAGGGAAGGTCACCTGAAGAAAACGATAATTTCGAATAAATCTTAACTTTACAGGATCAATTTTTGACAAAAATTCCAATTTGATCTTCCTTGCCGCGCTCCGTTCATCTGGACGGAGCTATAAGCGCTTTTAGGGTTTGACTCACCGGCGCATCGCAACTTGTTAATTATGGATCCCTAGAGCAACTTGTGATACCTCAACCTTGGACCAGAAATCCCTCTACAGTGTGATGACGTGGCTGGGTTTATTTATTTTATTTAACACGTCCAAAAGAACGCGCTTCAACTAGAACACAGGTTGAACCTTCGAAGTCTAGCTAATTTTCGAAAAAAAAAATAAAATTAAAAAAAGGGTTGCTGGAGTTTGATCTTCACAGCTAGCTCTTCAATGTGAAAAAAATTCTTGATCAAATTTTTAGCTACAATAATAGTTGGTGCAAATAGTGTATCTTAGACAGGAATGGTGAAAACAAAAAAAACTTATGCAATGAGAACAACGTGTGAGAGGATTTTCTGGACATCGCTAAATCGTACCCATTGAGGGCGGAAACAGTACTGAACGAGAATTTCGAATTGACCAGGATGGTTTTCAGAACACCCTGCAATAAATTGTGTTTTTTCTCGCCTCTGTTCGATGTGGTTACCCCAGTCGAGGTAAGCTAGAAGAAGACCGAGGAAGAATCGCGTCTGCAGAACATTACAAATAGCCACTTCCAGATTTTTTTTTGGTAGAAAAACTGGAATTTCAGAGAAAAATGGATAATCAACATCTATCTCACCTCACTACCTGAGGGTTCCGCGGAATGAGTTTCCTGACTTTCATCGCCTTCATCTTTCTCTTCAGCAACGTCTTCGCCCTCGGGTTTGCTGCTCTCCTTCTCGTCGTCTTAACATTTTATTGCATAAGAAACACAATCCACCGATGGAAGTGCGGCTAAAGCAAGAATAGTACGTACCGCTTGCTTTCGCTTTCTTCTGCTTCTTCTTCTTGCTATCTTTTTTCTCACCTCGAGGACAGTACTCGTACGTATACCATGGTTTGAACGATTCGAAGAAACCGCAATCCTTAACCAGGTGGATCAGACGATACAAGATAAGAAGTCAATGGACCGCGTGACAATAAAGCAGTCTGTGAAGCTTTTCATGACCGCGAGGTCGCACAATACAACATGCTGCGACCTAATTCAGCTCGAACTATGTGACAGAGACAATTCGACAGCCAAAACTAATAACAATTGACTTCTCTGGCTGCGCTTGTGACGGTTCCATGATTTCCAACAGAACTTTTCAGGAGTCTCGAGCATTTATATGTAACTCACTTCCGTTAAGTTTGGAAGAATCCATAACTTGTGTTGACCCATAGTTACCAGCCATATTATACCAAAGAGAATGGTGCGCACTGCAAGAAATGAAGCAGAAGATCAAAATTTTTACGAGAAAAGGAATTATAGCTTGTGGAAACTCACGAATCGCAACCACAACAATTGCTCCGAAAACACCAATACCGGCGAGGGACAGGTAATACACTCCTTGACGGAGCCACATCGGCCACAATGGAAACAGGCAACCAACTATCGTACCCAATACTGAAATAGATGTTTGCATAGCGCTTGTGAGAGTGAGAGTAATAATCTTTTGCTCTAATACTGAAGAACACCCACCACCTCCTTCTCACTCATTCTAGCAAACAATAAGATTTGTTCTGTATCAAAAGAGCGATGAACGCAAAATTTGGGGCTCTCCATTCTCAATAATGTTTGCTTAAAGACACACCCCAAGCTCGGGAGACCAGCAGTTCTCCGAATAAGGGCCAGGCTCGTCTCACCGAGGCGAAATTCGGACGAGTATTCCTTGTCGGGATGATTATAATCGGAGCACGCTATCGCGCGCTGTTTTGTTTATTCACCTTCCGATCCATTTGTAAAATCATTCATTCACTGCTTTGTTATCCATTTCGCCCTTCTCCTCCAACCATTCTCCTCTCCATTCTCAGCAAGCCGATTTATTTTCCAAGTCCGAGCCAAACCACTGGTATTTTTTCCAGCCAAATCAAGCTTTCAAAAGTTTCCATTCAAGTATGAACCGTGAGGGAATAATTATCACAAGGAGAGGGTTTTCATATAACACACTCACTCCTTCATTGATAATAGTGGAACTGATTACGAAAATAACTAGAAGAAATTTATTAAAAAAAGCATTCAGAAGAACTTCTTGTCAAAATTCACAGGCTCGGATTGTAACGCCCTAAGCACTGTAGAACATTGCTTTCCGCGCCCATCCACCGCGCGCGACGGATTTGCCGCGTCCAAGCTCAGGGACGAAAGCTGAGATTTCCACATAATTGTGAAGTAGACCTACCCTATATAAGATCCTGCTAAAACGAGCTCTCAACTACTCCGAATAAGCGAGATATAGAAGGAAGCCCCCCTGGGGCGCCCACATCCAGAAGCCATTTTGGCACACCCCTTTTACGATCTTTCGAGCTCAACAGTGGCGAGATGAGCGATGATTTCCTATCAATAGCCCCGCTCTTCCCTTCATTCTCAGCCTCTCTATCCATTCAGGTCGGCTCGCATACATCGGTTGCAAATGACGGAAGTTGCAAGCCTCGGATAATTCGTCCACCATAATTCCGCAGCTCAATTTTTGAAGGGCCATCACTCCGTTCCCAAAGTTTTGTACGATTCCAGAGACATCATTGGAATCAGCGTGGGACAGGTAGAAAAACGATTATGAGGTTACACTGTGCCTTTAAAGGCACGGGGCACCAAAAAAAGTATTCCTCAGATTTTATGCTTATCTTACAGAAAACTACTATTAACCAAACTGGCTATTCTGATTGAAATGTACTTTTCTAGAATCAGTTTCTGTCGCAGTGTCAGAATAAGCCCTTCGCAGCTGCCTAGAATCACTCTGAAAACGTTACAGGCATTTTTTCTCCGATCTTTGTACCTATTATATACCCTACAAAAAGTGCATCAATTGTACGAAAATCAGGAAACGGACCTCATAGTCGTGTTCAGGGCTCAAAACAACCTCCATAGGCAAAGTTTGGATGAAATCACATTTTCCGAACCATGTGCAGACTGACAGCGTTTTGGAATCGCACGGATTTTCGGTTTAGCGTTCAACTATATCAACTACGGGACTCAGAAAGCGTTGAAGAAAAATACTCCAGATTTGACATACATTTTACTCTGGGGGATTATTTGGGGTGCTGATCACGAATCTGGGGTTTATTTGTCGTTTTTCCCAAAGTTTTCGACTAAATTTTTTCAAAGCTTACCACCGGCAGAAAAACTTGACGGCAAAATCGATTTTTGATGACTTCCGGAATGTGACGACAGATGTGGCTCAAATCGTTCATCTGGTAGTGATTTGGAGTGCTCAACACGAATCTGATGTCATTTTGTCGATTTTTGACAGCTTAAAGTAGATTACGGTGGGAATACGGTAGTTTGGTCAAAGTCTCAGATTTGTCTCAAATTTTCTATGTGGGAATTATTTGGGGTGCTGAATACGATTTCGACGTAAATTTGCCGATTTTCGAATTATTGAGGTAGGTTTTGCCTCCTAAATGGCATGTTACCTACCGTAACCTACAGTAAACCATGAAATTTCGACAAGCGAACCCCAGATTCGTGTTCAGCAACCCAGATTACCCCTAAGTACAACCCAGATTACCCCCACATACATGTTTTTAGCAAAATTCGGGAAATATCTTTGAAACACCCTGAAAATTCCATGGGGGGGGGAGTTCCCTTACCTTGCCGCGAAGATTTAAAAACGCTCACAGCTTCTTTCAGAAGGCATATTCGGACTTTACGTCCGAAAATGGTTCTAGAAAAGTACAATTCATTAAGAATGATTGGTATGACTTATAGTAACTCACCTGTTAGAGAGAATAACAAGCCGATCACAATTGTATCTCTGAAATCGCTCAAGGCCCCTACGAAATTATGGCTCCCTAAAAATGCCTATATTTTGAGACCGAAATTTGTTGGGCGAGTCGCCTTAGGCCTGTATCTCACTCCATTCGTAGTCGTTTCGCGAAAGCAAACCACGATGAGGCAGTAGACCGACAAGAGAGTGAAAATCGAAACCGCGGTTGAAATTAATTCATCCGTAAAGCCGCTTTGGATTTTCAAATCCAAGAGAAAGGGCGTCGCCCGTGGTGGTCATTTATATCTCGCTTATTTGGAGAAACTGCTATCTCGCACTTGGTAATTGTTATGCAGGGGGGTCTACTGCACAATCACATGAAAATCACAGAATTCATCTCTGAGGGTGTGAAGTGCCTTCAAGGGGTATCCGCGAAACATGTGGCTGCGGACCACTCAGCGGCCCGCGTGCCCGACGCGAGCCCCAATTGATCGCTAGATTTCTCGTAGGCGCAGACGACGCAGCGCAGGCTGCCGAGTTGTCCGCAGCCACACGTTTCGTGGTGAACACCAGTATACCAAACTTTTGTGTAGGATACGACGAGTTCAATTCTTCCGGAGAACTGAAGGAATGTGTCCAATTGGGTCGAAGTCCAGACAGCAAACCAGTTCTATCAGATGTCAACAGCAGTTATGATAGCACAGGCTCTTCATCGTGAGAAATGTAAGGGTGACTAAGCGGAAAACCCTATGCTTGAGAACTCCTAGTCGCTGCTCATTCTCGCCTTCAAACTACTATGAGAGACTTGCACCTGTTCAACTCAACCATGCCCTCATCGCCAAAGTAATTAGATCTTCCCTATATGTCGTTGACGTACATAAAAGCTAATAGATTCCAACCGTCATACATACGTCCGAAACGCGTCCACAGGAGACATAGCCACATATCAAAAGCAGATATCATTCACCGAACTCGCTTTTTTCAAATGAGGGTCGTTCGAGACGAAGAGGGAGGGAGAGCGCACCGCGCAAGCCAAAACTGCTCAAATACCGGCTCAAGATCGAAGATCCACGTTTCTTCTTCGTATAAAGGAAAGGAGGAAAGGTGAGGTACAGAGGGAGTTGTTATGGAAAGTTATCACATGCAAACGTCGAAGTAAAAGAAACTCCCGCTGCTCCAAGACTAAGAACTCTTATTGCCATTAGACAAAAAGGAAGTTTTGTTCGAAGATTATGTAAGGAATTAACATACCTTTTAATGGCTTTGTACCTCCCTCCTTTTTCAAAGTGCTTTCACCAATTCTCTTTAATATTTATACGCATGAGCCTTCCCCGATTATATCCTTGAAAAACGTTGGCTGCGCGGCATTCGCTGATGACTTTAAATTGTATAATCCTATTCGCACCATGGGAGAATCGGAGTGTTTGCAAAAAGCTCTAAGTGCTGTATTCAAATGGTCGAATGAATGGAAATTGCCGCTTTCCAGTGAAAAAACCAAAGTGATGGAGCTTGGTAAAAGGCGAGTTAGTACCTCCTATACTATTGACGGTATGCAGTTGGGCGAGGTAAGCGAGATTAAGGACCTTGGTTTTCTTATCAAGGACGATCCTAATTTCGATGATCACTGCCTCCAAATCGCGTCCATGGCCAACAGGATGATGCACAGCACGTTTAGAGCACTTTCAGTCACCAATGCAAGCGTACTGACAGAGGAGTATAAAACGTACATACGTCCAATTATGGAGAATGGTACTGTGGTTCTAATCCATACAAAAAGGGATCCATTGATGCGCTAGAGAAAGTCCAGAATACTTTTACACGAAGAGTTTACTTCAGGACATCATGGTTTCAGACTAATCGCAACGTGTTTCATGTCACCAGAAACGCTAATTTAAGCCTCACCACTCTAGAGCACAGGAGAAGAAGGTCTGATATGGTAATGATGTATAAGATCATTCATGGGAGTGCTGGTATCAAGGCTAGCCGGCTATTCAACCTGAGACCATCAACCACTAGGGGAGCGCCGGTGAAATTGGGCCTTGTTGGGGCCAGGCGGAATGTAAGACAGCACTTCTTTGTCAACAGGGCGGGGCCGGAGTTTAATAAATTACTTCGGTCAGGGTTGGTAGTTGGGAAATTCACTGAATTCAAGAAGGCACTTGAGAGTTATCTGCTGTCCCAGGAGTAATGTTTATTGGATCTCATTCCTTCATGGTGCCCGTGTATGCTTCATGGTCAATTTATCCATTTGCTTGATTGTTGTGCTACTGTATTTAGTCTCTTTGGCTTGCCGTTGGGTATTTTGTTTTGTTGTTTGTCTTTCACACGGTTCTACCATGTAATAAATGAAATGAAAAAATTGCAGACTATGCTGAAACAAACGTGAACTCTGACAACAAACTCACCCATGCAGAGTCCGATGATCTTCTTATACAATGGAGTTGGATCAAATACCCAGACATAGACGTCCTTGTCGTCGGAAAACACCTAGAAGAAAACACATCTCAAAAATATCACATGATTGATCGAAAAAAAGTAGCTAACTAAAAAATACGCACTTGTACATCATGAACTTCCAGCTTCACCTTTTTCTTCTTCTTCTTATCATCCTCCTCCTGCAACAAAAATGAAATAAAGTTCTCCACTAAACACTGATGTATACTCGTTCCTATGCGTTTGAGACCTACAGTTTGCAATTAAAGACTTGATCAACGGTGCTTTATAAAAACTGAGTTTTGAGCTCGAAAGTCCAAAATATTGATATTTACTCAAATGAACATTGCAGCGAGGCACGCTGTTGTGCTTCTTTTTTGCCTATGAACAAGCTTTTTATTTACCTCGATGAGGACGAATTCCCATAACATCCCATAAACAGGCATGGAGCTGCGACTGGTCCGTCGGGGGAATGGGATCCAGCTAAAACGATGGCGCGCCCCCGCCAGGTTCACAGTGACTGTGCATTAAACGAAAAAAATGTCGAACGAACGAAAATCGAATTTTTTTCGTTCGAAATAGTTTCGAACGAACGAAAAATGAAAAAATTTCGGTCGAAGAAATTTCGAACGAATGAAAATTGAAGAAATTTTGTTCGGAAAAATTTCTAACGAACGAATTTCGAAAAACTTTCGAAATTTCGGAGGTCGAACGAACGAAATTCGAAACTAATCGAAATTTGGATTTTTTTCGAAATTTCGAATATTTTTCGAAATTTGTCGGAAATTTCGATTTTTTTTTCGAAATTTGTTAGTACCCCGAACGAACGAATTTCGAAAAATCGGATTTCGAACGAACAAAAATTGAAAACATTTCGTTCGACGAAGACGAAATTTCGAACGAACGAAATTTGAAAAAAATTTCTTTCGACGAGTTTTCGAACGAACGAAAAAAATTTCGAAAATTTCGTTCATGTACAACTACTCAGGTACTCAGGACGACGGCCAGCGAACCTTTCCCAGCTGGCCCGCGGTCTCCGTCCTCCGGCCGCCCGCTTTTGGTTCGCCGGCCAGCCGTATGTCGACGGCCCGCCGACCTTTACCAGACGGCCCGCTATCATTATTTGTATTATTGTTTACCTCAAGCATGTCACCCCGACCCCACGGCGGAGAAACGCCCCGCCTCGGTCCGCCGCAATCTGCGGTGAGGAACCACCCTCCCCGCGGATCACGGCAGAGCCGCCCCCCCCCAGCCGTGGAGATACCCCTATACCCTCAGGGGTCAAAACTATGCTGGCCTGTGGAGGGTGACTCGAAGTCACCCTCCAGGGCCGGCAGTAGAATGCCGATTGAGGACTCTAGTGAGATGAGGCGCCTTTTATACCGGCTGTGCACATGATAACCACGTTACGACGTGATAATTAAAAATTGTCTTTCCAACCGGCCCAATTGAAGATGGCGTGGCGGGTTTTGTGGTTCGCGGGCGAGCCAATATCCGCGCTGCGTGTGCGTCGCATGCAGCATGGGTCGCCGCTGGCCGGCAACCTCAGAATAAGGGGCGCCGGCCGTCATTTTCGGCATAGAGATTCGCCGGCCGTCGTCCTGAGTACCTGAGTATACTGTGCATCCGAGACGACTGGGAAACTCATGAACCGAAAAGCAATAGTTAAATCTAATATTACTACTTTGAGTACAAAAGACCACACTTAAAAGCAGAGTTCGCGATGATCATCCACGGTGACTTTACACAGTGAAATGATAGGCGAGAAGAATCCTAGGCTCCCAGTGCCGGAAGAACGGTAGAAAACGAGCCAGGAGATGTAAAACAAAGACTGCAAACAAGCGCTTTGGAGTCCTAGAACCACCCCGAGCCCCATTTCCGCCTCCTCGATATGAACCAATGAACGCAGGTTACAGGAAAAATCAAGACGAGGAAGTGCTGATAAGTGAGCCGATCGCTTGATTTCGCTGGTAGGTATCATCCTTCATAGCAGTCAATTCTTCCACGCTCAAAAATCAAAGTAAACAAGGGAGGGCCTGTTTTTGATCAAAAACGCGGCTTTCGTCTTCTTTTCAGGCATGCATTGATATATGGCGCACCAGACCTTCCGTAAACCAGATAATGAAAGTGAAATCTATTGTGAACACTGCCTTTAAATCAATCTTTGTGATTTTTTTTGCGTTTTTTGTGCGTTGAGTAGTAAGAAAACAGCACGTGGATAGCAGGGAGAGGCACCCCCCCACCTGCCACGATAAAGCTGAGCCCCATCTCACTTAAGCTAAAATCGTCACAGCGTGAACTTGACCCTGACAGGCAGCTGAAACGTGTCACATGCAACAGGAAAGCTGCCCATGCTAGGTGGGAGGGTACGATTGCAGCAGCAAGCAACACTTGTCAAGCAAACTGGACTACGATTGCGACTGAGCAGGGGATAAATATCGGGATAAAAGTCAACAAACCGTGGTAACCTTAGTTCCCTTATCTTCGGCCTTCTTCTCGTCTTTCTTGTCTTCTGCTTCTGTTTCAGTCACTGTATCATCCTCCTTCTTCTTTTTCTCCTCTTTTTCAGATTTTGTGGGTTTTCCTGTTTCTAAATATAACGCATTATATAGGAAAAAGATTACAGTAATACAATTCTTGGAATCAAAAGTTGGAAAATCTCAGCTACCTTTGTCCTTCTTTTCCTTGTCGTCCTTTTTCTTCGGTACCAATTTTCGGGCGCGGAAGAACAGTTGATGATTCATCAGTTCCCGCATATAGTTTACGGCTGCTTGCCTAATACAAAAGGATTCTACATAGTTAGCGCCGCGAAATACTCATCGGTAAGAGCTAGATACCTATTTGGGAATAACATTGCAGCTTCATTCTTAGCTTTTGAACCGTATTTGGACTCCATTAGTGTATCAATGGCCTTGGAAGCTAAAAATTGATAAATGAAAAAAGAGAAGGATAACCACGCACACAAGGGACTTACCTGAAAAGTAGTGCACCTCATTTCCTTGGAACATTGTTGTGCTGGTTGGACAATTGAAGCGAACATATCGGGCAACAGCGTCCTGCTCTTTCGACAATGAACCTTCATCGGTTGGCTCCTTAAATATCAATCAGGAGAGATTACATATAAGCTCTGGTAAATCCCTAGTGACCTGTCGATTTTCATCATCAGCAGCGGAGCGGTGGGCCTCGGTGAGATATAACAAATGATAAGGAGGTTCCGACGAAAAAGCCAGTTGTAGCTTACTCTGGCATTCGCTCGCGTGTAGCCCTACACAAACTCACTTGTTGCCCCGTTACACCTGGGCGAGAAGTCATTTTTGTGAGGCGCGAAAGGTAAAGTGTGGAGCGATTGTGGACATTTGTGCCCACAAAACCACTTGTACCCCCCACTAAATCACAAGTCGCCCCACGAAATCACTTCTTGCCTCGAAAAAGCAGCTGCTGCCCTAAAATCCCTTGTTGCCCAGCAGCTTCACTTCTAGCTCCGCAAAACCACTTGTTGCCCGCATGATCAGTTGAAGCTTAGGATCCCATTTTTGATAGTTATAAGCTGCATGACACTATCATAGATCCCTTCCAGCTTCAGAGCAATATTGGCTTTATCCTCGCCCTTATCAAATCAATTTAAAAAAAATCTTTGATTAACAACGGAGCACTTTAACTGTAGATCAAATTTATTCATGCAAATTCTTTATAAGGTTAAACAAAATCATTTGTTGTTCAGCAACAACCTAAAAAGTTCTACCAAATAGCATAATATGAAGGCACATCTTCGATAGGGATAGGAACTTCGTCAAATACATCTAATAACAACCGAAAACCTAGTAAGAGACCAAATGGAATAGTCGCAAGTGCAAAAAAGGAACACACGTTATCAACCCTTGGTGAGATACCAAGACGAAAACATGAGGCTGTATGAACACGAGATACAGATAATACGTCAGACTTCCAAAAAGAGTTCTGCATCGAAAGTAGATTACCTGATTCTCACTTGTAAGTCTTAGATACTCCTATCACGTTCCATATACAAGACAAAAAAACTGAATCTCTCTTTTGACTGGCATTATGATCATTTAAAGCAACGCAGATTAGGTAGCACCACGACAAGTTCACAAGATTTTCTCAAAGTCAGTCAGAAGGACTATATTTAGCGTTTGAATTGTATATTGAACGCGATGGGAATATCCTAAACGAGCGCAAATTGGCTAACCCACATGCAAAATTCTCACGGCTGTCTGATTATTCAGCCCAGCGTCCATCATTTTCGAGGACGACTCCTCTACTGATAACCGGACTGAGACTCCATGCTTTCGTCCAACTTCTTGTGCTTCTGAAAAGAATAATATCAATACTGAGCAAAGCCTTCGGAGATTTCTTTCAACTAACCCTGCGCTCCACGAGCACTCCTCGTTCAGGAGTCCACTGACGCACCTCAGAGCTGAAAAGTTGAGATTAGGAGCAGAACGAAAGCTATAAAACAATGTCATACTCACAGTGCTCTTCCAAGGCTCTGCCTGAACTCAGCGTCCCATTCGTATCTGCATGCTTGGAGCTTTCGGAATTGCTCATCTCGTTTTTCATCATCGCTGTCGCGAGCGCAGTCTAAAAACTGAAGGCAAATGATGATGATCAAATGATCAATCGGATGATGATTCGATCATTCGATTTGGCCCAAGTACTTTTACATACGATACTTTTACATTTTCAGATCTTTTCAAACATTCGACTTTCCGAATAACTCCGCAATCGGTACTTTTCGAATATTTGGTTTTCGAATAATCCGGAAATCGGCACTTTTCGAACACTCGATTTACCGAATTATCCGAGATTTCGCCTTTTTCGAATAATTCTAAGTCGACTTCTTCAATCGAAAGACTCTTCGAATCAATCGATTTGGAAGAAGTATAGTACTGTGCTTATCTGGGCCTAATTCCGGTCCGCAATTGCGTCTCGACACGCTTTGCGGCCGCACGCTCCTGAGTCAGAAGAGCTTCCAGCGCCACAACCGCCGATCTGCTGACTCTAGGTGGGTTTTGGAAACTGGAAATTAAGAAAAATTGGAGGAAATTGTTTAAAAAAGCCACATCGAGTCGGCTTTGGCGCTGGAAACCCGACTGACTCGAGCGCGTGCGGCCGCAAAGCGTGTCGAGACGCAATTGCGGACCGGAATTTGGCCCAGATAAGCACAGTACCTACCCCCCATGAAATTTTTAGGGTGTGTTAACATAAAATTTTCGGATTCTGCTCAAAAGTTGTATGTACGGGCAATCTACGGTGCCGAACACGAATATGGAGTCAGTTTGTCGAATTTCTGAGGTTTACTGTGTTAGCAAAACCTACCTTAGAGAGGCGAGACTTTGACCAAACTACCGTATACCCCCGTAATCTACCTTAACCTGTCAAAAATCGATAAACGGACGTTGGATTCGTGCTAAGCACTCCCAATAACCCCAGAGGAGCGATTCGAGCCATATCTATCATAGCACTCCGGAAATCGTCAAAAGTCCCGATTTGCCATCAAATTTTTACATCAATAGGGAGCTTTGAACGAATCAAGTCAAAAATTTGGAAAATTGACAAATAAACCCCGAATTCGTGATCAGCGCCCCAAATAACCCAACTGGGAGGATATTAAGTCAAATCTGGAACATTTTTTAAAACGCTTTCAGAGCTCACTAATTGGTATGAATGAATTCCCAACCGAAAACCCGTACAAATCCAAAACGCAATCAGTTTGTGCAAAGTTTGGAAAATGTGCCTTCACCCAAACTTTTCTAAGGGGGTAGTTTTGGGCGCTGAACACAATTATGAGGTTCGTTTCCGGACTCTCCAAAGACTAAGGCGCGTTTTGGAATGTAAAACAGGTACGGAAATCAAGCCACAAACGTGTATAACTTTTTTCTGTGTGGTTTTAGGCAGCTGCAAAGACCATAATCGGATTCTACGCCAAAAACGGTTCTGGAAAAGTACATCTCATCCGGGATGGCCAGGCTGACCAAGGTAGCTCCATGGTGAGACTCGACAGACAAGAAAAAAAGAAAAGTGGAAAAGGCAGGAAGATTGAGGTGACCAGGAGAGAAAAACACGCGAAAGCACGCGCCGCGACCGTACACACCACCTGCCAGACCTCCGCGCCGGCGCTAGCTGGGTCGTGACAATCCACACAATCCTCATAAAGATTTTGTGGGCAATGCCCACAATCGTTTTTGTGGGCACTCGACTCTCGCCGGCGCGATTATGTGGAACGTCTAGCGCCGACGAAAAAGGACGCGAAACAAGCCACGCCCTCCGGGGCAACACGCGAGCGAAAGCCAGAGTACGGAGCTTGACCTTTTGGCTCCTGGCGATGCGCCAGCAGTTAATTACGGTAGTAGTTTCGGGACCACTGCCGTTTGTCGGCGGCGCACCTTTAAGCATAGCATTGCTGTTCTGAACTTGAAAGGGGCTCAGGTTTCTTCCCGTAGATTTCCCTGGCAATGAGATTCGCGGCTCCATAGGATACACAATCCTTAGCACAGCAGAAAAATGAAAACATATTAACAATTATGTACGTGGATAGCTCGTTAATGTATCTCGACAAAATTCTTTGACTATTTCAGGGAATTGGATTTTCAGGAGAGTTCTCTAGCTTTATGCGTCATCTGTCGAGAACTAAATATTGAGCTTGTATTTCAAAGTAATGATACTTATAAGCTTCAGTCAATTCTGAGCGAAAATTCCACAATAGCTCTAGTTAAAGGGCGACTTTTGACCTTCACAACTTGTTTGAGAGGCCATAGATGTCAGTGATGAATCATATATCAAAGAAAAGCGTTTCTATTTCCTACTAAATGAATTGATTCAATGATGTGTGCAGAATCGCACTGCGAAGGCTGAAGGTGCGTCGCCGATGCGCGGCAGTGGTCCTGCAACGACTACCGTAACTCACTGCTGGCGCATTGCCAGGAGCTAAAAGGTCAGCAGGTTTAATTACCCAAGTTTGAGGTACATATCGTACAGTCGAGCATCCTGACATGCAAGCCAAGCAGAGAGCCGAGATTGCGCTGATGATTGAGGAGACTGTGAAGGAGGCGATGGCTGGTGTGATGACGCAGTTGGTGAAGTCTATGGCAGACGTCCTACAGCCTCTGATTCAATCGATAACTGATACTGTTGGTGAGCTGGTTAAGATGAGAGGAGTGAAGTCACCCGCCCCTGCCGCGAGTCAGCGAGCCGTTCCGGCGGCTAAGCCGCAGGTGATTGATTCTCAAGTGGTTATTATGGGACTGTCTGAAGAGTGCGACCTGCCGGCCCACAGCCGGAGGGAGGCTGATCAAAAGACCGTGATGGCCTTGCTGGACCATCTACAGGTCGACGCCATCCCCACGACTGTGTACCGTATGGGGATTTTCGATAAGGCGGAGAAGCGTCCGGTGAAGGTTGTCTTCGGCAACCACTACGACGCCGTTCAACTCCTACGCTGCAGTCATCAGCTAAAACGATCTAGTGATTGGGAAGATGTTTATGTGCGTCCTGCGTACAGTTCCGAACTGCGAGCGAAGCTCCGCGAAGCTCGCAAGCTGGACGAGAGTGCTGTGATTTACAAAGGGAAGGTGATGAGCAGAGGCGAGATTCCAAAAAAGGGAGCGTCGAGCTCGCCTGCGGGAGACGAGCCGCCTCGTCGCAGGTCTACCCCCCCCCTCGGGCGTCTCAGCCTCCCACTCGCAACTCCCCATCACAGTGAGTGTGAACGAGTCGACCGCAGTGGCGGAAGGTAGCTTGAACTGTATATATTTCAATGCCCGATCCATTAGAAACAAGTTAGCCTCTTTGAACTCACTCCTCAATTACTCATCTCCCGATATAGTCATTACAACCGAAACCTGGCTCACTGACGACCCGGACTCGCTCCTATCATTAGATGGCTGTTATGCGGTGTATAGATGTGATCGAATAGCGGGCTTTACTGGTGGTGGTGTCGCAATTGTTGTAAAGAATACAATTAGGGTTGCTGAGTTCATGCAAAAATCATTTAGCTTCTGCTGTGAACTTCTGTATCTTGATGTTGTATTTGAGCTTGGCTCCTGTTTCCGCTTGATTGCAGCTTATCGACGTCCAGCAACGAGTAGTGAGGAATCTCTCGAATTGTTAGAGACTGTAGCTGACTGGTGTACGGTACAATCCCCCTCCATAGTCGTTGGTGATTTCAATTATGCGTTATCTTGTGGCGACTCCGGTATGCGATTTAGTACTTCATTTGAGCATTTTCTTGTCATTTCTGGCCTATCATGTCTGAATTATGAGCCCACTCATGGGCAAAATGTGCTCGATCTGCTCCTATGTAATGACCTCACATTGATTACTGATTGGGAGATCCAGCCAAATTTCTCTACAAGCGACCACTGTAGCATAGCCTTTGAAATCGCATGTCAACCTGATGTTCCCGAAACAGCTCGTAATTTCGATTTTCGCAGAGCCAATTGGGACCAAGTAAATCTCTGGTTGATAGGAACAAAGTGGGATGAACTCTTTTACACGTGCCGCAATATAAACGAGGTGTATGAAGCCTTTATTTCCCATGTCCACCTTGTGATAGAGAAATGTGTTCCACTTCGGAAACAGAGTCCTAAGACCAAAAACCTTCCACCGCACCTGCAGCGCTTGGCCACTAAAAAGCACTTCCTCTGGCGTGACCGCTTTCAGCCTGGTGGGCGCGTTGCCTTCAGCAAATGTGCTAGGGATTCCGAGAAAGAATGCAAACGATTCGCTAAGAACCGCGAAAAACGCCTTATTTGCTCGAGAAATCGAAAAAACTTCTTCAAGTACACGAATGCAAAGATGAAAACGCGTAAGGGTATCACATCTCTAAAAGATGAAGAGGGCCAAGTCACTATCGACGATCAGCAAAAATGCGAAATGTTCGCGGAATATTTCTCTAAGGTATTTACTCACGACAACGGTGCGACCCCACTATTTTCCTCCCGATGTTCCCAGAAATTGTGCTCCGTCTCTATCAGCTGCGAGGTTGTAATGGGTGCCATAAAAAAGGCTCAATGACAAGATTTCGCTCACCCCGGACTCGGTGCCCTCGTACTTCATCAAAAGAGCTGCTAACGGGTTACGTTACCCTCTCTCGTGCATATTCAAACATAGTCTTGCTCTTGGAACGCTTCCGCCCGCATGGAATACTGCGATTGTAACCCCGCTTCTGAAAAAGGCACCAGCTGTTCAGGTCTCGAACTATCGGCCCATCAGTTTAACCTCATCAGTATGCAAAGTTCTCGAAATCATTATCAAAGATTGCATTCTCTCCCACCTTGCATCGAACGACCTCCTCAGTCCCGCGCAATATGGTTTTCTACCTGGTGGATCGACACTATCTCAGTTAGTATCCTCGTTCCACGACTGGTGTTCGGCTGTGAACGAAAGCTACCAAACTGATGTTGTGTACATAGACTATGCTAAAGCTTTTGATACAGTCAGTCATCCAAAGCTACTTCTGAAGCTCGAAGGCTACGGCATTTCTGGTGACATTTCAAAATGGTTGAATTCCTTCCTGACACCTCGTGACTTCATAGTCAAAATTGGCGACTTTTGTTCTCATCTTTGCCCAATCGTCAGCGGTGTTCCCCAGGATAGCGTTCTGGGTCCTTTGCTTCTCCTCATTTATGTGAACGACATTTCTGACGGATTGTCGAGCACATGCAAGCTTTTTGCTGATGATCTGAAGATATATCGTCCCCTTCGCAACCCCGCCATCTATTTTCACGAGCTTCAGTGTGACCTGAACCGGCTTTCTAATTGGTCCAAGCTATGGCAGCTAAAAATATCTGAAGAAAAATGCAGCTTGTTCCATATTAATTTCCAACATGAGTGCTTTTTACGCCTAAACGATGTTGCGCTTCCCGTACGCGAGACTGTCAGTGATCTTGGTGTGCTTACTAGCACCGACCTTAAAGGCACAGTACACACTCAGATATGAATTTTGAAATTTTCGCGTAATTGTGTAGAAGACCCCTCCTGTATAACACTTGCCAAATGCCAGATCTCAATTCCTCCAAATAGGCGAGATATGAGCGACCACCACAGGCCCGACCCCCTAACAGATTTTCGACCTCGATAGCGGCTCGAGGGGTGGATGAATTCCAACAAGTCGTCGTTCTTCAGTTCATTACCGGACTGTCTCCTCATTCTGGCTTTCTCAGAACAAAAGATTTTTATCGTGAACACTGCCTTTAAAAGCACAGTATACCCTCAGATGTGAATTTTGAGATTTTCGTGTATTTGTGTAGAAGAGCCCTCCCGTATAACACGTGTCAAATGCGAGATCTCAATTCCTCCAAATTAGCGAGATATAAGCGACCACCACAGGCCCGACCCCCTTCGCTCACCACCACAGGCCCGACCCCCTTCGCTCACCACCACAGGCCCGACCCCCTAACGGATTTTCGAACTCGATAGCGGCTCGATGGATGGATGAATTCCAACAAGTCATCGTTCTTCAGTCCATTACCGGACTGTCTTCTAATCCTGGCTTTCTCTCACGCAACGATTGCGAATGAAGAGAAATACAGGCCTGAGACAACTCGTCCACCAATTTTCACCCTCAAAATCTAGGCATCTTTGAAGAGCAATAACTCTGTTCAAAGGGGGTCTTGGACGATTCCAGAGATACCACTGTGATCAGCGTGTGACTCTCTCCAAGTAAGTGGGAATCCCATTGCAAGGAAAGCTCTAAGAAAGCTTCTCGTGTGGCAAATTGCATTCTGAGATCTCTGCAACACCCATGTCTCGAACATTACAGGAAAGCATACATTGTCTACTGCCGACCGCTCTTGGAATACTGTACGCAGGTTTGGTCACCATCCCCTCTTGAGGATGATGAAATCGTGGAAAACGTGCAAAGGCGGTACTCAAAACGCGTTTTTGTCAAAGTGCTTCCTACGCGAGAAGTACCAGACTATACGACAAGGCTTGAAATGTTGGGGATCGAAACCCTACGATATCGGCGAACCGAGTTCGATTTACACTTATGTAATAAAATCGTTAACGGTCTTTGTGACATCCCATTAGGGAGCGTTTTCGTGTTCACCAGCCGCTGTACTCGCTCCCGCCAGCACGCTTTTCAGCTCGCGTGCTTTCTGCTGAAGCTTTAAATTCAGGGTGCTCTTATTCGTACGAGTATTTTCTTTGCCTGCATGTCCAGGCTGTCTTGTTTAAACCTATCCCACATACATTTTGTATTTTACTTTGTCGCCAGATAAAGCTTGAATTGAATGAAGCTCCGTAGGCTACAACAAAAAGCCACCGCTCCGCGCTGTGATATTCGAAAACAGGAGTTCACTTGAACTGAAACAGAGTCTAAAGCCCCATTCATAGCCGGTCGCTTCGACTTCAATCGAAGCGACCAAAGATACTGCAGCGATCTGGAATCGCTCCATGCCGCGACCTGAAATCGCTTCGTCCGCTGATTTCGAGTCGCTCGGGCGGACGCATTTTCGCGTAAAAAAGACGGACAATTGCGGACAACGCCGCAGGAATAAAAAAAATTTCTCGGCTTTTGCTGATTCCTCCTGACTTTTTTATGACTTTCGTGCCTTTATCTTCTAGATAAATTAGTCTTGCATAGTTTTCAAACAAAAAATGGTTACAAAAAACGATGGGAGTGGAATTTGCTTGAGCGAAAACTTTGAACTACGACTAAAGTTACTAATTTTATTTATTAATTGCTAGAAGCTTCGAATGAAATATGATTTCTCGGTCTTTTTACTATATTTCTCCTCTCTCTCATCGTTAATGTGTCATAAATACACCTTTTTCTTTTTCATATGCCGTCTTTTATGTTGGTGAACTGTGACGTCTGCAATTTAGCGTCACACACGTGATGCTGTGACGAAAGATTGCGGACTAGTCGCTTCGACTAGAAGAATCGCTTCCATTATGGAAGCGAGGCGATTATTCGAAGCGACCTAACAAAATCAGACAGGTCGCTTCGACCAGGTATGAAACACCCCAGCCGCTCGGCGATCGCGACTGAAACTGCAAACTGTTCCAAACCGTCGCGACTCAGTGCAAGACCTGTTGGCGCGATGGGTTTTGTAACTGTTGGCAGTGCCGCGACTAGTCGAAGCGACCTGTTATGAATGGACCTTAAAGGCAGTGTTCACGATAAAAACCATGTCTGTTTTTTTGGTGGAGATTGGCAGCTGCGGGGCCTAGCTCAACCCTAACGTTGAAAAAACTAAGAAAAATGAGCTCGGAACGGTCCCCTACGGGCCCAAAGTTGGACACCCGTCAGCTCGTCACCCCCAGATGCACTTTTCACGCCCACCGACGTGAACAAATGAAAGCTCGAGATCGTGAGATGAGCGATGATTTCCAGTCATTAGCCCCATTCTTCCCTTCATTCTCAAGTTCTCTCCTTACTCAGGTCAGCTCGCATACATCGGCTGCAAAAGACGGAAGTTACAAGCCACGGACAACTCGTCCACCATGTTTCCTTAGCTCAATTTTTGAGGGACCATAACTCTGTTCCCAGAAGGTCTTGTACGATTCCAAAAACATCATTCGAATCAGCATGGGACCGTCTTCAAGATAGGAGAAAAAGCAGAAAAACTATTCTTATCGTGAACACTGCCTTTAACTGAGTTTTCTCGTAATCAGTAAATGATGATATGTTATCAAATAAGCACAGATAAATCCTGAATGGTACTTTAAAAAATCATAAAAGTCGTCTAAAATCCTGGATCAAGGAAAATACCCAAAATCAAATAAATAAACACATCGTGCTAACCTTCTTTCCTCCTTTCCTCTTCGCGGACATTGGCACTGTCTGAAAAAAAACATGATGTCACTTAGAATATCGCAGCTTAGAATTCAGGGGCATTTTAAAATACTCCAGAGGGAGAAACAATACCAAAAATGAGGTCCATAACAAATGAAACATTTAAAACGAAGAAATGCCTGAATATAATGGAGAAATCATGAGGTAACAACACGAGATGCCCCGTTGGCCAACACAACCCTGCCCCGGAATTTCCAATGAAAATTAGAATTGACGGGTGGCGGCGTGCGGCTGCGTTACGGCGAACGATTAGAGCGCGATATTGTAGGAACCACAAGAGTTTCTAACAGAATCGCCCCGTTTCTTGTTTACTCGTACAAAAGACAGGACCAATGTGAGTGTGGTCCATCAGGGTCCTGCTTTGATCCGCCAATTGAACAGAGTCTAAGAGAAGGTGATTTAGCAGTGATGTGCCGCAGGGAGGAGTTTTATCTCCAAAAACTCGATTGATGGCAACAAACAAAGCACTCAGGAGGTTGGAGCTAATCGTATAGTAGCCGCTCAGTATATCACGTAAAGAAAATGGTCCAACAAATGGAAGATGATACTGTCTAAATAAAAAATAAAGTGGTCCAACAAATGGAAGATGAAATTGTCTAAATAAAAAATAAAGTGGTCCAACAAATGGAAGATGAAATTGTCTAAATAAAAATATATATATATATATATATATATATATATATATATATATATATATATATATATATATATATATATATATATATATATATATATATATATATATATATATATATATATATATATATATATATATATATATATATATATATATATATATATATATATATATATATATATATATATATATATATATATATATATATATATATATATATATATATATATATATATATATATATATATATATATATATATATATATATATATATATATATATATATATATATATATATATATATATATATATATATATATATATATATATATATATATATATATAGCTGAAGATCAGCAGCTTCAGACCGTGGAGGAAATAATGGCTTCCTGGTTCGCAAAGATCTACCTTCTGACGCTCATTGTACAAAAGCATTGTCTAAAGCAGAGAAACTTATGTATTGCCTGTTCAGAGCACTCTCTACTAAAAGCGAAAAGGTGCTCTTAAACGCCTACTCGATCTATATTAAGCCCCCTCTCGAGTATGGAACTGTGATATCCAACCCTCATAAGGTCTCTACTGTAAGAGCGTTGGAGAAGATACAAAATAGTTCCACACGTAAGTTAATGATAAGATTCTTGAAATTTAACAACGAAAACATACCCTGTAGTAATGCTAGGAACGCGAAATTCAAATTGGAAACGCTGGCTTGCAGAAGGAGAAGTTTTGATCTTTTGATGATGTATAAAATATTGTATGGGCATAGTGGCCTTCGGCCAAACGCTTCTCTGAAAATGAGGGCATCTACCACCAGTGGTAGCAGTTTCAAACTAGTCCGAAACCCGGCTAGGAAGAGTGTCAGGCGCCATTTCTTTACAAATAGAGCTGACAACTTCTTCAACGCCAGTGTTAGGCCATTGTTATACCAGAAGTTTGCGACCGCGACGGATGCGGTCAACAGTTACGAATCGTGCCGGGACCAGGCCCGCACAGTAGAAAAAATGTTGTTGCAGGAACAGTTCGCAGCACATGCCGCGGTTGCTGGCTCGAAAGAGGATGTTATGCCTGGAACGTGAAAACCGTGCTTTAAAGGCAGCATACTTATTTATTTATTTATTACTTACGTGGATATGCATCACACGCGGTATCAAAAAACACAACATCGATAAAGAAGACCGAAGAAGCAACAAGAAGTCAGTATAAATCAGCAATGTGGTAAACTGCGAAGATCCTCGCTCAGGTACCTGTCGATGAGTCTTTTGTACATGACCAATGATTCTGGCAAGGCATGGGCTTTGGAAAATCTTGAAAAGTCGGAGCCCGCTCTCTGTGTAAAGAAGGAGGCCCGTGCAGTGGATTTCGCTCTTGGATAAAGTATTTTGATTGGGCAACCTCTCGTATTCGAAGCCAGAATTGTGTAAAAATCGCTAGGAGAAAGACAAACTTTCCCCGTAAACATTTTATAAATCATGATGAGATCGTAGCGCCTTCTGCGCAGGGCGAGAGAAGACAACTTAAAAATAGTATTGCGATCGGAAGCTGAAGGGATGGTGGTGTAGTCATAACCATGCAGTCGAATCCAAAGTTTTCTGGTGAAACTGTTCTGCACTGACTCAATTCTTTTAATGTTGTATTGGAAATGAGGGTTAAAAACCGTTGTACCGTATTGAAGTATGGGACGAACATATGATTAATAGGCTGTCAACAGATGCGTTTCCGATTTAGTGGAGAGAGACCTAAAAATGTTGTGAACCACCCTTTCAGATCTTTTAGCAATGGATTCGCAATGTTCTGTGAAGTCAAGCTTTCCATCAATAATGAAACCCAGATCGCGCAAAGAGTTGACGGCTTCTATTTGCACCTGACCAAGGAGATAATTGTACCTAGGTACACAATCAATTTTACCAAGGCGTAAACATTTAGTTTTTGGTGCCGATAGTGGAAGTTTCCATTTGACAGACCACTCAGCAATAGCAGTGATAGCTGACTGATAGCCAAGTTGTCCTCATGTTTGGAGATGTTCCGATAGATCTTGATATCATCAGCAAACATTTGACATGATACACCAAAGTTGTTAACCAGGTCCGGAATTTCAGAGGTGTAAATAATAAAAAGAATAGGAGATAGCACTCCACCCTGCGGTACACCACTGGTTACTGGAAAAACAGGGGAGAATGTATCGTTCACTTTAACTTGGAAAGATCTATTTGTGATAAAGTTTTCGATCCACTTGACGATTCGATGATGTATGCCTACAGTTCTGAGCTTGGCAACAAGTTCAATTAAGGATACCTTATCGAAAGCCTTCATAAAGTCAAAATAAATCACGTCTACACAATTATCATGGTCTATAGCTTTTGTCCAGTCATCCAAAGTTGATAACATCAGAGTTTCAGTAGATTTTTTCGCTCTAAAGCCATGCTGCTGTTTTGGAATGATCCTGTTAGCCTCGATATATTTCACGAGTGCCGACTTTAATGTCTTTTCGAAAACCCTAGCGAAAACGGAAGTAATACTAATGGGTCGATAATTTGTCACGAGAGTGTGAGGAGCATACACGCTCATAAACGTGGTTGAGATAACAACGTGAATAGAACCGTAGGCTTACAACATGATGTCTACGAACAAACGTGTCTACAACATGAAGCGTCAAAAACGACCCATAATGTCGCTACATGAGTAGTAAGTTTGGCCCCGCCCGTATTTTCACGCCCCCTGTATTCGGCCTCCTCCTCTAACGCAACGTTGCTGGGTCTTCCTCGCCGTCGGTACTGTTGGTGGACTGCCTGACAAGTAAAACACACAAGTCATTGACGGCGAGGATGACCCAGAAACCTTGCGTTGGAGGAGGGAGCCAAATACAGGGGGCGTGAAAATACGGGCGGGTCCAAATTGATATTCATGTAGCGGCTTTATGGGTGGTTTTTGACGCTTCAAAATCCGTTGACATCATGTTGTAAGCCGTACGGTTCTATTCACGTTGTTATCTCGGCCACTTTTAAAAGCGTGTATGCTGCCTTTAATCAGTCGCTGTCGCGGCTCTTAGTCGCAGTGCAGTGCGCTGCGACGGAAGCCAGCGACAGCTAACCCGCCGAATCCAGTATCGTGCCTGGTGTTTCTTGGCCCTGTGCGACAGCGACGGTTGGCCTTCGGCCGCGTCACAGTATTCTGCGACAGCGACACGCCTGTCGTGAGTACAACAATGGCCTTAATTCTCAGGCCATTGTTATACCCCACGACAGGCCTGTCGCGGTCGCTGTCGCTGAGACCTAGTGCATACTTCGCGCGAATGGCGACGCGACATAGTTTTGTCATATAAATCGACCGAAAGTCGATATTGCTGATATGCACTGTCGCTGTCGCGCGTCTCGGGCAGTATGCACTAACAAGGGAAGTGTTTAGAGTAGTGTCAAAACGACTAGTATCGCTAGTATCTCTAGTGGCTTAATAGTAAAACTGCGCAGTATCCAGCCCCGAGCTGCAGGTTCCAAGAAGTTACAAGCTTAAAAAGGTCGTTTTTTGTGCTTTTTGTACCCTCCAAAAAGGGCTTTAATCTTTCGAAAATTCGGAAACGGACCCCATAAATGTGTTCAGCGCCAGAAACTACCCCTGAGCAAAGTTTGGGTAAAGGCACATCTTCCATACTTTGTGTCGCGACGTGCGGGTCCGCCAAGCTCCTTGCATCGGCGGTGTGGGTGACAGACCCGCCCGTCACGGTCTGGGGGACACCTGCGACAGGACTCTGCACGCTATGCTCGCTCTATACCTACACTGCCACTGCGGGTACAGTACGTACACACAAAGGCCCAAGCCCTGTTTGAGCTGACACATATATACCACACAATACTCATCAGTGTTTACGTCACAAATACATCTTGTCGACCTCGGCGCCCTGGTTCGCGACTCCGAAGCGAACATAACACAAAATACACACGGGCTGTCGACTGCACTGAATAAGGCCGTAGCCTGCGGATATTACCGCCACGTTGTCTGTACCTTGCAACGCAACAGAACACCAGATAGTAGGATGCGTTTAACCTCTCTTATTTACAACGTGCCTACGGGTCAAGTGCGGATTCTCCTCCCAGTAACTAGGGGTCGGCCTAAGTGGTGCCTCCGGACCGCTGCGTTTCCTCCGCGTCACTTCGGTGGGACGAGTGTCATGGCACCGGGACTGCGGGGCAGAGGGAACGGCCCCCTGCGCCATTGCCCTCCCTTCGGGCGTCTGCTTCCTAGGCAGTATGGAATTAGCCCACCTGATGACTTCGGGCTCCGGCCGGATGTTGACTGCGGCCATACTGCTTGGCCAGCGAGCTACGGCTCGCTGGGCTGATGACGATCCATCGGGAGCAGGAGAGCTCGGACTCGACTGCTTTGGTGTTGACGGAGCAGCCGGCGGACGCGCACCACGACGAGAAGAATGATGGTAATCGATGGGCGGGGCTCTGGTCGCCTGCGCC
This sequence comes from Aplectana chamaeleonis, assembly GCA_029168955.1. NCBI lineage: Eukaryota > Metazoa > Nematoda > Chromadorea > Rhabditida > Cosmocercidae > Aplectana > Aplectana chamaeleonis. The sequence continues at coordinate 328,964 of JAPDOI010000375.1, read as the reverse complement.
CTCTGCGTCTCTGCCTGCTCTAGAATGTTCCTTACCGTACTGGCACGCCGCCAGGCCCCGGTGTCTATGCACTCTGCCGCCCCTGCGTTGAGGATGACGTCAGCAAGGAATAAGTCGGACGAAAGTCACGACACTGGGGGCCCAGAAAAGGACTGAACCTGCGCGCGCCTCAAGGTATACGGAGACACCAGGGGGAAACAATAATACAAACACCACCTAGGGGGTACCGACGATCGCATGGGCCTATCAGCGCTCGATGTTGATGACGACTGAGACGGCTTGTCCAGTGCGCTGTGAAACCAATGGAAGGAGAGGAGATCCGGGGGGTCGATGTTGTTGACGTTGACCTATACATGACCAGGGCCCTACGATCTACGAGTCACCTATGAGAGAAAACGCTCTCCGATTTTCAACAAATATATATACAGAATATTTACACGATATCACTGTGCTCTTATCGGTCGAGCAAACAAAGTACATGATTGACGGGTGCCAAAGATGGAAAAGGCACAGTTCTTCTTTTGACGATGACCACGAAACACCACAACACCACCACCTCACCACCAACAAAAAAGATTGTGGGCCTAAACTACTGGGCAGTGCGTAAGTGCACGAGGTCATAGACTAGTACTTTGTGCGAGGGGAGGGGAAGAACCTCGCCAGTGACACGAGACCCAAGTGAGGGACAAGGCACTAGCCCGAAGGCTGTAACTGAACCCTGGGTCAACCTAAAAGGAAAATAAAAGGAAAGCGGCCTCCCTCCGCTTGGCCCAAAAGACCTGTCAATGCGCGTAAAACAGTTGGCAGCACGTGTTTCTAAAAAACACGGCGCTGCGACTGTAAGACCAGACAATGCGTAGTACACGTACTGCTTCCACCGTATGCTTAATTACCGGAAGTGCGAAGATCATGAAAAACCCGTGAGTGCGATATAAGGTAGCATACGTGGATATATAGGAGGTGGGCATGAGGCCCTACCCTGACTATAACAACTGTTTTTAGAAAAGTCTTCTGCGAGTCGATCTTTGTGTCTTTTTAAGAAAGACAATTATAAAAAGCCGAAAGATGCGAAAGTTACTAACACGAAAATCGATTCATGCGAGGGTGAGAAATGAAAAAGTGCGAATGTGTTAGAACTAGAAAACTATTTAACAATTTACTTTTGAGACCTAAGTCTCGCCATAGCGAGCTTGTGTCTCACTTCTCCCGCAATCCTACGTCCTTCATCCAGCAAGTCGCCATGTGACCAATTCTCCAGTTCGGTGATCGCGTTAGGATGGTTGTTGAAGGCACAGAAGGCGGTGTGGTGGCGGTCCGAGCGGCAAGCTTTGCACTTGCGTACGGACTCACATGCCCTTTCGCCGTGCTTACCACCACAGATGAAACAACCACCTCTGCGTGCGTGGACCATAACGCGTTCGACCAGACGCGGATAGTTTTGACAGCCTGTCGAGAAAAGTCTGTCGTGACAGAAGAAGCAGCGTGTGTGCGATCCGTCCGGGTTTTCCTTGACCGGGGCCGGTTGCCAGCCGGCGGGAGGATCAGGAAAAATGGGCTGAGGCCCAGGCTGGGGGAGCACGACAGGAGCTGCCTGCGGTACAGGCTGAAACGGTTGCGCTGGAGAGTTGGGGCGTGCGAAAAGTTTGGGTGCTGGAGTCAAGAAGACCGGGCCCGACGTAGACGGACGGCGGTCCTGAGACTCGACAGAACGTGCTGGAGAAGCACTGCGCTTGCCTGAAAAATATGCGGTTGGTTTGCTCTTGGTTTCGAACGTTGGAGCCGATGCAGCGTTGATAGAATGCTGCTGCTGAGCAACGACAGTGTGAAAATGTTCACGAACCGCTTCCTGTAGCACCGGGATGTTGTTTGATGCGGCGGCGATCAGGTCTGTGGTTGTGATCAGTGCGTTTTGAATGTCGCCGATGGTAAGCTCATGCGCTTCCAACGCTCGTTCGACTCTCGGCTGTTGATCCGTAATGAGAGTCATTGCGATGTTGAGCAAAACCGTGTTGAGCTTTTCGTAGAGATTGTCAAGGTGACTGCGTATGGTTGTAAGCAACTCAAAGGCTTGAGTGCCCTGCGGAGTGCTTTCCATATTCTGCAGGTCCTTGATATACGCTTGCACGTTTCTGCATAGAGTGTTGGTTTCCCTCAGAGACGGCAATAACTCTGCGAAGGTAACAGGCGGTGTATTGTGAGCGATGTTTGCCTGAAAAGCAGGTCCCAGCGATGCGGTGCTAGCGGAAGAGATGGCATGTGCGCTAGCGATGGTTGGCTGAAGGACTGCGTTGGCCGCTGAAAGCTCAGCTGTGAGCTGCTGAAGCAGCGGTGTCTGTACCTGCGGAGCACTTTGCAGAAGCTGGTGCAACTGCTGCGCAATCGTAAAAGGATGCGACGTCTCCGGTGCAGCCGATTGCGGTGGCTGCGAGTTGGACATATATTGATCGTTGTTCATCGTGAACGCTGTGTGCTGGATCAGGGCACGGTACACAAGTTTTCTGAAAAGAAACGAGTGCGGTAACGTGGTAAACCAACAGAAGAATAAGCGTGAATGACGATGAATGCGCGAAACGTGCATGCAAATATGTTGATAGTGATGGGAGAGGTGAGTGCACCAGTGAGGTGCGGATGTTTTTTAAGCTGCTATGATGAGAAGATACTATTGTTGTTTGTGTTGAATAAAGATTATGAAAAGTTGTTTGTTGAATGTGTTGAGAAAAAAAATGTATAAGTTTTTAGGTTTTTTGGAAAAATTTGCGCAGGGGTTCCCCCGTATTTGAGGGTTTGCCTGCGCTGAAAACAAAAAATAATTAACGAAATTTGCGAAATGATGCATGAGGGAAGAAGAAAAGAAATTTGAAAAATTTAAAAATTTTACAAGTTTTGGGATTTTTGAAAAAAATTGGGCAGAGGTTCTCCTGCATCAAAGGGAATCTCTGCGCTGAAAAACAAAAAAGTTTAACAAAAAATTGTTGATTATACTACGATGAGAAATTTGGGGTGAAAGGGTGATTGTTAAGGAAAGTCAGGTTTGCGTGCGGTAGGGGGGTTGTGTGTGTGCGGTAGATCACAGTGGGCGCATGAGGGTCAAAAAGGGGTATTAACTAGAAACTAGATGTATAGAGTAGGAGCGTAACTCCAGCGGAAATGCGAGGAGTACACCTGAGAAATGAAAAAATGCGGGCAATAGAGATGATGGGGTCATCCACTGTGAGAGATGCGGGGTGAGGAGCCAAATCACATAAGAAGCGAAAATCAGAAAATGTGATTTTGGCAAGAAACGAGAAGTGCGAGTCAAATCCAAAAAGAAAGCGCGAGTAAACGCAAAATCAAAATATGCGCGGCACACACAGCAAAATAGATGAAAATTGAAAGCGGGGTACCTGACTACCAGTAGAATAGGGTATTGCGTCAAATCCGAGTGAATAGTCCAGCAAACAACCAACAGCTGACCAGCGAATCCAGAATCGACCACGAGGGGCGCCATAGATTTCGAAATGAGGCGTCTACCGCTCGATCGGCGTGGCCGCGCGCGGATGAGATACGACCGCGACGCGTCTGCCACGTTGTGTTGGAGCACGTTAACTCACGTGTCGACCTGGAATGATATAAAAACACTGGAAACTGCGATTTTTTGGCTAGAACGAGCCAGAAGAGGCTAAAGCAGTGCGTTTTAAGGCATGTCTAAGTACACCTGATGAATCTGTGCGATGTTTTTGCACTTCTCCGTGGTTGAACGCGAGGAGGCTGTAGTTCTATCGTAGAACGCTATTTCCGTTGGAAATACGAGCGTATTTCCAACGGATACAGGTGTGCTATAGAACGCTTTAGCGTCTTGTTGTTGGACGTTCGAACTGTAGCAGTCCGAATTTGTCCGTCTTGACTCGGATTGAGCTGCGTTATTAGACCGAACATCCATTGTCCACGAGGCAATTTATCATCCGCGATGATCACGATCTCACCGACTTGCGGTAGCACATTTGCAGACCGAGCTTGTCTCATACGGAGTTGATGGCGTTCTTTTAATGCAGCCAAGTAGTCCGTTTTCCAAATACTCCAGAAATGATCCAGGATGTTGATAGTTTCTTGAAACCATTCCGTGAGCTTGTGCTGAGCGATGAGAGGATTGTCCTGTGATACCGGTAACTGCGGAATTTGCGGTCTGACACGCGGTATCAGGAAATCGCAAGGCCTAAGCACATGTGCGAAACAATCAGCTTCCCTGAAAGGTGTGATAGGGCGAGAATTGAGGACGGCCTCAATCTCTGCGATGATAGTATGGAGCTGACTGCAAGTCAGTAGCGATCGTCCGACTGTCTTCCTGAAGGCGGACTTGAAGAGTGCGACCATGCGTTCGTAAAATCCTCCTTTCCACGGTGACAAGGGAGTTATGAACCGCCAGACAACTTTGTGCTGGCCGAACCATTCCTCTACCGTGTCCGTTGGATTGGAAGAGAATAGAACTTTGGAAATCGCGTCTTCACCTGCGTGGAAGGTCGTCGAATTATCACTATAGACCACGTCCGGAGTGCCTCGTCGTGCGATGAAACGACGAAACGCGAGTATAAACTCCTGCACAGTGTTGTCGTAGACGAGCTCCAGATGAACTGCTCGAGTAGTCATGCACGTGATGAGACAGATCCAGCTTTTCTGAATGATATTTGCGTTGGATCTGTAGCTGATAGGACCCAAATAGTCTAAACCGATATACTGGAACGGTCGGGATCTTACGATCCTTTCCTTTGGCAACGGAGGCATATCGGGATACCGATATGGTAGACAATTTGCCCTTTTACAGACAACACACGTGCGTAACGCTTTAGCGACAGCACTGCGGATAGAAGGAATAAAATACGTAACGCGTAGGGAGGCAATAGTGGAATAAGTACCGGAGTGATACTGTTTGATGTGATGATAAAAAATGAGCATTGTTGTAAGTTTATGCCCCGGAACAAGTAGGACAGGAGCCGTCTCGTGTGGACCAACGCGTGCAGGACAACGGATTAAACCATCGTCTGCGCGCCTCGCATTGAATTTTGCGAGTTGTAACCGCTGTAGACAGGCTTCACTCTCACGATAATGCGCGAGTATGAGGTACACTTCTGCGGTAAGGATGTCCGACACGTAGACAGTACCTGTGGGTTGAACTTGGTCCAAATAAGGTAGCTTTTTAGCCAAAATTTCCCTGGACTGAGATGAAAGTTTGTTGTAGATGGTAAAACGAACAAATTTTAAGACATAAACCCTGATGTTAACTAGCCTGCGGTACCGATTGGTAGCAGCGAACGGTATAGCTGATACAAACTCACCTGAGGAAATGATGTTCACCTCCTTGAACTCCGTCTCGACTTCCTCACAGTTTTCAGGTGGAATCGTAAAATCTAGGTGTTGATTTGGCCATTGTTCCTGCGATAAACACAGGAACGCTGGACCAGTCCACCAAATATGACCATCAGCGTCCTTTGTCGACAGACCACGTGTAGCGCAGTCTGCGGGATTGTCCTTTGACGCAACGTAGTAAAATTTGGTGTTGATTCCTTGATCCTTGAAGCCTGAAACAGCGTTGCGGATCTCGGTGACTCTGTTTTGGACGAAGGTCTTACACGTCCGAGTCGAGTGGATCCAATGCAACGTGATTAAGGAGTCAGAAAAAATGTGAATCGCGGTGAGCGAAATATCGAGCTGCTTCTGCAGGTACTGCGCAAGACGTACGCTTATTAACGTAGCCAAAAGCTCTGCGCGGGGTATGGTGACTGGCTTGACGTCGTTTAAATGCGACTTCGCCATAACCAACCCAGCATGTACTGCAGATGACGTACGGCATAGTAGATATGCACAATAAGCGTACAGACGTTTGGAAGCGTCTCCAAAAACACACAACTCGTACTGAGCAGAGCCTGAGTGATTAGGAAATACAGTGCGCGGGATAGCTTGAAACGGTTTATGTAGGTTTGCTAGCAATGACGTCCATCTGTCGAGATCTTCTTGAGCCAGAGGATCGTCCCATGCCAATTGTTTTGACCAGAGGTCTTGAATAAAGACTTTGAATGGGGCCAAAAATGGCACGACTAGACCGAGGGTGTCGTATGTCGATGCTAGAGCACGCAAAGCTGTGCGCTTTGACTTGACCTAGATGGTGGCCGTTTTATTGAGTATTGAAAGTGTATCCCTGTCGTTGTTCCAGCGTATTCCCAACAATGTGGCTTGACGTGCGTTTAGGATACGGTCCTTCGGATCGATGTCGTTATTGACGATCTTCGAGTCGCACAGAAACTCCCGAAGGTTCATGTGCATGGACGAAAACAGTGATTTCGCTGCGTGGTACTTGCTGATCGCTTCTTCTGCTGTAGATGCTCCGAATACAATATTATCGACGTAAGTGTTACGCTCGATCTCTGCAGAGAGCGGTGACTTCTGACGTCGAAGATGGACTTGTATCGAAGCTGCGAGTAAGAAGGGTGAAGCATTAATGCCAAAAGGGATGCGAGTGAACCTAAAAATGCGTAGATTTTTATTAGAAGGTGGAAGTGTGGGGTCCTTCAGCCACAAGAACCGAGTCGCGTCTCTTTCCGATATTTGAAGGCGTATTTGGTGAAATGCCTTTTCGACATCCGCGATGAGGATATGACGATGTAGCCGTGCGCGGATAAGAATCCCAGCAAGTTCCGGTAGGAGCGTCGGTCCTTGGTGGATGCAGTCGTTGAGACTGACTGCTCCACGTGCCTTAGAAGAGGCATCGAAGACCACACGAAGCTTGGTCGTGGAGGACGTCTCCTTGTAAACGGCTTGATGAGGGATGTAGTATACGCGATGGTTGTCGAACACGTGTTCATCGATTTCCTCGATGAATCCTGCGGCCAAATGATCGTCAATCGCCTTCGAATATTGAGCCCACGCCAGATGATTTTGGCTGAGCCTTTCGTATTGCTTGTAGAGACGGCAAAATGCGACTTGTTTGTTGTCCTGTAGCTTCGGATGCGAATTTTTCCATGGAAATTGAACATATAAAACGTTGTCTTTGAATTTCAAAGTGTTGTGAAAATGTTGAATAATGTGATTTTCAAGTTCATCGTCCGCTTGAGGATGGTGGTCGTCGGTGATGCCTAGAGGGTCAAGTGTCCACAGACGCTTGACGGCATCTTCGTCATTGCCGAATTCTGCGTAGATTCCATCGTCGGCTTCTGGGCTTTTTGGTAGCCTGAGCGAAAAACCGAATTGCCAGAGATGATTGCACCGAATCTGGTATGGGTGAGAACCATTCCAGATGGCAAGCAGATGGAGTTTGCTGATGAAACGACATCCCAGAAATTGTCGATGCCGATGAGAATGTCTTGCACAACCAGATCTTGTCCGTGGCAGGACGGCATTCCGTGGTGTTGTTGCCGGATGAAATCTGCGTCCTCTTTGGCTAAATGCGGTGTTCTTTGCGCAAGTGTGATAGTGTCCTTCGTCAGAAGTGTGAGGTCGTGTTCTTCCTTCAGGAGATCGACCAACGTCACTTTGACAGTTCCATAGTCTTCTGTTGTCTCCTTTCCGCCAAATCCGATGAATGTGCGCGACTGAACGTCTGAGATAGATAGACCAAGGCGTTGTGCGGCAGCATTAGTGATGAAACTTGTTTGCGCCCCGGAATCGAGAAGTAAAAGAAGCTTCTCGTGCGTTCCTTGGGTGCATGCGTAGGCGTTGGCGTAAACCAACATAAGCGATGACCTGCTTTTACGCGAATGCGTGCTGCGAGCCTGGTACATGTGCGTGATCTGTTCAGCCTCGTAGTCGGACTCGGAAGCTTGATGCTGAAAATGCGAATTGCGGCTAGACGATCTAGCGTGCGAACAATCCCTTATGGGAGAATGGATAGAAACACGGCTAGAAGAAGATGGATAATGATGCCTAGATGGCAAACGAGAATTGTCAAACCTACCTGAATGATGTCGATCTCGCGAATCGGACCTTGAACGATCATGATGAGGCGAGCTCGTCGACCTCCTGCTGTCCCGTGAGGGACTGCGGGAGGGATAACGATCCTGGGCGGATCGATAACCATGGCGACTGTCCTGACGAGAGCGAGAACCACTCCTGTGCGATCGATCACGATCGTGGCTGTCCCTGCGTGAACGCTTCATGCAGAGGAGTACATGATGATCTCCTCCGCATTGCCGACAATCAGGATATGAGCACCTGGAAGTATAATGACCGGATCGCAAACATTTCCAGCACAGTTTTAGCGCGCGGACCAAATTGCGGCGGGCTGGAACCGGTAGGTTTACCTTGCACCTAGAGGTGCTATGACTCGATGAGTCGCAAAAACAGCATCTTTGCGAGCCAGAATTAGATCCTGGCGGTCTTGTGCGTGGCGGAGACGAACGGGAACGATTCGGACTTCGCTCGCGAGAGTGCGTATTGACCGAGTAACTGTCTCTTAAGGTGGTCGAATCTTCGTACTTTTCCTTGGACGCGATGATGTTGTCCAACTGCTGCATAATCTGGTACAGATCGAAATCTTTCCCAGTTTGAAACTCGACGTCGTGGAGTTTCTGCTGCACACCCGTTGGAAATTTCGATTTGACGAGGTCGAGGACCGGAAGAACCGTTCCAAGACTCTCGTACTGACGCATTCCTTGGATAATACCTGAAATTGCGAACCAAGTGTTGCGCATACTGTCGCCACTTCCCCGAGCAGGTGGTAACTGCTGCAGCTGCTTGTGAAGCATGGCGCGATGCCTGTGAGGGCGATCGTACCGCTTCTTGAGCGTCTGCACAAGGTGATGGTAGTTACACTCACCTGGACAGAGATCGTGCAACACAATCTGCGCGTCACCTTTAAGAGACTTTGAAGGTATAAAAATTTGATTTCCGGTGCCATTGCGGCATTGTCATGAACTGTGAGTTCAAAGGCAGTCCAGAACCGGCGAAATTGATTGATGTCCCCGTGGAAGGGCTCCAGCGTCAGTTTCCCCAGCTGAATGGCTGGTTCAACCGGCGCGTTAGCAGGCATGGGCCTGCTCGGAATCCCGCCCCCTGGGGTGATATTATGTCCAAAAGGTGCCGGTGGTGGATTTTGCGATTGGACTGACGGTCTGACGACCGGAATCAATGCGCTCGTGTGGGTTGCGTTTGCGGTCTGCTCCGTAGTCGAGCTAATGGCAACGTCACGAGTAGGAGCGGAGACGATGAGAGTTGCGATACGTTCTAGCTGCATCTCCGTGTCCGTCTTGCTGCTGTCAAGCATAGCCAGCAAGTCTTCTGCGTCATTTAAGATCGCTTCGACGTTATTTTCCTCCATATAGGCGACGTATCGATCTTGAGCATCATCTGAAGTAGGATTATCGCCTAGAAAACTGCGGAAAGCTTGCTGACGCTCCAAGATGGAATGCAAACAAGTTCCTATCTCTGACATATGCGACCGAAGGGCTCCGAGACGTGCGTCAAGGAGCTGGCGCGTGTCAATAGTACACTGAGAAGCAACCAAAGGCTGTAGGAGATCTTGACCTACCTTACCTCTAGCGACCTGGAGCGCTGTAAGCGCTTTGGTGAGGTTGGCTTTACACACACCGACTGTTGACATTGTAGGCAACTGTGCAGTTGGTCAAACTGCGAATTCCCAATCTGAAAATTACTGTTATGTACAAATCCATGCCGAGGGTAGCCCTTGGCCGAGAGCTCCCGACGGCGACCTACGCGGCAATAAACGAAGATGGCCCATTCAGCAAATAGACAGACAAATGCGAAATTTATGAGATATTACGAGGGACATGAGTGTAAATGTGTGATGGAGGGGGTTGATGGTGTGATGTTGTGGCGCATATTGAGATGGAAGATATGTGAACAGAGAGATTAATATAGACCGAGTGTTAACAAGACTGGAGTTATTACAGGATCATGAAGCACTTGCGGACCGAGTGATGCGGCCGATTTCCATGCGAAGCTGCGAGCAGGGCCTATGAATCCCCCGGCACCCCGACACGGCCGCGCCGGTGGGAGGACACCTACTGACAATCAACACACAGTCCTCGAGGGGTTTCTACTCCCATTCCCTATGTCATGACAGTGACCGCCGCCGCAATGTCGCAACCATGTCCCCCTGCCGGGCTGCTGCCACCACAGGCAACAGGGGTTAGCGACGACGGCACTAGGGTGGTAAATGCTCTACTCCCAGTAGAACCTCCTTCGTAGACCACTCCATGACGGCTGGTTCACAGATCAGCCTGAAACAAACGGTCAAACAGGTAAACACACAAAAATAATGGGACCTTCTCGCATTTGCGCGAAGCGTGCAGGGTTCGATCACTAAGGCCAGCCGTGGGTTTCCCCACGACCAACCCCAGCTAGATGCACCATGTCGCGACGTGCGGGTCCGCCAAGCTCCTTGCATCGGCGGTGTGGGTGACAGACCCGCCCGTCACGGTCTGGGGGACACCTGCGACAGGACTCTGCACGCTATGCTCGCTCTATACCTACACTGCCACTGCGGGTACAGTACGTACACACAAAGGCCCAAGCCCTGTTTGAGCTGACACATATATATACCACACAATACTCATCAGTGTTTACGTCACAAATACATCTTGTCGACCTCGGCGCCCTGGTTCGCGACTCCAAAGCGAACATAACACAAAATACACACGGGCTGTCGACTGCACTGAATAAGGCCGTAGCCTGCGGATATTACCGCCACGTTGTCTGTATCTTGCAACACAACAGAACACCAGATAGTAGGATGCGTTTAACCTCTCTTATTTAAAACGTGCCTACGGGTCAAGTGCGGATTCTCCTCCCAGTAACTAGGGGTCGGCCTAAGTGGTGCCTCCGGACCGCTGCGTTTCCTCCGCGTCACTTCGGTGGGACGAGTGTCACGGCACCGGGACTGCGGGGCAGAGGCAACGGCCCCCTGCGCCATTGCCCTCCCTTCGGGCGTCTGCTTCCTAGGCAGTACGGAATTAGCCCACCTGATGACTTCGGGCTCCGGCCGGATGTTGACTGCGGCCGTACTGCTTGGCCAGCGAGCTACGGCTCGCTGGGCTGATGACGATCCATCGGGAGCCGGAGAGCTCGGACTCGACTGCTTTGGTGTTGACGGAGCAGCCGGCGGACGCGCACCACGACGAGAAGAATGATGGTAATCGATGGGCGGGGCTCTGGTCGCCTGCGCCCTCTGCGTCTCTGCCTACTCTAGAATGTTCCTAACCGTACTGGCACGCCGCCAGGCCCCGGTGTCTATGCACTATGCCGCCCCTGCGTTGAGGATGACGTCAGCAAGGAATAAGTCGGACGAAAGTCACGACACTTTGTCCAGACTGACAGCGTTTTGGATTTTCGGTTGGGCAAATATTTATACCGATTGGAGGGCTCTGGAAGCGTTTTAGAAAAATGTTCCAGATTTGACTTGAAATTCTCCCAGGGGGTTTTGGGAACGCTGATTACGAATCTGTAGTTTATTAGTCGATTATTCAAAGTTCAAAGCTTCCCAACCTGGGAAAATTTCGAGGGAAAACGCCACTTTAGAAATTTCCGGAGTGCTACGGTATATATTGCTCAAGTTGTTCCGTTGAAGGTTATTTGGAGCGCTGAACACGAATCTGGAGTCCTTTTACCGATTTTTTTTTTGCAAATTACAGTAGATTACGGTGGGTATACGGTAGTTTGGTCAAAATCTCAGATTTCACTCAAAAATTGTATACGGGGGTTATTCGGGGTGGAGAATACGAATTTAACCTCCGTTCGTCAATTTTCAGAATACTAAGGTGGCTTTTGCTCGCTAAATGACATGTTACCCACCGTAACCTACAGTAAACCTCGAAACTTCGACAAATGGACTCCAGATTCGTGTTCAACACCCTAGATTACCCCAACATACAAGTTTTGGGCTAAATCCGGGAAAATTTTTTGAAACAGGCAAAAATTGCCTTTTCGCGAGGCTTAAAAAGTGCTAATAACTTGTTGGAACCTGCAGCTCAGGGCGGGTTACTGCGCATTTTTACTATTAAGCCAGAAAAGATACTAACGATACTGGTCGTTTTCGCAGATGCGTTTACCACTCTAAACACTTCCCTTGTAAGCCTGAGGGACAACCGTGGCTGTCGCTCAGCGCCAAGAAACATCAGGCACGATACTGGATTCGGCATTGTCGCTGTCGCTGACACTCATCGCAGTGCGCTGCACTGCGATGGGCAGCCGCGACAGCGACCGATTACCGCACAGTTTTCACGTTTCAGGCATGACATCCCTCTTCGAACCAGCGACCGCGACAAGTGCTGCAAACTGTTCCTGCGAGAAGAAATTTGTGCCGTATGTGCCTGATCCAGGCACGATTCGTAACGGTTGACCGCACCTGTCGCGGTAGCAAAGTTTTGGTATAACAACGGCCTATGGTTATATGTAGGTGTTCCCGATCACTTAAATCACTCCAGCCGCGAAGCGGCTGGAGAGGTTTGGTTTTGCCCGGGACTTGTGATCACTTAGAATTCTGTAAAGTAGTTAATAAAACCTGTTAAACAAATTCTCCAGAGATTTCCATCGGAATATAGGTGAGAGGGTCCAGGAGGCACATGCTGACAAAATTTGAGCAAAATCGGTTCAAAACTGACAAAGTTAGATCGGCGAATCCTTAACAAAAATGCTTGTTTTGCGCGTGTTCCTGCTTCCTGCTTCCTCGTGCGTTACGCACCCTTAGTAGTGATCACTGCCAATGGTCGCAAGCGATCAGTTGGACAGGCAGGTAAGCTGGTATGTGGACAGATAAGCAGGCAGATGATTAGGTAGACAATGAGTACTTACTGTTTAACATTAGCTACTTCACTTATTACTGCTTATCATATCAAGTGATATTATCAGTTGGTAGATCAAATCGCTAAAACACGTTGTAGGCAGTACTTTTCGATGGGAAGGGACAAGGAAAGTGATTAAAAAGTTTGTTACTTACTGTTTAACATTAACTACTTCACTTATTACTGTTAATCATATCAAGTGATATTATCAGTTGGTAGATCAAATCGCTAAAACACGTTTTAGGCTATACTTTTCGATGGGAAGGGACAGGGAAAGTGACTAACAAGTTTTTTACTTACAGTTTAACATTAACTACTTCACTTATTACTCTTAATCATATCAAGTGATATTATCAGTTGGTAGATCAAATCGCTAAAACATGTTGTAGGCTGTACTTTTCGATGGGAAGGGACAAGGAAAGTGACTAAAAAGTTTGATATTTACTGTTTAACATTAACTACTTCACTTATTACTGCTTATCACATCAAGCAAGTTTGTTACTCACAGTTTAACATCAACTACTTCACTTATTACTGTTAATCATATCAAGTGATATTATCAGTTGGTAGATCAAATCGCTAAAACATGTTGTAGGCTGTACTTTTCGATGGGAAAGGACAAGGAAAGTGACTAACATGTTTGTTACTTACAGTTTAACATTAACTACTTCACTTATCACTGTTAATCATATCAAGTGATATTATCAGTTGGTAGATCAAATCGCTAAAACATGTTGTAGGCTGTACTTTTCGATGGGAAGGGACAAGGAAAGTGACTAAAAAGTTTGATATTTACTGTTTAACATTAACTACTTCACTTATTACTGCTTATCATATCAAGTGATATTATCAGTTGGTAGACCAAATGGCTAAATTACGTTGTAGGCTGTACTTTTTGATGGGAAGGGACAAGGAAAGTGACTAACAAGTTTGTTACTTACTGTTTAACATTACCTACTTCACTTATTACTGCTTATCATATCAAGTGATATTATCAGTTGGTAGATCAAATCGCTAAAACACGTTGTAGGCTGTACTTTTCGATGGGAAGGGACAAGGAAAGTGAATAACAAGTTTGTTACTTACTGTTTAACATTAACTACTTCACTTATTACTGCTTATCATATCAAGTGATATTATCATTTGGTAGATCAAATGGCTAAATTACGTTGTAGGCTGTGCTTTTTGATGGGAAGGGACAAGGAAAGTGACTAACAAGTTTGTTACTTACTGTTTAACATTAACTACTTCACTTATTACTGCTTATCATATCAAGTGATATTATCAGTTGGTAGATCAAATCGCTAAAACACGTTGTAGGCTGTACTTTTTGATGGAAGGGACAAGGAAAGTGACTAAAAAGTTTGTTACTTACTGTTTAACATTAACTACTTCACTTATTACTGCTTATCATATCAAGTGATATTATCAGTTGGTAGACCAAATGGCTAAATTACGTTGTAGGCTGTACTTTTCGATGGGAAAGGAAAAGGAAAGTGACTAACATGTTTGTTACTTACAGTTTAACATTAACTACTTCACTTATTACTGTTAATCATATCAAGTGATATTATCAGTTGGTAGATCAAATCGCTAAAACATATTGTAGGCTGTACTTTTTGATGGGAAGGGACAAGGAAAGTGACTAAAAAGTTTGCTACTTACTGTTTAACATTAACTACTTCACTTATTACTGGTCATTATATCAAGTGATATTATCAGTTGGTAGATCATATCGCTAAAACACGTTGTAGGCTGTACTTTTCGATGGGAAGGGACAAGGAAAGTGACTAACAAGTTTGTTACTTACTGTTTAACATTAACTACTTCACTTATTACTGCTTATCATATCAAGCAAGTTTGTTACTTACAGTTTAACATCAACTACTTCACTTATTACTGTTAATCATATCAAGTGATATTATCAGTTGGTAGATCAAATCGCTAAAACATGTTGTAGGCTGTACTTTTCGATGGGAAAGGACAAGGAAAGTGACAAACATGTCTGTTACTTAAAGTTTAACATTAACTACTTCACTTATCACTGTTAATCATATCAAGTGATATTATCAGTTGGTAGATCAAATGGCTAAAACATGTTGTAGGCTGTACTTTTCGATGGGAAGGGACAAGGAAAGTGACTAACAAGTTTGATACTTACTGTTTAACATTAACTACTTCACTTATTACTGCTTATCATATCAAGTGATATTATCATTTGGTAGATCAAATGGCTAAATTACGTTGTAGGCTGTGCTTTTTGATGGGAAGGGACAAGGAAAGTGACTAACAAGTTTGTTACTTACTGTTTAACATTAACTACTTCACTTATTACTGCTTATCATATCAAGTGATATTATCAGTTGGTAGATCAAATCGCTAAAACACGTTGTAGGCTGTACTTTTTGATGGGAAGGGACAAGGAAAGTGACTAAAAAGTTTGTTACTTACTGTTTAACATTAACTACTTCACTTATTACTGCTTATCATATCAAGTGATATTATCAGTTGGTAGATCAAATCGCTAAAACATGTTGTAGGCTGTACTTTTCGATGGGAAAGGACAAGGAAAGTGACAAACATGTCTGTTACTTACAGTTTAACATTACCTACTTCACTTATCACTGTTAATCATATCAAGTGATATTATCAGTTGCTAGATCAAATGGCTAAATTACGTTGTAGGCTGTGCTTTTTGATGGGAAGGGACAAGGAAAGTGACTAACAAGTTTGATACTTACTGTTTAACATTAACTACTTCACTTATTACTGCTTATCATATCAAGTGATATTATCAGTTGGTAGATCAAATCGCTAAAACACGTTGTAGGCTGTACTTTTTGATGGGAAGGGACAAGGAAAGTGACTAAAAAGTTTGTTACTTACTGTTTAACATTAACTACTTCACTTATTACTGCTTATCATATCAAGTGATATTATCAGTTGGTAGATCAAATCGCTAAAACATGTTGTAGGCTGTACTTTTCGATGGGAAAGGACAAGGAAAGTGACAAACATGTCTGTTACTTACAGTTTAACATTAACTACTTCACTTATCACTGTTAATCATATCAAGTGATATTATCAGTTGGTAGATCAAATGGCTAAAACATGTTGTAGGCTGTACTTTTCGATGGGAAGGGACAAGGAAAGTGACTAACAAGTTTGATACTTACTGTTTAACATTAACTACTTCACTTATTACTGCTTATCATATCAAGTGATATTATCAGTTGGTAGATCAAATCGCTAAAACACGTTGTAGGCTGTACTTTTTGATGGGAAGGGACAAGGAAAGTGACTAAAAAGTTTGTTACTTACTGTTTAACATTAACTACTTCACTTATTACTGCTTATCATATCAAGTGATATTATCAGTTGGTAGATCAAATAGCTAAAACACGTTTTAGGATGTGCTTTTTCGTAGGAAAGGAAAAGTGACTAACAAGTTTGTTGCTTACTGTCTACCATTGATTCCTTTAGTTTACTTTTTTACTGCTTATTATGTCAAGTGATATTATCAGTTGGTAGATCAAATAGCCAAAACACGTTGTAGGCTGTACTTTTTCGTAGGGAAGGGACAGGGGAAGTGACTAACAAGTTTGCTACTTTCTGATGACGTCATCAAAAAGAATGGGGCATGTGATGACGTCATCAGGACGTCGTGCCAAGTACCTAGGGCATCTGATGATGTCATCAGGACGTCATGCCAAGGACGAGCCAAGTGCATAGGGCATCTGATGACGTCATCAGGACGTCATGCAAAGGTCGTGCCAAGTGCAAAGGGCATCTGATGACGTCATCAGGACGTCGTGCCAAGGTCGTGCCAAGTGCATAGGGCATCTGATGACGTCATCAGGACGACGTGCCAAGTTCATGGGGTATCCGATGACGTCATCAGGACGTCGTGCCAAGTTCATGGGGCATCCGATGACGTCATGAGGACGTCGTGCCAAGTGCATAGGGCATCTGATGACGTCATCAGATCGTCGTGCCAAGGTCGTGCCAAGTGCATAGGGCATCTGATGACGTCATCAGGGCGTCGTGCCAAGGTCATGCCAAGTGCACAGGGCATCTGATGATGTCATCAGGACGTCGTGCCAAGGTCATGCCAAGTGCATAGGGCATCTGATGACGTCATCAGGACGTCGTGCCAAGGTCGTGCCAAGCACATGGGGCATCCGATGACGTCATGAGGACGTCGTGCCAAGTTCATGGGGCATCTGATGGCATCATCAGGACGTCGTGCCAAGGTCGTGCCAAGTGCATAGGGCATCTAATGACGTCATCAGGACGTCGTGCAAAGGTCGTGCCAAGCACATGGGGCATCCGATGACGTCATCAGGACGTCCTGCCAAGTTCATGGGGCATCTGATGGCGTCATCAGGACGTCATGCCAAGGTCGTGCAAAGTGCATAGGGTATCTGATGAAGTCATCAGGACGTCGTGCCAAGTTCATGGGGCATCTGATGGCGTCATCAGGACGTCGTGCCAAGCACATGGGGCATCCGATGACGTCATGAGGACGTCGTGCCAAGTGCATAGGGCATCTGATGACGTCATCAGATCGTCGTGCCAAGGTCGTGCCAAGTGTATAGGGCATCTGATGACGTCATCAGGACGTCGTGCCAAGGTCATGCCAAGTGCACAGGGCATCTGATGATGTCATCAGGACGTCGTGCCAAGGTCATGCCAAGTGCATAGGGCATCTGATGACGTCCTGAGGACGTCGTGCCAAGGTCGTGCCAAGCACATGGGGCATCCGATGACGTCATCAGGACGTCGTGCCAAGTTCATGGGGCATCTGATGGCGTCATCAGGACGTCATGCCAAGGTCGTGCCAAGTGCATAGGGCATCCGATGACGTCATCAGGACGTCGTCCCAAGTTCATGGGGCATCTGATGGCGTCATCAGGACGTCGTGCCAAGGTCGTGCCAAGCACATGGGGCATCCGATGACGTCATGAGGACGTCGTGCCAAGTGCATAGGGCATCTGATGACGTCATCAGATCGTCGTGCCAAGGTCGTGCCAAGCACATGGGGCATCCGATGACGTCATCAGGACGTCCTGCCAAGTTCATGGGGCATCTGATGGCGTCATCAGGACGTCATGCCAAGGTCGTGCAAAGTGCATAGGGTATCTGATGACGTCATGAGGACGTCGTGCCAAGTTCATGGGGCATCTGATGGCATCATCAGGACGTCGTGCCAAGGTCGTGCCAAGCACATGGGGCATCCGATGACGTCATGAGGACGTCGTGCCAAGTGCATAGGGCATCTGATGACGTCATCAGATCGTCGTGCCAAGGTCGTGCCAAGTGTATAGGGCATCTGATGACGTCATCATGACGTCGTGCCAAGGTCATGCCAAGTGCACAGGGCATCTGATGATGTCATCAGGACGTCGTGCCAAGGTCATGCCAAGTGCATAGGGCATCTGATGACGTCCTGAGGACGTCGTGCCAAGGTCGTGCCAAGAACATGGGGCATCCGATGACGTTATCAGGACGTCGTGCCAAGTTCATGGGGCATCTGATGGCGTCATCAGGACGTCATGCCAAGGTCGTGCCAAGTGCATAGGGCATCCGATAACGTCATCAGGACGTCGTGCCAAGTTCATGGGGCATCTGTTGGCGTCATCAGGACATCATGCCAAGATCGTGCCAAGTGCATAGGGCATCTGATGACGTCGTCAGATCGTCGTGCCAAGGTCGTGCCAAGTGCATAGGGCATCCGATGACGTCATCAGGACGTCGTGCCAAGTTCATGGGGCATCTGTTGGCGTCATCAGGACGTCATGCCAAGATCGTGCCAAGTGCATAGGGCATCTGATGACGTCATCAGGACGTCATGCAAAGGTCGTGCCAAGTGCAAAGGGCATCTGATGACGTCATCAGGACGTCGTGCCAAGGTCATGCCAAGCACATGGGGCATCCGATGACGTCATGAGGACGTCCTGCCAAGTTCATGGGGCATCTGATGGCATCATCAGGACGTCGTGCCAAGGTCGTGTCAAGTGCATAGGGCATCTAATGACGTCATCAGGACGTCGTGCAAAGGTCGTGCCAAGCACATGGGGCATCCGATGACGTCATCAGGACGTCGTGCCAAGTTCATGGGACATCTGATGGCGTCATCAGGACGTCATGCCAAGGTCGTGCCAAGTGCATAGGGTATCCGATGACGTCATCAGGACGTCGTGCCAAGTTCATGGGGCATCTGATGGCGTCATCAGGACGTCGTGCCAAGGTCGTGCCAAGCACATGGGGCATCCGATGACGTCATGAGGACGTCGTGCCAAGTGCATAGGGCATCTGATGACGTCATCAGATCGTCGTGCCAAGGTCGTGCCAAGTGCATAGGGCATCTGATGACGTCATCAGGGCGTCGTGCCAAGGTCATGCCAAGTGCACAGGGCATCTGATGATGTCATCAGGACGTCGTGCCAAGGTCATGCCAAGTGCATAGGGCATCTGATGACGTCATCAGGACGTCGTGCCAAGGTCGTGCCAAGCACATGGGGCATCCGATGACGTCATAAGGACGTCGTGCCAAGTTCATGGGGCATCTGATGGCATCATCAGGACGTCGTGCCAAGGTCGTGCCAAGTGCATAGGGCATCTAATGACGTCATCAGGACGTCGTGCAAAGGTCGTTCCAAGCACATGGGGCATCCGATGACGTCATCAAGACGTCGTGCCAAGTTCATGGGGCATCTGATGGCGTCATCAGGACGTCATGCCAAGGTCGTGCCAAGTGCATAGGGCATCTGATGACGTCATCAGATCGTCGTGCCAAGGTCATGCCAAGTGCACAGGGCATCTGATGATGTCATCAGGACGTCGTGCCAAGGTCATGCCAAGTGCATAGGGCATCTGATGGCATCATGAGGACGTCGTGCCAAGGTCGTGCCAGGCACATGGGACATCCGATGACGTCATCAGGACGTCGTGCCAAGTTCATGGGGCATCTGATGGCGTCATCAGGACGTCATGCCAAGGTCGTGCCAAGTGCATAGGGCATCCGATGACGTCATCAGGACGTCGTGCCAAGTTCATGGGGCATCTGTTGGCGTCATCAGGACGTCATGCCAAGATCGTGCCAAGTGCATAGGGCATCTGATGACGTCGTCAGATCGTCGTGCCAAGGTCGTGCCAAGTGCATAGGGCATCTGATGACGTCATCAGGACGTCGTGCCAAGGTCATGACAAGTGCACAGGGCATCTGATGTTGTCATCAGGACGTCGTGCCAAGTTCATGGGGCATCTGATGGCGTCATCAGGACGTCATCCCAAGGTCGTGCCAAGTGCATAAGGCATCTGATTACGTCATCAGATCGTCGTGCCAATGTCGTGCCAAGTGCATAGAGCATCTGATGATGTCATCAGGACGTCGTGTAAAGTGAGTCGCGCGTCATTTGTAGCATGTGCAAGAAGTTGATTACTTATTGATTATGGTATTATATCGTGAAATTGAAAAAATGTTCGAGATTTTTCAGGGATATTACTCCGTATTATCAAAAAAAGTGAACAATTCTATCGAAAAGGGGTCTTCCAAGCGAAGGAGGTTTGGTTGGTGTCAGAAACGTTCCAACAAAAAGGGAACAATAGGCAAGTAGAATGAGGAGAGTCTACAAAAAGTGAACAATATTTTCTGAGACTGATTTTCTTGGCCGATGCTTCTTAACAGCGAAAACAAACCGTTAAGGTATTTTACGACGAAGAGTTCAATGGTTTCCAAAAATGAACTTCTATTCGTTGACGGGATTATAAGAAAATAATCTTTTTAAATGCTGCAGTTTGGTTTCGCTTCCCGTAGCAGCTGGAGCTAGCCGTCTGTGTAGGTAAAGTTGACATCACTTTCTCTCCCAATGATAACTAATAGGTTCACATAAATATACGTTTTTATCGTTACTCGCATAATCGAAGTCTATTCGGAACCACATAGAGTACGCGCAATCACTTTAGTCTGATGAATGAACGGGGCTGCGACGGTAGATCAATAAGCGCGAATCGAAACCCCATTCTCCAGTGAGGCCGCCAACCCCGCACGGCCAGCCGCCTGGTCCATGCGTCAGACTAAAATGAAAACGAAAACCATAGTGCTTCCGTGTAAAACACCGCAACGGTTTGTTTTTGCTGTTAAGAAGCATCGGCCAAGAAAATCAGTCTTAGAAAATATTGTTCACTTTTTGTAGACTCTCCTCATTCCACTTGCCTATTGTTCCCTTTTTGTTGGAACGTTTCTGACGCCAACCAAACCTCCTTCGCTTGGAAGACCCCTTTTTGATAGATTGTTGTTACATTCTGTCTCTACGCATTCGTTAATCTTTTTACGATGTCATTACGCAGGTTTATCCTGTAAAAGACAAATGCAATGGAATTTTTTTATGACCTATGGCAAATCTAGTAGGATAGGATCGAACTCATTAGTGAATGGTTTCGTAGAGAAAAGAAGGATGTTCTCGATTCTTTCCTATTTGAATTTCGATAAGGGAAGTCGCAAGATTTTTGCAGCTTTCACTGGTAATGAGGAACGAGTTGAACTCTACTTCATTTCGTGTTAGATGGACTATCAGAAGGTGCACCGCAACCACCTCCTGGCGTCCCTCAGAAGACATCGACGACAAGAATGTGTTCAAGGCAAATAGAGTATTCCTGTTTGGGGGACTCTCCACTGATAACGGAAAGGCACATTTGAGTGATTACAAAGTTCATATCAGACCAATTCTCGAGTATGGAACTCAGGTCTCCAACCCTCACAAAGTCTCATCCATAAAAACGTTGAAGAAGGTGTAGAACAGTTTCGCACGCAATGTGAGATTCTGGGGATCCAATTATGATAGTATATCCTATAATAGTGCTAGGAACGCAAGACTCAAGTTAGAAACGCTGGTGCGTAGAAGGAAAAGTTTCAGCCTGTTGTAGAAGATTTTGTATGGGCGCACGCGCTTGCGGGATGCCGGCATATGCCATCGATGTGTTGCGTGTAACTTACATGACCTGAGATAAGTCGCAACTCACTTAAATCGTTCGAGACACTTTACAAGTAACTTGTTTCCATTCTTCTGACTGATCGTGTATAGATTCCCTCAGATTGGACAAACGACCTTCACCAATACCTGCACCAACATCTCAGACAAAAGGTGATAAAGGCTTCATGAGTACTCAGAAAGTTGGTGCTCGTCACCTACAATACCCACCCTCGAACTTCGCAAAAAACGCGTTTTATGCGCCCATTCGTCATAACTCTGTGAAATTTGGAATTTTGGAGGTAAGAAAGATATTGCTAGAATCGTCTCATCAAAATCTTCAAGATGGTGTCATAATTTCATTGATATTTTAAAGGCAGGGTTTACGATAGAAACGATTTTTTAACTCTCTTAATGAGAATGTGGATTTGGTCCTCAAAAAAGTAAAAATAAGTGAAAAAGCCTGGAATTTTGTGGGTAAAACGCTCAAAAACAAGGTGGAATGGCTTATTACAGGTGTCCGCCGTTCCCCTAATTAACGAGACTATCGCGAATGCTTGTTTATCCGTCTTTCAGTTTGCTGTTAAAGTAGTTAGTAGTCCCCAGAAGTGCTAAGAAATTACTTAGAAGCAAAATAAAAGTTTACAAAATAGGCTTTCATAGAAATCTCGATAATTGGGGGCGGGAGAACACCAAGCAATAACTTTTTCCTGAACGTTTTTTTTTCAATTTTTTACTTATTTTTTAATTTTGTGATGTCCAGATCTACCTTTCCATTGGGATAGCACAACAACCGATTTTATCGCGAACCCTGCCTTCAAACTATACCTTTACTACAGGTATGCTGCTCTTTCCATATCATGTTTTGACTCGTCAGGACGCTCGGCAGGCACTTTCATTTTTTTAGCAACATACCTATAATTAAGGTATATTTAAGATATCAATGAAATTTTAACACCATCTTGTAGATCTTGATGAGACGATTCTAGCAATATCTTTCTCACCCACAAAACCCCAAATCTGACTGATTTATTCAAAAGGGGCGAGAAAACGCGAAAACGCGTTTTTTTTTTTCGCTGATTTGCCATGTTCAAACGTGGGTATTGTACTACCCGCTGGCGGCAAAAGGGTAGCGCGTGGCGAACTCCCACACTTTTTGTCCAATATGTGAAGGGTTCTTCAAAAAAAAGGCTTGAGGCCACCTTCTACGGCCTGATTCGGAAAGCCGAGGAGCATTTGGTCAGGTGAGGAGAATTTTATAATGGTCTGATCGTCCGAACGTGTCTACTAATATTGATGTGTAGCTGTAGCGTGCAACCCTCTCGCGCACTAACTTTGTGAATGGTCTAGGCCGGCCCGTGGTGAAATTTGATTGCGAGCAAAGGATTTGCCTTGCCCGCCCTCACCTTTCTCGGACAGTCGGGGCCTAGTACGTCGGCACAATACCGTTAGTACGCAGGCACAAAGGGATCGGCAGCATCTGCGCTGTAGCTGCTGGTAACAGCAGGATATGCTGGCAACGACCAGGAGCTACTGTTGCTTGTGCTGGCGTACTAACGCTTGGTTTATCGTGGCACGCGTGCTATTGCCAGCCACTCTCTCCTAGTGTCTGCTGACACTCTTCCATTGATTTGTCTCATACGAATGAACATTGCAGCATCCTCTTGTACGACGGCGGCGGGTATATAAGGCGGCCAGTCTCGCTGAGGGGGCAGTTGGCCATTTGAGGCCAGTCCGAGGAGGTGACCTTGTGTCACTGTTCGGGAGTAAATTTTTGGAATGCTGAGGGGATCATCCCCATCGCCTATCGCGAGGGAAGCCTCCTGGCTGCGGACTGCGGCGAGGATGTTCTCCTTGCTGCCGGCCGTGACAAAAATTTTATCCAACACCGGTAAGGAGGATGGCTGTCCAAATTCTGTCGATAATGAGCGTTAGTACGCCAGCATACGTTGACAGGATATGCTGCCGCAACCAGCAGCTCCTGCACACAACGAGCGTTAGTATGCCAGGTTTGCCCTGGCGTACTAACGGTATTGTGCCGACGTACTAAGCCCCGACTGTCTGAGTTTTGTCGAAGAGGATGATCTTACATGTACTACAACCTTATTGAATGGAATTTGAATCTCCTCTGCGCTAAAGTCATGAGCAGTTCGGAATTCCTTTCTAAATAAACAAACTCCGATCGTGATTAAAGTCCCCGGCCCTTATAAGTACCCTACGAGTGAAGTGACTCTGCACCCTCTCCTTCGCATCTATTCTCCTCAAAGGCACGGTACACCCTCAGAAAAGAATTTTGTGATTCTTTGTTTGATTGTGTAGTAGACCCATCCTGTATAACACGTGTTAAGTGCGAGATCTCAGTTCCTCCAAATAAGCGAGATATAAGCGACCACCACAGGCCCGACCTCTTTCGCTCACCACCACAGGCCACACCCCCTACAAGACTTCCAAATTCGATAGCGGCTATATGGATGGATGAATTTTCAACAAGTCATCGTTCTTCAGTCCATTGCCGGACTGTCTCCATATCCTGGCTCGCTCTCGCGCAACGATTGCGAATGAAGAGAAATACAGGTCTGAGACAACTCGTCGACCAATTTTTCACCCTCAGCATATAGGTATCTTCAAAAAACCAGAACTCTTTTCATATGGGGTGTCGGACGATTTCAGAGATACCACTGTGATCAGCGTGAGACTCTCTCCACGATCAACATAAAAACTAAGAAAACATTTTCTGGCTGTTCTGTGCCTTCAACTTTTACGGGTGGAACACTTGCGTGCCGTATTCAAAAAGGTGTAAGGTGTGTCCGAATGAGAATGGCGGCCTGTGCGGCCGGCGTGCTTGGCATTCGGCCGTCGCGTTCGCCGCTCTCGGACGAGCCTGCGAAACGTCCCCAACGCCATCGACTACGAGCGGGGCCTGCACCGGCTGGCAGTAAGCACTGCGCCGATCAATCAGCTCTGCAGACGGCGGGAGAGGGGATGCCCGTCGTTGGAAACCAACACTCGTCCGAGAGCGGCACATGCGACGGCCGCCTGCCAAGCACGTCGGCCGCGTGGGCCGCCATTATCATTCGGGCACACTTTAAAGGCAGCAGACACGCTCGAAAAAGTTGTTGAGATAACTACGTTTCTGACGTCGCATGGCTCCTAGTAGACTGCTCACGCCGTTGGAAGCGTCAAAAGTGAATCAAACCAACTAAATTTCAGCAATACAAATCGAAAAATTTCTGCGACCCCGCCCCTGAACTTCTGCAACCCCGCCCCAAAATACAAACTCGTCCAGATTGATAGTACTAATACGGTCCCTTTGACTAGTTTTTGATGCTTTCAACGAGGTGAACGTTCCAATACACGCTGTAGGAGTATATCGGCTTCTCCATCTAAACCATTTTGCTGCTAATATTCGGTGTTTCAACAGCGCGCGGTTAAACTCGTCCACTTTCACCCGATGTCAAAATAACCGTTATTCCTCTATTTGCGCACAGTTTTCGTTCGTTTTTTCGTCAGTTCCCAATACAACCAGCTCCAAACCTTTGATTCATGTCATAAAATCGATACGATTTCTGAGCGTGCCTGCTGCCTCTAATGTCCGTCTTGAAAACCGCGACAAGAACGTGATAGTCAGTGGTCGAAAGTGCCCTGGACACATTGTACACCATTTTATTCGGTTTCGTAGTCATCTGAACGCAGTGATCGTCAAAGCTGGGGTCACACTTCATAAGAAAAGCAAAGTTCGCAATCTAATAACATTCGGTTGGCTGAGCCTCTCACATAGTACAGGCGTTGCTATACTTCGGTGACTCGAATTTTTTTCAAATAATCGAGTTTTCGACTAACTCGATTTTCCAAAAATTCGAATAATCGAGCTTTCGACTAACACGAATTTTCAAAATTTCGAATAATCGAGTTTTCGGCTTACTCGATTTTTCAAAATTTCGAATAATCGAGTAGTCGAATTGACTCGATTTTTTTTTGAATAATCGAATGATCAAGTTTCCGGCGAACTCATTTTTTTTTCAACAATGGTTTCTCAAACACCCAACCTCGGCTATTTTAACCGAACCACTTTTTACTGCTTCGTCTTTGATTGAAAGTAGGGTTAACCTGATAAATTTAGTCTCATGAGTAGACGGGAGTGTGACGGCAGATCGCCGCACGCGAATCGAAACCCCGTTGGCCAGTAATGCCGCCAACAGCGCGCGGCCTGACGCCTGATCCATGCGTCGGACTAAATCGAATACGGAAACCATATATCGGACAAAGAAAAACGAAATCTCAAAATAGTCGGACGGCTGGAACCAACATTTTTATGCCAATCAGTAAATTCCATCGACCAAATTCCAAAAACCTTACAAAATCAAAACTAAGAAAATTGTAGGAGAGAAATAAAACTCAACAAGATTCATAGAATAATATCGAAATCCTTCTGTGGAGACAAGAACCGTAGAAATAATCGGGTCTATTATTGGTTTAATAATTCACGGCAAATCGTCGTCTATTTCAAAATCTTTGGAACTTATGGTGGAGTTTCCGCCATAATGCTCCGCAATTACGTCTTTGAGAATTGGTGGCTCAGATTCGGTGCACTGTATGAAGTAACGCAACCGACAGTTAATTTCCTTGACTTGAATCAGTCGGCTATCGAGTTCATTCGACTATTAGGGTCTATCGACTAATCGAGCCTTCGACTAGCTCGAAATTCGAAGTTTGCCAACAATCGAGTTTTCCAGTAACTCGGTTTCTCAAATTTTCGATTAATCGAATTTTCGAATGACTCAGACAGCCGGGGGTCCAATTCGGCCACGACAGACTTTTGATTCGACTACGAAGCGGTGCTCAGGGAGTCTGGGGGTTTTATTCGGCCACGACTGGCTTTCGACTCGACTACAAAGCAGTTGGACGACGATATGGCCACGTAATTTCCTTGCGCCACGTGGCCTAATCGTCGTCCAAGTGAGAAGCACGTGGCGCCAATCATAGCCGTTCCACTCGGCCACGATACGCTTTCGATTCGACTACGATGAGTTTGGACGACGAACGAGGCACAATGCCCTTGATTGAACGCGTTGATCGATCGCTTCAGAACTGACTCGGCGCATATCAGACGCACAGCACGTATATAAGGGGATCGATCCCAAAGAGAGCGCAGTGCGCCTTTCGGGCCGCTCCTGGAAGGTGACTACGAGTCACTTTCTGGACGAGTTTTGAACCGCTAAGGGGTCTCCCCCACGGTCCTCAGCGAGGGGAGCTCCCTCGCTGTCGACCGTGGCGAGGGTGATGCCCCTGTCGCGGACTGCTGTGGGGGTGATCCCCTACTGCGGTCCGTGACTTGGACCGTATCCTTGTTGGGGAGAGACCCGCTCCCATCGAAGGTGTGGGAGCCCGCCCCCAGCGCCACGTGCTCATATCGAAAAGACCACGTGCTTTAGCGTGGGAAATAGGGTGCGGCAGAAGTTTTGCCTCGCTGCGCCACGTAGTGCTATCGAACAGGCCACGTGCTGCCGCTTGGGAAATGGGGGGTGCAGCAAGGGTTTTGTCTCTCTACTCCACGTAGTCCTATCGAACAGGCCACGTGCTCCTCGGAGCAGCACGTGCTGCTGCAAAATTTCCTTTCAACTCGACTAGGTACCCGAATAGAAAGCCTATCGTGGCCGAATAGGACCCCCGACTCTCTGAGTGTGGACGACGATACGGCCGCTTACTTTTGGTGCGCCACATGGCCTAATCGTCGTCGAATTGAGAAGCACGTGCCGCAACACATAGCCTTTGAACTCGAGCACGATACGCTTTCGATCCGACTACGATGCAGTTTGGACGACGAACGAGCCACGATGCCCCTGATTGAACAAGTTGATCGATCGCTCCACAATTGATCAGGCGCCTATCAGCCGCACATGAAAAGCGCCTGATTCTACAGAGAGCGCAGTCGGCATTTCGGGCCGCTCCTGGAAGGTGACTACGGGTCACTTTCTGGACGGTTTTTGACCGCTGAGATCTCCACCACGGTCCTCGGCGAAGGACGTTCCCTCACTGTCGACCGTGGCGAGGGTGATGTCCTCGTCGCGGACTGCTGTGGGGATGACCCTGCCTCTTCTTTGCAGCCACATTGAGGGTTTTGTCATAGGTTGAGAAACTGGGCGACCAGTAATGGATTCGTCCATAAGTCCATTACGGTCAGCGTGGTGGGTCTCTCCGGACAGTAGAACAGGTGTGCGGTATCATGACCGAGGCAGTCGCAGTCCGGGCAAACATCTGATTTGCTGCTGTCTATCTTGCTGACGTAGGACATAAGCATAGTAGAGTGACCATGCGAGGGTGCAACTGGCCCTTCTTCCTTTGTTGAGCCTCGGATGTGCAGAATCGGGGCGGCACTACTCCCAGTATGGGATTAATGGCCGCCTTTTCCAGATGACACTGTACAAACTGGGTATGCTCCTCGCGCAATAGACGGAGTCGTTCTTGTTGTGAGTCATGCCATCTTTGCAGATTGACTTTACTGGGAGCATCGGCGAAGGGCTCTCTGATGTCTCTCTCTCTCTCTCTCTGACGTGGTTTAGCACTCTCCAAGAGCTTCACAATGTTGATGCAAATTTGTTGCGCCTGGAGCTGGCAGTGCTCCCTTACTGGTAATAAGCGGGTCTCGGCATGCAAGTGATTGACTGGAGAACATCTTGCACATCCTGTGGCGATACGGAGAGCTGCATTCTGTACGCGTTACATCTTGGTCCAAGAGGATTCTGAGACTAGATGCTGCCAAACTGGTGAGGCGTATTCTACTGCAGGCTGCAGAATCGCCTTATGCGTTGTGATAATGGTTTCCTTGCTGCTGCCCCATGATGTACCGCCCAGGGCTCTAAGCACATTAAGCTTCGCTTTGACGATAGCCTGCTTCTGTTCCGTGTTCTTATGGAACTTCAGCGATGGGTCGAGCCTGAGTCCGAGAAGTTTTGGGAAGAGGGCCGCGGGCAAACGATCTCCATTCCATACGACATAAGGATGTGCGCTGTGTTCAGATGGGTCCATTGTAAGTACGGATACCGATGACATTGACACAGAAACTTTCAGCATTTTGCGGTCGAAGAAACTTTTCAGCTTGATCATGTACTCGTTGACCTTAGTGGCGGCCACACTTATGTCCCGATCACGACACAAGACGGTCATGTCCTCATACACTGGAGAGGGCTAGCGCAGCTCTTCAGGGGGGCAACCCTCCGGGCACCAGCGCTTGCCCCCCCTCCCAATCGGGGGGGGGGCTACCGCCGGAGTGACAATTTTGCTTGATCGGAGCCCCCCCGTCCCTGCCCTGAAGCCCCCCCTGTCACTGCCCTGAAGCCCCCTGTGACTGCCTTGGAGCCCCCATGTCACTGCCCTGAAGCCCCCCTGTCACTGCCTTGAAGCCTCCCCCCCGTCACTGCCCCGGGGCCATGACGTCACGGCTCCGGAGCAGTGACGTCACGACACCGGAGCAGTGACGTCACCCTCCCCCCCGGAAAGCGTCTCCGCTTTCCTCCAAAAATATCCCTTTCTGACAGTGACTCGAAGTCGTCGTCCAGGGCCGGCCCTGTTGGGCCGAATGCGGCTCTCCATGAGGTGAGGCGCCTTTTATACCGGTCGAGCACGTGATAGATCACAGGAGAAATCACGTCAAATCGGGACAAAACTCGACGTGAATGACTATGCGTGCGTTTGGCCTACTATGCCTTCTCTGGCCTCTATTGTCGTAAACTACCTTCTACGACTTCTTCCCATTTTTTCCCTCTCTTCCTATCGAGGGGGCAAGCGCCGGAGGAGAGCAGGGGCCTCCTGAAACCCCTCGGTGGAGGCCTCTGCTGTCGCTCCCCAAGTCAACTACGGGCTCTGTTGTCCGGCGCTTGCCGCCCCCCGCAGAGTCTGAGTCATCGGCGTACTCATACACTAGAGGGGGCTAGCGCAGCTCCTCAAGGGGAGGAAACCCTCCGGGCACCGGAGCTTGCCCCCAATCGGGGGCTACCGCCGGAGTGACAATTTGGCTAGATTGGAGCCCCCGTCACTGCCCTAAAGCCCCTGTCACTGCCCTGAAACCCCCTGTGACTGCCTTGAAGCCCCCTGTGACTGCCATAAAGCCCCCCTGTGACTGCCTTGAAGCTCCCCTGTGGCTGCCTTGAAGCCCCCTGTCACTGCCTTGAAACCCCCCCCCCTGTCCTCAGGGAGTCGGGGGGTTCTATTCGGCCACGTTTGGCTTTCGACTCGACTACAGAGCGGTTGGACGACGATATGGCCACGTAATCTCCTTGCGCCACGTGGCCTAATCGTCGTCCAAGTGAGAAGCACGTGGCGCCAATCATAGCCGTTCCATTCGGCTACGATACGCTTTCGATTCGACTACGATGAGCTTGGACGACGAACGAGCCACAATGCCCATTATTGAACACGTTGATCGATCGCTTCAGAACTGACCCGGCGCATGTCAGCCGCACAGCACGTATATAAGGGGCTCAATCCCCAAGAGAGCGCAGTGCGCCTTACGGGCCGCTCCTGGAAGGTGACTACGAGTCACTTTCTGGACGATTTTTGAACCGCTAAGGGGTCTCCCCCACGGTCCTCAGCGAAAGGAGCTCCCTTGCTGTTGACCGTGGCGAAGGTGATGTCCCTGCCGCGGACTGCTGTGGGGGTGATCCCTTACTGCGGTCCGTGACTTGGACCGTATCCTTGTTGGGTGAGACCCGCTCCCATCGAAGGTGTGGGAGCCCGCCCCCAGCGCCACGTGCTCATATCGAACAGGCCACGTGCTGCTGCGTGGGAAACGGTGGTTCGGAGAAGGTTCTGCATGTCTGGGCCACGTCCTCCTATTGAACAGGCCACGTGCTTTAGCGTGGGAAATAGGGTGCGGCAAAAGTTTTGCCTCGCTGCGCCACGTAGTGCTATCGAACAGGCCACGTGCTGCCGCGTGGGAAATAAGGTGCAGCAAGGGCTTTGTCTCTCTGCGCCACGTAGTCCTATCGAACAGGCCACGTGCTCCTCGGAGCAGCACGTGCTGCTGCAAAATTTCCTTTCAACTCGACTAGGTACCCGAATAGAAAGCCTATCGTGGCCGAATAGGACCCCCCGACTCTCTGAGTCCCTGCCCTAAAGCCCCCCCCCGTCACGCCCCCGGAGCGGTGACGTCACCCCCCCGGAAAGCGTCGCCGCTCTCCTCCAAAAATATCCCTTCGCGACATGGACTTGAAGTCCCCGTCCAGGGTCGGCCCTGTTGGGCCGAATGCGGCTCTCTATGAGGTGAAGCGCCTTTTATACCGGTTGAGCACGTGATAGATCACAGGAGAAATCACGTCAAATCGGGACAAAACTTGTAGGTCGTTTACACTGGTCTAACAAGAGAACCACAATAAGTCATAGTGACCATTCCAAATGAAATGTACTTTTCTAGAACCGTTTTTGAACGAAAAGTTCGAATAAGCCCATCGCAGCTGCCTAGACCCACTCTGAAAAAAGTTATGAGCGTTTTTAAAGCTTCGCGGCAAGGTAAGGGTACTACCCCCCCGTGGAATTTTTAGGGTGTTTATAAATTTTCTCCTGATTTTGCTTAAAACATGTATGTATGGGTAATCTGGGGTGCTGAACACGAATCTGGGGTTTGCTTGCCCAAATTTTAAGCTTTACTGTAGGTTACGGTAGGTAACATGCCATTCAGGAGGCAAAACCCACCGCAATATTCCCATAATCGACAAATGGACATCAAATTCGTATTCAGCACCCCAAATAACCCCCACATAGAAACTTTGAGACAAATCTGAGACTTTGACCAAACTACCGTATAACCACAGTAATCTACCGTAAGCTGCCCGAAATCGATAAACCGACATTAGATTCGTGTTCAGCACTCCAAATAACCCCCAGAGAAATAACTTGAGCATATTCTATAGAAGCACTCCGGAAATCGTCCAAAGTCGCGATTTGCCATCAAATTCTCCCACGATGGGAATCTGTGAACGAATACAGTCGAAAACTTCAGAAAATCGATAAATGAAACTCAGATTCGTGATCAGCGCCCCAAATAACCTCCCAGAGCGAACTTTTAGTCAAACCTGGAATATTTTTCTGAAACGCTTCGAGAGCCCTCTGATTGGTATAAATAAACGCCCAACCGAAAATCCGTACAAGTCCAAAACGCTGTTAGTCTGCGCAAAGTTTGGAAAATGTTCCTTCAACCTAACTTTGCCTAGTGGGGTAGTTTTGGGCGCTGAACACGAATATGAGGTCCGTTTACGGATTTTCGTAAAAATAATGCGCTTTTTGGAGGGTACAATAAGTACGAAAATCAGAGAAAAAATGCCTATAACTTTTTTCAGAGTGGGTCTAGGCAGCTGCGATGGGCATATTCGGACTTTTCGTCCGAAAATGATTCTAGAAAAGTACATTTCATTTGGAATGGTCACTATGACTTATTGTGGTTCCCTTGTAAGGGTAGGAACGAAACCAATGTAAACTCGTTGCTCTCAACTTATAGATACCCTGATTGATTTTATAACAAAATCGACTTACTAGTTTTTGAAAATTTTTTAATTTACTTATTGACGTGAATGACTATGCGTGAGTTTGGCCTACTATGCCTTCTCTGGCCTCTATTGTCGTAAACTACCTTCTACGACTTCTTCCCATCTTTTCCCTCTCTTCCTCTCGGGGGGGGCAAGCGCCGGAGGAGAGCAGGGGCCTCCCCTGAAGCCCCCTTCGGGGGGAGGCCTGCGCTGTCGCTCCCCCAAGTCGAAAACGGGCTCTATTGTCCGGCGCTTGCCTCCCGCAGAGTCTGAGTAAGCTACCACCTTGATATCTTGGGGAGGGGAGGGCATATCTTCGAGGTACAGACTGAAGAGGGCAGGCGACAATACGCCGCCTAGTGGGACGCCAGCTGCAATCGGGATGCTGTTTGAGACGTGATTCTGGAACATCACCTTAGCTCGTCTTCCCTTTTCAGACATTCGCTGTTATGAACTCGATACCAAAAAGCAGGGTAGTTATCAACCGCCAACCAAAAGGATACCGAAATCGATTACTGCGAACCAAAGCGCGGCCACGTTCGCATTGTATTGGTTTGCTATAGGTTTGGTATTGGTGAAAACAGTAGGCTGGTATGAACCGCCAACGGATACGATTGTCTGTTATGATCCGCCAACCAAAAACGTCTTTCCGAGTTGACGATTGGTCCGCTCGCTTTTTAGGCTGTAAGCGTCTAGCGTCGTAGATAATTTTTTTTATTGATTTCTGTTTCGTTCTATTATTCATGCCTTGTTTCTATGTTTTCAAGACTACTTTTTCAATTTTCTCACTTTGCTGTGATTATTGATTGATTTCGTCTAACATTTTCTTCTACAGGTACTCAAAGTGGGTTATTCTTAAAGTTAACTTTTTCAACCAGTGTTCTTCTTCTCAAAATTGGGGAGAATATCAAAAATTATCCGTTGAATAGGGTGCTTGTGTGCGCCAATGCGGAGGCACTGCCATAATCCACGGCTAATTTTTAATTTTCTGCTCCGTATTGGAGAGAGAAGCACCGAGGAAACTGCAAAACGGTCCTTTTCTCGTACAACAAAAACACACCCAAAGTCTCACGTAGATTTAGTTTGATAACTTCATTTCTCAATAAAGAAACGGACGGAATGTGGTATGTAGAGTTCGCGCAATCATTTTAGTCTGATGAATGGACGGGGCTGAGACGGTAGATCACCCCGCGCAAATCGAAACCGCATTCTCCAGTGAGGCCGCCAACCCCGCACGGCCAGCCGGCTGGTCCATGCGTCAGACTTAAATGAAAACGAAAACCATTTGTGAGGGGTTTAATTACGACAGCCTGCGCCCGCAGGCAACAGACCAACAAAAAATACTACGCAGGAATAACACGAAAAAAATATAAGAAGCAGAAAAACAGCAACCACACCACCTACTTTTTTATTGCCGTGGACTGTACGAGGACGTGAGGTCATAAATTTCAAGCATCGTAGGATAACAGGTCATAGATTTCACGCATTGTCACCTTATCCTCTTGTCCCAGCTGCTTGAACCCTCGTCAGGGTTGGGCGCGGAGTGTGGAGCTCCTCATGGGGGTCTGAGCTGCGGAGGGGTGGTGTTTGAGCTTTGCCGATAGACCAGAAGAACTATTCTGAATGGGGGTGTAGACTGGTAGGAATACACTGTTGAAACTCCCGTTCGTGATCTAATTTGCTATTCATACCATTTTTATGAATGTTTCCTCTTCTTCAAATTTGTAGTGAAACAGATCAAATCACGACGCAACTGTGGATTCACGGTAATCCACGGAAACTGTTTAGGTATTGACAATGATTACTCGCGTCGAATACAGCGCAGCGCTCTTGGACTGTTTTAGAAAAAACTCACGGATTTGTAATGATCTTCAAGTAGGGAATAGATTGCGGAATATTATGTTGTATCGATTCTTGAAAAGTATACGTAGTATTTGTTTCGTTTTATAACCAAAGATGTCATACTGTTTTGTAGGTATTTCTGTAGAAGTTGATAAATTATCGAGAAGAGTAGCATGCATAGTATGAAGGTAGAATTCGAACAATAAATATTTCGTGAAATTAGATTTTATGAGCGTTTCAAAGCAAGATACAATTATAAAGATGAGTGTTTCAACATTTTGGTGTTGAAAAATCACGTTTTCGTGGTATAGAACAGTTTTGGAAACCTAAGGGAAACTGATAGCTGGTTAAAACTCTTTTCTTCCGCTAACCAAACGGATATGTTCTCGGAACATATGCTATTGGTATCGAGTTCATAACAGCGAATGTCTGACAAGGGAAGTATAAGAAGCGTAGGTCTGAACGGTAGGAATCTAATGTCATAAGGGAATGTTCACGCATTACATGGTGAAATAGTGTTGGGTACCCGCCGCGAAAGATAGATCTGAAGGAGTTATAAGCTCCAAAAGATTGCCAGCCATCGATGTCCTTCTAGTCTATTAATTGCTAAGCGGTCAAGCCAACAGCATCGACGGCGCAAAGAGAGGAAGGGGCAGTGGCGGGCATGTGACCAGGGTTCGAATCTCCCCTAGAGCTGCTTTTTTTGTAAATTCACGCAACTTTCATATTTTGATCAAAAATTATATCACAAATGTCATTTTATCCTTTTGCTGCGCGATATAGCCATATGGAAACCGTATATTATTTTACACGAGCTAAAAATTCAAAATTTTGAAGAGCAATATTAGAGTGATATCGCTTGAGCTGTGCTCTCGAATAGCTGAAAAACCCTATGTCTGCCAGCTGAACCAAGCTTGTTACGCCAGGCGGTTTCGTCAAAATCTGCAAGTTTTTCCCCGCCGGCACAAGAGCTTTATCGCGCTTTGATTGGAAAAATCACTCCTTGAGTCGAGAAAGAGAACACAATTCTCCTGCCATTGCTGGATGAAAACAATCTCGAAAAATGCAAGTGTTGTTAACGTCGTCATGATATGGGATGTTCCGCTGACGACGTAAAGTTTCTTTGTCTTGAATACACCCTTCAATGGCAAGCGACCACCCGGCTCTGGTAATTGGACAAAGAGCATTTCTCCGACCTTGCCTGATGGGAAAATGAGGGGCATGACGGTCAGACTACCGGTGGTCGCAGAAGCCGACTGCACCAAGTGCACTGTCTTCTGTTACTTATTTGTTCTCGTAACTTCTCAGAAAAATGGAGGTATGTTACTTGATGCTATCAAGTAACATACCACTGGTGTTGGAATGAGTTGCAGGCATATTGATTGCCGTTTGCTATCAACTGCTATCGAGTTCGATGATAACACTCGGAGATCAATATGCCTGCAACTCATTCCAACACCAGTGGTATGTTACTTGATAGCATCAAGTAACATACCTCCATTTTTCTGAGTTGTTCAAAATATGTGGGATAATATTTCCTAATCATATAAGTTCCCCAAAACAATGGGAAAGCTTTGATGGGAAACAAAACCTTGAATCCCTTGCACCCGAGTCTATTTCACTGTCGATATGGCTATATCGCGCAGCAAAGGGATAAGATCACATTTGTGATATAATTTTTGATCAAAATATGGAAGTTCCGTGAATTTGCAAAAAAATAGCTCTTGGGAAAATTCGAACCCTGGTCACATGCCCACCACTGCCCCTTCCTCCCTTTGCGCCGTCGATGCTGTTGACTCGACCGCTTAACAATTTATAGACTACGAGGAGGTCGATGGTCGGCAAACTTTCGGAGCTTATAACTCCTTCAGATCTATATTTCGCGGCGGGTACCCAACACTATTTCACCATGTAATGCGTGAACATTCCCACATGACATGAGATTTCTACCGTTCAGACCTACGCTTCTTATACTTCCCTTGTGAGTTAGTAAATGCAGCTATCCAACGCTTTTGCCACGGCGGGATTACTCCAGTAAGTTGCCTGATAAGATTCAAAGATTCACAGTGTCGAAAGCCTTAGAGAGATCCAAGGCAGCTGCTACAGTTTTCTGCGGCTTATAGGCGTTGAAACCATCAATTGCATAGCTAGTAATTTCTAACAAAGCTGTCGTTGTAGAATGCATTTTTCTGAATCCATGCTGAAACACCTGTCTCTCGTTATGCTCAGCCAGGTCCTTAACGATCAGCTTTTCAGCTACTTTAGCAAAAGAGGACAGCAAACTAATGGGACGATACCCCTTGACTGAAGCTTGGGGTTTGCCAGGCTTGGGCAGTGGCACGACGTTTGCCGTCTTCCAATTCTGCGGGATTGTACACGACCTGAACGAGCTGTTAATCACATCAGTGAGAAGCGGTGGAAGGTCAGTTGGTATCTTCTTCAAGACAGCAGGACATGTCCCATCAGGGCCAACAGCTCTAGAGTTCCGCATTTCCTTTATAATCTTCTCAGCTAGCGTCGTAGTAAACGCTTCGGCCGTGCTCATAAGCGGGAGGCGGCACAGTTCTCTTACAGTCACTCTATTCTGCGGACCCCGTTTGGCACTGGTGATAAAACAAACTTTTTCCGAGCGCACAAGCGGCTTCCTTTCCTGATTTGAATACGCCATTGTCGAATTCGATTGTGGAGACGGTGGCGGGTGAGCTCTTACCCGGAAGCTTCCGTAGGACCTTCCAAGTGACTGCACTGTCCGTCTTAAAATCCAGCTGCCCAGTGAACTTCTCCCACTCTTCTTTCTTGTATCTGTCCAGATCCTTTCTGATCTCATTGTCAAGCTCAGCTACTACTGGGTCCAGATGATCTACCGCTCTCCTCGCATCTCTCGTTCTGATTTTGTTGAGGATTTCCCTGGGTACATTTGGATAGAATGTCTTGACGCGACCGATGGCCTTGCGGATTGCGTCAGGTGAATGGCACTCTTTCTGGTGCACGCTTCCATTCCAGGGGTAATCGGCCGACAGGCGAAGCGCAACTTCACTGAACAAGCTCCAGTCTGCTCGGCCTAAATTAAGATAAGAACGTTGGCGAACACCCGAACAGGGAGCGAGAGAATTGGATGGATCGATGTGGACAAAGACAGGAACATGGTCACTTGACAAAGTAGTTGAGGTAGACTACGAGCAGCAGTTAGAAAGGTTGGGAGAGACAAAATATATGTCTGGGCTAGAAGATCGGCCGTTGGCAGGGAGACGGGTGGGCTGATCATCGTTTAAGATAACCAGGTCGCACTCCTGAGCCCATTCTTCGACTTCTTCTCCTCTAGCATCAGAACCAAGGGACGAGCAGGAGGTGTGGGCGTTAATGTAGCCCGCGAAAACAACTGATGATGAGAGGGAGCAGTCGTAAAGCTGCTTAAGAAGTGGAATAGGATTGTAAGATGAGGGGCATGAGGTGGTAGGGGGAATATAGATGTTGAAAAAAGAAAGGGGAGTTTCAAGGGGGAGATGGATCGGAAGGTACTCGAGAGTACCGTCCGTGAGAGTGTTAGGTATGAGGTGTGAGGGAAGAGTAGATGATATGAAAGTGGAAACTCCTCTAAGAGTTGACCTTGGAGCATGGTAAGAAGTATAGCCTGGGATATTGGGATGAGGATAGGTAGGGGATGGAGAGAGCTTGGTTTCTTGAACCATGATGACGTCTGGATGGTAAGTACGTGCGAAGAGAGAGAGTTCAGAAAGCTTGGCACGAAGACCATTTAGATTTACCTATACATAAGTACAATGGAAAGAGGGCGATTGCTGTTTGAGGAATCAGAGGTGGTAGGTGAGGAGCAGAAAACACATCGAAAAGAAGAGTTATGATGTCTCATGAAGCTGAGACCCGAACAGGAGAGATGCACCCACCTTTCGCATCCAAGCAGGAGAGAGGCACCCTTGTTGGGGGAGACCCGCTCCCATCGAAGGGGTGGGACCTCACCCCCAGCGCCACGTGCTTCTATTGAAGGACGCCGTGCTGCCGCGTGGGAAACAGGGGTGCGGCAAAAGTTTTGCCAGTTTTCGCCACGTAGTCGTATCGAACAGACCACGTGCTGCCGCGTGGGAAACGGGGTTGCGGCGAGGGTTTTCTTTTTCTCTCTACGCCACGTAGTCCTATCGAACAGGCCACGGGCTCCTCGAAGCAGCAGGTGCTGCTGCGAAAACTCGACTAGGTATCCGATTAGAAAGCCTATCGTGGCCGAATCGGACCCGCAGTATCTGAGTGTAGGCGCTGTTCATTCTTAAAGGCACAGTCCTACCTCGAAATTTTTCTCTACTTATCTTGAAGAGGGTCCCACTGTGATTCAAATGATACCTCTGAAGTCGTAGAAAACCCTCGTGAGAACGGAGTTATGGCCCCTCAGAAATTGCCTAAGGGGTATGGTATACTTTTGCGACACACGATCGCTCTGCACAGCAACCTCCTCCCGTCCTTTAAATCTGTCGCTTTCGCAGTGCGCTGCACAGCTACAGCAACAGTGGCAACGACAGACATCGGCACATTTGCAATGTCAGCCCTCCGCGACATGTCACTGCGACGAACACGCGACAACTGTACATACGACGGCCGTTGCATTGCTCTAATGCTGGTTCCGCCACGATTTGTGCTAAATGTCATGACTGTCACTCACGACAGCGACAATGCGTACAATTGACCTAATGGGCGGGAGACGGTCGCTGTTGCTGTGCAGAGCGACGTGACCACGAGTCGAAGAAGTACTAAGAGCGATGCTATCGCACTCAGAAGGGTGACCTAGCACTGGTCGCCGGCAAATGAACCGGGGAGTCGCGGTGAGGTCAGCCGTCGCACGCGAAGTTGGGGTGGCAGCTGCTACGTGCGTATGGCATCGCGCTCACATCACGTTTAAATCATGGTTTTTCGCGCAATTGCCAGCTGTTTTGAATCGTGCCGGGACCGAGTGGTCCCAGCTCGATTATCATCCTGTTGCGTGATGCAGCAGCCGTCGTCCACAAGTGCGGGCGGATCCGGGATGCTCAACCTACGCATGGTGGATCTGTGGAGTCGACTACCAAGATCAAGGAGACTCATCAAACGGGCATCAACAACTCCGCGAGGAGTTTTTTTCTGTATGGGAGTGCAAATGGCTGGCTGCTGCACTCCTCCGCATACTACTGCTACGAGCCGGCATTGAGAGGAACCCAAGGCCACCCAGCAAGACTCCACGATATCCCTGCTGTCATCGTGGATTATCGGCTCAACATGCAAGCGTTCAGTGCGGTGGTTGCCTCGGCTGGGTACACCTCAAATGTTCGGGGTTAACCAGTTATAATGACTACACTGATGCTTATTGTTGTACTTCTTGCTCTAACTCTCCCCCTAGTGTTCCTCTTCATAGTCTAGACATTTTTCAACTCAATATCAATGGCCTGCGTGCCAAACTTGCTGAGCTCACATTGTACATTGAACGCTTTCGTCCAGATGTCATTCTCCTTCAGGAGACTAAACTTAGCCCAACATCCTCCCTACCCCGCCTCCCCGGTTATACGTCTTACCACCTCCCTCGCACATCTCATGGTGGAGGCGTCTCTACGTCTGTAGAAACCTCTATACCTTCTCATCTTATAGCTCTCCCTAATCATAATGTTGTAGAATGTATTGGTGTTCATGTTTTATTGCAAAGTTGCCCTATAGATATTGTTAATATTTATATTCCCCCAATCTCCTCATGTCCCAATTCGTTTGACCCCACTCCATTTTTGCAATCTGTGCACACTGCCCTCCCATCGTCTTCTGTTGTCATGGCTGGCGATTTTAATGCTCACTCCACATCCTGGTTCTCCTCTCTAGATCCCGATGACAAAGGGGAACTACTTGAGCTTTTTGCTGAGGATTGTGATCTTGTTGCCATTAACGAGGACGCCCCCACTCGCCTTCCTTCCACGGGCAGGCCGTCCTCTCCAGATGTCACTTTTGTATCATCTTCTCTTGCTGTTTCCTGTAACTGGTCCACTGCTATAGCTATGGCCAGCGATCATGTACCCATATGTGTTTCATTGGATTTGTCTCTCAACAGTCACCTGGCACCTTTCATAGGCTCTCGTAGCAAATTGTACACCAACTACCGTAAGGCCAACTGGGTCATGTTTAAAGAGGTGTTACTTAGTCGGGTAGCCTGCTATCCGCTAACCGGCTCCGTTCATGAGAAGGACAAGTTCATTATTGATGCCATATGCAACGCCTCCAGAACTGCAATTCCTACAGGGCGCGTTAGAACGTTTCACCCTAACGTTCCCAAAGACGTCCTGGAGCTGATCGAATTACGGGACGAGAAGCGCCGAGCTGATCCTGCAGATCCCAGCATTCAACGACTGTCTGATGAGATCACCAAAATGCTGAATGATTACAAGCGGATGCGCTGGATGGAGTTCACAGAATCCTTGAACTTCTCCACTGATGCAAAGAAGACCTGGAGCATTCTTAAGCGGTCATCTGGGAAGAAAATGGCAGCGGATCGCAACATGCTTGAGTTCCCGTCAGGGAAATTCGAGTCCGGATTTAAGGCTGCATGTCGACTTGGAAAACACTTTGCTTCAGCGACGTCCCGCCGTGATCGTTCCAACAGGCTCACTCTCCGGTCTATAAGGAAACAGCCGAAAGGTGTACCTGCCATAAATGCCTCTGAGATGTCTTCCCTCATCAAGTCCATGAAGAACTCGCGAGCCGAGGGACCCGACGGTGTGTCAGCCGTCCATCTCAAGCACTTGCCGGAAGAGTTCCTTGAATTACTTTGTGACCTAGTCTACTCGTCATTCAGCACAGGTGTCATCCCCGCTAGATGGAAGCAAGCAATTGTTCTTCCGATCCTCAAGCCTGGTAAACCAGAAGATCAAGCAACTTCGCATCGACCGATCTCCCTTTTGTCCCCTATTGCTAAGTTAGCGGGGAAATTCATCAACCCGCACCTCCAAGAAGCATTA
Organism: Aplectana chamaeleonis; assembly: GCA_029168955.1. Taxonomy (NCBI): domain Eukaryota; kingdom Metazoa; phylum Nematoda; class Chromadorea; order Rhabditida; family Cosmocercidae; genus Aplectana; species Aplectana chamaeleonis. The sequence goes on along the minus strand of JAPDOI010000375.1, from coordinate 287,895 downwards.
CGACATAACGTGCATCAACATGGCTTCAAGAAGGCCCACTCTACCATTACGGCACTCACGTCCATCACAGAACACATAATTGCTGGCTTCAACATGAAACCTCCAGCTGGTAGAAGTATTGTCGTGGCGGTTGACTTAACCGCTGCCTTCGACTGGTGCAAAAAATGGACAGATAACTTTGTCAAAAATCGTTCCATTCGTGTGAAATTTGATGGACACTTATCGAAGTCTGTGCCCCTGAAAGCAGGCGTTCCACAAGGAGGAGTTCTATCTCCCAGCCTGTTTTCTTTGTATCTATCTGATGTGCCGAAGCCGTCGTCAAACATCCATTTGTGTCTATATGCGGATGACATCACTATTATTTGTACTGACCCTGTCATCGATCGAGCCACTGCTGAGATGAATAAATACCTCGTCAGTCTGGCCAAGTTCCTTGAATCGAAGCAGCTAAAGTCTCTCCTACCAAGTCCAGCGTCACTTTGTGCACCACAGCGACTGCCGAACACAAGCTGCATCCTAAGATTCTTTGGGAAGGAAATATGCTGCCCTTATCAAAACACCCTCGTCTACTTGGTGTATTCCTGGACCCGTCACTGCGTTTTCACGAAAACACACGTATTCGAGCTGCTGCTGCCAACACACGTAACAACATTCTACGTTCGCTGGCAGGCACTACATGGGGCAGCTCTAAGGAAATTTTGCAAACCACCTACAGGGCTATGGTGCAGCCGGTGCTGGAATATGGAGCTCCAATATGGTCAAGACACCTGTCGGAAGCCTCTTGGAGCAAACTTCAGCGTGCACAGAACACTGCTCTACGCGTGATCACTGGATGCCCTAGATCCACACCGGTGTCTCATCTACATCAAGAGTGTTCGCTGCTTCCTGTAAAGCAGCATTGTCAACTCCAGTCGCAACAGTTCCATGTTGGCACTGTAAGGAATTCCACACACCCTAATTTCCCATTACTATCATCTGGTCCCCATTTCCGACATAATCGCTCGCCACTTTATGCTGCAGTCTCTGTCTTGGATCGCCAACGTTGGGCGACGTCGGAGCTCAATCGCGTCAGACTACTGCAAATGGAGCACACCCGATTCGTCAGAGAATACCTCTCCAATGCTCCCCAAAATCCAATTCTTGGTGACATGCCACCCCCGATCGATGACAGCGAAACGGACCTACCCAGACGTACACGCGTCATCCTGGCAGGTCTACGATGTGGACATTCCTCACACCTCAAGGCCTTCGTCCATAAGATCGACTCGTCGATCCCCGACGAATGTCCTGACTGCCACAACCCAGGGCACGATTCATTTCATTTATTTTCATGTCCTGCAAGGCCGACTTCTCTAACAGTTATGGATATGTGGACGAACCCGTGCGATGTGGCTGCCTTTTTACACCTATAAGGAGAAGCTCTATGTGGCCGATAAGAAGAAGAAGACAAGTGCGGGCCGGAATTTGGCCCGGAGAACGATAGTACATCGCAGAGCAAATCACATCGCGCGCGATTTTCGTGGTGCGATGTAAGTATGGTTCCCCCCTAACACCCGTCATTCACAACCAATGTGTGGTAGCGGACCTGAACAAAGACAGAGAATTCGGGGAAGAACAGGGCTATTAATCGTAATTCTTGGCTCATCATGCCACTGATTCCCAGAGAACTCTTATCCGCCACAATTTCAGGCACTACTATATCTGCCAAATAAGCTTACTTTTGAGCACGAGTTCTTGTAGGATATGAAGCCCTCGCGTCAGGTACTCTCCCGATTTCGGCAGAGGGAGGAAACCCCGGGTTGATGTGCAGTCTGGGGTGGGTAAAACGCCGGGCTGTGACGTCACCGAGGCCTGGCGGAACCGAGTTCTCCGGCAACCCTTGCCACCGTTGAGCTCGAGAGCTCGTCAAAGGGGGCGTGAAAAAATGGATTCTTGCGAGGGAGCGCTAGAGTGGCTTCTTCCTGCATCTCACTTATTTGTGGGAGTTGAAAGCTCTCCCTTTGCAGGTGTTATATAGGGTGGGTCTACCTCACAACTATGTGGAAATCTCAGATTTCGTCCCTGGGGTTGCACAGTGCCTTTTAAGGCAAGGTTAGCGGTTAAAACGATTGCTGAGCTCTCCTCATGACAATGCGGGTCTGGTCATCACAATAGTGAAAATAAGTGAAAGTTCGCAGGAAATACTCACAAAAGAGTTAGAGCGGATAATTGGTGGGTGTCCGCCCGCCCCCAAAAAACGAGATTTTCATAAATGCTTGTTTTTTTTCGTCTTATATTTTGCTGTTAAAGTAATTGGTAGTCTCGTAAGTGTTCAACAACTATTGCGTTAATGCATAATTTTGGAACGTATTTTGAAAATATTTCTATTCAACAAAAACAATAACCATATTTAAACAAAGTTTAATCAAAACATGTTTAAATGATTTTTCAAGAGCACAGTAACCATCCACTTCAAGAACAGCTTCCCATTTGCTTGGCAGCAGGTGATTCCACACGCAAAGGAGTCACGATTCTTGGATGCACTCCACGCCTTGCCATCAGCCACCAAGTCGTCGTAGACTTTGTTTGTTTACCAGTTTTTCAAAGAGCGATTGACATGATAGTCCGTTGGTGCTTCTGTTGGTGAGTACCGCAGATGTGGGAGCAGATCACATCCCTTATTGGCGATGGATTCGATTACACGGCGCTCAACATGTGGGCAGGCGTTACCGTGATGGAACACGATGTGGTTTTTTGACGCGGTCTTTTCCCCTCTAATGCAGCGTTAAAGGCGGTGGTCGCGATCAAATATGCTTGTCGTCTTCCGCTCTCTAAACCCTTTTCTGGGTCTCAAGTAGTAGGACCTATAAGAAAAAATCGCGAAAAAACACTGTTTTGGGCCAAATTTGAAGCCTGAACTTTCTTGTCTTCTGATGGTGGACGAGCCCACTCCACATCATCGGCATCGATGATCTCTTATATGAAGAAAATCAGCTGGCTTGAAATTGAATTTCAATCAGTGAACAATAACCTTCGGTCTTACCTGCTAGAATATTTATGCACTCATCTAGTCAAAAACATTGACTGAAGTGCTTACTTTCATTGTTCAACTGTTTTTTAGGTAAATTTGCATTTATTTCTTCCTCTGAATGTCGATGATTTTGAGCGTTTCATCTGCGTCGTTAAACAAATAACAAATGCCATTTGAAATGATTCTCCAATGAATTATTCCGCTTCTGTCCCACCACACACACCACATAGCCTTCTTACAGTGCACGTCTTTTGGTGTTCCTTTGGGGGGAAACATCTGGAAAAACGCAGATCTTCTTTCTTTTGACGTTTTTGAAGAGAAGCCATGACTCATCTTCAGTGACAAGATTCTTCAAAAATGGTGTTTGTTCGTATTGCTGCAGTAAATTGGTGAAAATTCGAGCGCTTTCAGCTTTGTTGTTGTCGAAGAGCTCGTGGGGCACCCATCCAGTAGAGTATGTCAACGAATATTCGGAAAACGAATATTCGCCCGAATAAACGAATAATTCGATTATTCGGAAAAGTCATATGTTCGAATAATTCGTTTATTCGACTATTCGAAAAAGTCAATTTTTCGAATAATTCATTTATTCGAATATTCGAGAGATCCAATATTCGAATATTCGGCCGAATAAACGAATAAGTTCAGAAAAATAAAGAAAAGGAAGCAGAGTCTCCGACACAAGTCCATTTTTTGCGGTCCAGAGGTTAGAGTCAAAAGTTCGAAAACGGTAGAAAGTTCGAATATGATCAGAAAGGTCCAATAATCAACATGAGATATTCAGAAACCTAGTGGTGGATTATCTCGCTCAGCGCCGAATTTCAGGTGTTGGTCGTAATGTATTAATGTACTCCAACCGCGAGAGGTGGGGAAACGAGGGATGAGCGGTGAGCGTGATAGGAAAGAACATGGAGTTGGCCCTGCCTCTTCTGCGTCTGGAATTACGACCATCACCCCAGAATTTCTTGGCGGAAAGAATCGATTCTGTTTTCCGTCTGCTCAAATAGGTCCCGAACAGATTCGAGCAATGTTTCAGAAACTTTTTAGTGTGACAACTTTCATGCTATATAATGTAGAATGCCTTGTTTGTGGAATTTCATTGGCATAGCTTTAATCTATACCATACTATACAAAAAATGTCAAGAAAGTTGGTGGTGCCATGAACGGGGATTCGATTATGGTACTCGGTCCGTACTTCTAATTCGTATTCGAATCATTCGATTATTCGGAAAAGTCAAATTTTCGAATAATTCGTTTATTTGAATATTCGGAAAAGTCAATTTTTCAAATTATTCGTTTATTCGAATATTCGAAAATTTTTATTAGCTTGATATACTCTACCATCCAGCCAATTTCTATACCTTTTCAAGCTTCTTCAGGCATCGAACGATCGTTGATTGATTGACATTAAAGTCTTCAGCCAGCATTCGCGTTGTCAGGCTTTCGTAATCTTCCACGGCTGCCAGAAGTGCTTGATCATCAAAATCCGATGGCCGACCTCTTCCTTCTTTACCCTCCAAACAAGTTTTGCCTGATTTAAAGCGAATAAACCCCTTCCGTACTGCACTATCAGTACTCAGACACTCGTAGTTGTGTTCCGCCAGATAACGCACGGTATTTCGGGTGATACAGTGGGTGTTTCGGCGAAAACAGACGTTAAACAAAAGCGCTGAAGAACGATGTATCGGGTTGAATGACCGACGTTTCGGGACAACAAATTCGGCCTTTAAGCGGCAGCCGTCTGGCGTAACACAACTACTTCCCTTGTATGGCACGGAAAGAAATTTTGCTCTGCAGCGGACAACCGCTGTTGGAGCCAGGGCTGCGCACGCGTCCCGGCTAACCTTACTCTGATAGAATCCCCCGCGATCGTTCACGGATAGATTCCCCTTGGTTTCTGGTAGGGGCCGAGAGGATACTAGCATGGGGCTGATCGCGAGATTCTGCCAGTCTCAAACAGAGAGCGTACCGCGTTCGTTCATCGATGCTCCTACGATGCTATACAGCGGAACCGCGAGGAATCGAGCCTGGGCCTATCACGGAACGATCGCGAGATTCGACCAGCTTCAACCTGAGGGCAAATCGTGTCTATAAATTGATGCATTCGGGTTGTTACATCGCGGAACCGCGATGAACCGAGTCCGGAACTATCGCGGGACGGCCGCGAGATCCTGCCAGCCTCCACCCCTGATCGGACCGCATCCATGCCCTCTCGATGTTTCACCCGAGCGAGTGTTGTCTATCAAATCAACACGAAGCTATAAGGCATCGCCCTCTCCGCATTTCGCGCTGCTTTACAAATCTGCACAACATGAGAACCCGGGACCGGGGGGGAGACGATCACGGTACCATCGCGGGACCGGGGGGAGGCGATCACGGTACCCTCGCGGATCGCGAGTGCACCACGGTACTAGCGCGGTAAACCTCTCAACGATCGTGGTACCATCACGGTACGAGAACGAGAATGCCAACGGATGAGTCAATTGGGTAACTATCGTGGAACGAACGCGGATCGCGGGACTAGGGGGGGGACGAACACGGTACTATCGCGGATCACGGGAGCATCACGGTACTAGCGCGAAAGATTCTCTCAGAGTAGGGGTTGCATATTGGACGTTGCAGAGGGGGCAAAGGGGGGTGCTTAATCCGAACATCAAGAAAGGACGAGGTGCATGTTTTGTCGAATTTCAGGAAAAAAATAATACACACTATTCTTCTGATTTGTCATATCTTCTTCTCCGCTTTTTGGGGCGAACACTTAAATAATTCAAATTATTGATAGAGATGCAGGTTGTGTTCGCAATAATTCATGGTTGCTGTCGAAGTTTGTTTTGATAAAGAATAAACACTACTCTGCTATCTTGCAGCAAGTAAGGATTGATGTGGTGTCATGTTTCTTTGGTACTACGTTCATTGATTACGCGGGTGGCTACCGATTCGAGGCAACAATACAAAGACAACGCCCAGGAAAGCTATCGTTCAAGTTCAAAAAAAGATTAGCGAACTGATGTATAGCCTAGGTCGCTCATTTTGAGCCGGTCGAAGCAAGGCTTATCGGACTTATCATGTAAAACCTCCTTATCACTCTTATATTTTGCCATGACCGACCGCTCCGCTGCTTACTCCGCCCGAACTCATCCGGGCAGGCTAGGCTTTATTTCGACAGTTTAAAAGTACAGATAGCACAGTCAGTATCACAACTAGTCAACAGATTTTAATCCATGAGAATGTGACTCATTAAGAGAGCCAACTGCAAAAATTCAAGACTGCAAGTTCCTATGAAAGGAGCGAATGACCTTGTCGTCCTCATTGAGAAGTACCCTTCACATAAAACACGAGTTTCATCCACCTTGAAAGCCGCAATCCCTCGGAGACCCGGCTTGCCGTGCAAATATGGTGTTTGTCCGCAGCTACACAGCGCGCACTGGAGTGGACGCGCACACAATACTGATTAAGCTGCCGAGATGTCGTACGTTCGTGCCGTGGCAGTGTGGAGGAAACAACATCACCTTCGTGCAAACCGACATCACTCCCTCCACCGAGAGGGTTTTTGCCATGGGAGAGTCGCTGGCTGGCCCCAGCTTCCTGAAGATTCTACTACAAAGGGCTGGCGTCGAGAGTAGTCCTGGACCTGTGCAGAAGTATCAATGTGCCACCTGCAGCAAGAAAGTCACCTGGAATGGAATAAGCGTCCAATGCTTTGGATGCCAAAGGTGGGTGCACTTCTCCTGTTCAGGTCTTAGTTAGCATTCCCGTCTTTGTCTATATTGATCTCTCTGACTCTCTTGCCCCTTACTCTGGTTTTCGTCATCGTACTTATCTTAATTTAGGCCTAGCAGACTGGACCCTGTTCAGAGATGTTGCACTTCGCCATGCGGTCGACTACCCATGGAATGGTGATGTTCATCAGAAAGAGCGCCATCTAACAAGTGCCATCCGCAAGGCCATGAAAGCAGCAATTCCTGAGGGTCGTGTCAAGACCTTTTTTCCAAATGTCAGCAGGGAAATACTGCAGAAGATAAGAACCAGAGATGAGAAGAGAGCCGCAGACCATCTAGACCCGGACATAGCTGTGCTGATAACGAGATCAGGCAGGATCTGGATAAGAACAAGAAGGAATGCTGGGAGAAGTTCACTGAAAAGCTGAATTTCAAGGCTGACGGAACTACGACGTGGAAAGTGTTGAGGAAAATTTCCGGCAAGTCCGCTCCCTCGATGAGCTCCGCTATTGAGTTCGAGGAGAACGTCTTCAAATCAGGGAAAGCGGCTGCTTGTGCGCTCGGCAAGAACTTCTTCATCACACGTGCCAAGCGAGGCGTGCAGAACAGAGTCACGGTTAGAGAACTGAGCCGGTTGCCGCTCATGAACGCTTCTGAGGCCTTTACTCTCACGCAAGTAGAGAAGGCTATCAAAGAAATGCGGAATTCGAAGGCTATCGGACCTGACGGTATCTCCCAGCCATCCTGAAGAAGCTTCCCACGGAACTTCTACCGATGCTTGCAGATATCATTAACACACTTCTTTCCGGACCTGCACTCACCCCAAGCTTGGAAGGCAGCCAATGTGATAGCGTTGGCAAAGCCAGGCAAGCCGCAAAGCGCGGCCATGGGCGTTCGACCAATAAGCCTGTTGTCGCCCGTCGCTAAATTAGCTGAAAAGTTGATCGTGACGGACCTGGCTGATCAAAATGAGCGACAGCAGCATCAGCATGGGTTCAGGAAACTTCACTCCACTACTACAGCTCTATTGGAGATCGTGAGCTTTGCGGTCGATGGGTTCAACATGAGAAAGCCCTGAGAACGGTGGCCGTCGCCCTCGACCTGAGCAAAGCGTTTGACTCTGTTAACTTGGGACTGCTGTCCGAGAAACTGCTCAAGTCGTCGCTACCATCATGGCAGAAGCGATGGATTGCAGCGTTCACTAAAGGCCGCCGTGTGCTAAGGTTCTGTTCCAGAATCATGTATCCGATAGCATTCCAATAGCAGCCGGTGTTCCGCAAGGCGGAGTGTTGTCCCCTGCCCTATTCAGCCTGTATCTTGAGGACATTCCTGAGCCTCCCAATGATGTAAGGATTGTTATGTATGTCGACGACATCACCATCATGTGCCAGGATCGTGACCTGCAGATAGCCGCTAACAAGATCAGCGCCTCATCTCGTCGAGTTGAAGCTCTTCCTCGATAAAATGATGCCTACAGTCTCTGCCGCAAAATCCTCTGTTTCAGTGTTCACAACGAACACCAAGGAACACAGTGCCCATCCAGATGTCAAATGGGATGGTGACCTGTTGCCAGCAGCAAAATTCCTGCCAAGCTGCTTGGCCTTATTCTTGATCCCTCACTGAAGTTCCACAAAAACGCGGAACAGAAACAAACAGTCGTCAAGGCTAGACTTAATATCTTGAGAGCTCTCGGAGGAACATCATGGGGAAGCAGCCGAGAGACTATATTGAGAACCTACAGAGCAATACTTCAGCCGGCTCTGGAATATGCGGCACCAGTGTGGCAGCACCTGGTGTCTGACAGCTCCTGGAATAAGCTGCAGCGTGTACAGAATGCTGCGCTTAGAATTGCTACCCGTTGTGCAAGGAGCTCCCGGTGGAGCATCTTCCCGCGGAGGCCTGCATATTGCCGGTCAAGGAGCATTGTGAACTCCAGGCACAGCAGATGTATATTAATGTTCTGAGGCAGCCGAATCATCCGTCAAAGAGAATCATGAAGCCCATAAGAGAGAGGTCGATTAGGACGCCGTTCGCCGATGCTCCTCGTAAAGTTGATGTACAGAGATGGGCTGACTTCCAACATGGAAAGGCTTGTCTTCTGCGTGAGGAGCATACCCAGTTTGTTCGAGGATATCTAGCAAAGGCGGCTGTGAACCCTATCTTGGGAACGGTGCCGCCTCGGGTTTGCGAGTCCGAGTCTCAACTCGGCAGACGAGCCAGATGTGCTCTTGCATCGCTGCGCTGTGGTCACTCTATTCTGCTCATGTCTTACGTCAACAAGATCGACAGCAGCCGACCAGACGCATGCCCGGACTGTGGTGCTCCCGGACACGACACGGCGCACTTGTTCATGTGCCCGAAGAGACCTACCTCCTTAACAACAATGGACCTTTGGACGAATCCTGTGAAGGCCGCCCAGTTCCTCAACCTATGACAAAAACCACTTTGAGGCTGCAGAAGAAGAAGAAGAAGAAGGTCTTAGTTCTGTGAGGCATCACAACTCATCCTTCCGTTGTGTTCTGTGCTCCGCCCCCAGCAACTCTGATTCCTCATTCAGCCCCCTCTCTATTGTACATATAAGTTTTAACGGCCTTCGTACCAAATTTTCTGAACTCTCACTCTTCGCACGTACTCATCATCCGGATGTTATTATGGTTCAAGAAACCAAACTCTCTCCCTCTACCACTTATCCCCACCAAACATTCCAGGCTACACTGCCTATCACATCCCAAGAACAGCTCTTGGAGGCGGAGTTTCTACGTTTGTGCTTATTAACTTACCTTCTCATCTAATTCCAAATGTTCCTAAGGACGGTACTCTCGAGTGCGTTCCCGTTCACCTCCCTCTTAAAACTCCATTATCTCTATTTAATATTTACATCCCTCCCTCCACTTCTTGTCCCCAACCTACAACCCCATACCTCTTCTTAAGCAGTTGCATGACTGCTCTCTATCCCCATAAGCTGTCTTTGCAGGTGACTTCAATGCTCACACGTTCTGTTCTGCGCTTGAGTCCGACGCCCGAGGAGAAGACGTCGAGGAATGGGCTGAGGAGTCTGATCTGGTTATCCTCAACGATGATCAGCCCACTCGTCTCCCTGCCTACGGCTGACCTTCTAGCCCAGATATCTCCCTCGTTTCATCCAATCTTTCTAATGCTTGCACATGGTCCACTTCCACAACTCTTTCCAGCGACCACATTCCCGTCTTTCTCCATATTGATCTCTCAAACTCTCTTGCCCCTTATACTGGTATTCGTCAACGTTCTTATCTCAATTTAGGCCTTGCTGACTGGGTCCTGTTCAGAGGGGTTGCGCTACGCCAGGCAGCTGAATATCCACGGAATGGCGATGTGCACCCGAAAGAGCGTCACATGTCTGACGCCATCCGGAAGGCTACAAAAGCGGCCATACCTGAAGGACGTGTGAAAAGTTTCTACACTAATGTCACCAGGGGAATTCTACAGAAGATCAGGACAAGAGATGAAAAGAGAGCTGAGAATCATTTGGACCCTGAGGTGGCCAAGCTGGATGAAGAGATAAAAAAGGATCTGGACAAGCACAAGAAAGACAGTTGGGAGAAGTTCACTGAAAGGTTGAATTTTAAAACCGACGGAACAACTACATGGGAAGTGTTGAGGAAGATATCTGGCAAGTGCGCCCCCTCCTCGAACTGTACCATAGAGTTCGATAACAGCGTCTTCAAATCAGGAAAGGCTGCCGCATATGCTCTTGGCAAAAATTTCTTCATCACACGTACCAAGCCGGGTGTACAAAACAGAGTCACGGTAAGTGAACTAAGCCGTCTGCTGCTGATGAACGCTACTGAGGCCTTGACTCCTGCTTAAGTGGAGAAGGCTATCAAGAAAATGCGGAAATCGAAGGCTCTCGGACCTGATGGTATCTCAGCAGCCATCCTGAAGAAGCTTCCCACGGAACTTCTACCGATGATCGCAGATATCATAAACACTTCTTTCCGAGCCTGCACTCTACCCCAAGCATGGAAGACCGCCAATGTGATACCCCTGCCTAAGCCAGGCAAATCGCAAAGCACGGCGAAGGGCTATCGCCCTATTAGCCTGTTATCACCGATCGCGAAAGTAGCCGAAAAGCGAATCGTAAGGGACCTGGCAGAGCAGAATGAGGCACAGCAACATCAATATGGGTTTAGAAAGCTTCACTCCACCACCACTGCCCTTCTGGAGATTGTCAGCTCTGCGGTCGATGGGTTCAATTTCAGAAAGCCTCTTAGAACAGTGGCCGTTGCCCTCGATCTAACCAAAGCATTTGATTCTGTTAACCTAGGACTTTTGTCCGAGAAACTATTAAAGTCCTCGCTACAACCGTGGCAGAAGCGTTGGATCGCAGCGTTTACGAAAGGTCGTCGGGCCAAAGTGCTAATCCAGAATCACGTCTCCGATAGTATACCTGTAGCAGCCGGTGTGCCGCAGGGTGGAGTTTTGTCAACTGCCCTCTTCAGCCTGTATATTGAAGACCTACCTGAGCCTCCTGAAGATATAAAAATTGTTGCGTAAGCCGACGATATCACCATCATGTGCCGTAATCGTGACATACAGGTAGCCGCAAACAAGATCAGCGACTATCTCGTCGAGCTTAACAACCTTCTCGATAGTATAATGCTCACAGTTTCCGCGGCGAAGTCTTCTGTTGCGGTATTCACAACTGACCCAAAGGAACACAGCGCCCAACCTGTTGTCAGGTGGGATGGTAACCTCTTGCCTACAGCGCAATTTCCTAAACTGCTGGGCCTCGTTTTGGACCCATGGCTGAAGTTTCACAAGAATGCTGAACAGAAGCAGGCAATTATCAAGGCAAAGCTTAATGTGTTGAGAGCTCTAGGAGGAACGTCCTGGGGTGGCAGCAGAGAAACAATCTTGACGACATATCGAGCTATTCTGCAGATTGCATTGGAGTATGCTGCCCCTGTCTGGCAACACATCGTGTGGGACAGTTCCTGAACTAAGATGCAGCGAGTTCAGAATGCTGCAATTCGAATAGCCACTGGAGGTGCAAAAAGCTCACCGATTGAGCACCTTCACGCCAAGGCCCGTATCTTGCCAGTGAAAGAGCATTGTCAGCTCCAGGCTCAGCAGATGTTCATTAATGTCCTTAAGCAACCTACTCATCCGTCGAGAAGACTATTAAATCCCGTAAGAGAGAGATCGATCAGAGTGCCGTTTGCCGATGCTCCGAACAAAGTGAGTGTACAGAGATGGACCGACTCGAATCAAGAACGGTTTCGTCTCTTACGCGCGGAGCACTCCCGGTTGGTGAAGGATCATCTCGCCAAAGCGGCCGTCAACCCTATTCTCGGTGACGTGCCGCCCAGGGTATGTGATACCGATTCCGAGCTCGGTAGTCGCGCCAGGTGTATCCTCGCTTCGTTACGCGGCGAATATTCTCCATTGCTTATGTCTTAAGCCTAGTTTTGACTGCAGGTGGTCGCTGCGGCCATGCGAGAGACAACTGTTCCTTTTTCATCGCGCGTAATGGAAAGCCGCTCCAATTGTGATCGCTTCGTGGCAAACGTCCTACATCACTGGGTCGCGGCGACGGAATCCTATGTTTTACTGCATCGCTGCTTGAAGAGCGATTCTCAATGGTCGCTGACCGTCGCTCCATCGCTGCCATTATGGCAGCGATGGAGCGATTGCCTGCGAATGACACGTTTCGTCTAGTGAACGTTGACAATTTCACATGACAAGGTCAGTGTTTACGGGTCGAAACGTGTTATTGATAACTACCAGCCATTAATTTCACTGATTGATTGAATTTCTTCGATCATCCGTGAGGCTATGCACTATGAACAGAATCGCTGCCGCTGCTACATCGCTGCAGCGGCGGGTGTGAAATCGCTGCGATGAAAAACAGCAGCGATGCAGTCAAAACTAGGCTTTACCTGCACAGGATCGACAATGGCCAGCCTGACGTGTGCCCGGACTGTGGAAACCAAGGCCACGACACTAAGCACCTATTTGATTGTCCGAAGAAGCCAACAACGTTCAGTACAATAGACTTGTGGACGAATCCAGTGCTGGTCGCCCAGTTTCTCAACTTGTGACGAAACCCCTCTCAGTGGCTGCAAAGAAGAAGAAGACAATACTGATTAAAAAATGTATTTTATCACAGAACGGGGCGGAGAAAAGGATTGAAACTGAAGTAAATGGAAGAAGGCAGAAATAGGATACTTTCAATGTAGCCATTATAGAAATTTAATGTAAACAAAGTAAGTTGGAGCGGGGTGAATTTTTTGGAGTTTATCAAGATAAGGTTCATTAAAATGAACCTAGTTGATTAAAAACAGCAATAAACATGAGAAGTAAGAGCATTTCGAGAAAAAGAAGAATCAGGTTAACATTTTAATAGCAATAGGTTTGATACGCAATGTGATTTAAGGACCTTAAAACTCGTCCCGGTTTTCGGGGTAAAACCGGGACGAGATTTAAGGTCCTTAAATCACAATAAAAATCGATTCCATTGATGCTGAAGTGTATGCCAGATTCTTCCCTTTCTCGCTATATCCTTTGCTCTCATGTTTAATGCTACATTTGATTAACTAGGTTCGTTTGCATGAACCTTGTCACGGCTAAATACTTACCCCCGCTCTAGCTTTGTTTCTTTACATTAAATTTCTAAAGTGGGTACATCCAAAATAGACTACCTTCACCATCTTCCATTTCCTTCGGTTTCAATCCTTTTCTAATCCCCGTTATGTAATAAAAAAAAACATTTTTTTTATTAATTTTGTGTGCGCGTCCAATCCCGTGTGCGCTGTGTAGCTGCGTACAAACACCGTATCGCACGGCAAGCCCAGTCTCTATGGGATTGCGGTATTCTAGGAGGTTTAAACTCAGATATTTCACTCCCTACGCAACACATGAATCCTAACCTGATTCCACAACCTAAAATAGTATTGATTTCCGGTCAAACACAGGTTAACTAATTCTTCATATGTTCATGAAAACATTTGACAAAAAAAAACAGAAATTATTGCAACAGCAGTAGTTCTGTTGTTTGTAACTGTTGAATTGTTTTGTAATGAAAATTGTTTTATCTTTTGTCATAACTTACCGCCTTACTAACAAATTTTCCTCATGGGATTGTTTTGAAGTTTAGAAATTACACTACCTTTTTTGTTGACAATTTCGGAATTTTCTCTATTCAGTGTTTTTTTAATAGCTTCGTTTATCAAAATCAGGAAGTTAAAATCATGGCTGTTGTGCTAAACTTTTCGGAAAAAAGCCGATTTCCCATAGGGGTGCCTAAAAATTACCGAGCTAAGGGGGTGCATATTCAAAATCGCAATACCGGGACGTGTGCCCAGCCCTGGTTGAAGCACGCTGCGGCCTTGCGCGATTACACGTTGTCCAAGCACGATTTTGCGTGCATTACGTGTCGCAACTGCCGATAAGGAACTTCATTCTGATAAGGACAAAGGGTTGAAATCATACCCATCTTTTTTTCCTTCTAATACAGAACTTCATGCACACAACGCGTAATCCGTAGAGGTTTCGGTACAAAACAGTTCACCTTTATGTTTCACCTTTACCCATAAAACTGTAAACCATAGATATAACAACATAAATTACCAGTAGCACCACATTATCAACAGACATTGTACCACAACGAGTATCCCAAAACCTAAGTGTTAGCTGTAGAATCCCTGAGTATCGTCCCTGGTTAATCTTCGTCAAGAAATGATATGGTTCCCGTGTTATTTTTCATGAATCTCTTGTAACGCTTGTACCTGAACGACAGGGAGTAGAGAAAATTTCGTTGTTGTTAAAATTTGAATAAAACATGAGGCACTAACGAACCTGCCGCTCTGAATAAGCTTCTCTTGCTCCTCCGCATCCTTTTCTGCCTTCCACTTTTTGAAATTTTCATGGTTCCAGAGCTCTTGTGCCAGCATGTCGTCATGCTCTTCATCTGTCATGCACTGAAAGCATTCAAAATCAGGAATGTAATGCGATCAAAACTGTACACCGACTGGACTCACTTTGAACTGATTTTGGCTGACCCCAAGAAATTTACGAATAAGATGCAGCTTGGCTTCCACAGTATATTCTTCCCGTTTTATCCAGTACTTGAACACCCATTGCGAATACCAACAAACGTAACAAAACGCTACATACGGGAACGCTATGCAGTGCCACAACAAAGTATCATAAACTGATTCTTTTTTGTAACCACCTCTGAAAGGGAAAATTTTGAGAATAACGACATGCCAATGCCAGTAAGGCCAAGAATCGCTACCTCACGTCCATATTCTCCTCAATGATGGTTCGTATCACATCCTCATTGTTTTGGCCTTTAATCTTCTTTAGTTTCCCTTTGTTATCAATTTCGAGTACCTTAGCGAAGTGCACAGTCAACAGTCTCTGGCCTCAGGACATCACAGCGAGATTATAAAGCTACTACTCTAACACGCGTTAGGGGAGTCGCCTCGTAACTTTCAGACAATAAGTCTCGAATCGAGCTCGCCTGATTATGGTGAAATTTTCACAATGCGAGGATTTAGAGGAATTCGCCTGTAATTTAGAGTACCTGGTGACGAAACGAGCGCAAGCTGAGACAAATCGCCTCGATGCTACGGGGCGACTCCCAAGCGAGTGTCAGAGTACAAGTGCTGTCGATACCAGGGCTGTGCGTTATAACGTTAACGTGTGAACACATCAGCGGGTTAACGCAGTTTTTGGGAAACTTAACGATAAACGAGAAAGTCTTAAAATCGCATTCATTCAATTCGCTAATTGTTGTGGAATTATGGCACTGATTGATCTGCTCCAATTAAAACTTCAAAAGTGGCGTCGTGCGCGTCGCACCGGCTTGCAACGCGGTCAATTTTCGTTTGCTGTGAAATGTACCCAGACCAACAATTTTCGCCTGAGGCGGAAATTATCAAATCGTCTTTCCATATAAGCGGTCCACGCACATTTCTTCTCACCTTAATGTTTTCTGTCATAGATATAAAGACCGCCTGTCGCATTTTTGGACACATGAAGACATAGTGTAGCACATCAAAAGTTGCGCATCTACTTAACAATGTGAAGCGGTTGGTCGGAAAACAATGTGCATGAAACTCATTGCTTCAAAACCGCTCCCACTCAAGAGGTGACGAGCGTGCTGCACAGGACCTTATGCAAATTTGTCTTCTGCCGACCGCTCCTCATTGATAAGTGCGCAAAATTTGGAGGACTGCACTATTGGTGATACTCAGAAAGGGAATAAATCTGCGTCAAGTGTGCACACAAACAAAACCGATCAGAAGTGCATCGAGAATGCCGTGTATTATAGAGTTTTTGAGCCCGTTTTCACAATATATCATTTTGCCTATGCCAGACATTATAGCCCACCACTTGCGAAGACGTTCCAGTCACCCCTTCGGGAGCCCTATCCACTGTACACGACATTCTGCTTACCCATTTTCCACGCAGCGGTAAATGCTATACATGAAGCGTTCATCACTCTTTACACGGCGCACGCTGCACATCAAGCGCTACTCACACTTCATGACGCGGTGCATGCTCTACATAAAGCGACGCTCAATTCCTATCATACGGCGCACAATCCACAAGAAGTGCTACTCAAAGTCTAAGACGAGTCACGCGCTTTACATGAAGCGCTATTCACGTTTTACGACGCGGCGCACGCTCCACGTAAGGCGCTACTCACTTCCTATGAGCCAGCGCACGCTCCAAACGAAGCGCTACTCACCTTCTACCATGCGACGCACGCTGTGCATAGAGCACATCACGCGACGCACACTCCACATGAAGCGCTACTCATTTTATACGACGCGGCGAACACTCTCCACGAAGCGCTAATCACATTTTATGACGCGACGCACGCTCTACATAAAGCGCCACTCACTTCCTATCACGCGTCGCATACTCCGTATGAAGCGTTTCCGAATTATATGAAGCGTCGCGCGCTTTACATGAAACGCTATTCACGTTCTACGACGAGGTGCACGCTCCACGTAAGGCGCTACTCACTTCCTACGACCCGGTGCACGCTCCAAATGAAGCGCCACTCACCTTCAACCATACGGCGCACCTATGCATAGAGCGCACCACGCGAAGCACACTCCACATGAAGCGCTACTCATTTTATACGACGCGAAGAACGCTCTACAAGAAGCGCTATCACATTTTATGACGCGACGCACGCTCCACGTAAGGCGCTACTCACTTCCTACGAGCCGGCGCACGCTCCACATTAAGCGCTACTCATTTTATACGATGCGACGAACGCTCTCCACGAAGCTCTAATCACGTTTTATGACGCGACGCACGCTCCACGTAAGGCGCTACTAACTTCCTACCACGCGGCGCACACTCCATATGAAGCGCTACTCAAATTCTAAGAAGCGTCACGCGCTTTACATGAAACGATATTCACGTTCTACGACGCGGCGCACGCACCACATAAGGCGCTACTCAATTCCTACGACCCGGCGCACGCTCAAAATGAAGCGCTACTCACCTTCTACCATGCGACGCACGCTGTGCATAGAGCGCATCACGCCACGCAAACTTCACATGAAGCGCTACTCATTTTATACGACGCGACGAACGCTCTCCACGAAGCGCTAATCAGATTTTATGACGCGACGCACGCTCTACATAAAGCGCCACTCACTTCCTATCACGCGGCGCACACTCCATATGAAGCGCTACTCAAATTCTAAGAAGCGTCACGCGCTTTACATTAAGCGATATTCACGTTCCACGACGGGGCGCACGCTCCACGTAAGGCGCTACTCACTTCCTACGACCCGGCGCACGCTCCAAATGAAGCGCCACTCACCTTCAACCATACGGCGCACCTATGCATAGAGCGCACCACGCGAAGCACACTCCACATGAAGCGCTACTCATTTTATACGACGCGAAGAACGCTCTACAAGAAGCGCTATCACATTTTATGACGCGACGCACGCTCCACGCAAGGCGCTGCTCACTTCCTACTAGCCGGCGCACGCTCCACATGAAGCGCCACTCACCTTCAACCATGCGGCGCACCTGTGCATAGGGCGCACCACGCGACGCACACTCCACATGAAGCGCTACTCATTTTATACAACTCGAAGAACGCTCTACAAGAAGCGCTAATCACATTTTATGACGCGACGCACGCTCTACATTTTTTTCTCAAGGTAGTACTTTCTTAAAGCTCGAGAAATGAAGACTCAATCAGCTTTTTCACAGGGTTACACACAAATATGTACATGAATATTCTGCTTCATTTAAATGACGCTTTAACCATTTTCCACAACGTCCTACTGACGTCATCTGAAGGTCATTTTATGATTTTTTTTGGGAACTCTGGTGATTTATCGATTTTCGCTATGGCCAGATCTATTTTTATTTTTAACAGAAGGCGAATTTAACGTGTTAACGCATGAACGGGATAACACGATTTTTTTTCAAAATTAACGCTTAACAAAAATAAAATTTTCCAGTAACGCACACCTCTGTTCGAAACCCTCCCCTGGAAACCAAAAATATAAACCAATCACGTTCAACGTCTTTGCAATTTGCCTCGTCTGCAGCACTAAAATGAGTGATAAAACCAACCCCTCTCTCAACTCCGGCGTTGATGGCCATGTTTCGGAACTTTCCAACAGTCATGGCATAGGCGATTGCTTCCGAATACTTTTGCTTTGCACTAAAGTACTGAAACGGTGTCATTAACAGCTATGAATAAGAAATTAAACGTTCAAAAAGCTAGTAACACTCGGATGAACTTAAAGACAGTGTTCACGATATATCTCGTTTTTTGAGTTTTCAGCGTGAAACACTACGCTGACAGATGCTGGAGGGGATAAGTTTGAACAAAGTAGCGAAAACGGGCCAGAAATCGATAAAAACGACGGCAAAGTGAAGATTCCGTTAGCCCAGTACGCCTGCTCCTGCCCGCCCCGTTCTGACGAGCTTGTGGAGCCGCGCACGTTTGCAAAGGCAAATTGCCAAGCAACTCTGCCGTGTCCAGGCAGATCGATTCGCGCACATTTCGCCATTAGCGCGCGCTTGTGGAAACTAGCAGGGCGCGTAAGCGTGTCCGTTTGAAACCCCTATTTTTGCTTATTCTGAGCGCTTTTCATGGCTGTTTCTTTTCTATTCGATAGCTCCCTACAGAACAACCCCTTTTTTTGAGACGAACATCGATATTCATCGCGAACACTGCCTTTAAATGCAGCTTTGCTTTTAGTCGTCCAATTTTAGGTGCATAGACTTTTTATTGGAATGTTTGTTTTGTAACAATGAAACGGTCATTCAGCGACACATGCCTATTCGTAGATATTCAAAGAGATACGAAGTAAATAGTTCTTACCTGGAACAGCGATATCGACAGAATTGTTCCCAATATCACAAGCCGTACGTCGACTTTTGGAACCATTCGTCTACGATAATATTGGTAGTAGTTATAGAACCTTGAACGAAAAACGTTGAGAGCAGTTTCCTATTAGCAGAAGTCCTTCAGATCAGTTGTCAATTCCTAGGCAGGCTTCCAAGGCATAAGAAAAGCATCGAAGCTGAGAGTTTACAAAGTTGTTGAGCTAAGAAATAGGAATGATCCATCGCTAACCTTTCTTCCGGGTGATCCAAATAGTAGTCGTAATCCGACCGCGTCTGGTCGTCCTTCAAAGTCTCATAAGCTGTTGCAATCACACGGAATCGAGCCTCGGCCTCTACTTTTGCGGCCTGAAAAAAGTCAGAGACCTCAGTTATACGAATCAAAACATTGAAGAAAGCAAATAAAGGGAAAAAAAGAAGTCAAGGTAGACAAACTATTTATTACCTGATCCTTTACCCTGTCAGGATGGTGTTTTTTCGCAAGGGATCGATAGATTTTCGACAATTTTGCCCTGTCGAACTCATCACGATTGATTTCCAGCACTAAAAATTGGAAAAAATTATATGTAGTTTGGTTTTCATGAAGAAACAAGTTACTGATTTGTTAAAGAAAGCGGGATGTTAAATGCCCACATTAGTCTTGGAAAAGGGATACTGTGAAAATTCACAATAACTGCTCTTTCTCACCCAAATACAATCACTTTCAATCCTATTTCGAAGTTTTTTATTCCAATCATATTGAATGAATTTTCAATGCGATTGAATTTTTGGCGCTGAGTTTTTATGTAGCGAAAACGGTGGTGCGTAAACAATTGCATGAAGTAGTTAAAACGCTGAGAGGAGGAACACGTGAATCAACCAACCATCGTAACAGTTCTCCAATCCGCAGTATAGCTCCTCAGCGAAACCAACAGAAAGAACCGGTTCACACAGATAAAGGGATATAAGGAGGCAGATCCATCCAGAAGTGAGACAACACCTCATATAAGCTCAAGAGGGGGTTCTGAAGGAAGATTTGTTACGACAATTTTGCGACGCGCCAGTGCTCCACTTTCTACGAGGCCTGAAGTGATGAAGTGAAAAAGGAAATTAGACAACCGAAAAGAGCACACGGTGTACCACACAACGAACTCCGCTGTGAAGACACCGTCCGCTGTAGCCAGCCTCGAAAAAAAAAAAACGAAGATCCATTTCATATCTGATGAGCGTACAGGAAAACAGTGAATCCAAAATGAACAAGCACCAAAGAGTGAAAATATAAAGCACAGAACTGTACGAAGAGAATCCCAATCAAACGTTGAGAAAGCTTTTAAACGGGAAGAATCTCAAGCAGTGATATTGAAAGGGCAGTTGAGCGTACTCCCGCGTTAAAAAAAAGAAAAACCGTAGATAAAGGATACCGTAGATCTGAGTAGAGCAACTTGTTTTTGAACTCGAGAAGCGCTGGCAAATATCCGGTAGCTACATACGATGAATGATAGCATGCAAATAAAATTTGCGAAGAATGTGGCCTCCAGCAGAAGCAAGAGCCATTTGTAACATATGGAAGCATCAAAATCACTATTCGTATGAAATTCGTCGATACCTTTAACACATAGCACCATGGGAACTCAATGAGTTATTCATGTCTCTCTTCGGAATGCAAACTCTTCAGCAACAATCACTTTTTGGACTTCAGAAGCCTGAAAAATTCGCCCAACCTAGCAGGGTCAAGCTGACCGTTGTCCTGCACTTCGATGGGGCTAATCTCTGGGACATTTCCGAGGATCACCAGCAGCGGTGGTTGATGGTGAAACATCACTGGTGATAGGATAGGGATGTTTCGACGAAGAAAAAAACACCACTAGCCGATTGTGGAAAGAAAAATCGATAGCTCTTCAATAATAGATCAGACTTTACGCCCCCCCGCATGGTATCAGAGAAAATGCTTTCCCCTCGGTGAAATTTTGTTTCGACAAACAAGGATCTGAAACTTTTCAAAGATTTCAAAATTTTGTATGTTTTTTTTCTGTAACCAAAACTACAGTTTTTACCCTAATGACAGCCACGTAAAGTGTCTTTATTTTCTGGCTCCAAATTGGAGCAGAGCCCAAGTATGAAACATCGACCAACCCCCATAACCATAGCGTACCCTCCACTTCCCCTCTACTCGCAGTTGCCTGTATCACTACAATAGAAGTGGTACGGTTTTGAGAAGGATATTTCGATTTTCGTAGCTGATTTTTTTGAAAATCAACCGCTTCGCATCTACGACTGTGATAATGCGACCAGGGTTGAGCATGGTTGCGACTCGCCGCAATGGGAGGTCATAAAATTTTGGGTGCTATCGCAGCGAGGGGGCCACTGGGTATCGCACTTGGCCATGCCCATTTTTTCGTGCTGCAACGACTCTCCTGATTTTGGCAGGGGAGGGAAACCCCCGGTAGATGTTCAAATTCAGTGCGGCACGGTAAGATAGGCGTGGCCAAGTGCATCGCGTCACAGAAGCCCCCCGCTAAAAAAACCACATTTGGGGAACTTTTTTTGTAAAAAAAAAGATTTTTGGAGGTTTGGAGAAAAAGGGAAATTTCTCCAAACAGACGAGCTGCCGAGATGTCGTACGTTCGTGCCGTGGCAGTGTGGAGGAAAGAAGATCGCCTCCGTGCAAACCGACGTCAACCCCTCCGAGAAGAGGGTTTTTGTCATGGGAGAGGTGCTGGTCGGCCGCAGCTCTCCTGAGGATTTTATTACAAAGGGCCGGCGTCGAGAGGAATCCAGGTCCAGCACGGAAGTATCCATGTGCCACCTGCGGCGAGGATGTTACCTGGCATAAAACAAGTGTCCAGTGCTTCGGATGCCAAAGGTGGGTGCACTTCTCCTGTTCGGGCCTCAGTTCTGTGAGGCATCATGACTCATCCTTTCGTTGTGTTCTATGCTCTGCCCCAACAACTCTGATTCCTCAATTACCAACCGCCCCTCTCCATTGTTCACATTAATCTCAACGGCCTTCGCAACAAGTTATCTGAACTCTCTCTATTCGCACGTTCTCATCACCCGGATGTTATCATGGTTCAAGAAACCAAGCTCTCTCCATCTACCACTTATCCCCAACCTAACATTCCGGGCTACACCGCCTATCACATGCCAAGGACAGCTCTTGGGGGCGGAGTGTCTACTTTCGTTCAATCTGCCTTACCTTCTCATATTATCCCTAATACTCCTAAGGACGGTACTCTCGAGTACATTCCTGTCCACCTCCCCCTCAAAACCCCTTTATCTCTATTTAACATATATATTCCTCCTATATCATCTTGTCCCCCTCTTATGATCCTATTCCCCTCCTTAAGCAGTTGTCCGACTGCTCACTCTCCCCTTCAGCTGTCTTTGCGAGTGACTTCAATGCTCACACGTTCTGTTCCGCTCTTGATTCTGACGCCAGAGGGGAAGATGTCGAAGAATGGGCTGAGGAGTGTGACCTGGTTATCCTCAATGATGACCAGCCCACTCGTCTCCCTGCCAACGGCCGAATTTCTAGCCCAGACATCTCTCTTGTGTCATCCAATCTCTCTGATGCTTGCACGTGGTCCACATCCACAACTCTCTCCAGTGATCACATTCCCGTCTTTGTCTATATTGATCTCTCTGACTCTCTTGCCCCTTACTCTGGTTTTCGTCATCGTACTTATCTTAATTTAGGTCTAGCAGACTGGACCCTGTTCAGAGATGTTGCACTTCGCCATGCGGTCGACTACCCATGGAATGGTGATGTTCATCAGAAAGAGCGCCATCTAACAAGTGCCATCCGCAAGGCCATGAAAGCTGCAATTCCTGAGGGTCGTGTCAAGACCTTTTTCCAAATGTCAGCAGGAAATACTGCAGAAGATAAGACCCAGAGATGAGAAGAGAGCCGCAGACCATCTAGACCCGGACATAGCTGTGCTGGATAACGAGATCAAGCAGGATCTGGATAAGAACAAGAAGGAATGCTGGGAGAAGTTCACTGAAAAGCTGAATTTCAAGGCTGACGGAACTACGACGTGGAAAGTGTTGAGGAAAATTTCCGGCAAGTCCGCTCCTCGATGAGCTCCGCTATTGAGTTCGAGGAGAACGTCTTCAAATCAGGAAAGCGGCTGCTTATGCGCTCGGCAAGAACTTCTTCATCACACGTGCCAAGCGAGGCGTGCAGAACAGAGTCACGGTTAGAGAACTGAGCCGGTTGCCGCTCATGAACGCTTCTGAGGCCTTTACTCTCACGCAAGTAGAGAAGGCCATCAAAGAAATGCGGAATTCGAAGGCTATCGGACCTGACGGTATCTCCCCAGCCATCCTGAAGAAGCTTCCCACGGAACTTCTACCGATGCTTGCAGATATCATTAACACTTCTTTCCGGACCTGCACTCTACCCCAAGCTTGGAAGACAGCCAATGTGATACCGTTGCCAAAGCCAGGCAAGTCCCAAAGCACGGCAAAGGGCTTTCGACCAATAAGCCTGTTATCGCCCGTCGCTAAATTAGCTGAAAAGTTGATCGTGACGGACCTGGCTGATCAAAATGAGCGACAGCAGCATCAGCATGGGTTCAGGAAACTTCACTCCACTACTACAGCTCTATTAGAGATCGTGAGCTTTGCGGTCGATGGGTTCAACATGAGAAAGCCCCTGAGAACGGTGGCCGTCGCCCTCGACCTGAGCAAAGCGTTTGACTCTGTTAACTTGGGACTGCTGTCCGAGAAACTGCTCAAGTCGTCGCTACCATCATGGCAGAAGCGATGGATTGCAGCGTTCACTAAAGGCCGCCGTGCTAAGGTTCTGTTCCAGAATCATGTATCCGATAGCATTCCAATAGCAGCCGGTGTTCCGCAAGGCGGAGTGTTGTCCCCTGCCCTATTCAGCCTGTATCTTGAGGACATTCCCGAGCCTCCCAATGATGTAAGGATTGTTATGTATGCCGACGACATCACCATCATGTGCCAGGATCGTGACCTGCAGATAGCCGCTAACAAGATCAGCGCCTATCTCGTCGAGTTGAAGCTCTTCCTCGATAAAATGATGCTCACAGTCTCTGCCGCAAAATCCTCTGTTTCAGTGTTCACAACGAACACCAAGGAACACAGTGCCCATCCAGATGTCAAATGGGATGGTGACCTGTTGCCAGCAGCAAAATTCCCAAGCTGCTTGGCCTTATTCTTGATCCTCACTGAAGCTCCACAAAAACGCGGAACAGAAACAAACAGTCGTCAAGGCTAGACTTAATATCTTGAGAGCTCTCGGAGGAACATCATGGGGAAGCAGCCGAGAGACTATATTGAGAACCTACAGAGCAATACTTCAGCCGGCTCTGGAATATGCGGCACCAGTGTGGCAGCACCTGGTGTCTGACAGCTCCTGGAATAAGCTGCAGCGTGTACAGAATGCTGCGCTTAGAATTGCTACCGGTTGTGCAAGGAGCTCCCCGGTGGAGCATCTTCACGCGGAGGCCTGCATATTGCCGGTCAAGGAGCATTGTGAACTCCAGGCACAGCAGATGTATATTAATGTTCTGAGGCAGCCGAATCATCCGTCAAAGAGAATCATGAAGCCCATAAGAGAGAGGTCGATTAGGACGCCGTTCGCCGATGCTCCTCGTAAAGTTGATGTACAGAGATGGGCCGACTCCAACATGGAAAGGCTTCGTCTTCTGCGTGAGGAGCACACGCAATTTGTTCGAGGATATCTAGCAAAGGCGGCTGTGAACCCTATCTTGGGAACGGTGCCGCCTCGGGTTTGCGAGTCCGAGTCTCAACTCGGCAGACGAGCCAGATGTGCTCTTGCATCGCTGCGCTGTGGTCACTCTATTCTGCTCATGTCTTACGTCAACAAGATCGACAGCAGCCGACCAGACGCATGCCCGGACTGTGGTGCTCCCGGACACGACACGGCGCACTTGTTCATGTGCCCGAAGAGACCTACCTCCTTAACAACAATGGACCTTTGGACGAATCCTGTGAAGGCCGCCCAGTTCCTCAACCTATGACAAAAACCACTTTGAGGCTGCAGAAGAAGAAGAAGAATGGCCCGACGCCACGTCCGCCTGGCACGCTCGTGACGCCACGTCCGCCTGGCACGCTCGTGACGCCCCTTCTGCCATGGCAACGACGGCTATAGGGTCTGAAAATTCAAGCCGCGGCGTTGCTTGCAGCGACGAATAACGATGGGTGATGCAATATCGAATACATTCAGCGACGGGGGCGACCGACCCAGCGTGAAGGGCGACGAGGGGGGGGGGTAGCGCAGTGTTTCGACGCCGCGACGGCCCTGCATTACTGCCAGCGAGGAGCCACTGACGCCGCGAGGATAATGTTCGAAAAAATTTTGTCGCCGCGTCAAGGTTGACGCGCGACCACTCGCCTGTCGCTTCCACTCTGTAAACTTCATATACTGCCCCCTCCTCTACTTGGATGCGCTCTATCGATTAGATAGAGTCTGATTCGGGTCCATCACCCGGCAAGAGTGTGCGCCCTCTCACAACAATTGAGCTGTGGGTAAAGATCCAGCGTGTGTTCTTTCCATGCCCTATCGATTGAGATGGGAATCCCTCGCTTTCATGATCCAAGGAAGTCCACTTGATCACTCCAGCCGGCGGGGCAGTTACTCTATGCGAGAGTGTGCGCCGTATACAGCGCGGGTTTGATCGAGGATTCAATGTGCCATGGCTAGAGGTTGCCCGGGTCATAAGGAACTGCGTTTCGAATCTCGATTAGGCTGACCAGGTGTTCAAAACCGAGCTCCGCCCCCAAAACTTGTCGGGGACATAACCGGTCACTATGATTTGCACTAAATCGCATCCAAAAAGTGACCGTTTTCTGCCTGAGCAGCTCAAGGCCACGTAGTATTCTTCTGCTCCCCGCCGCACGCGCCGTACCATCTGGCCGCCGCCCGGTAGCAAATGGTCAAATTGAAGAGTGGAAAGGTCGATTTTGATGGTTTACAGCTTAGCTTTAGAGCGAAATGGCGCTGTATGGCGAGATACATTAAAGGCCTCGGCATAGTGGAAAATCTGCGAGCTAGCGAGCGAGCGAGAAATGATAAAGAGTGGGGGGCACTACGCAGTTTGACTGCGCACGCGACCGCACCGCATAGGCTGCGACGGAGGGAGGGGGGGGCGCAGAGTGTCTTGCCCGTCGCGGAAATCGCAATTTCGCGGCGAAGCTCGCTGCGAAATTGCGAGACGATTGTGATTTTCAAGCGATTTTGCGAATTACTAGCGATTTGCAGTTTCTTTGCTTCTTCTTCTTCTTCTTTGCAGCCACATTGAGGGTTTTGTCATAGGTTAAGGAACTGGGCGACCAGTAACGGATTCGTCCATAAGTCCATTACGGTCAGCGTGGTAGGTCTCTCCGGACAGTTGAATAAATGTGCGGCATCGTGGCCGATGGTACAGCAGTCCGGGCACACATCAGATTTACTGCTGTCAATCCTGCTGACATAAGACATTAGCATTGTAGAGTGACCACAGCGTAATGATGCGAGCGTGCACCTGGCCCTTCTTCCGAGTTGAGCCTCGGATGTGCAGACTTGGGGCGGCACTACCCCAATATGGGATTAATGACCGCCTTTTCCAGATGACACCGTACAAACTGAGTATGCTCCTCGCGCAATAGACGGAGTCGTTCTTGCTGTGAGTCGTGCCATCTCTGCAGATTGACTTTGCTGGGAGCATCGGCGAATGGCTTTCTGATCTTTCTCTCTCTGACGGGGTTTAGCACTCTCCAAGAGGGTGATTTTGTTGTTTGACAATGTTGATGAAAAATTGTTGGGCCTGGAGCTCACAGTGCTCCCTTACTGGTAATAAGCGGGTCTCAGCATGCAAGTGATCGACCGGGAACTTCTTGCACACCCGGTGGCGATTCGAAGAGCCGCATTCTGTATGCGTTGCATCTTAGTCCAAGAGGATTCCGAAACTAGATGCTGCCAAACTGGGGCGCCGTATTCCAGTGCAGGCTGGAGAATAGCCTTATACGTTGTAATAATGGTTTCTTTGCTGCTACCCCATGTTGTACCGCCCAGGGCTCTAAGCACGTTAAGCTTCGCTTTAACGATAGCCTGCTTCTGTTCCGTGTTCTTATGGAATTTGAGCGATGGATCGAGTACGAGTCCGAGAAGTTTTGGGAAGCGGGCGGCAGGCAAACGATCTCCATTCCATACGACATACGGATGTGCGCTGTGTTCAGATGGGTCCGTTGTGAGTACGGATACCGATGACTTTGACGCAGAAATCTTCAGCATTTTGCGGTCGAAGAAGCTTTTCAGTGCGGTCAAGTACCCGCTAATCTTAGCGGCGGCCACATTTATGTCCCGATCACGACACAAGACAGTCATATCATCAGCGTAAGCGACCACCTTGATATCTTGGGGTGGGGCGGGCATATCTTCGGTACAGACTGAAGAGAGCAGGCGACAATACACCGCCCTGTGGGACTCCAGCTGCAATCGGAATGCTGTTTGAGACATGATTCTGGAACATCACTCTAGCCCGTCTTCCTTAGTGAATGCAGCTATCCAGCGCTTTTGCCATGGCGGGATTGATGACTCCAGTAAGTTGTTTGATAAGATACCAAGATTCACTGTGTCGAAAGCCTTAGTGAGATCCAAGGCAACTGCTACAGTTCTTTCCGGCTTATACGCGTTGAAACCATCAATTGCATAGCTCGTAATTTCTAACAAAGCTGTCGTGGTGGAATGCATTTTTCTGAATCCATGCTGAAACACCTGCCTCTCGTTGTGCTCGGCCAGGTCTTTGACGATCAGCTTTTCAGCTACTTTAGCAAAAGAAGACAACAAGCTAATGGGCCGATATCCCTTGACTGAAGCTTGGGGCTTGCCAGGCTTGGGCAGCGGAACGACGTTTGCCATCTTCCAATTCTGCGGGATAGTACACGACATGAACGAGGAGTTTATCACATCAGTGAGGAGCGGTAGTAAGTCAGTGGGTATCTTCTTCAAGACAGCAGGACATATCCCATCAGGACCAATAGCTCTAGAGTTCCGCATTTCCTTTATAATCTTCTCAATTTGCGTCGTAGTAAACGCTTCGGCCGTGCTCATAAGCGGGAGGCGGCACAGCTCTCTTACAGTCACTCTATTCTGCGGACCTCGTTTAGCACTGGTGATGAAAAAACTTTTCCCGAGCGCATAAGCGGCTTCCTTTCCTGATTTGAATACGCCGTTGTCGAATTCGATAGTGGAGACGGTGGCGGGTGAGCTTTTACCCGAAAGCTTCCGTAAAACCTTCCAAGTAGCTGCACTGTCCGTCTTAAAGTCCATCTGTCCGGTGAACTTCTCCCACTCTTCTTTCTTGTGTCTGTCCAAATCCTTTTTGATCTCACTGTCAAGCTCAGCAACCACGGGGTCCAGATGATTAACCGCTTTCCTCGCATCTCTCGTTCTAATTTTGTCGAGGATTTCCCTGTTGACATTTGGATAGAACGTCTTGACGCGACCGATAGGGATAGCCGCATTCATGGCCTTGCGGATTGCGTCAGATAGATGGCACTCCTTCTGGTGCACGCTTCCATTCCACGGGTAATCTGCCGATAGGCGAAGCGCAACTTCACTGAACAGGCGCCAGTCTGCTCGGCCTAAATTAAGATAAGAACGTTGGCGAACACCAGAAAAGGGAGCGAGAGAATTGGATAGATCGATGTGGACAAAGACAGGAACGTGGTCGCTTGGCAGAGTAGTCGGGTGACTGAGTAGTCGAGGCTGCCGAGATGTCGTACGTTCGTGCCGTGGCAGTGTGGAGGAAAGAAGACCGCCTCCGTGCAAACCGACGTCATCCCCTCCACAAAGAGGGTTTTTGTCATGGGAGAGGTGCTGGCCGGCCGCAACTCTCCTTCGGATTCTCCTACAAAGGGCCGGCGTGGAGAGGAATCCTGGACCCGCTCAGAAGTTTCTTTGCTAATCTTCGCGATCAATTCACGATACTAATCAATCCTCATAGTATTCAACATTTCAACTCTGCCACCACCATCATTCAAAGTTTTGAGAGCTACTTATTTTGTTTATTTTGCTTGCAGTTTTCCAACTATTCGTCATTTCCTGCGTCTGTTTTTATACAAGAACACTAGTGTTCAGCCGTGAAAGATGCAAACACCACCAGTTGTACCTACTAATTTAATTTTTGCTGTCATTAGGTTGAAATGCACAAATATGCACAACGAAGATGGTTTGTGTCACACACGGTTACGTCCAGGGAAAAGAAAATCAGAAAAGCCAACAAGCCACATATAGTGGAAACAACAGATTCCGAATCAAATCTCACCGAAGTAATGAAACGAAAGTCTCTAAATTGCATCCGCGCTCTAATCGAAATCACACTCTGCGGGGATGCCTGCGACTCCGCCGCAAAATTTTCAAGGCCACGCCCCCATTTGCTCGCTCGCTCGCAGACTTTCCACTATGCCGACGCCTTAAAGGCACAGGACACCCAAAAAATTATTTTTCAGCTTCCATGCTGATCTTGGAGAGGGTGATACGCTGATCACAGTGGTATCTCTGAATTCGCCCAAGACCCCCTATGAACAGAGTTACGGCTCCTAAAAGATGCCTATATTTTGAGGGCGAAAATTTGATGGACGAGTTGTCTCGGGCCTGTATTTCTCTTCATTCGCAATCGTTGCGCGAGAGCGAGCCAGGATACGGAGACAGTACGGAAATGGATGGAAGAACGCTACACGGTCGAAATTCATCCATCCATCCGGCTGATATCGAGGTCAAAAACCAGGAAGGGGGTCGGGCCTGTGGTGGTAGCTTATATCTCGCTTATTTGGAGGAATTGAGATCCCGCACTTGGCACGTGTTATACAGGAGGGGTCTACTACACAAATAAATGAAAATCACAAAATTCATTTCTGAGAGTGTACTGTGCCTTCAAGACCCTGTCCGATGGGGTCACCACTTTATGGGACGCCAACAGCCGATGGACTCTTTTTTTCGGTTTTTAGAGGTCGATGTCGGCCTTCCGGATTTCGCCCAGACATTGCCTAGGGATTTATTTGGAGTGCTGAACAAGAATTTGACGTCCATTTCTGCGGTAGGTTGCGGTAGCTCTGTCGTCATTCGGTAACCGTAACCTACCGTAATCATCAGTAAAACCGGAAACGGATGTCAAGATTTTGTTCAGCACCCCCAAATAACCTTCTAAGGCAAAATTTTGGTGTAAAATTTTTCCGACTCCGTCGTACGGAAAGTGGAATTGTGCCGAGAAAAATAAATAAATAAAGATACCCTCAGAATCTCTCTAAAATTACGGAGCTCCGTGGACAGTACAGCATAATTCACAGAGTAAAAACAAATGGCATTACATAGATACCTGAAGCCTGCCTGGATCCGAGCGTTTCAAGGATTCGTCGACAATATCCTGTATGTAGTTACACGTGGCCACTATCCTTCGCAAAATCGTTCGCAGGCGCAGAATTTTCGTTGACGTCCCAACAGCGACAAATAATCTGCTACCGTTTTGTGCGGAAAGTCGTCTCGTCGAAATGGACGAACATCGAAATAACAGCCAGCTCCTTCGTTGGCGGCGTCACGTACTCGTACCGCTTTCGCGATAAAGCGCGCTACACGTATTCCTGGTGAACGGTGTAATCGCTGCAGTCACAGTCGATAACATTATTCTTCCAGAAAAGTATGACTAGCATATATCTATGGTGTTATTGATTGGGCTTACCTTGATTACTCCCCATTTTGTCATAAATTAAATCAATTCTCGACGAAACGAGGGACTTTTTTTGACAAGGATTTTGCGGGGAAGTTTGTCCAAGAAAAAACTAAACCGTATAGTGTTGTTATGGACTAATTTGTAAGAAGTATTACCTTATGTTCCTAATGAAAGAAATGGGAATTACTCTTGATGAAGTCAACAATACAATAGTACATGGAAATAACAATAAAGTTTATGAAGCCGCTCCAAATGCAAATGATGTTTCAATAATTCTTAAGCATAAGTTTTTCAACCTTAAGAACAAGTTGAAATTCCTAGTCGATTGTACACTTCCATTGATTTATGCCATACCAAAGCTACATAAAAATCCCATCCGCTCAGGAATTATGTGTGGTATTTACAACACTGAAGAAGCATTTTGTCAATTACGCTATTATAGTTAAATCTCGGAACAAAACAATAAAAACATACTGGTCAATTGCAAACATAAATATTGCTGAGCAACTGAACTCATTTAAAAATAACAATGCGAAACTTTATTCGGCAGATTTCACTGATATGTTCACCAACCTACCTCATACTACTATTATTGGCTGTATGAGTTATTTGGTCAACATATGCATTAAAAATGCTAATAAAAAGTTTATCGCAAGTAATGGTTTTAAGTCTTTCTACACGGACAACCAATCGAAAAACGGTAGTTACAGATATTATACTAAGCATGACTTAATTTACTACATTGACTACCTTCTCAATAATAGCTACTGTTTATTCGGTAGCGTCGTTTTTAAACAGAAACGGGTTCCACAAGGCAGTAATTTTAGCCCCATCCTAGCAGACTTAGTTTTATCAGTAATTTGTTAGAGATTAAAAGAACCCATAGGGACAATTTTCACACCAACTACTTAGATATCAATATAAAAATAGATAGTAACGGAATTTCGACTAGTTCATACAATAAAACGGATGACTTTGATTTCCTCGTTAAGAAAATCCCGCAGTCAGATTCAGCAGTTTCTGTTATCATCAAGGCCTCAACAATTTACACAGAGACCTTGTGGATAGCCAATGTCTGTTCTGAAGTGGGATTTTTCATTGAGAAATTAAGAGAGTTGAAAAACTCGCTTTTGCATAATGGATACTCTTCTGAATTCATTACTGTGAACATAGTCAAATGTATCTATCGCAACAAAAAAGTTTCATATAAATTTCTTCTGCCAGATGATCACATTAAGAAAGTTCTTGCTGCTATTTTAAGAGGGTTAGAGATAGCTACACTCTAATCTTGATTCCGATTCCTTCTCCCATACCACCATTTGTTTGACTACCGGCATGGCTTGACCTTATCGATCACATTTTGTTTTGGACTCATTGTTTCTCCCCCCCCCCCCCTCTTGGACTCTTTTTGCCTTTTTCCACCATGTTCATATCTCAAATTCCACGTAATATCCCATGTGGCCCTTTACCAACAATTCTCGCTCAATCTCCTCGTCCCATTGCTCTTTCTCATCGACAATTCTGTTCCTCACTGAGGAGCCTCGGCAGAATTGTTTGGTAAAGTTCGTTTGCGGGTAGAGGCGGAACGAATCTTATCAACTTCTATTTTCTCAGCATCTATCTTTTCATCTCTTCCTTGATTAACATCTCCATGCCAATCGCAGCGTCTAAGGACAAATAGGAGCAACTTAGCCTACTTATTCATGGAAATAACGCGCTCTGCGGCGAGCGCGGCGCCGTCGCAGCGCTTCCGACGCAGAAGCTCCCTCTCAGAACGTCGGAGGGCCGCGTCCCCGTACCCACCACTCAGCGAGGCGGGGCCCCCCTCCGCGCCTGGCGCCCAACAGGTCTCCGCCCCAGCCCCATGACTCATAGTGGGCGCGAAGCCCGGACATTCAAGCGAAAGGGCGCGGGGCCCGGGCAGAACATCTCCGCGGTGTCATCGTTTAAATGATTGATGCTGCCGAGATGTCGTACGTTCGTGCCGTGGCAGTGTGGAGGAAAGAAGATCGCCTCCGTGCAAACCGACGTCATCCCCTCCACAAAGAGGGTTTTTGTCATGGGAGAGGTGCTGGCCGGCCGCAACTCTCCTTCGGATTCTCCTACAAAGGGCCGGCGTGGAGAGGAATCCTGGACCCGCTCAGAAGTACCAATGCGCCACGTGCGGAGAGGATGTAAACTGGAGACATACCAGCGTCCCGTGCTTCGGATGCCAAAGGTGGGTGCATCTCTCCTGTTCGGGTCTCAGTTCTGTGAGGCATCATAACTCATCTTTTCGTTGTGTGTTATGCTCCTCACCTTCCATCTCAGATTCCTCTATCTCAAATCGCCCCCTTTCCATTGTGCATATCAATCTAAACGGCCTTCGTGCCAAGCTTTCTGAACTCTCTCTCTTTGCACGCACTTACCATCCAGACGTAATCATGGTTCAAGAAACCAAGCTCTCTCCATCCCCCACCTATCCTCATACCAATATCCCAGGCTATACTTCTTACCATGCTCCAAGGTCATCTCTCGGCGGTGGAGTCTCTACTTTCGTTCTATCTTCACTTCCTCACACCTCATTCCCAGCACCCCCCACGGACGGTACTCTCGAGTACCTCCCAATCCATCTCCCCTAAAAACACCCCTTTCTCTTTTCAACATATACATTCCACCTACAACTTCATGCCCTTCATCTTACAATCCTATCCCACTTCTCAAGCAGCTGAGCGACTGCTCCTCTCTCATCCTCGGTCGTTTTCGCGGGTGATTTCAACGCTCACACCTTTTGCTCGTCTCTCGGTCCTGATGTTAGAGGAAATGACGTCGAAGAATGGGCAGATGAGTGCGACCTGGTCATTCTAAACGATGATCAGCCCACTCGTCTCCCTGCCAGCGGCCGATCTTCTAGCCCTGACATATCTCTTGTCTCGTCCAACCTTTCTAGCTGCTGCTCATGGTCTACCTCGACTACTCTGCCAAGTGACCACGTTCCTGTCTTTGTCCACATCGATCTATCCAATTCTCTCGCTCCCTTTTCTGGTGTTCGCCAACGTTCTTATCTTAATTTAGGCCGAGCAGACTGGCGCCTGTTCAGTGAAGTTGCGCTTCGCCTATCGGCAGATTACCCGTGGAATGGAAGCGTGCACCAGAAGGAGTGCCATCTATCTGACGCAATCCGCAAGGCCATGAATGCGGCTATCCCTATCGGTCGCGTCAAGACGTTCTATCCAAATGTCAACAGGGAAATCCTCGACAAAATTAGAACGAGAGATGCGAGGAGAGCGGTTAATCATCTGGACCCCGTGGTTGCTGAGCTTGACAGTGAGATCAAAAAGGATTTGGACAGACACAAGAAAGAAGAGTGGGAGAAGTTCACCGGACAGATGGACTTTAAGACGGACAGTGCAGCTACTTGGAAGGTTTTACGGAAGCTTTCGGGTAAAGCTCACCCGCCACCGTCTCCACTATCGAATTCGACAACGGCGTATTCAAATCAGGAAAGGAAGCCGCTTATGCGCTCGGGAAACGTTTTTTCATCACCAGTGCTAAACGAGGTCCGCAGAATAGAGTGACTGTAAGAGAGCTGTGCCGCCTCCCGCTTATGAGCACGGCCGAAGCGTTTACTACGACGCAAATTGAGAAGATTATAAAGGAAATGCGGAACTCTAGAGCTATTGGTCCTGATGGGATATGTCCTGCTGTCTTGAAG
This sequence comes from Aplectana chamaeleonis, assembly GCA_029168955.1. NCBI lineage: Eukaryota > Metazoa > Nematoda > Chromadorea > Rhabditida > Cosmocercidae > Aplectana > Aplectana chamaeleonis. Next base: position 253,413 of record JAPDOI010000375.1, on the reverse strand, counting down.
AAGATACCCACTGACTTACTACCGCTCCTCACTGATGTGATAAACTCCTCGTTCATGTCGTGTACTATCCCGCAGAATTGGAAGATGGCAAACGTCGTTCCGCTGCCCAAGCCTGGCAAGCCCCAAGCTTCAGTCAAGGGATATCGGCCCATTAGCTTGTTGTCTTCTTTTGCTAAAGTAGCTGAAAAGCTGATCGTCAAAGACCTGGCCGAGCACAACGAGAGACAGGTGTTTCAGCATGGATTCAGAAAAATGCATTCCACCACGACAGCTTTGTTAGAAATTACGAGCTATGCAATTGATGGTTTCAACGCGTATAGGCCGGAAAAAACTGTAGCAGTTGCCTTGGATCTCACTAAGGCTTTCGACACAGTGAATCTTGGTATCTTATCAAACAACTTACTGGAGTCATCAATCCCGCCATGGCAAAAGCGCTGGATAGCTGCATTCACTAAGGGAAGACGGGCTAGAGTGATGTTCCAGAATCATGTCTCAAACAGCATTCCGATTGCAGCTGGAGTCCCACAGGGCGGTGTATTGTCGCCTGCTCTCTTCAGTCTGTACCTCGAAGATATGCCCGCCCCACCCCAAGATATCAAGGTGGTCGCTTACGCTGATGATATGACTGTCTTGTGTCGTGATCGGGACATAAAGGTGGCCGCCGCTAAGATTAACGGGTACTTGACCGCACTGAAAAGCTTCTTCGACCGCAAAATGCTGAAGATTTCTGCGTCAAAGCAATCGGTATCCGTACTCACAACGGACCCATCTGAACACAGCGCACATCCGTATGTCGTATGGAATGGAGATCGTTTGCCTGCCGCCCGCTTCCCAAAACTTCTCGGACTCGTACTCGATCCATCGCTCAAATTCCATAAGAACACGGAACAGAAGCAGGCTATCGTTAAAGCGAAGCTTAACGTGCTTAGAGCCCTGGGCGGTACAACATGGGGTAGTAGCAAAGAAACCATTATTACAACGTATAAGGCTATTCTCCAGCCTGCACTGGAATACGGCGCCCCAGTTTGGCAGCATCTAGTTTCGGAATCCTCTTGGACTAAGATGCAACGCATACAGAATGCGGCTCTTCGAATCGCCACCGGGTGTGCAAGAAGTTCCCCGGTCGATCACTTGCATGCTGAGACCCGCTTATTACCAGTAAGGGAGCACTGTGAGCTCCAGGCCCAACAATTTTTCATCAACATTGTCAAACAACCAAATCACCCCTCTTGGAGAGTGCTAAACCCCGTCAGAGAAAGAAAGATCAGAAAGCCATTCGCCGATGCTCCCAGCAAAGTCAATCTGCAGAGATGGCACGACTCACAGCAAGAACGACTCCGTCTATTGCGCGAGGAGCATACTCAGTTTGTACGGTGTCATCTGGAAAAGGCGGTCATTAATCCCATATTGGGGGTAGTGCCGCCCCAAGTCTGCACATCCGAGGCTCAACTCGGAAGAAGGGCCAGGTGCACGCTCGCATCATTACGCTGTGGTCACTCTACAATGCTAATGTCTTATGTCAGCAGGATTGACAGCAGTAAATATGATGTGTGCCCGGACTGCGGTACCATCGGCCACGATACCGCACATTTATTCAACTGTCCGGAGAGACCTACCACGCTGACCGTAATGGACTTATGGACAAATCCGTTACTGGTCGCCCAGTTCCTCAACCTATGACAAAACCCTCAATGTGGCTGCGAAGAAGAAGAAGAAGAAGAATGATTGATTCCCTGTATAACAATCTCCGGGAACCACCTCTCTCACACCCTGAGCGGGTGCTATACCGTTCTCCAAAAATTTTCAAACCCCATGGTGGGTGTCCCACTTAAGTCTATTCGATAGACTGGGGAACTTACCTTACTGCCACCGCGCGAAGTGCGCGATGATATAGGTGCCTGCAGTGAACTTATCATAAAATTGTGCTCCGTATGTGGCACGGGTTTGATACTAGCGTTCAACGTGTAATACGATTTGCCCAAGCGAACGTGTTTTCCTCTGTTTCGAATTTTCACTGCAGGAGCGAGCTAATGAAATTTGGTGGCGCCCCCAGCCTCGCGCCTGATGATTCTCCGCTCGCAAAACATGGCCCCCGCCGCTCGCCCTTGGTCGGAAATTCCCGGGCACACGGCCCTCCGACGTTCTGAGCTGTTGCTCCCTCTGACTTTTAAATTTTTATCCCTTGTGGCACTGAAATCTTAATATCTTCGTTCATTCAGATGCATATGACAGTTTGTTCGGAGTGGCTTTCAACAGGTTTTCACCTCAGGGGAGATCTTAGGCTGCTGAAAGCAAATTTGTCTCTGAAAACTCGTTTTAATCTAACAAACCATCTCATTCCTTGCGTTGTGCTGTTTTCTAATCTACATAATTGCGAAAATTCTTTCTTTTTTGTATAGGATGGGACACGGTCATCACGAGCCCTTCAAGATCCCACACTACTCCATCTACAACAACTATCGGGAATTCCCAGAGCTAGCTTCCCATGAGAAGCGGTTAGCGCAGATTGGACTGAAGGATCCTTGGATCAGGTGCGCATATATATGTACTTAGCTATTACCTACTTTGTTGTTTTATTTTGAATAGTTTTTTTAAATCCTATTTACTTAATGGTGATGTATATCTGGAAGAAAAAATAATGTAGAACATCGCGAAACCACTGCGTGAGAAATTATCCGGCAACTTATCGTACTGCTAACTCAGAACTTCGTTCCGGCCTTCCTTTGCAAAAAAAAACTGCATTCCGGGCCACCCGGACACTCAAAATCGGGGCCAGATCCCGTTCCGGGCGACCCGCTAACCCCTCGATTGTTACCAGCCACCCGGATGACGAAAATTGCCTTCCCGGTGCAGAGAATTTGCGTGTGAATGTACGTTATGGACGACTAATCTACAATGTACAAATTTTCTCGCGACCCGGACGAGCAGCTACGGGTCGCCCGGTTCCAGGTTCTGAGAAGGCCGAGATCATGTTGTAGCTTACGGAGCTCAACCTTTTGGCACCTGGCAATGTGCCAGCAGTATGTTACGGCAGTTGTTGCGGGACCGCAGCCGCGCGTCGGCGACGCACCTTCAGCCTTCGCAGTGCAATATTGATTTTCGGTACTCTTTCGGAATAGACGACCCACCTAAAAGAATCGGATTTTGCTGCCGAGATGTCGTACGTTCGTGCCGTGGCAGTGTGGAGGAAAGAAGATCGCCTCCGTGCAAACCGACGTCAACCCCTCCGAGAAGAGGGTTTTTGTCATGGGAGAGGTGCTGGTCGGCCGCAGCTCTCCTGAGGATTTTATTACAAAGGGCCGGCGTCGAGAGGAATCCAGGTCCAGCACGGAAGTATCCATGTGCCACCTGCGGCGAGGATGTTACCTGGCATAAAACAAGTGTCCAGTGCTTCGGATGCCAAAGGTGGGTGCACTTCTCCTGTTCGGGCCTCAGTTCTGTGAGGCATCATGACTCATCCTTTCGTTGTGTTCTATGCTCTGCCCCCAACAACTCTGATTCCTCAATTACCTACCGCCCCCTCTCCATTGTTCACATTAATCTCAACGGCCTTCGCAACAAGTTATCTGAACTCTCTCTATTCGCACGTTCTCATCACCCGGATGTTATCATGGTTCAAGAAACCAAGCTCTCTCCATCTACCACTTATCCCCAACCTAACATTCCGGGCTACACCGCCTATCACATGCCAAGGACAGCTCTTGGGGGCGGAGTGTCTACTTTCGTTCAATCTGCCTTACCTTCTCATATTATCCCTAATACTCCTAAGGACGGTACTCTCAGTACATTCCTGTCCACCTCCCCCTCAAAACCCCTTTATCTCTATTTAACATATATATTCCTCCTATATCATCTTGTCCCCCTCTTATAATCCTATTCCCCTCCTTAAGCAGTTGTACGACTGCTCACTCTCCCCTTCAGCTGTCTTTGCGGGTGACTTCAATGCTCACGCGTTCTGTTCCGCTCTTGATTCTGACGCCAGAGGGAAGATGTCGAAAGAATGGGCTGAGGAGTGTGACCTGGTTATCCTCAATGATGACCAGCCCACTCGTCTCCCTGCCAACGGCCGACCTTCTAGCCCAGACATCTCTCTTGTGTCATCCAATCTCTCTAATGCTTGCACGTGGTCCACATCCACAACTCTCTCCAGTGATCACATTCCCGTCTTTGTCTATATTGATCTCTCTGACTCTCTTGCCCCTTACTCTGGTTTTCGTCATCGTACTTATCTTAATTTAGGCCTAGCAGACTGGACCCTGTTCAGAGATGTTGCACTTCGCCATGCGGTCGACTACCCATGGAATGGTGATGTTCATCAGAAAGAGCGCCATCTAACAAGTGCCATCCGCAAGGCCATGAAAGCAGCAATTCCTGAGGGTCGTGTCAAGACCTTTTTCCAAATGTCAGCAGGGAAATACTGCAGAAGATAAGAACCAGAGATGAGAAGAGAGCCGCAGACCATCTAGACCCGGACATAGCTGTGCTGGATAACGAGATCAGGCAGGATCTGGATAAGAACAAGAAGGAATGCTGGGAGAAGTTCACTGAAAAGCTGAATTTCAAGGCTGACGGAACTACGACGTGGAAAGTGTTGAGGAAAATTTCCGGCAAGTCCGCTCCTCGATGAGCTCCGCTATTGAGTTCGAGGAGAACGTCTTCAAACCAGGGAAAGCGGCTGCTTGTGCGCTCGGCAAGAACTTCTTCATCACACGTGCCAAGCGAGGCGTGCAGAACAGAGTCACGGTTAGAGAACTGAGCCGGTTGCCGCTCATGAACGCTTCTGAGGCCTTTACTCTCACGCAAGTAGAGAAGGCTATCAAAGAAATGCGGAATTCGAAGGCTATCGGACCTGACGGTATCTCCCCAGCCATCCTGAAGAAGCTTCCCACGGAACTTCTACCGATGCTTGCAGATATCATTAACACTTCTTTCCGGACCTGCACTCTACCCCAAGCTTGAAGACAGCCAATGTGATACCGTTGCCAAAGCCAGGCAAGTCCCAAAGCACGGCAATGGGCTTTCGACCAATAAGCCTGTTATCGCCCGTCGCTAAATTAGCTGAAAAGTTGATCGTGACGGACCTGGCTGATCAAAATGAGCGACAGCAGCATCAGCATGGGTTCAGGAAACTTCACTCCACTACTACAGCTCTATTGGAGATCGTGAGCTTTGCGGTCGATGGGTTCAACATGAGAAAGCCCCTGAGAACGGTGGCCGTCGCCCTCGACCTGAGCAAAGCGTTTGACTCTGTTAACTTGGGACTGCTGTCCGAGAAACTGCTCAAGTCGTCGCTACCATCATGGCAGAAGCGATGGATTGCAGCGTTCACTAAAGGCCGCCGTGCTAAGGTTCTGTTCCAGAATCATGTATCCGATAGCATTCCAATAGCAGCCGGTGTTCCGCAAGGCGGAGTGTTGTCCCCTGCCCTATTCAGCCTGTATCTTGAGGACATTTCCGAGCCTCCCAATGATGTAAGGATTGTTATGTATGCCGACGACATCACCATCATGTGCCAGGATCGTGACCTGCAGATAGCCGCTAACAAGATCAGCGCCTATCTCGTCGAGTTGAAGCTCTTCCTCGATAAAATGATGCTCACAGTCTCTGCCGCAAAATCCTCTGTTTCAGTGTTCACAACGAACACCAAGGAACACAGTGCCCATCCAGATGTCAAATGGGATGGTGACCTGTTGCCAGCAGCAAAATTCCCAAGCTGCTTGGCCTTATTCTTGATCCCTCACTGAAGTTCCACAAAACGCGGAACAGAAACAAACAGTCGTCAAGGCTAGACTTAATATCTTGAGAGCTCTCGGAGGAACATCATGGGGAAGCAGCCGAGAGACTATATTGAGAACCTACAGAGCAATACTTCAGCCGGCTCTGGAATATGCGGCACCAGTGTGGCAGCACCTGGTGTCTGACAGCTCCTGGAATAAGCTGCAGCGTGTACAGAATGCTGCGCTTAGAATTGCTACCGGTTGTGCAAGGAGCTCCCCGGTGGAGCATCTTCACGCGGAGGCCTGCATATTGCCGGTCAAGGAGCATTGTGAACTCCAGGCACAGCAGATGTATATTAATGTTCTGAGGCAGCCGAATCATCCGTCAAAGAGAATCATGAAGCCCATAAGAGAGAGGTCGATTTGGACGCCGTTCGCCGATGCTCCTCGTAAAGTTGATGTACAGAGATGGGCCGACTCCAACATGGAAAGGCTTCCTCTTCTGCGTGAGGAGCACACGCAATTTGTTCGAGGATATCTAGCAAAGGCGGCTGTGAACCCTATCTTGGGAACGGTGCCGCCTCGGGTTTGCGAGTCCGAGTCTCAACTCGGCAGACGAGCCAGATGTGCTCTTGCATCGCTGCGCTGTGGTCACTCTATTCTGCTCATGTCTTACGTCAACAAGATCGACAGCAGCCGACCAGACGCATGCCCGGACTGTGGTGCTCCCGGACACGACACGGCGCACTTGTTCATGTGCCCGAAGAGACCTACCTCCTTAACAACAATGGACCTTTGGACGAATCCTGTGAAGGCCGCCCAGTTCCTCAACCTATGACAAAAACCACTTTGAGGCTGCAGAAGAAGAAGAATCGGATTTTCGAGGTGTTTCATATATGTTCTTTGCACAAATTTTACATGTTGTTCTATGCTTCTACATGTTTAGAAGCAAAAACGTGACAAAATGATCATGGAGCTGCATGCAAAAACCTTTTTTACCCAAGTGGGTCGTCTATTCCGAAAGAGTGCCCAATTTTCATCCAGAAGAATATAGAAATGTTTTTATTTGATATACGATTCATCACTGACATTATGGCCTCTCAGAAAAGTTATAAAGGCCAGAACTAGCCCTCTAACTAGGGCTACTGTGGAATTTTCGCGCAGAATCAACTGAAGCTTATAAGTTTAATTATTTTTAAATGCAAGCTCAATATTCAATCCTCGACGGATGACGCATAAAGCTAGAAAACTGTCCTAAAAATCCAATTCTTAGAAATAGTCGAAGAATTGTGTCGAGGTATATTAACGGGCTATCCACCCCACATAAGGGATACTATGTTTTCATTTTTCTACGGTGGTAATGACTGTGTACCCTAAGGAGCCTGCCTCGAGTCTCGGGGAAATCTGCGGGAAGAAACCAGAGCGTCTTTGAGGTTCAGAACAGCAATGCTAGGCTTAAAGGTGCGCCTCCGACAAGAGGCTGAGGTCACGCAACGACTACCGTAATCCACTGCTGGAGCCAAAAGGGGTCTGCAGAGTTCAAGTCGCGGCGTTGCTCGCAGCGACGAACAGCGCTGGGTGGTGCAATATCGATTACATTCGGCGACGGGAGCGATTGACATGACGTGAAGGGCGACGAGGGGGCACCGCAGAGTGTTTTGGCGCTGCGACGACCCTACATCACTGCCAGCGAGAGGCAACCGACGCCGCGACATGATGTTCGGAATCAATTTTGTCGCCGCTTCTTGGTTGACGCTCGGCGACCACTCGCCGTTCACTGCAACTCTGCAGACCCCTAAAAGGTCAAGCTCCATAAGCTACAACTCGAGATCATGCTATTATATAAGAATCTTTCAGAGTGGCATCGCTACTAGAGCGAAAGAAAGTGGGCGTGGCCGTGACTTGTCGCCGAATCATATTTCTGTTTCTGCGTCTCTTACCTTTTTTGCCGCCGTTAGCTCGATTGGCTAAATAGTGAAATAGGCGAAATAGCTGTTTCTACAGAGGGTTAATGGGTAGATAGTAACAAAGCAATATTCTTCTTTGCAGCCACAAAGGAATTTTTGTCATAGGTTCAAGAAACGGGGACCGAAGTTGGTTTCAACCTGAAATCCATTGTCGTCAGCGTGGCAGGCCTCTTCGGGCAATCGTGTAGGTGCGCCGTATTGTGGCCAGGGCTACCACAATCCGAACACTCGTCAGACTTACTGCTATCGATCCTATGCAAGTATTACATCAGCATAGGGGAATGCCCGCAGCGTAACGAGGCGAAGGAACTCCTAGCTCGCCTACTGAGTTCCATCTCGGTGCTGCTGACTTCAGGTGGTGCGATCCCCAATATGGGGTTGACAGCCATCTTACTGAAGTGATCCCTGACGAATTGGGTGTGCGCCGCACGTAAAAGACTACGATCCAATTGGGAGTCCAATTCCATCTTTGTATATTGACTTTCTCGGGAGCATCAGCAAAAGGCGTTCTGATACTTCTCTCTCTAGCAGGATTCATAATCCTTCTTAATGGGTGATCAGGCTGCTTGACGATATTAATAACCAGTTGCTGCGCTTGGAGTTGGCAATGCTCCATAACTGGCAGGATACGGGCTTCAGCATGAAGTTGTTCCACTGGTGTGCTTTTAGCACATCCAGTGGCAATCCGAAGAGCAGCATTTCGAACTCGCTGCATCTTTGTCCACGATGAATCCGATATTATGTGCTGCCATACCGGTGCAGCGTACTCCAACGCCGGCTGCAAGATTGCCTTGAGCGTGGTCAGGATTGTCTTCTTGCTACTTCCCCACGTGGTACCGCCTAGAGCTCGTAAGACGTTGAGCTTCGCTTCGACTGTAGCCTGTTTCTGCTCCGTGTTTCTGTGAAACTTCAACGAAGGATCCAATATTAGGCCGAGTAACTTCGGGAAACGTGCTGCGGGCAAGTGAGCGCCTTCCCAATTCACAACAGGGTGAGCAGAGTGTTCTTTCGAGTCAGTGGAGAAAACAGTTACAGATGATTGAACAGCAGAGACAGTGAGCATCATGCTGTCGAGAAATTTCTTTAGCTCGATGAGGTAGCCATTGATCTTGCGTGCAGCTACATTTATGTCTCTATCTCGACTCAAAATGGTGATGTCATCCGCGTACGCAACGACTTTGATGTCACTTGGAGGGACGGGCAAATCTTCAAGGTAAAGACTGGACAGTGCAGGCGATATGACTCCTTGAGGGACACCAGCGGCAATAGGGATGAGAGACATGTCCCTGAAACATCACTTTTGCACGACGTCCTTTGATGAGGGCGGTAATGCATCGCTTCTGCCAGGCCGGGATGGTGAACCTCAATAGCTTCTTAGACAGTATACCCAAGTTGACAGAGTCAAAGGCCTTCGTGAGGTTCAGGGCTACTTCAACAGTGCGTTTAGGTTTTTTGGCGCTGAAGCCATCCAAAACATAGCTCACAATCTCCGGCAGCGCCGTGGTGGTGGAGTGAAGTTTGCGGAACCCATGTTGGTGCTGCTGCGTGCTGTTATGCTCGGCGAGCTTCTTGACGACCAATTTCGCAGCTACTTTGGCGAGTGGTGAAAGAAGTATACTATACCCCTTTGCTGTAGATGGCGATTTTCCAGGCTTCGGCAATGGAATGACGTTTGCAACTTTCCAGTCTTCAGGTAAGATGCACGTTCGAAAGGATGTGTTGATGACTTCAGCCAGGAGTGGCAGGAGCTCATTGGGCAGTCTCTTCAAGACTGCTGGACTGATGCCATCCGGCCCTACAGCCTTCGAGTTGTGCATCTCTTTGAACACCTCTTCAATCTGCGCGGGCGTTACTGCTTCTGTCTCATCCATGAGTGGTGACTTCGCGAGCTCTCTTACAGTCATTCTATTCTGCTTTCCTCGCCTGAGTTATGGACAAATTCTTCCCGAGAGCATATGCAGCCTCCCTTCCCGATTTGAAAACTCCATTCTCGAATTCCATCGTGGAATAGTTGGTGGAGGAGATCTTTTTCTTGCCCGAGATATTTTTTTAGAACTTTCCAAATTGCGGCTCCGTAGCTTTTAAAGCTCATCTTCTCAGTGAATTTCTCCCAACACTCCTTCTTGTGCCTGTCTAGATCTCGCCTAATCTCGCTATCCAGCTCAGCAATGTCCGGATCCAGGTGATCTGCCAATCTCTTTGCATCGCTTGACCTTATCTTCTTCAAGATTTCCCTGGTGACACTAGGAAAAAAGGTCTTGACGCCGCCCTCCGGAATGGCTGCTTTCATGGCCTTGCGAATCGCGTCCTTTAAGTGACGTTCTTTCTGGTGTACGTTTCCATACCATGGGTAGTCAGCCGCGTGGCGAAGTGCCACCTCCCTGAACAAGCGCCAATCTGCAGGGCAAAGATTAATGTAAGACCGTTGACGGATTCTAGAGTAGGGAGCAAGAGAATTAGAGAGATTGACGTAAACAAAGATGGGAATATGATCGCTAGACAGAGTTGTGTCGGTAGACCAGGAGCAGGCGCTAGAGAGATTAGAAGATGCGAAAGAGATGTCTGGGCTCGAGGATCGGCCGTTGGCTGGTCATCATTGAGGATAACCATGTCACACTACTCGGCCCATTCTTCGACGTCTTTTCCTCTAGCGTCAGTGTCGAGCGACGAGCAGAGTGTATGAGCATTAAAATCGCCTGCGAAGACAACAGAGGGTGAAAGGGAGCAGTCGTACAGCTGCTTGAGTGAAGGAGTAGGGTTGTATGATTGGGGGCATGATGTGGTAGAGGATTATAGATATTTAAAAGAAATATAGGTGTTTTGAGAGGGAGACGAATAGGGAGATACACGAGAGCACCGTCTGTGGGAGTATTTGGTATGAGATGGGAGGGCAGATGTGATGATACAAAAGTAGAGACTCCTCCGCCAAGAGATGACCTAGGAGCATGATAAGCGGTGTAGCCAGGATTGTTAGGGTGTCGAGCGGTAGCGGAAGGAGAAAGCGTGGTTTCCTGAACCACACATCAGGTTAATGAGTGCGTGCGAAAAGAGAGAGTTCAGATGGCTTGGCTCGAAGGCCGTTGAGGCTAATATGTACAATAGATAGGGGGCGGTTGGAGAAGGAGGAATCAGAGTTGCTGGGGGCAGAGCACAGAATACAATGGAAAGAAGAGTTGTGATGCATCACAGAACTGAGGCCCGAACAGGGGAGATGCACCCACCTCTGGCATTCGAAGCAGGGGTGTACGTAATTTTCTGTTTTTGCCCATTTTTGGCCATTTTTTTCTGTTTTCTGTAAAAATAGACGAAATTTGGACAGAAAACAGAAAAAACGTGAATTGCGATTTTTAGCAGGACTGACCTTAAAAAAAGTGGCCGAATTTGTCGAAGCTAAGCCAATAAGTTGAGGGTGTACTTCACCTAGGCTCTCTGCAGTTCCCAGATGCTAGACACTTTTGTCTCGCTGTTGTGGTTATCCATTAGAGCGCATATGGCGTGGTGGGAGGAAGCGCTGCTGTTCGCTGTACACGGGCGGGTTCGATGCTCGCTTATGTGAATCAACCCAGCTATCCCTCCGGGGTCCTTTAATTGGTAACAGATTCATTTAGGGAGATGAAGGCACTCACTGGGAAGTCGACTGGCCCCTACAAGCCACTAAGTAGGCGCGAGAACAATTCAAGCCTCTAAGAATACGACGTCGAATGCGCTGCGCACCCCAATTGAGATTCAGGAAGCCGATTCCTTGTCTTCATCTTCTAGTGGATATCCTTACCCAGAGGTTTACCGTTGACGAATCTCTTAGATGGTACGCGATGCAGTAAAATGAAGGGAAAACTGCAAAGTTACTGTATACTAACAATAATGAGCCATTAACACTACTTAACGCCCAATATTCATACCCGCACTGGTGCGTCGCTTGAGTATGAATAAATTCTACACGTTGGCAGAGACTAAGAATTCTCCAGCGCATCCGCTTAGGTGGAGCGGGGTAATGTTAGCCCCAACTGTGTCATGAGCGCAAACTCTAAGCACGTGTTTTAACTCAGTGCACCGTGTGCTGGTACAGAATTCAGTTAGGATGAAGCGCCAAGACATCGATGGTGAGGCTCTTCTTCTTTGCAGCCACAGAGAGGGGTTCTGTCATAGGTTCAGAAACTCGGCCACTAGCACTGGGTTCGTCCACAGATCCATTGTCGTCAATGTAGTCGGTCTTTTCGGGCAATTGAACAGGTGCGCAGTAGTATGCCCTTGACTACCGCAATCAGGACACTCGTCAGGTTTGCTGTTGTCAATCCTATGCAAGTATGACATAAGCATGGGGAGTGTCCACAGCGTAACGATGCAAGGGTGCACCTGGCACGCCTGCCAAGTTCCATCTCTGTCTCGGAGACCTTTGGAGGTGCGACTCCCAGGATGGGGTTTATGGCAACTCTGCTCAAGTGTTCGTTCACGAATCGGGTATGCTCCGCGCGCAAGAGACGGAGGCGTTCTTGTTGTGCTTCAGTCCATCTCTGCACATCTACTTTCGACGGAGCATCAGCGAAAGGCTTTCTGATACATCTCTCTCTCACCGGGTTTAGTACTCTTCGCGATGGATGATTCGGCTGCTTCACGATGTTAATGTACATTTGTTGCGCCTGGAGTTGGCAGTGGTCTCTAACTGGCAATATGCGAGCTTCGGCATGTAAGTGCTCTATTGGAGAGCTTTTGGAACAGCCTGTTGCAATTCGCAGAGCACAATTTTGGACGCGCTGCAGCTTGGACCAAGAGGTGTCCGACACGATGTGCTGCCAGACTGGCGCAGCATACTCCAAGGCGGGTTGCACAATAGCCTTATACGTGGTCAGGATCGTTTCTTTATTGCATCCCCAGGACGTTCCACCGAGAGCACGCAGGACGTTGAGTCTTGTTTTCACTGTGGCTTGCTTCTGCTCAGTGTTCTTATGAAACTTCAACGAAGGATCCAACACGAGTCCAAGCAGCTTGGGGAATCGGGTGGCCTGCAATTGAGTTTCGTCCCATTTAACCATAGGATGGGCACTGTGCTCTGCATTATCAGTGGGAAAGACGGTGACGGACGATTTGGAGGCAGAGACTGTGAGCATTTTGCGATCGAAGAAACATTTCAACTCGATCAAGTAGTCATTGATCTTACTGGTGGCTACCTTAATGTCGCGATCTCGGCACAGAATAGTAATATCATCCGCGTATGCAACGACCTTGATGTCTTGAGGGGGAACGGGCAGATCTTCTAGATATAAACTGAAAAGTGCAGGCGATAAAACTCCTCCTTGAGGGACACCAGCGGCGATGGGGATGTTATTGGAAACATGTCCCTGGAATAGCACATTTGCCCGACGTCCTTTAGTGAAGGCAGTTATCCACCGCTTCTGCCATGGCTTGATGGTAGACTTCAACAGACTCTCTGATAGTAGGCCTAGATTGACAGTGTCAAATGCCTTTGTTAAGTCGAGGGCCACACCAACAGTACGTTGGGGTTTGATGGCATTGAAGCCGTCCAGCACATAGCTCACAATTTCCAACAAGGCCGTAGTGGTGGAATGTAATTTACGGAAACCATGTTGGTGCTGCTGTTGGCTGTTATGCTCGGCAAGCTCCTCCACAACCAGTTTTTCGGCAATTTTGGCGATGGGTGAGAGCAGACTGATCGGCCGGTACCCTTTAGCCGTGGATGGTGACTTTCCCGGCTTCGGCAGTGGAATAACACGAGCCACTTTCCAATTTTGGGATAAAATGCATGTACGAAACGATGTATTTATGACGTCAGCAATAAAGGGCAGTAGTTCACTGGGCAGTCTCTTCAGGACTGCAGGGCTCAAACCGTCTGGCCCTAATGCCTTCGAGCTGCTCATCTCCTTTATCGCCTTCTCGACCTGTGCAGGCGTGACTGCATCATCTACATCCATGAGAGGCAACTTACAGAGTTCCCGTACAGTTATTCTGTTCTGTTTCTCTCTTTTGGTTCTAGTGATGAAAAAATGCTTCCCAAGAGCATTTGCTGCCTCCTTCCCTGATTTGAAGACTCCATCTTCAAACTCAATCGTGGAATTGTCGGCGGAGGTGAACTTTCCGGAGATCCTTTTCAAGGCCTTCCGCGTTGCTGCTGCATCATTTCTGAAGTTCATCTTCTCAGTGAACTTTTCCCAAGTTTCCTTCTTGTGCCTGTCAAGGTCGTTCCTGATCTCATCATCCAGCGCAGCGATGTCTGGGTCAAGATGATTTGCGGCTCTCTTTGCGTCCCTTGTCCTTATCTTCTGCAGTGTTTCCCTGGTGACATTGGGAAAGAAGGTCTTAACGCGGCCTTCAGGGATCGCAGCTTTCATAGCCTTCAAGATAGCATCAGATAGATGGCGCTCCTTCTGGTGTACATCGCCAATCCACGGATAATCAGCCGCTTGGCGGAGCGCAACCTCCCTGAACAGGCTCCAGTCTGCAAGGCCTAAATTAAGATAAGAACGTTGACGAACACCTGTATAGGGAGCAAGAGAGTTAGAGAGATCAATATCGACAAAGACAGGGATGTGATCGCTGGAAAGAGTTGTGGATGTCGACCAAGAGCAGGCATTAGAGAGATTGGAAGAGACGAGGGAGATGTCTGGGCTAGATGATCGGCCGTTGGCAGGGAGACGAGTGGGCTGGCCATCGTTTAAGATAACCAGATCGCACTCCTCTGCCCATTCTTCGACGTCACCTCCTCTAGCATCAGAATCAAGCTGACGAGCAGAACGTGTGCGCATTGAAGTCACCCGCAAAGACAATTGAGGGAGAAAGAGAGCAGTCATACAGCTGCTTGAGAAGGGGATAGGATTGTATGTTGAGGGACAAGAGGAAGAAGGAGGGATATATATATTAAAAAGAGAAAGTGGTGTTTTAAGAGGTAGATGGATGGGGATGTACTGAGAGTGCCATCCACTGGAGTGTTTGGAATAATGTGAGAGGGAAGAGAGGACAGAACAAAAGTAGAGACTCCGCCTCCTTGAGATGACCTGGGAGTATGATATGCAGTATAGCCCGGGATGTTTGGATGTCTAGAGGTAGCAGAGGGAGAGAGTTTGGTCTCTGGACCATGATAACATCCGGGTGATGAGTACGGGCAAAGAGAGATAATTCAGAAAGCTTGGTCCGAAGGCCGTTTAGATTGATGTGTACAATAGATAGGGGCGGTTGGTAGATGAGGAATTTGAGTTACTGGAGGCGGAGCACACAATACAACGAAAGGAAGAATCGTGGTGCTTCACAGAACTGAGACCCGAACAAGAGAAGTGCAGGCACCTTTCGCATCCAAAACATTGGAGGCTGGTTCCATACCAATTGACATCTCTGCCGCATGTGGCACATGGGTACTTCTTCTTCTTCGCGGGTCCTGGATTCCTTTCGACGCCGGCCATTTGTAGAAGAATCCTCAGGAGAGCTGCAGCCAGCCAGCACCTCTCCCATGACAAAAACCCTCTCCGCGGAGGGATTGACGTCGGTTTGCACGGAGGTGATCTTCTTTCCTCCACACTGCCACGGCACGAACGTACGACATCTCGGCAGCATGGTGAGGCTATGAGGCAGATGATAAATCTGCCACAGAGGTACGAGAGGCTCTCAACGATGGAGCGAACGGCGCGTCAGGTTATTTATACTATAACGGCACAGCCGCGCGTGTTTTTCGGCTCTAAGGAGTAGTACAGTTTTCAAACCAGCAGTTATCCCAGAATCGGTGTCAAAATATGTACACTAGGGAAGGGAAAGTTCGCTAAGACTGCATCTACACAAACATATTGAGCTTCTGATAGAGTAATCGAGACTTTAGTGCCTGGGGAAAGGAAGGTTAGAGGGACATTTCATCTCTTAGCACTCAAACTATGCCTTTCTTGGGCGTTTATACTTCTTGCTGTGACCGTAAAGTTTTGAAAATTCAACGAAAGAAGAATTCAACGGTCACCTAAAAAATTCATTAAAAAGAAGTTCAAAGTTGTGAAAATTTTCGTACAATGTACACTGAACACTCTATTGATTTTTGAAAATGTTCTGTTTTCTGCCCATTTTTGGAGATTTTTTTCTGTTTTCTGTCAAACTAGATTTTCTGTTTTCTGTTTCCAAAAATATTTTTTCCGCAAATCCCTGATCCGAAGCACTGGACGCTGGGTCCATTCCAAGTAACATTTCTGTCGCATGTGGTACATGGGTACTTCTTCTTCTGAGTGGTTCCTGGATTCCTCTTGACGCCAGCCATTTGTAGTAGTATCCTCAGGAGAGCTGCAGCCAGCCAGCTCCTCTCCCATGACCAAAACCCTCTTCTCGGAGGGGTTGACGTCGGTTTGCACAGAGGTGATCTTCTTTCCTCCACACTGCCACGGCGCGAACGTAGGACATCTCGGCAGCCACAAAGGAATACCAACAAATACGAAAAAACTACGGCGGTACGGCAGCAACAGCGACAAAAATGGTCGAAACCATTTATATCCCGCGACATCGTTGCGAGCTCGCTGCAAGGCTCGCTTAGATCGCGCACACAAGCGCGGTGGTCATCCCTGTCGCGTGGCGATTTCGCGCGTATCCCCCCTCCCATCACTTACACCGTCTTTGCGAGAGTGAGTTTTGCTGCGACGTCACTCTGAAAGGCCCTAGAGTCGCGGCGATGCGTGAGAAAAAGCGATATCGATTAATCTAGGCGATTTTGCGCTTTTAAGGGAACTGATTGATATGAAGAGCAAAACCGCATTCCGTTGAGTGAAATCGGTGATATAGTCATACGAGATGGGTTCAAACCTTTGTTTTCAACCACATTACGGAAGTTTTGAGCAAATATGGGTATCGCCGAGATGAGCTCTCCTTTGGGCAGCGTTTGCGATAAAATCGCAGCTATATGCATATTTGCTGAAATTTTCGGAGTCGAATGAACACCTCATCCCACTTCACTTCACGAACTCTCTTTTTGATTATCAAGACAATCGATTTCCTTCAAAGCGGAATATCGCCGCGATACCGCTGTTTTTCACATATTGCCGGGACGGAAGTATGCTACGGGCCTACACCGTATGCTGCCCAGCACTGCGAGCAACGCCGCGACGTCAAATTTGCAGACTCCTTATGGTTTCTATATCCCGAGATCGGTTGCCTATCGACATACGATGTGACCACAAGTTAGGTAGCTGCCATGTATTCTGCTCAATCCTTAACGTATAGAGAGCAGGCGTTCCCTTCGATAACTTTTCAAACAGTTGTGAGGGAAAAAAGGGCGAGGCGCAGACCTTGCCGTGGTTCTATTGGGTGCTGCCAAGGCCGAACCATGGGAGCACTGTTGGTCGATCTTTTCGTTTGCAACAATGAGAGATATATGCCAATTGGCAAACTTATAATAGAGTGACTGTACGAGAGCTGTGCCGCCTCCAGCTTATGAGCACGGCCGAAGCGTTGACTTCGACGCAAGTTGAGGTTATAAAGGATATGCGGAACTCCAAAGCGGTTGGTCCTGACGGAATATGCCCTGCTGTCTTAAAGGAGTTACCAACTGAAATCCTTCCTCTTCTCACTGATTTGACAAACACCTCGTCCAGATCGTGCACCATCCCACAGAATTGGAACACAGCTAACGTTGCTGCTGCCCAAGCCGGGGAAACCTCAGGCTTCAGTCAAGGGATACAGACCCATTAGCTTGCTGACCACGCTCGCAAAGGTAGCCGAAAAACTGATCGTGAAGGATCTTGCAGAGCACAATGAGAACCAGGTGTTTCAGCACGGATTCAGAAAGCTGCATTCCACCACGACAGCTCTGCTGGAAATTACAAGCTTTGCCATCGATGGGTTCAATGCCCAGAAGCCACAGAGAACTGTGGCTGTTGCCTTAGATCTTACCAAGGCATTCGACACAGTAAACCATGGAGTTCTGTCAAGCAACTTACTGGAGTTATCAATATCGCCGTGGCAGAAACGCTGGATATCGGCATTCATCAAGGGCAGACGAGCCAGAGTTATGTTCCAGAACCATATCTGCTGCCGAGATGTCGTACGTTCGTGCCGTGGCAGTGTGGAGGAAAGAAGATCACCTCCGTGCAAACCGACGTCAATCCCTCCGCGGAGAGGGTTTTTGTCATGGGAGAGGTGCTGGCTGACCGCAGCTCTCCTGAAGATCCTACTGCAAAGAGCCGGCGTCGAGAGGAACCCAGGACCCGCAAAGAAGAAGAAGTACCCATGTGCCACATGCGACAGAGATGTCAATTGGTATGGAACCAGCGTCCAATATTTCGGATGCCAAAGGTGGGTGCACTTCTCTTGTTCGGGTCTCAGTTCTGTGAGGCACCACGATTCTTCCTTTCGTTGTATTGTGTGCTCCGCCTCCAGTAACTCCAATTCCTCATCTACCACCGCCCCCTCTTTATTGTACCTATCAATCTCAACGGCCTTCGCGCCAAGCTTTCTGAATTATCTCTCTTCGCCCGTACTCATCACCCGGATGTTATCATGGTTCAGGAAACCAAACTCTCTCCCTCTGCTACCTCTCGACATCCAAACATCCCGGGCTATACTGCATATCATAATCCTAGGTCATCTCAGGGAGGCGGAGTCTCTACTTTTGTTCTGCCCTCTCTTCCCTCTCACATGATTCCAAACACTCCAGTGGATGGCACTCTCGAGTACATCCCCATCCATCTACCTCTAAAAACTCCACTTTCTCTTTTCAATATATACATTCCTCCTCCTACATCCTGTCCACCAACCTACAACCCTATCCCTCTACTCAAGCAGCTGTATCACTGCTCTCTATCTCCCTCAATTGTCTTTGCGGGTGACTTCAATGCTCACACGTTCTGCTCGTCGCTCGATTCTGATGCTAGAGGAAATGACGTCGAAGAATGGGCGGATGAGTGCGACCTGGTTATCCTTAACGATGGCCAGCCCACTCGTCTCCCTGCCTACGGTCGATCCTCCAGCCCAGACATCTCCTTTGTCTCTTCTAATCTCTCTAATGCCTGCTCTTGGTCTACATCCACAACTCTTTCCAGTGATCACATTCCGGTCTTTGTCAATATCGATCTCTCTAACTCTCTTGCTCCCTATACAGGTGTTCGTCATCGTTCTTATCTCAATTTAGGCCTTGCAGACTGGAGCCTGTTCAGGGAGGTTAGGTTGCACTCCGCCAAGCGGCCGAATATCCGTGGAATGGCAATGTACACCAAAAGGAGCGCCACCTCTCTGATGCCATCCGGAAGGCGATGAAAGCTGCGATCCCTGAAGGTCGTGTCAAGACCTTCTTTCCCAATGTCACCAGGGAGACACTGCAGAAGATAAGGACAAGGGACGCAAAGGGAGCTGCTAATCATCTTGACCCAGACATTGCCGAGCTGGATAATGAGATCAGGATGGACTCTGATAGGCACAAGAAAGAATCTTGGGAAAAGTTCACTGAGAAGATGAACTTAACGTGGAAGGCTTTGAAAAGGATCTCGGGAAAGTTCACCTTCGCCAACAATTCCACGATTGAATTCGACGGCGGAGTCTTCAAGTCAGGGAAAGAGGCCGCAAATGCTTTCGGGTAGCATTTCTTCATAACTAAAACAAAAAGAGAGAAGCAGAATGGAATAACAGTTAGGGAACTCTGTAAATTGCCACTCATGGCTGAAGATGATGCAGTCACGCCCGCTCAGGTCGAGAAGGTTATTAAGGAAATGAGTAACTCGAAGGCAGTAGGGCCAGATGGTTTGAGCCCAGCAGTTCTAAAGAGACTGCCAAATGAACTACTACCCCTGCTCGCCGACGTCATTAATACATCGTTTCGCACCTGTACATTACCTCAGGATTGGAAAGTAGCACGCGTCATCCCATTGCCGAAGCCGGGTAAATCACCATCCATGGCAAAAGGTTACAGGCCAATCAGTCTTCTCTCACCTAATGCCAAAGTTGCGGAAAAATTGGCTGTGGAGGAGCTTGCCGAACATAATAGCAAACAACATCATCAGCATAGTTTCCGTAAGCTACATTCCACCACTACGGCCCTGCTGGAAATTGTGAGCTATGTTTTGAACGGCTCCAATGCCATGAAACCTCAGCGAACCGTAGGTGTAGCCCTCGACCTAACGAAGGCTTTTGACACTGTAAACTTGGGCATTTTGTCGGAGAGCCTGGTAAGGTCAACTATTTCGCCCTGGCAGAAGCGGTGGATAACCGCATTCACCAAAGGACGTCGGGCAAATGTGCTATTTCAAGGGCACGTCTCCAATAACATCCCAATTGCCGCCGGCGTACCTCAAGGAGGAGTTCTATCGCCTGCTCTTTTCAGTCTGTATATTGAAGATCTACCCGTTCCATCCCAAGACTTCAAGGTCGTAGCATATGCGGATGATATTACTATACTATGCCGGGATCGCGACATAAATGTAGCTGCCAGTAAGATCAATGACTGCTTGATCGAGTTGAAATGTTTTCTCGATAGCAAGATGCTGACGGTCTCTGCCGCTAAATCATCCGTCACCGTCTTTTCCACTGATCCTGCGGAGCACAGAGCTCATCCCATGGTGAAATGGGACAAAACTCGTCTGCCGGCCGTCCGATTCTCTAAGCTGCTCGGACTCGTGTTGGATCCTTCGTTGAGGTTTTATAAGAACACTGAGCAGAAGCAAGCTGCAGTGAAAACAAGACTTAACGTCCTACGTGCTCTCGGCGGAACGTCCTGGGGGTGCAGTAAAGAAACGATCCTGACCACGTATAAGGCTATTGTGCAACCCGCCTTGGAGTATGCTGCGCCAGTCTGGCAGCACATCGTGTCGGACACCTCTTGGTCCAAGCTGCAGCGCGTCCAAAATTGTGCTCTGCGAATTGCAACTGGCTGTTCTAAAAGCTCACCAATTGAGCACTTACATGCCGAAGCTAGCATATTGCCAGTTAGAGACCACTGCCAACTCCAGGCGCAACAAATTTACATTAACATCGTGAAGCAGCCGAATCATCCATCGCGAAGAGTACTAAACCCGGTGAGAGAGAGAGATGTATCAGAAAGCCTTTCGCCGATGCTCCGTCGAAAGTAGATGTGCAGAGATGGACCGAAGCACAACAAGAACGCCTCCGTCTCTTGCGCGCGGAGCATACTTCGTGAAGGAACACTTGAGCAGAGTTGCCATAAACTCCATCCTGGGAGTCGCACCTCCGAAGGTTAGCGAGACAGAGATGGAACTTGGCAGGCGTGCCAGGTGCACCCTTGCATCGTTACGCTGTGGACACTCTCCCATGCTTATGTCATATTTGCATAGGATTGATAACATCAAACCTGACGAGTGCCCTGATTGTGGTAATAAAGGGCATACTGCCGCGCACCTTTTCAACTGCCCGATGAGACCGACATCGTTAACACCAGTAGATCTGTGGAAGAATCCGACGCTCGTGGCTCAGTTCCTCAATCTATGACAGGACCCTCTCTGTGGCTGCAGAAGAAGAAGAAGAACCATGTCTCCAATAGTATTCCTATTGCAGCTGGAGTTCCGCAGGGCGGCGTTTTATCGCCTGCCCTATTCAGTCTATACCTCGAAGACATGCCCGCCCCTCCCGAGGATATCAAGGTGGGCGCCTATGCCGATGATATGACAATAATGTGTCGGGATCGGGATATGCATGTGGCCGCCTCCAAGATCAATGAGTACCTGGTCACACTGAAAAGCTTTTTCGACCGCAAAATGCTAAAGATCTATGCATCCAAATCATCGGTATCCGTACTCACAACGGATCCATCATAGCACAGCGCCCACCCGCATGTCGAGTGGGACGGAGATCGATTGCCTGCTGCTCGCTTTCCCAAACTGCTCGGCCTGGTACTCGATCCATCGCTCAAGTTTCACAAGAACACCGAGCAGAAACAGGCCGTCTTCAAAGCGAAGCTTAATGTGCTCAGAGCTCTGGGCGGTACATCATGGGGCAGTAGCAAGGAAACTATTATCAGGACATACAAGGCCATACTTCAGCCCGCTCTGGAGTACGCTGCACCGGTGTGGCAGCACTTGGTATCAGAAGTCCCTGGACCAAGATGCAGCGTGTACAGAATGCCGCACTTCGTATAGCTACCGGATGTGCAAGAAGTTCCCCAGTCGAGCACTTGCATGCGGAGACACGATTATTGCCAATAAAGGAGCACTGTCAGCTCCAGGCCCAACAATTTTTCATCAATATCATGAAGCAACCCAACCACCCCTCATGGAGAGTGCTGAACCCCGTCAGGGAGAGAGACATCAGAAAGCCATTCGCCGATGCTCCAAGCAAACTCAATCTGCAAAGATGGCACGATTCACAGCAAGAACGACTCCGTCTATTGCGCGAGGAGCACACACAATTCGTACGGTGTCATCTGGAAAGGGCTGCAGTAAATCCCATCCTGGGAGTGGCGCCGCCCCGTGTCTGCACATCCGAGTCTCAACTCGGAAGGAGGGCCAGATGCACCCTGGCATCGCTGCGCTGTGGTCACTCTACTATGCTTATGGCTTACGTCAGCAAGATTGACAGCAGCAATTCGGACGTTTGTCCAGACTGTGGATGCCAAGGCCACGATACGGCACATCTGTTTAATTGTCCGGAGAGACCAACCACGGTGACCACAATGGACCTATGGACGAATCCATTACTGGTTTACCTTTGGAACAAATTACCATCAGAGATCGTTGAGGCCGCGCATTTTTCCGATTTTCAAAGCAGGCTATCCCATTTCAACCTCAGGTCATTGCATGGGGTCGATGGCCGTGCTTTCTGCTAAAGCTTTAAATTCAGGGTGCTCTTATTCGTACGAGTGTTTTCTTTGCCTACAATTTTGTTTGCCTGTATGTCCAGGCTGTCTTGTTTAAACCTATCTCACATACATTTTGTATGTTTCTTTGTCGCCAGATAAAGCTATTGAATTGAATTGAATTGGTTGCCAGTTCCTCAACCTATGACAGAACTCTCGACGTGGCTGCAAAGAAGAAGAAGATAATGGCATCTTTGAATCTAAATTTTCAGCTGCCGAAAACCTCTTCGCGTCGAGTTATGGAGATCTCTTAAGCAGGATAGGTGATGATAGCAGGACAGGGAGAGAGACATCAGAAAGCCACTCGCCGATGCTCCAAGCAAAGTCAATCTGCACACATGGCACGATTCACAGCAAGAACGACTCCGTCTGTTGCGCGAGGAGCACACAGAGTTCGTACGGTGTCATCTGGAAAGGGCTACGGTAAATCCCATCCTGGGAGTGGCGCCGCCCCGGGCCTGCACATCCGAGTCTCAACTGCTGCCGAGATGTCGTACGTTCACGCCGTGGCAGTGTGGAGGAAAGAAGATCACCTCTATGCAAACCGACGTCACCCCCTCCACGAAGAGGGTTTTTGTCATGGGAGAGGTGCTGGCCGGCCGCGTCTCTCCTTCGGATTCTCGTGCTAAGGGCCGGCGTGGAAAGGAATCCTGGACCCGCTCAGAAGAAGAAGAAGTACCTATGTGCCGCATGCGACAGAAATGTCAATTGGAATGGGACCTGCGTCCAGTGATTTGGATGCCAAAGGTGGGTGCACTTCTCTTGTTCGGGTCTCAGTTCTGTGAAGCATCATAACTCTTCTTTTCGCTGTGTATTATGCTCCTCACCTTCCATCTCAGATTCCTCTTCCACATATCGCCCCCTTTCCATTGTACATATCAATCTCAACGGCCTTCGTGCCAAACTTTCTGAGCTCTCTCTTCGCACGTATTTACCATCCAGACGTGATCATGGTTCAAGAAACCAAGCTCTCTTCATCCCCTACCCGTCCTCATCCTAACATCCCGGGCTATACCGCCTTCCATGCTCCAAGGACAGCTCTTGGCGGAGGAGTTTCAACCTTTGTTTTATCTTCTCTCCCCTTCCACCTCATACCCAACACCCCCACGGATGGTACTCTCGAGTACCTTCCAATCCATTTCCCTCTCAAAACACCCCTTTCTCTTTTCAACATATATATTCCTCCCACTACCTCATCCACCTTACGATCCTATTCCTCTACTTAAGCAGCTAAACGACTGCTCCATCTCGTCTTCGGTTGTCTTCGCGGGCGATTTTAACGCTCACACTTTTTGCTCGTCTCTTGGCTCTGATGCTAGAGGAAATGACGTCGAAGAATGGGCAGGGGAGTGTGACCTGGTCATCTTAAACGATGATCAGCCCACTCGCCTCCCTTCCAACGGCCGATCTTCCAGCCCAGACATATCTCTCGTCTCGTCCAGCCTATCTAACTCTTGCTCGTAGTCCACCTCAACCACTTTGCCAAGCGACCATGTCCCCGTCTTTATCCATATCGATCTCTCCAACTCTCTCGCTCCTTATTCTGGTGTTCGTCAACGTTCTTATCTTGATTTAGGCCGAGCAGACTGGAGCCTGTTCAGTGAAGTTGCGCTTCGCCTGTCGGCAAGTTACCCGTGGAATGGCGACGTGCACCAGAAAGAGTGTCATTTATCTGACGCGATCCGCAGAGCCATGAAAGCGGCTATTCCTGTCGGCCGCGTCAAGACTTTTTATCCAAATGTCACTAGGGAGATCCTCGATAAGATCAGGGTAAGATATGCCAGGAGAGCGGTCAACCATCTGGACTCCGTCGTTGCTGAACTTGACGATGAGATCAGAAAGGATTTAAACAGGCACAAGAAAGAAGAGTGGGAAAAGTTCACCGGGCAGTTGGATTTCAAGACGGATAGTGCAGCCACTTGGAAGGTATTACGAAAGCTTTCGGGTAAGAGCTCGCCTGCTACCGTCTCCACAATCGAATTCAACAACGGTGTATTCAAATCAGGAAAAGAAGCCGCATATGCGCTCGGTAGAAGTTTTTTCATCACTAATGCAAAGCGTGGTCCGCAGAACAGAGTGACTCTACGAGAGCTGTGCCGCCCCCCGCTTATGAGCACGGCCGAAGCGTTCACTTCGACGCAAGTTGAGAAGGTTATAAAGGATATGCGGAATTCAAAAGCGGTTGGTCCAGACGGGATATGTTCTGCTGTCTTGAAGAAGATACCGAATGAAATCCTACCGCTTCTTACTGATTTGATAAACACCTCGTTCAGATCGTGCACCATCCCACAAAATTGGAAGACAGCTAACGTTGTGCCGCTGCCCAAGCCGGGGAAACCTCAGGCTTCAGCAAAGGGATACAGACCCATTAGCTTGCTGTCCACGTTTTCAAAGGTAGCCGAAAAACTGATCGTAAAGGATCTCACAGAGCACAATGAGAACCAGGTGTTTCAGCACGGATTCAGAAAGCTGCATTCCACCACGACAGCTCTATTGGAAATTACAAGTTTTGCCATCGATGGGTTCAATGCCCAGAAGCCACAGAGAACTGTGGCTGTTGCCTTAGATCTTACCAAGGCTTTCGACGCAGTAAACCATGGAGTTCTGTCAAGCAACTTACTGAAGTCATCATTACCGCCGTGGCAGAAACGCTGGATATCTGCATTCATAAAGGGCAGACGAGCCAGAGTTATGTTCCAGAACCATATATCTAATAGTATTCCTATTGCAGCTGGAGTCCCGCAGGGCGGCGTTTTATCGCCTGCTCTCTTCAGTCTGTACCTCGAAGACATGCCCGCCCCTCCCCAGGGTATCAAGGTGGTCGCCTATGCCGATGATATGACAATAATGTGTCGGGATCGAGATATAAATGTGGCCGCCTCCAAGATCAATGAGTACCTGGTCACACTGAAAAGCTTTTTCGACCGCAAAATGCTAAAGATCTCGACATCGAAATCGTCGGTATCCGTACTCACAATGGATCCATCAGAGCACAGCGCCCAGCCGCATGTCGAGTGGGACGGAGATCGATTACCTGCTGCTCGCTTTCCCAAACTGCTCGGTCTGGTGCTCGATCCATCACTCAAGTTTCACAAGAACACCGAGCAGAAGCAGGCCGTCGTCAAAGCGAAGCTTAATGTGCTCAGAGCCTTGGGCGGTACAACATGGGGGGTCTACAAGGCCATACTTCAGCCCGCTCTGGAGTACGCTGCACCGGTGTGGCAGCACTTGGTATCAGAAGTCCCTGGACCAAGATGCAGCGTGTACAGAATGCCGCACTTCGTATAGCTACCGGATGTGCAAGAAGTTCCCCAGTCGAGCACTTGCATGCGGAGACACGATTATTGCCAATAAAGGAGCTTTGTCAGCTCCAGGCCCAACAATTTTTCATCAATATCATGGAGCAACCCAACCACCCCTCATGGAGAGTGCTGAACCCCGTCAGGGAGAGAGACATCAGAAAGCCATTCGCCGATGCTCCAAGCAAACTCAATCTGCAAAGATGGCACGATTCACAGCAAGAACGACTCCGTCTATTGCGCGAGGAGCACACACAATTCGTACGGTGTCATCTGGAAAGGGCTGCAGTAAATCCCATCCTGGGAGTGGCGCCGCCCCGTGTCTGCACATCCGAGTCTCAACTCGGAAGGAGGGCCAGATGCACCCTGGCATCGCTGCGCTGTGGTCACTCTACTATGCTTATGGCTTACGTCAGCAAGATTGACAGCAGCAATTCGGACGTTTGTCCAGACTGTGGATGCCAAGGCCACGATACGGCACATCTGTTTAATTGTCCGGAGAGACCAACCACGCTGACCACAATGGACCTATGGACGAATCCATTACTGGTTTACCTTTGGAACAAATTACCATCAGAGATCGTTGAGGCCGCGCATTTTCCGATTTTCAAAAGCAGGCTATCCCATTTCAACCTCAGGTCATTGCATGGGGTCGATGGCCGTGCTTTCTGCTAAAGCTTTAAATTCAGGGTGCTCTTATTCGTACGAGTGTTTTCTTTGCCTACAATTTTGTTTGCCTGTATGTCCAGGCTGTCTTGTTTAAACCTATCTCACATACATTTTGTATGTTTCTTTGTCGCCAGATAAAGCTATTGAATTGAATTGGTTGCCAGTTCCTCAACCTATGACAGAACTCTCGACGTGGCTGCAAAGAAGAAGAAGATAATGGCATCTTTGAATCTAAATTTTCAGCTGCCGAAAACCTCTTCGCGTCGAGTTATGGAGATCTCTTAAGCAGGATAGGTGATGTTACCGTCGTTCTCGGAGCCAAATTCCGGTCCGCAATTGCGTCCTACGACTGTTGCATCACGCGACACGATGATAATCGTGCTGGGAGAAAGGTCAATCGTGTCAGGACCATGTGGCTCCAAACAATTATCACTTTACTGCGTGATGCAGCAGCCGTTTTCCGCAAATGCAGAACGAAATCTGGCTCCGAGAACGACAGTATAGTTAGGTCCGTGGCTTGATTCCTCAAGGAAAAACATTCAAATCTCACCTGCGGCTGGCGAGGGCGGTCGCGTGCGCCGGCCCGCTAATCGATTAAAGCCGAGAGAAGAGCGCAGCTGATCAGCTCACCATACCGCCGGTGAGATTTAAACAGCCCGCGCCATCTGTTTAAATGTATTTTTCTTGAGGAAACGAGCCACGGACCTAACTGTACACGTGCTTTCTTTAAAAAGTCTTTTCGTCTTTGTTAGGGGGCTTTTCATCAAGAAAATCAATGAAAGCAATAGATTCACGGAAACCGGACGTAGTGTAGCGATCTAGTACTTGAAAACTACCCATATGCAAAATTGGCCTCTATGAGCAAACTCCTCTGTGTTCTGGTTTTGCGAAGTCTTCAGCAGCTTCAAACATAGATGTCAAGATCTCATTACGTGTCAATCAATTGACATATATTCTCCTGCAAACAGCCAGGTCGAACAAAAGAGTCCTGTCGATGTGTAAAGTTTTATGTAGCAAGGGTTTATCTCGGTTCCGCTCCCATAATTCAAAAAAGAGACCCTTAATCTGCGGAGCTGCGATCCCTCCCCCTAGAGTTTTGGAGACCCGCAGTCACCACCAGTTGCGAAATAACACAACCGCAATTGAACCGGGTTCCAAGGTTTTGACAAACAACATGACCCAACCTTCATTTTGTGGAATACATTTTACCTGATTTTTCTCTATTCATTTTTGGAAAAGTGCAGCCCTTTTGTTACCTTATATGGTAGGTGTTATCACGTTATTTAAGGAACTACGTCTATCTATTTGACCGTGAGATGCCTCATGTTCGCGGGCAGTGGAATCACTTCAAACGGGTGAGTTCGACTTTTCTCAATTTTTTTTCGATCTCTTAAGAACTGGTCCGTCCCTCGATTTTCCAAGCTCTGATACTCAGCGGTAAACCTAAACTGAGAGTCTAACTTTGTATAAAGTAGTCATTTCTGAGGCGGTTTAGCTCTCCTAACTTTGAAAGGGGCGAGACACCTCGGGATGGTGCGGAGTTTTCAGTGGGTGGAAAATTAGGTGCCGACATTTGGCAACGTTTTCACACTAGCTCCCTATTACCTAAACTGCTTGGAACACCCCCTCCCAGGCGAAAATCAAGCCCAAAAATTTCATGAACCTCCGGAACCCCGCTGGAGCCAGCATAGTTACTGACGTTCTCGGAGCCAAAGTCCGGTCCGCATTTGCGGACTCGGCTGTTGCAACATACGGCACTACGATAATCGTGCCGGAACCAAGTGGTCCGAGCACGATTATCATCCTATCGCGCGATGGAACAGCCGTGGTCCGCAAATACGGAACGGACTTTGGCTCCGAGAGCAACAGTACGTTCTTCTTCTTTGCAGCCACATTTGTCATAGGCGCAGAAACTGGGCGACCAGTAGTGGATTCGTCCATAGATCCATTGTGGTCAGCGTGGTAGGTCTCGCCGGACAGTTAAATAGATGTACTGTATCATGGCCGATAGTACCGCAGTCCGGACAAACATCAGATTTGCTGCTGTCAATCTTGCTGATGTAGGACATGAGCATTGTCGAGTGACCGCAGCGCAGCGATGCGAGTGTGCATCTAGTCCTTCTTCCGAGTTGAGTCTCGAATTTACAGACTGGTGGCGGTACTTCTCCTAGTATAGGATTCACCGCCGCCTTCTCAAGATGACACCGTAAGAACTTGGTGTGCTCCTCGCGCAGAAAACGGAGTCGTTCTTGCTGTGAGTCGTGCCATCTCTGCAAGTTGACTTCGCTTGGAGCATCGGCAAATGGCTGTCTTTTAGCTCTCTCTCTCTCTAACGGGATTAAGTACTCTCCATGACGGATGGTTTCGTTCGTTCTTTTATAATGCTGCCGAGATGTCGTACGTTCACGCCGTGGCAGTGTGGAGGAAAGAAGATCACCTCTATGCAAACCGACGTCACCCCCTCCGCGAAGAGGGTTTTTGTCATGGGAGAGGTGCTGGTCGGCCGCGTCTCTCCTTCGGATTCTCCTGCTAAGGGCCGGCGTGGAGAGGAATCCTGGACCCGCTCAGAAGTTTCTATGCGCCACGTGTGGCAATGATGTTAACTGGAGACATACCAGCGTCCAGTGCTTCGGATGCCAAAGGTGGGTGCATCTCTCCTGTTCGGGTCTCAGCTCTGTGAAGCATCATAACTCTGCTTTTCGCTGTGTTTTATGCTCTTCACCTACCAACTCTGATTCCTCTTCCTCAAATCGCCCCCTTTCCATTGTACATATCAATCTTAACGGCCTTCGTGCCAAACTTTCTGAGCTCTCTCTCTTCGCACGTACTTACCATCCAGACGTGATCATGGTTCAAAAAACCAAGCTCTCTCCATCCCCTACCTATCCTCATCCTAATATCCCGGGCTACACTGCCCTCCATGCTCCAAGGTCAGCTCTTGGCGGAGGAGTTTCAACCTTTGTTTTATCCTCTCTCCCGTCCCACCTCATACCAAACACCCCCACGGATGGTACTCTCGAAAACCTTTCAATCCATCTCCCCCTTAAAACTCCCCTTTCTCTGTTCAACATCTATATTCCCCCTACCACCTCATGCCCCTCCTCCTACAATCCCATTCCTCTTCTCAAACAACTCAACGATTATTCCCTCTCATCATCAGTTGTTTTCGCGGGCGACTTTAATGCCCACACCTTCTGCTCGTCCCTTGGTTCTGATGCTAGAGGAGAAGAAGTCGAAGAATGGGCTGAGGAGTGCGATCTGGTCATCTTGAACGATGATCGGCCCACTCGTCTCCCTGCCAACGGCCGATCTTCTAGCCCAGACATAGCTCTTGTCTCTTCCAACCTTTCCAACGCTTGCTCATGGTCTACCTCAACAACATTGTCTAGTGATCATGTTCCCGTCTTTGTGCACATCGATCTCTCAAGCTCTCTTGCTCCTTATTCTGGTGTTCGTCAACGTTCTTATCTCAATTTAGGCCAAGCAGACTGGTGCCTGTTCAGTGAGGTTGCGCTACGCCTAGCGGCTGATTACCCGTGCAATGGCAATGTGCACCAGAAGGAGCAACACTTATCTGATGCAATTCGCAGGGCCATGAAGGCGGCTATTCCTGTTGGCCGAGTTAAGACGATCTATCCAAACGTCACCAGAGAAATTCTTCAGAAAATCAGGACTAGAGATGCCAGAAGAGCAGTTGACCATCTAGACCCTGTCGTCACTCAGCTG
This sequence comes from Aplectana chamaeleonis, assembly GCA_029168955.1. Lineage (NCBI taxonomy): Eukaryota > Metazoa > Nematoda > Chromadorea > Rhabditida > Cosmocercidae > Aplectana > Aplectana chamaeleonis. The sequence goes on along the minus strand of JAPDOI010000375.1, from coordinate 223,265 downwards.
GATGGTGAGATCAGAAAAGATCTCGACCAGCACAAGAAAGAACAGTGGGAAAAATTCACAGAACAGTTGAATTTCAAGACGGACAGTGGAGCTACTTGGAAGGTGCTTCGGAAACTATCGGGTAAAAGCTTGCCAGCCACCATCTCCACTATTGAGTTCGGTAATAACGTTTTCAAGTCAGGAAAGGAAGCCGCCTACTCTCTCGGTAAAAGTTTCTTTGTCACGAGTACAAGGCGAGGTCCGCAAAATAGAGTGACAGTAAGAGAGCTGTGCCGCCTCCCGCTCATGAGCACGGCCGAAGCGTACACTGTGGCGCAAGTAGAGAAGATTATAAAGGACATGCGGAACTCCAAAGCTGTCGGTCCGGACGGCATTTGTCCTGCTGTACTGAAGAAACTCCCAACTGAGATCCTTCCGCTCATCGTTGATATGATTAATACTTCGTTCAGCTCTTGCACTATTCCGTAAAACTGGAAGACAGCCAACGTCATCCCGTTGCCCAAGCCTGGCAAACCTCAGTCATCAGTAAAGGGATATCGTCCTATTAGCTTGATGTCACCTTTCGCCAAGGTGGCCGAAAAGCTCATTGTCAAGGATCTAGCGGAGCACAACGAGAAGCAGTTGTTTCAACATGGGTTCAGAAGGCTTCATTCCACAACTACGGCGTTGCTAGAAATTACCAGCTCTGCTATCGAGGGGTTCAACTTTAACAAGCCATTGAGAACTGTAGCTGTTGCGTTGGATCTCACCAAGGCATTTGATGCGGTTAACCTTGGAGTCCTGTCAAGCAACATACTGGAGTCGTCAATACCGTCTTGGCAGAAGCGCTGGATATCGGCCTTTATTAAAGGTCGGCGGGCAAGAGTCATGTTTCAGAACCATGTCTTTAACAGTATTCCTATGGCAGCTGGAGTCCCTCAGGGCGGGGTTCTATCGCCAGCCCTCTTCAGTCTGTATCTCGAAGATATGCCTGAGCCTCCACAGGACATCAAGGACGTCGCGTATGCTGATGACATAACAATCATGTGTCGAGATCGGGACTTACAGGTGGCCGCCAATAAGATCAACGAGTACCTGATCACACTGAAGAGCTTTTTCGACCGTAAGATGCTAAGGATCTCTGCAGCCAAGTCGTCAGTGTCCGTTCTCACGACGGACCCATCCGAGCACAGCGCTCATCAGGATGTCGTGTGGGATGGAGACCGATTGCCTGCTGCTCGCTTTCCAAAGCTGCTCGGTCTTGTGCTCGATCCGTCGCTCAAGTTTCATAAGAATACCGAGCAGAAGCAGGCAGTCGTTAAGGCTAAGCTCAACGTTCTCAGGGCCCCGGGCGGCACTTCGTGGGGTAGCAGCAAGGAAACTATACTAACAACGTATAAGGCAATTCTTCAGTCCGCCCTGGAGTACGCCGCGCCGGTTTGGCAGCATCTCGTCTCAGAATCCTCCTGGGTAAAGATGCAACGAGTACAAAATGCTGCTCTCCGTATCGCCACCGGATGTGCAAGGAGTTCCCCAATCGAGCACCTGCATGCTGAGACCCGTCTGTTACCAGTGAAGGAGCACTGTCAGCTCCAGGCCCAGCAACTCCGCATTAACATTATAAAGCAACCAAATCACCCGTCGTGGAGAGTGCTAAACCCCGTGAGAGAGAGAAGTATAAGGAAGCCATTCGCCGATGCTCTAAACAAAGTCAATTTGCAAAGATGGCCCGACTCACAGCAAGAACGATTCCGTCTTTTGCGCGAGGAGCACACCAAGTTCGAACGGTGTCATCTTATCAAGGCGGCCATAAATCCTATACTAGGAGATATACGGCCCCCCCCCCATCTGCACCTCAGAGTCTCAACTCGGAAGAAGGGCGAGATGCACGCTCGCATCATTACGCTGTGGTCACTCTACAATGCCAATGTCTTATGTCAGCAAGATTGACAGCAGCAAATCTGATGTGTGTCCGGACTGCGGTACCGTCGGCCATGATACGGCACATTTATTTAACTGTCCGGAGAGACCTACCACGCTGACACCTATGGACCTATGGACGAATCCACTACTGGTCGCCCAGTTCCTCCGCCTATGACAAAACCCTCTGTGTGGCTGCAAAGAAGAAGAAGAAGAAGATAATGTTGATACGGAATTGTTGAGCTTGCAGCTGACAGTGCTCCTTCACTGGTAGTAAACGTGTATCGGCATGCAAGTGCTCGACTGGGGAACTCCTGTCACGACCGGTGGCGATGCGAAGAGCGGCATTCTGTACTAGTTGCATCTTCGTCCAAAAGGAATCTGAGACTATATGCTGCCAAACCGGTGCGGCGTACTCCAGTGCGGGTTGGAGGATCACCTTATACGTAGTGAGTATAGTTTCCTTGCTGCTTCCCCATGAGGTACCGCCCAGGGCCCTGAGTACATTGAGCTTGGCTTTGACGACCGCCTGTTCTGCTCGGTATTTTTGTGAAACTTGAGCGACGGATCGAGCACAAGACCGAGCACTTTTGGAAATCGCGCAGCAGGTAGACGGTCTCCATTCCACTTTACGTCCGGATGAGCGCTGTGCTCGGAAGGATCCGTTGTGAGGACGGATACTGACGACTTGGATGCAGAGATCTCTATCTAGCATATTTTCGTCGAAAAAGATCTTCAGTGCAATCAGGTACTCATTGATCTTATTGGCGGCCACCTGTATGTTTCGATCTCAACACTTGATAGTAATGTCATCTGCATACGCGACAACCTTGATATCCTGTGGCGGCTCAGGCATATCCTCGAGGTACAGACTGTTGTTGTTGTTGTTGTTGTTGTTGTTGTTGTTGTTGTTACCCATCTTCCACCATAACCATTGATCATGGATCCAAACTTCCGGTACGTAGACGGCATAATCGAAGCAACTTTTCTAGGATCCTCTTCTTTGGAGGATCCCTGAGTGGGGCGTTTTTCAACCCTCTTTTTTTTTATTTTTTTTACATTTCAAAATCATCATTGCATGATCAAAGTGACAGGAAATTGGCGACTTCCACTGGTTTGAGTCAGAGATCTTCTATTGTAAGGTGCGTTGGCTTTCCAGAGTATGAGAACGTGTGGGGTACTGTATGTTCCTCCAGTCTGCATTCCGGATAAAGTGGATTATCAGCTGCTCCTATCTTATGGAGGTACCATTGCGATTTTGAGTAGAAACCACTTCGGAGCTGAGACAGCGCCCACCGGCTAGGTCTTGACAACGTCTCCTCCTCCTTGGATATCTTCGGCGGCGGTCCACTCAGCAATGGAGAGTTCAGATTACCCAAGAACTCTTTTACAAACTCCTTGTGAACTTCTTTGCGAATGCTCTCTGCAGTTCCAGGTTTCACCAACATTGGTTTGACAGTTCTGACGTGTTTCCTAATCTGTCTTGGCGGTTCTGGCTCCATCATGTCGTGCGACGGGTGTCCAGGGTCGAGTGTCGCAACCGTTCGATATTGGAGTGTCAGCATCTCATTATGAGCTCGAACTGGCATGATTCCTGTCTCGCTACTCAAATGAGTTGTGCTTGCCATTGCCAGGCTTCCCGTCGCGGTCCTCAAAGCTGTGTTTTGACAAGCTTGCAACCGATCCCAGTGAGAAGATGCAATGAGCGAGCTCCAGGCTGAATCCGCGTAGGACGTCACAGATTGTCCAATGGCACGGTAGGTCAGTGTGAGCAGCTCTTTGCTTTGTCCCCAATTCCTTCCCGCCAACGCTTTCAGGAGGTTCGTTCTTTTAGCCGTCTTCTTGCGAACAGCTTCCGCATGAAGTCGTCCCCTCATTATCGTATCAAAGTGATAGCCGAGGATTGTCGGATTTCTTTCGTGCGTGATTTGCGTTCTATTTATGAAGACTTTCGGCACGTATCTCGCTTGAGCAGAATGTGTTGTGAGAAGAGAGACAGTAGTCTTTTGGATCGAAAGTTGCAGTTGGAGATCTTCCAGAGCCTTTGTCAGCTTCGAGAGATAGTCGTTCAGACTTTTTTCGCAGGTTTCCACATCAGGGTCTGATGTAACCAGTGTTAAATCATCCGCATATCAGATAATATCGTGTTTCTGGTGGGGGTGCTGGAAGATCGGCGGTGTAGTAAGAAAAAAGGAGCGGAGAGAGCACTGCGCCTTGCGGTACCCCGGAGCGCACCGATCTTACGTTTGACATCCGGCCTCTGAACTCTGTCCGTATCGTTCTCCCTTTCGGGTAGCTGGAGATCCAGCGCGCAAGTCCTCTCGGTAGGGATGACTCTGCAAGCTTCTGACAAAGAATCGAGATGACGACAGTGTCATAGGCCTTCTTTAGGTCGAGTGCGACCATAATTGAACGTCTTGGCGGTCTCTTCTCATTCAGTCCATCCGTAATGGATCCCGTAAGTTCGACCAAAGCTGTGGTGGTGGAGAAGGCTTTCCGAAAACCATTCTGCCATCCAGGGATTCGCAGGTGCTTCTCCAGTGTAGGAAGAATAGTTCTTTCAAAGATGCGTGCTATAGATGAGATGATCGAAATGGGCCTGTAGCTGTTCAAATCCTCAGCAGGTTTTCCGGGCTTCAGAAGTGGGAAGATTCTTGCCTCCCACGACGCCGGAATCAGACCATTTGATAGAGTTCTGTTGAAGAGCGCTCTCAGGCACTCACGAAAAACCGGTCCTGAATGTTTGAGCATGATAGGGGCCACTCCACTTGTAGCTAGTGTTCTAGACGGCTTGCATCTCTTCAAGGCGGCGTCAATGAGGGTGGTCTTGATAACGGGAACGTCGTCTCTCGAAAAGCTCTTGATCCATCTGAAAGTCCTTCGTGACGACTTCAGGCTTCTATGAGGGCATGGCGAACTGAAATGTTTGCATAGAAGGTTGGCTGCCTTCTTGTTGTTAACCGGCTAGCCTTTATGAAGAAGCTGGAGGGGATCTGGTTTAGCTGAACGGCCATCCAAAGCTTTCATGGTTGTCCATAGCTTGGAGGAGTTCGTACGATGACCAATTCCTTCCACGAATGCTCTCCACGTCTGCTGCCGGTCCTTCCTCACTTCATCTGCGATTTCCTTGTTCAGCTCGGAAACCCGGGTATTGGTGGGATCCGTTCTTCGAATCGCGTCTCTTTCACAAATGAGGTCCTTAGCGGTGAGGTACAGACTGAAGAGGGCTGGCGATGGGTCACCGCCCTGCGGAACTCCAGCTGCTATAGGAATACTATTGGAGACATGGTTCTGGAACATAACTCTGGCTCGTCTGCCATTTATGAATGCAGATATCCAGCGTTTCTGCCGCGGCGGTATTGATGATTCCAGTAAGTTGCATGACAGAACTCCATGGTTTACTGTGTCAAAAGCCTTGGTGAGATCTAAGGCAACAGCCACAGTTCTCTGTGGCTTCTCGGCATTGAACCCATCGATGGCAAAGCTTGTAATTTCCAGCAGAGATGTCGTGGTGGAATGCAGCTTTCTGGATCCGTGCTGAAACACCTGGTTGTCATTATGCTCTGCAAGGTTCTTTACGATCAGTTTTTCGGCTACTTCAGCAAAAGAGGACAGCAAACTAATGGGGCGATATCCCTTGACTGAAGCTTTGGGCTTGCCAGGCTTGGGCAGCGACACGACATTAGCTGTTTTCGAATTCTGCGGGATAGTGCACGAACTGAACGAGGTGTTTATCAAGTCAGTGAGAAGCGGAAGGATTTCAGTTGGTAACTCCTTTAAGACAGCAGGGCATATGCCGTCAGGACCAACCGCTTTGGAGTTCCGCATATCCTTTATAACCTTCTCAACTTGCGTCGTAGTGAACGCTTCGGCCGTGCTCATAAGCGGGAGGCGGCACAGCTCTCGTACAGTCACTCTATTCTGCGGACCTCGCTTTGCACTGGTGATACAAAAACTTCCCGAGCGCGTAAGCGGCTTCCTTTCCTGATTCGAATACGCCGTTGTCGAATTTTATTGTGGAGATAGTGGCAGGCGAGCTCTTACCCGAGAGTTTCCGTAAAACCTTCCAGGTAGCTGCACTGTCCGTCTTGAAATCCAACTGTCCAGTGAACTTTTCCCACTCTTCTTTCCTGCGCCTGTCTAGATCCTTTTTGATCTCATCGTCAAGTTCAGCAGCGACAGGGTCCAGATCAGGGATGAGCGGAACAAAAATATGAAATTTCGGAAATCGGTTTTCGGGTTTCGGAACAATTTTTTTCTCGGGTTTCGGGCGCGAAACGCCTGAAAATGCGCGGAAATTCGGTTTTCGGAACGCGAAACGCGGAAAAATTCAGAAATCATCTGTTGTTTTCTTACTCCCAGGTGACCCGATATTTTCGCATTCGGCAGCGTTTTTTTTTGCGGTTTTCGGAACGCGGAATGCCAAAAATGGGCGACACTCCGGATTTCGGAACGCGAAACGCGGAACTCCGCTCATCCCTGGTCCAGATGGTTGACCGCTCTCCTGGCATCTCTTGTCCTGATCTTATCGAGGATCTCCCTTGTGACATTTGGATAGAACGTCTTAACGCGGCCGACAGTAATTGCCGCCTTCATGGCTCTGCGGATCGCGTCAGATAAATGGCACTCTTTCTGGTGCACGTCGCTATTCCAAGGGTAATCGGCCGCTAATTGAAGCGCAACCTCACTGAACAGGCGCCAGTCTGCTCGGCCTAAATTAAGATAAGAGTGCTGACGAACACCACAGAAAGGAGCGAGAGAATTGGAGAGATCGATATGAATGAAGACAGGGACATGGTCGCTTGACAGAGTTGTTGAGGTGGAGCATGAGCAAGAGTTAGAGAGGTTGGACGAGACTACGGATATGTCTGGGCTTGAGGATCGGCCGTTGGCAGGGAGACGAGTGGGCTTATCATCGTTTAAGATGACCAGGTCGCATTCCTCTGCCCAATCTTCGACTTCATTTCCTCTAGCGTCAGAGCCAAGAGACGAGCAAAAAGTGTGAGCGTTGAAATCGCCCGCGAAGACAACCGAAGATGAGATGGAGCAGTCGTTTAGCTGCTTAAGTAGAGGAATAGGATCGTAAGGTGGGGGGCATGAGGTATTAAGTGGGATATATATGTTGAAAAGTGAACGTGGTGTTTTTAGAGGTAGATGAATTGAAAGGTACTCAAGAGTACCTTCCGTGAGGGTGTTGGGTATGAGGTGGGAGGGGAGAGAAGATAAAACAAAGGTTGAAACTCCTCCGCCAAGAGCTGACCTTGGAGCATGGAAGGCAGTATAGCCCGGGATATTAGGATGAGGACGGGTAAGGGATGGAGAGAGCTTGGTTTCTTGAATCATGATCACGTCTGGATGGTAAGTACGTGCAAAGAGAGAGAGAGAGAGCTGAGAAAGCTTGGCACAAAGGCCGCTGAGATTGATATGTACAATGGAAAGGGGGCGATTGGATTTGAAGGACTCAGAGTTAGAAGGTGAAGAGCATATAACACAGCGAAAAGAAGAGTTATGATGCTTCACAGAACTGAGACCCGAACAAGAGAAGTGCACCCACCTTTGGCATCCAAAGCATTGGACGCTGGTCCCATTCCAAGTGACGTCTCTGTCGCATGTGGCACATGGGTACTTCTTCTTCTTCTGAGCGGGTCCAGGATTTCTTTACACGCCGGCCCTTAGCAGGAGAATCCGAAGGAGAGACGCTGCCGGACAGCACCTCTCCCATGACAAAAATCCTCTTCGTGGAGGGGATGACGTCGGTTTGCACGGAGGCGACCTTGTTTCCTCCACACTGCCACGGCACGAACGTAGCACACCTCGGCAGCAACAGTACTTTGATCATTTGTAGGCACACGCGGAGGTGCTCTTGTACCACTAATTCGTAATTATTTGGACCTCCACTGTAGGCGCTTTTTCTTGATATTAATGGGGCGACTCCATCATTCGAACGGCTTGGGAGAGTCAAATCTATTCCTGTGAGTTCATAACCGGATCGAAAAACGTAGTTTTTTCTTGTTGTTGCTATATGCTTTTTTTGCTGATTTCGTGTGTTAAGATGTTCCTTGCACATAGTTCTGGTATACAAGTTTATGTAAACAATTAAATATTTGGGCACACTAAAAGTGGAAGTTATGCGGTTTGGTTGTCATTTAGATCAGTGAAGTCCCCCGGCGGGCATAGAAGCTCGTCAGATGGAAGCTAGTGCCTGTTTGTTACGTCCAAAGTTCTTTGCTTGAACACTCTTTGATGGTCTAAATGTTTATTGCAAAGGAGACCTTCGTATTCTTTAACGGGCAACCCTAAAACTGAATGTGATCGTTCGTAACACTGGACTGCCATTTATTTTGCCATGGCGGCCAGAAGCTACGGAAGCGCGATTATGTTATTGTGATCAGGGTTTTCGCGCAGAGGGCTGACTTGAATTCGTCAAAGGAGAGGGAGCAAGATGCAGAGTTTTCGGATTGACCGTCTCATCGCTTCAGTAGCGTCTAGAAATGATAAGTTGGCAAGTGAATGGACAATGAACGGTCGAAATTAGATAACACAGTAGTAGTAGTAGTAGAGACGAGTCGTACTTAAGCTTTGCAATGCCTCTGTAACCTTGATACCGCATTCGACAGAGCTCGTGCTATCATTCGCCTTGGCGTCTATTGGTAGCGATTCCTGCTCTATTGCTGACGTAAACTCTCACGCCTGGTCGCCGTCTCTTTTCGTGAAATCGAGGTGGTCTGTGTATATCCTTCCATGCAATAAATCTCAACAGTCAAAGCACTGAACTGAAGCAGTATTCGTAGGTACTTAACTGGAAACCGCATGTATTTATCGCTTATGATTAGTGCATTAGAAGTCTCACATCACTTTTTTTGCTGTGGGTATGAGCTGTAGAGGGTCGAAAGGGAGGGGAGAGTGGCGCGAAAGGGCTGGTCAGTGGAGACGTCATGATCTTGCCGTGGGTCACCAGAGCTGACAGGGAAAATACATGGCCATAGGGCACATTTACGAGCCGCGAGTACCAGACATATTGTTAAATGGTTGCAAATCTCTCGGAAGATGTGTACTCATTATTCATTTCAGCTAATTATGCCCGGTTGGAAACTCGGTGTCGGCGTCGCTGTAGCGATGATTGCTGTAGAGGAAGGATATCAATACATGAAACATGGCACAACTTCATGGGACGCCCATCATTAATCAATATTGTGTTGTAGTATATTGGATAGGTCAATAAAACATCATAATAGCCTGCCTACTTGACCGTTTGAAAGTTTACATCTCACCGTTTATCTTCACGTATGTCTAACCTATGTCGAGCATATTTGTGTAAGGAAAGGTAAACAAACGTAATTTCAGGGGCTTATGTCAGCCCTCGAAGCCTTTGTTAATGAGCAGAAGAAGAAAACAGGTGCAAGTGGCTTGGGGACTAGCATCGGATCAGCTTCATTCAGTTCCTTTGGGGACTTGAGGAGCAAGCTGTCTTCGTCTTTGAGGTGAGCCTCAAACTTTTCCTTGGTTACGTCTGCTCAGAACGTGTTTTTGATCTCTGTTTTGCATTTTTATTTAAAACTACCAGGTGCAGCGTGTGAAGTAAGCGAAAGACTCGCCAAGTGCCTTTCAAAACCCTTGTTAGGTTTGCTCTCTAGCTCTACTTTGTCGGATGCGGGATGTACAACCTACGCTTGTGGATATGTGGACCAGGGATTAGCCATCATCCGATTCCTGAATTACCTATTTCCAATAGCTACCCCTCGGATTTCTGAAAAGTTCTTCGGAAATCGGGACTGATTACAAGATCACAATTCGAAGAGGCTAAGCAGTGTTACCTGCTAAACCTTCAGGAGTATTTAGGGTGCTGAACGTGGAATTTGGGTCTGTTTTCACATTTAAAAAGAGCATTGGATGAGACCCACATATCGACTGGATCTATATTTGCTTGAAATAATTCAAAACCTAGGAGAATGATGTGTTTTCTTACAGATTCAGGTTTAACCATTCTTAAACAGTCCTCTTTTAAGGGAGATTCCGTTTTGTCCATGCTTTTTTCGAATCTGATAGGGGTCCCTCCCTACCTTATCTGTGTTTACGTGGAGCTTACAATCTGAACACTGTGTACATACAGTCGTTCTCGGAGCCAAATTCCGGTTTGCATTTGCGGGCAACGGCTGTTGCATCACGCAACAGGTTGATAATCGGACTGGGGCCGCCCGGTCCCGGCACGATTCGCCTTTCTCCCAGCGCGATTATCATTTGTCAAGTAATGCGACAGCCGTAGCCTGCAACTGCGGGCCAGAATTTGGCTACGAGAACAACAGTATTGTCTCTTCGTGGAATTTAGTTTAGTGAATGGACAGGGCTGCGACGGTTGGTCGTCACACGCGATCGAAACCCACCCAGCCGGTGGTGTCGCGAACGCCGCACGGCCCGCCGTATGATCGCGCCTCGTCCATTCTCTAGACCAAGTTTTGCAAAGGACCTTTACCTACTACAAAACTTTTACGTACCTGTACTCCGGTCTACCTGTTAAGATTCTCAAGAATTACATTTTCCTTTTTGTAGAAGAATTTCACCTTCCATTAGTGTTGCAGTGAAATGTCTGATTTCGTTACATTTACAGAGTAATCAGTTATTTAGAGGATGTTATCTCAAAGTTGTGATATTTTTAGGTATTACCTGAAAATCGGTAGGGTTGGTATTCAATCTTGTTGAGTGAATATTCAACTCAAGTCAGTGAAGGGAAACTTAGGAGAGTAGCTGTATACGTCAGAAGAGTAAACCTCTCGTTCGCTTCAGCCACTGCATGTAGTTAAAGTCCACCCGAATGAGTCTGTCCGCTCACGCTATCGGCGCGCGTGTTTAGGGAGCGTTGCGAAGACACTTTTCCGAATTGTAAATCGATTGGCATGACTCCAGTACGCTTAATGAGTAATATCACACTCAGCTGAGCTGTCTGTAGTCGAATGGCTCGTCAGGAGAACGCTTTCGCAACGGACGCTCGACGCGCACGCCGACCGCGCGAGCAGACAGTGTCACTCGGACAGACTTTACTTGTTCATGCTGTCTGAAGCCTCATTCATAGCTGGTCGCTTCGACTTGAAGTCTTCTTCTTCTTATCGGCCACATTAGAGCTTCTCCTCATAGGCGCAAAAAGGCAGCCACATCGCACGGGTTCTTCCACATATCCATAACTGTTAGAGAAGTCGGCCTTGCAGGACATGAAAATAAATGAAATTAATCGTGCCCTGGGTTGTGGCAGTCGGGACATTCGTCAGGGATCGACGAGTCGATCTTATGGACGAAGGCCTTGAGGTATGAGGAGTGTCCACAACGTAGACCTGCCAGGATGACGCGTGTTCGTCTGGGTAGGTCCGTTTCGCTGCCATCGATCGGGGGGGGGGCACGTCACCAAGAATTGGATTTAGGGGAGCACTGGAAAGGTATTCTCTGACGAATCGGGTGTGCTCCATTTGCAGCAGTCTGACGCGATTGAGCTCCGACGTCGCCCAACGTTGACGATCCAAGACAGACTGCAGCATGAAGTGGCGAGCGTATATGTCGGAAATGGGGACCAGATGACAGTAGAGGGAAACAATGCCAACATGGAACTGTTGCGACTGAAGTTGACAATGCTGCTTCACAGGAAGCAGCGAACACTCTTGATGTAGATGAGATACCGGTGTGGATCTAGGGCATCCAGTGATCACACGTAGAGCAGTGTTCTGTGCACGCTGAAGCCTGCTCCAAGAGGCTTCCGATAGGTGTCTTGACCATATTGGTGCTCTATATTCCAGCACCGGCTGCACCATAGCCCTGTAGGTTGTTCGCAGGATTTCCTTAGAGCTACCCCATGTAGTGCCTGCTAGCGAACGTAGAATGTTGTTACGTGTGTTGGCGGCAGCAGCTCGAATACGTGAGTTTTCGTGATAACGTAGTGACGGGGCCAGGAATACACCGAGTAGACGAGGGTGTTTTGATAAGGGCAGCATGTTTCCTTCCCAAAGAACCTTGGGATGCAGCTTGTGTTCGACAGTCGCTGTAGTGCGCAAAGTAACGCTGGACTTGGTTGGAGAGACCTTTAGCTGCTTCGATTCCAGGAACTTAGCCAGACTGACAAGGTATTTATTCATCTCAGCAGTGGCTCGATCGATGACAGGGTCAGTACAAATAATAGTGATGTCATCCGCATATAGACATAAATGGATGTTTGACGACGGCTTCGGCACATCAGATAGATACAAAGAAAACAGGCTGGGAGATAGAACTCCTCCTTGTGGAACGCCTGCTTTCAGGGGCACAGACTTCGATAAGTGTCCATCAAATTTCACACGAATGGAACGATTTTTGACAAAGTTATCAGTCCATCTTTTGCACCAGTCAGGAATAGTAGAGTCCAGAATCGATTTGGACAGTAGCGGGATACTGACATTATCGAAGGCAGCGGTTAAGTCAACTGCCACGACTATACTTCTACCAGCTGGAGGTCTCATGGTGAAGCCAGCAATTATGTGTTCTGTGATGGACGTGAGTGCCGTGATGGTAGAGTGGGCCTTCTTGAAGCCATGTTGATGCACGTTATGTCGTAGTGCTTCTTGGAGGTGCGGGTTGATGAATTTCTCCGCTAACTTAGCAATATGGGACAAAAGGGAGATGGGTCGATGCGAAGTTGCTTGATCTTCTGTTTTGCCAGGCTTGAGGATCGAAGCGACCAACAAACTGCCGCGATCTGAAAATCGCTCCGTGCCGCGACTTTTGTCCAGCGATTTCAAAACGCTCGGGCGGACGTAAATTCGCGTGAAATAGACGGGAAATTGCGGACTAAGCCACGGGAATGAAAAAAGCTTTTTTGTCGGCATTCCTACTTGTTTGGACATTTCAGCCCTTACCTTCCAGATAAAAAAGTTTAGCATAGTTTTCGAACAAACAAAATGCTTCGAAAAAAGCGATGGGGCGGAACTTGCTTGAACAGCAACATAAAACTAATGCTAAAGTTACTAGTTGCTCGAAGCCGGCATGAAATGTAATTTTTCGGTATCCTCATTACATTTTCTCATCTCTCTCATCGTAAACGTGTGATAAATACTTGTTTTTCCCTTTCACATGCCGTGTTTTATGCGAGTGAACTGTGACCTCTGCAATTTTGCGCCACATACGCAAGGTTGTGACGAAAGATTGCGGACAATTCGCTTCTACTAGACGAATCGCTTCCATCATGGAAGCGAGGCGATTAGTCGAAGCGACCTAACAAAATCACTCAGGTAGCTTCGACCAGCTATGAAATACCCCTGTCGCTCGACGATCGTGATTGAACCTGCAAACTGTTCCACACCGTCGCGACTGAGTGCAAGATCTGTTGACGCGACGGGTTTTGTAACTGTTGGCAGTGCCGCGACTAGTCGAAGCGACCTGCTATGAATGAGCCTTGAGATGAGGGTAATGAATAAATTGTACATAAAACGAAGAAGACTGGGTTCTCACTTGGACCTCTTGCTGGGAGAAGATTCTTCATCGATTCCTTCACCGTTGGTCAATCGCCGGCGCGGCAGGCGTACGCAAAGGCTGATTTGATAAAGCAAAGCCGAGAAAGTGCGAAGAATATCACCGCAGCAAGAGATCTAAATCAGTAGTGGAGAATAAGTAGATTATCAATAGGGTAGGACACAAATGCTGACTGTTTTGGGTCTTGTTCTGTATCCTACTAGAGTTCCTCTCCACATTCTTAACATTTTAAACTCAGTATAAATGCCGTGCACTGCGTGCTAAACCTGTTGATCTTACAGTGTTTATAGAACGCTCTCAACCTGATATCATTCTCCTGAATGAGACAAAACTTAGCACATCATCCCTTCCCCACCCCTGGTGTGCTTGTCCCTGCCTAACAGCTTAATGATATCTTTCCAGTGGGTTACCACTGCTTTCACGCTCGGAGACCGCCGATTCTCAATCACTAACAGGCGAGGCAGGCATCGATGGGCAGCTGCCGAATACAAAGAACAGGTTAGTTGAAGTTCGAGTGTCTTGTGCATATTTCGTCTCTGGAAGATGTAGCCGCTTGCAGCTATGGGGTCCAAAACTATCCTTTCGTCAGTCCTCGTTACCCATACCTTGTTTCTCGCCATTTCCTTTCCCATTGAATCCCTTATAAACGAATTGCGGTATTCAGCGAAGACCTGATGTTCTGCAATTTAGCCTCAATATCTTTCCATTTTTGTTTACTGTCAGTGTACCTGTTTAGGAAAAATGGAGGATGGTTTTCTTCCGGAGATGAAAGCTTTTTCGGGATGTCGCGAACTCAGAGGATATTCGCATTCTTCCTTTCTTTGTTGGGATCACTTTTTTGTTTTTCGACGGTACGTTTCTTGGTTGGGGTACGTATTCTAGGACTCTTCTGTGGAGTAGAATGTTTTCCAACTCATAGGCACAGTCCAACATCAGGATCGTTTTTCGGTTTTTCTGCTCAGCTTGCAGAGAATTTCACGCTGATCTCCATGATGTCTCCAGAATTGCTCAGAACCTACTAAGAACGAAGTTGGGGCTCCTCAAACGTTGTGCATTTGAGCAGCGGAGAATTTGTGGACGAGTTGTCTCGGATCTGTGTTTTCGCGCCACGCTCAGCCTTCGCGCTGGAGCAGATCACAATAAAAAGGTAGACCAATAACAAATGGAAGAACGTAGATGGTAGATATGCACGTATCCTCTGGTTCCCGGCCTGATTTAGTGTGTGCGATTGCGGACTTGCGTCGTGGGGGCGCGGCGCATCGCTTTCGTACGAGTTTCCGCGCCCGCCCCTCATCAGCTGATCTTTCTGCATTTTCCTTGTTTTTTTTTTCTTTTTTTCTCCACAGTTTTGGCTTTTAAATGATACGTTTGTTACATTACGACCGCTTGCTAATGTTTTGATTTCAGGAATAGCGGGAATCATCGGCAACGGTCAGGAATCGCCAATTTTCGGTATTTTTTTTATTTTCGTGTGGACGTTTTCGTGTTCTAGACTTATACAATTTTTTTGTGTTGTTTGTTTGTCTTTTTTCTCTTTTTGCTGGCAAGCTTTTCATTGATCAGTTACCCTGTCAGAATTTTTTTATTGTTTAGGCAGACTGGGTTCTCCAAAGACCATCCTGGATGTGAGTTTTTTTTCCATTTCAAATCATTCTTTCAGGTAAAATTACTCTCATGATGTATTTTTTTTGTTGTTATGCATTCCCCAAAGTCTTTTTGCTGAGCATGGGTCATGCCCAAATGATTCACCTGAAAAATGATTTGAAATGAAAAAAAAACACATCCAGGAAGGTCTTTGGGAATCCAGCCTGCCTAAACAATAAAAAAATTCTGACAAGGTAACCGTTCAATGAAAAGCTTGCCAGCAAAAAGAGAAATGAGCAAAAACACAAAAAAGTTGTTTAAGTCTAGAAACCACATGAAAATAGAAAAATACCGAAAATTTACGATTCCTGACCGTTGCCGACGATTCCTGCTATTCCTGAAATCAAAACATTAGCAAGCGGACGTAATGTAACAAACGTATCATTGAAAAACCAAAAACTGATGAAAAAGAAGTGAGAAACATTAAAAAACAAGGAAAATGCAGCGTGATCAGCTGGTGAAGGGCGGGCGCGGAAGCTCGTACCAATGCGATGCGCCGCGCCCCCGCGACGAAAGTCCGCAAATGCACCCACTAAATCAGGAGCGGAACCAGAGGGTATGTGAATGAGATTCTTTGTTAAAGTAAAAAAGATGCATAACAATGGCAGAAGCGAGAAGGGGACAAAATATGAAATTTTTGCAGAGAATTTTTTTTTACAATTCGAATGACCTCTTGTCTCAAGAGACTTGAGGCCACCGCTTCTGGGACAAAGAAAAGCACAACAAGCTGGTAGAACCCGTCACTTTAGATTATTAGTAATACCCATAGATTGAGAAACTGGACCACCAGCGTAGGATTCGTTCAAAGTTCTATTGTTGTTAACGAAGTCGGTCTCATCGGGCAGTTGAAGAGGTGCGCACTAGTATGTCCTTTATTACCACAATTCGAGCACTCGTCAGGTCTGCTGCTATCGATCTTATGTAAATAAAACATAAGCATGGGGAAGTGCCCACAGCGCGACGAGGCAAGGGTGCACCTAACACGCCCACTGAGTTCCATCTCGGTTTCGCTGACCTCAGGCGGCCCAACCGCAGAATGGAGTTTACGGCGACCTTGCACATGTGATCCTTGACGATTTGGGTATGCTCCACACGTGAGAGGCAGAACCCTTTTTTCTTTTCTGGAAGCGTGGTCGACTTTTTCCTCGCTTATTTGAGCGACCTGAGGTTTCGCGCTTGGCAAGGTGTCTTTATACGGTGACCGGAGTATGATTCGAAAAATTACCCCTGAGGTTGGCTTGTGACTTTATCAATGTCGTCCTTGACTTTTTCAAGTCGCTCTCTTTTCAATGATTGATTCTGGTCCAACCTGTTTCTTCTTGTACGTTCTTACAGCGCGCGTCAGAAGTATAGGAAAATGTTGAATTTCTAGGCTTCGCAACATTTTCAACATTGCGGTCTGAATTTGATGCTAAATTCAGATCTCACGTCTCAAATAACCCTACTAGACGGAAAACCGGAAGGTTTCATCGAAAGATAGACATTCCAAGATTTTTTTTGATGAAAAAAATGCCATATTACACCGCGTCAAAAGTATAGGAACTCAGATAATAACACCGGCTGAGCGGGCGGAGAAATAGGGTCGCCGGCTGAGCGGGCAGGCTTATTTTGGGGGCAGAGCGTCTTACCGGCTGAGGGGCATGGCTTTTTCCGGGTGAGCGGGCGGACACTAATCAATGGCGGAGCATATCACCGGCTGATCGGGCAGACACTAAAGCGAACCAGGCTCATGTACGGCGCGGACGAAATGGGCTTCGCGCTGATTCGGGTGTTGGCATTCGAACGGGTGGTCATCCACACGATTTGGGTCATTGATCCCTCACCCCTTACGGTTCGTTGTGACCGTGGGGACGTGACAGCGGGTCAGATATTTGAAGCAAGGTAAGGCTTGCCGCTTCAGAAATGAAACGCAAGCCTTGAACTTGCTGGGGAATAAGGAGAGCCTACTAGGGGCTTTATCTACTCTTGCAGATCGATATCATTCACGTGGTAAGTCACTAATACCGGCAGAGCGGACCTCCATTTACCGGCTGAGGGGCAGCCATTTACCGGCTGAGGGGGCAGTGAACGCGGTGTGAGGGGGCCATCACTTGCCGGCTGAGCGCTCAACCATTTACCGGCTGAGGGGCAGTGAATACCGGGGCTCGCTCGGGTACAAGGTTTAGTCAGCCGGTATTGCCTGCCCCCTGAGCCGGCGTTACTGCCTGAGAACTCCATCAATAAGTTGAGGTGGTGGGCGTTTTCTGAGTACTCCTTGATACGAAGTCACCTGGGAGTTGTGATCAGGGTTGAGCAGACCGTTGCGCCAAATTTCGGCGGAGCTACGACCCCCTTATTAACCAAAAAAAAATTTGAATCAAAAAATCAAATTTCACTACCCCTCCAAGAATAGAAACTTCTTCAGTCTTATTTGAGTGACTAACTAAAAGTTTGAAACGCATACTTCTTCCACGTAACTTACTATTTTGAAAAAGATTTGCTTTTGCTCCAAAATTTTCACGACCCCCCCCCCAAAAAAAATCATCTCTTATCTGCAATTTTCCCAATTTTTTACGACCCCATGTTGCGCCGAGTCGCAACCCTGCTCAACCATGGTTGCGATCTGGTATCGACGTGACCCTGTTCTGCAGCATATTTTTGTCCATGTCAACATCTGCAGCTACAATTGTCCGGGGCAGTCGCCAAGGCTTCCCTACCTGCGAAATCCCTTGATTAGATTCTCTTAAAGGTGTTATATCGATTTCACGTTAGAACAGCACGTGGGGGAGTACAGATATGTGATGTGATTTCGACTGAATCATTCTGCCGCTGAGGTGCTGCAGGGAATTATGGCCTTATATTGTTGAAATGTGCACCCCTGATGTTCGTGCTGGCCGGGATCGTGAGTACTTGACCTCTGAGGCTACCTTGTTGGTTTAAGATACAAATCGATTAGTGACGAACCCCAGATCGAAGAATCTATCAGCTCCAAAACTTACAAAAAGCTCCCAATTCTCCGCTTGCTCTAAGAAAGTGACGGATCTCGCCAATATCACGTGTGTGGTGTAAGTTACATATGCAATCTCGAGCGGAATTCAGCATGACCAACTTGAGGAAAAGAGGCGTTTTCAGAGCCAGCCGGAGATTGTGAGCTTTTTCGAACGCTGTTCTCTCAAAAAGCGGTAGTGACGCCATCCCAGCTTGAAAATGACTAGCAGCCAATGATTTCTCTTGGACTTCTTTCCGGGTTTTGCCCGAACCTTTGTGGTTTTCTCATTGGTGAAGGCTCCCTCCCTTCACCTGCCCAGAGGTAAAGGTTGGTGGAGTGCCCGGCTCCATACAACGAAACTATGCCAACAGCGCAGGTCTCTCCAGTAAAGCCAATTTTATCTGAGCCTTTGACATAAGACTTGTTTTGGCAAAAAACACCATTTGGAACATATTATTCTAGAATTTATGCATTTTAAGCGCCGGATTAAGAATGGCATCTTTGAACTGTTAATGTTGAGATGCGCTTTGGCAAACACTAGTCTTGCTGAACGATGCCAAAGCAGCGTTCGCGGAGGATGCGTGGTTTTTGATGCTCCAGATACATCTGGTGATGGATCGAGCAAAACAAGGTAGAATTTGACACTCTATTTGGATAATGAGATCGACTTTGGTCGACAGAAAAGCATGTCTGGAGAAATCTGAGCCGTGTGGCTCGTGTATTGTCTCGGGAGCTCACGTGGGGCGTTTACCAGGGTTTCTCGTAATCATGCTTAGAAAGTTCCATCAAGTAATCATCGACGCATCGCTTGGGTCTTGCAAAGAGCCCCGATATCTGTCTGTCGCCAACCTTGTCGAAGTACGGAGCTCAAACCTCAGCTGGACCAACTTCCGACAACCGCATAAACTTGGACGTTATGTGGGTATCCTATGTGACACCAGCTGGGGCCAGATGCATCAACGTGCCGGGCTGGGGCAGGGCTGGGCAGTCGGCGCCTTTGAAGATCTCCGTAGATCAAAAGGTCAATCGTGCCCCTGCAGTTTCATTCGCTTCCTGAGCCGCCCCAGCCAGGATGCTGACTGCCCCAACATTCTGGCTGAGGCGGCTGGGGAAGCGAAAAACACTGCAGGGTCACGATTTATTTTGTAATCTACGGGATCTTCAAAGGCGCCGAATGGCCTGCCTCTGCCTGAACCCGGCGCGTTGATACATCCGGCCCCAGGGGTTGATACCCACTATGGTAAGGTAAAAAAATCAATGAATAGATTCAACTTATTGTTGTGGCTAGGCGGGCGTAAAGTTTTGACCCGGTCCATTTTCTCGAAAAATAGTATAGAAATGAAACTAACCAGGGAAGACTTCCCGGGGCAGGAGATATCCCGGAAAAAGTTCTTCTAAGAGTTGCTGGAATGGATTGGAATGAGTAACATTAGTGTGTGTTGGGTTTTCTCTACGAACCTTCGGGTGGACCAAAAAATTGGAAAAACAAGAAGTAATAGTGGACGCATTCTCTTCAAGCGGCCACCATGGATGTGCTTTTGGCTTTTCAGAAGCAAGAATTGGCTGGCTGCTACATCTGACAACTGACTACCTCAAATTGCTGTATTTAGATCAACATGAGGAAATTTTTCTTCCATGTACTCACATTCGAACTCAAGAGAATCGAAAAAAATTTCTGCGCTATCGATCCGAATTTAGAAGTTTTTGATGAAGAGTTAGCAGATGTATCAGGCAACCGAATGTCACCTTCTGAAAATGCAAGCTGCGGCCATCATGGTAATTAAAAAAGGGGGCAGCTGGTGTTAACAATTTTTTGTTTGGATTCGACTTAGAACTTCTCACTGAGGGTTATTTAGAGCACTAAATACGAATCTGGGGTCCGTTGGTCGCTGTTCCTAGGGTTCCTGTAGGCTAGGATAGGTAAAATGCCTTCTAACTGGCGTGACCTAACCTAATATTTCGAACGTCGACAAATGAACCTGAAATTCGTGTTCGGCGTCCCATGTACCACCCCCATAGAGAAATTCTGAGCCAAATCTGATACTTCGACCGAACTACCGAGTACCCACCGTGACATACCACAATTCAAAAAACAACGATGAGCCGACCACAAGTTCAAGTTATGCAGTCCAAATAACCCCTGTGGGAAGGTTTTGGCGCAATCGTTTCTCAGCATTTTAAAATCGTCAAATGGCGCGTTTTTTCAGCAAAGTTTTCTCAGTAGAAAACTTCAGATAAAATCAGCTAAACTCTCCAAAAAAATTGCGACTGACTGGAACTCAGATTTGTAATCAGCACTCAAAATAACCTCTAAAAACTGCTTATCGGCTATTCCATTTCTGTAGGCTAAGCTATGAAAACGCCCTTTTCTGGAAATCTCTGTGCCTTTAAAGGCACAGTACACCCTCAGATATGAATTTTGAGATTTTCATGTAAATGTGTAAAAGATCCCTTCTGTATAACACATGCCTGATGCGAGATCGCAATTCCTCCAGATAAGCGAGATATAAGCGACCACCACAGGCCCGACCCCCTTCGCTCACCACGACAGGCCCGACCCCCTTCCGGATTTTCGACCTCGATATCGACTGGATGGATGGATCAATTCTTAACAAATCACCGTTCTTCAGTCCATTACCGGACTGTCTCCTTATCCTGGCTTTCTCTCTTGCAACGATTGCGAATGAAGAGAAATACAGGCCTGAGACAACTCGTCCACCAATTTTTCACCCTCAAAATCTAGGCATCTTTGAAGAGCCATAACTCTGTTCAAAGGGGGTCTTGGACGATTTTAGAGATACCTCTGTGATCAGCGTGTGCCTCTCTCCAAGATAAGCATGAAATCCGAAAATTAATTTTCTGGGTGTCCTGCGCCTTCAAGGAAATTTTGAGCACGGGTTATAGCTATACAGGACTATACCTACAACAGCCAGAATATGGTTTTCTGAAACATAGGGGTATATATAGGACAAGCCCTAAAAAGTGAGGCCGTAGGAAAGAATCACAAAAGAGAAGAAGGCTGTCCACTTTATTCGGAAAGAAAACCTTATCGCATATATTCCGGCGGAAATGATTGGATCTACCATATGTAATTTCAACGTGGAGTCGTTCGTCGGGACTATGTACTCTCCCCAGGGTTCGGCAAAGGGTGTGGTTGTTCAGAAAAATTCTTCCGGTTTTGCTCAAAAGTTTTTCAGGAGTTGCTCTAGGTGCTGATTACAAATCTGAGTTCCATTTGCAGTTTTTTGGAGAGTTTGGCTGATTTGGTTCGAAGTTTTCTAATGGGGGAAATTTGCAGCAAAACACGACCAGTTAGAAGGCATTCTACCTACCGTAGCCTACAGTAACCCTAGGAGTAACGACAAACGGACCCGAGATTCGTGTTTAGCGCTCCAAATAACCCCCTGTCAAAAGTTTTCAGTTGAGTCCAAACAAAAAATTCTTAACACGTCGAAAGTTCCCTTAGGGGTACCTTCACACTCCGCCAAGCATTGAATACTCCCTTTTTGTAATCCTCGGGGAATTTATGAAATTTTAAGCATGAATTACTCATGTATTGTCACTCACCTACAACAATGAAAACAAGGTTTTCCAAATCTTCAGGGTGCGGGTAAAACAGTCCCTTGTTAGCTTATGCTGAGGGGAGAGTGTGATAAATCCTCACCGAGAACGGAAAATAGCTCATCCACAAGTGGCAATTATAGTGTTGTTGTTGTTGTTCGTTTTGTTCTTTGTTCCAAATGTTGTTCTTTTCAAATGCTTGTTGTATTTCAGTTGACCTGAAGAAGGGCTTAGGCCCGAAACGTTGTCATAAAAACGTTTAACTGAAGAGCTTCTGCTAACCATTATCAGAAATTCGTCGAACTATGAAGCTCAGGGAACCTAGTATACTTTCAAGTCTGAAACTACTACAAAAACAGTTCAATTTATGTAGGGATAGTTTTCTGATCATGCTGAAATATGTTGCTTTTCATCAACTAGCTCTGACAACAGATTTGTCCCTTGAATTCCTTCTGAAATGTAGATCCCACCGTCTGTTCCCCATTTTCATTCGCCGAATGATGGAACATTTTCGACACTACCGACACAACTCAGTACGTCATGCCGTCAGAGATCTTCAGTTCAGTCTCTTAGACTCTGCCGTGGCACAGCAGAAACGACTACGAAGTCATTGCATACGGAATATCGTTTATTTAAAAGCTATTCTGAGAGAACGAATGAACATGGAATGCTGGCAGCGCCTTATTGGATATCATCGAATAACATTCGAAACTCTCAGAAGATCGACAAAGCAGAGGCTTGAACGAAAATTTTCACAATTGATGCCTCCAACGACACTATCCTTTGTACTACCCAACTTTGTTCCACCCTCCCGGTGTACCGTAATGGTTGAAGATCAAGTGGACGATAACATACTAGCCATGCTGAATTTGGGGACAAACTTCTGCCCAAGACCAAGAATTAGGGATTCGATGAAAACCAGCATTGTATCGGCGATTCACAAGTTCTGGTATGCGCAAAGCTGGAAAGAGCAAATTGGACTCACGGTTCCGACGCCGCAAGAATCTTTACGTAAGGAGGTTCCTTTTCCACGCAAGCAGATTCGCGCACCACAGCACTCACCCGCATTGTCCGAAAAAGTGACTGCTCTAAAAATCGAAATACTTCGAGTCTTCGATGAAAATCAGCGCCAGTTTGCTCCTGACAATATGACACCTGCGGAAAGGACAGTATTGAGAAAAGCAATAGATCTGAAGAACTCTTTACGCTTCTCAGTTGGAGATAAATGCGGCGGATTCGTCGTCATGTCACAGGAACAAGACATTTCTGTCGGTGAAGCAGTTCTGTCAGACACTACAACATATAGTGAGGTTTCTTATCATGAGTACAAGCATGAATGCAAGAATCTGGAAGAGGTCATGAAGAGGTACTGAGCCCAAAACTGGACAAAAGCCTTCTCGCCAAAAAGTATTCCAACCTATTACCATCTCATTAAGACTCATAAGCTGGTGAGAGACGAAAACCACAATTTGGATGAATCTTCTATAAAAACAAGGCCAATAGTTTCCTCTTGTGGGGGCCCAACGGACATAATTGGCTGGTTGCTTCAACATATTCTGAACCCCCTACTTTCGTTCTTGCCTGGACACTTGAAAAACGTCAGCGAATTTCTTCAACGACTGAACAGATGCAACTTCAACGATTGCCCAAGGTTAGAATATCAGAGCTTTGACGTTGTTGCTCTGTATACCAATGTTGATACCAACAGAGCAGTTGGCGCCTGTGTACGACTACTACGACTTCATTACCGAAGCCTCCAGCTTTTTGGTCTGAGCTTGGAAGACGTTGAAGAGTTGCTAGGAAGTTTGGTGAAGGTCATTACTTTCTTTTTCAGGAATGTACTCTATAAACAGACAAGAGGCCTTGCTATGGGAAGTAGATTGGCGCCCTTGCTCGCTATTCTTTTGATGGATGGCATAGAGAGATGCGCTCTGTCGACAGAAGTGTTGTTTTTTGGAAGATACATCGACGACATTTTTATTGTTACTAAATCTCGAACAGCGCTGCGAAGAACGTTCGCTAGGTTGAATTCTGCATGTTCCTCAATCAAGCTCACCAGCGAAGAGCCTGCATCAGATGGATTTTTACCATTCTTGAACACGAAAGTCAGAATCGAGGACGGCCAAGTTTTTACTATGTGTTACAGAAAAATGAGATCTCATAACATCATCATCCACGGTAGAAGTTGTCTTCCTTCATATATGAAGAAAAACGTGGTCCGCCATATGATTTCAACATCGTCGAATTTGACCTCTGTAAACTCTCAAGAAGTGGACATCATGGTGCGAGAACTTCTGAGAAGGAATGGTTATGGTGAAGGACAACCACCGTGCTGGAAGCCTTTTCGAACACCGGGTGGTACATCCCTCGTCGTTCCGTTTGTTTCTGATGTCTTTGCAATGGACGTTGATAGGATCGTGCGAAGATCAGGACTTCCCATCAACCTTGTATTTCGCCCACAGCTGAACTTACGACGTCTTATTACATTGTCGCGTTTATACGAAAATCAGTGCAAACGCAACAATTGTCCAGATTGCAGTGTAGGAGCGAATGTGTGCCAGATGAGAAGCGTGGCGTACAGCGTTGATTGTCTGGTCTGTCAAGAATTTTACATCGGCGAGACAGCTAGACAACTCTTTTTGCGGATGGATGAACATAGAAGAGCACTGAGAGCGCCAAAAAGCTACTCAGACAATCCATTCTCTAAGCATCGCACTCTTAGGCACACGCTGGAACAACCACCTCAGCTTAGAGTTCTTTACGGAAACATCGCGGATACGGTAGAGAGGAAGATAAGGGAGGCATTGGAGATAAAGCGACTGAAATCGCCGATCAACAGTAAAGAGGAAATGAAAGCCGCGATTAGGCTAATCACTTTATAACAGTGCGTGCAAGTTTATAATCAACGATTTATTCAAGTCATCAATACCACAGCTATCGAGACCCCGTCCCTTCATTTACTGCCTATGTACGCATAGAGGTAGCTGGGATGTAACACCATACCATCGATTCCACCTTACCCTATCTATTTAGAAAGCATTGGTCTCCTCAGTTGTGGTTGACCCAGCCCAACCTTCACCACAACAGGTCGGTCAGCAGCCTCTGTTGATGTTGTTCTTTTCAAATGCTTGTTGTATTTCAGTTGACCTGAAGAAGGGCTTAGGCCCGAGACGTTGTCATAAAAACGTTTAACTGAAGAGCTTCTGCTTATCATTATCAGAAATTCGTCGAACTATGAAGCTCAGCGAACCTAGTATACTTTCAAATTATAGTGCCATTAAGTTACTGGTTCACGATTACTCCCCGCAGTTTGATACTATTATATTCTTTCTCAAACGAAGATTCTTTATTATTCTCTCCCTCATGGACGCTGTGTTTATCTGTCATGAAAATTTCTGCATGAGGTAGCATTGTCTCGAACTCTGAAAGCTCGTCTGTTTTGGCAGTGGCAGTCATAAAATATGCTAACACATGAATACGCTTTCACGCGCTCGTTTTCGTTTGAATAAGCGGTGGATCGTTTTGGATTTGACTGGGCAAAACTGGTTCACATGGAAAGCCATGCAGTGATCTAATTTAGACATTAATTTGCATAAGACTTTAATTTTTTCACTAAGACATAAAATTTACCATGCATAATTTTTTCTAGTGTGGGACATTTATAGAAAGTTTTTTTCAGGCTGCATTCCTTATTCCGATGATAATCGTTTCGACGAGGAAATTCGCCGCTTTGAACACACTCGGAAGTGTCCTGTTGTTGCTGAGGTAAGAGCGTTCATCGCTCCAGCCGCGAAGCGGCTGGAGAGGTCTGGTTTTGCCTGGCACTTGTGATCACTTAGATTTTGGTAAAGTAGTTAATAAAACCTGTAAAACAAATTTTCTAGAGATTTTCCTATGGATATAAGTGAGAGAGTCTAGAAGACACCCGCTGACAAAATTTGAGCCAAATCCATTGAAAATTAACAAAGTTAGATCGGCGGAAGCTTGGCTGAAATTCGCGTTTTTCTCGTAACGCGTCCCTCGTGTCCTGTTCCTCGTTCCTCGTTCCTGCCACTAGACACTGCCAGTGGTCGCAGGCGATCAGTTGGGCAGGTAGGTAAGTTGGTATGTGGACAGATATGATTACTTACTCACTTACTTTAACATTAACTACTTCACCTTTTACTACTTATCATATCAAGTGATATTATCAGTTGGTAGATCAACTCGCTAAAACACGTCATAAGCTGTACTTTTCGATGGGGAGGGACAGAGAAAGTGACTAACAAGTTTGTTACTTACTGTTTCACAACAACTACTTTACTTCTTACTGCTTACCATATCATGTGATATTATCAGTTGGTAGATCGAATCGCTAAAACACGTCGTAGGCTGTACTTTTTGATACATAGGGCATCTGATGACGTGATCACGGTGTCATGTAAAGTACATAGGGCATCTGATGACTTCATCAGGGTGTCATGTAAAGTACATAGGGCATCTGATGACGTCATCAGGGTGTCATGTAAAGTACATAGTGCATCTGATGACGTCATCAGGGTGTCATGTAAAGTACATAGGGCATCTGATGACGTCATCAGGACGTCGTGGAAAGTGAGTAGCGCTTCATTTGTAGCGTGCGCAGCAAGTTTGTCACTTACTGATTATTATAGCAATCCATGCTATTTGAAAAATATTGAAGATTTTTTCATAGATATTACTTCGTAATATCAATAAAAAGTGAACAATTCTATCAAAAAGAGGTCTTCCAAGCGAAAGAGGTTTGGTTGGCGTCAGAAACTTTCTAACAAAAAGGGAACAATAGGTAAGTAGATTGAGGAGAGTCTACAAAAAGTGAACAATATTCTCTGAGAGTAATTTTCTTGGTGAACACTTCTTAACAGCGAAAACAAACCGTTGCGGTGTTCTACACGGAGGCACTCTGTGGTTCCAGAAATGGTCTTGATTACGCGAGAACCGTTTAAACGTATGTGCATGTAAACCTAACTCTTACCATCAGAATAGAAGATGACGTCGCAAAGACTTAGACAGACGGTTAGGTCTTGCTGTAAGGAGAAGCAAAACTATAAAATAGAAATACAGCATTAAACAAGAGTAATCCCGTAAAATCTCGTTAAACGAATAGAAGTCCTTTTTTCCGAAAGACACTAAACTCATCATCGTAAAATGCCACAACGGTTTGTTTCCGCTGTTAATAAGTGTTCACCAAGAAAATTACTCTCAGAGAATATTGTTCACTTTTTGTAGACTCTCCTCAATCTACTTACCTATTGTTCCCTTTTTGTTAGAAAGTTTCTGACGCCAACCAAACCTCTTTCGCTTGGAATACATCATAGATGTGAGGCACACCCCCAACAGCTGTATTGATACCCAGACCGTGAACCTTGTCATGACTATCATAGACTGCTTCTAAGAAATGCGTGTAATACATTAAGGCGTAAACCACTTGGCTTTTTCTTTTAAACTTTCGCCATGCCAGACAGGGTAAGCTCATATCTTTTGAAAATGGTGCGCACTGATGGTTTCAATTCTTTACTGCTGTGCAGAAAAGGACAGCTTGTTCTGCTGCGATGTGATTAATAAATCGCCAATGCAATTTGTTGTTCCCATCACTGGCGCAGAGATACACGTGTAATATGAACGCAACGTTGATGTTATGTGTCACGAAAGTTCGTTCTAATATGGTAGTTCCGTGATATACTTGAAGTGGCCAAAAAATTATGTCTCGGGTGGCAGATGGACCGCTGTATCTCAGAAAATCCCCGTATTCAATGTGTGTCGAATATCCATAAAGGCAGTGTTCACGGCAATTTCTAATTTTGAGATTATTTGCTATATTGATTAAGTAGCCCTCGGGTAGAACTAAAATGACGTCGGAATTGAAAAAAACGCACCAGAATCACTTGAAATTCTTAAGTATCACCCCGCCTCTTAAGTATCGCAGGAAGTGTTTGTTGTGACAATGAAATCTTTTGTGTACCCGTCCTTTGCAATTCTCTACTCTCTATTGCTCCGTTCTTTCCTCAGGGTCCTAACTAATCCTGCTTTGCATAAAATATTCTTCTATTTTCGATTGACCCAATTTTTAAGCGGTGGTAACCACTATGAACGTGTTCATCCAACCGGACAACTAGTCTATATGATAGAATAAAGTCGCTGAAATACGACGTTTTAAAGCGTTTCTCGCCGTTTCTTGGTGATTTTGGTAACAAATTGTTAAAGGCAGCATACACGCTCAAAAATGATATCAATTTTATGGAATGAATCAAAGATCTAAAGCTGTTAATATTCAGAGATAACGAAAAAACCGGAAGAAAATCGACTGAAATGAAGATATAAAGGTTCGTTCTATATTGGCCCAGATGTGGACGAGTTTTACCACTTTGGCTGAAACAGCGGAACTAGCGACAAATTTGTTGGGATAACGACGCTAATGTACTCTTACGGCCCTTTCTGGAACTCTTACGGCCTTAGAAGCGTAAAAAATGAGCCGAAATGACCGCAATCGAGCCTTGAACATTTGTATTGAAGGGCGGAGCCCGTATCGGTGGGCGGAGAAAGGATAATTTTGTGACTCAATACGGCTCAAATACGGTCATTTTAACTCGTTTTCAACTCTTCCAACTTCGTGAGGGCTCTTCTAGGGTCCTCAAGATCCCACTAATGTAGTTATCTCAACAACTTTTTTGAGCGTGTCTGCTGCCTTTAATCGTGTAGCGGCATTTTGGATATTTTTGACGCTTTAAAATGCGTAGGCGTTGTGTTCTGAGCCATACCATTCTACATCCGTAGATATCTCAACCACGTTTACGAGCGTGTAAGCTGCCTTTAAGCGCTAATGGTTGCTCCAATTTTGAGAGCGGCTCATTTTTCTGTCAGGGTCCTCTTTGAATGACTGTTCAAAATCACTGCAGAGAAGTTGCGTGTGCAATATTCAAACTAGAGGGAGGAACTTTATGTAATGGTATGCAAATTGTTTGAGGTTGTCCGAAATTGGATTTTTATAAGTTTATTTCCTGACGTTGCTACGTTACGGTGGTCGGCGCTGCGTTTGAAGCGGCTTGGGCAATTGAAGAAATGATTATCAAATACCTTTGATTTCTGAGGAGTCGAGTTGAATTCTAAAAGGAAGCTCTGCAATTGCTATGAAAAGTGGAAAAGGAAGAAGGCAATTATCTCGCCAAAGGTTTCCCCTTATACGCTCGTGTATTTCTGGGTAAGGGTACTTGCTATAATTAACATTCTTCTTTTTCTTAGTAGTTTTCTTTCCTCCTGTAAAACCCGAGTTCAATTTAGAAATGGAATTCAAAGTGCTTCTCGTTGCTGAATATTTTTAGTGTTTTTTTTTGTTTACTTCTGTCTCTTAACATGCAGCCTTTATTAAGTTTTCACCGCATATCGAAACGTCCGGAATTCCAATTCAACAACGTCAAAAAACTGCTGAGAGTGAGCGAAAAGTAGCACTATGTATACAGTTTTAAACTCGATTGTCTCACGTCAGCCACCCCCCATCCATCAACGGCCACCTATTGAAGGAAACAACTCAATATGGACTTTGAAGAAACAACCAATTTTTATATGATGAAATTTTGTGGAGCCGAAATGGGTGGCATATATTATAATCTCTCGATCGCCGGTTTTTTTTCGTTTTTTTCTGCTTCCAACTCTGATCGGTGACTGCTGAGAGTGGACTTGACGAAATTCATTCTATTTTTGGGCCGCGTATGGCTATCGCAAGCTCGTTTGCGGTCGTTTTTTTTGTCATTGTTATTGCAATGAGCCCCGGATTTTCCGATTACCTGAGGAAATTCGAAGACTCTCCATTGTTAACACTGCCACTGATGGAGCAGTCCAACCTCGGAATCGTTTTTCTGCCTATCTTGAAAACGGTTCCTCGCTGATTCCAATAAGGTCTCTGGAATCTTTGGCCCTTTGGGATATGACCCCTAATATGGCCCCTCAAAATTGCATGAAATTGAGCGGCGAAAGCATGGTGGAAGAGCTGCCCGAGGCTTGTAACTTCTGTCATTTGAAATCGCTGTATGCGAGCAGAACTAGATGAAGAGAGTGAGGTTGAGAACGAAAGGAAAATTGAGGCTAGTTATCGAAGGCCTTCGCCTATCTCACTATTGTTGAGCTCGATTAGTCGTTCAAGGTGGCGTGGCAAAGCGGCTTCTTGCGCAAGGTTGGCTTCTCAATATATTTTGCTAATTTGGACGAATTGAAAGTTCGCACCTGGCATCTGTTATAAGGACGGGTCTAGCTTACACTCATAAGGAAATCTCGGATTTCGTCCCTGAGTTTGGACTGAGCCTTTAAAGGCAAAACTTCAGGGGTAAAATTTGGTGTTATAGTCCGCCCACCGTTTATATCAACCCTCCCAAGCGCGAGATCACAATTCGATCAAATAAGTGGGAAACTGCAGGAAAAAATCGGCCCCGCCCCCAATACCCTAAAAACATAATCAAGCGTTTCCCCCTGATTAGGGAACCAAATTTGTTGTAAACGGAAAAAATTGGTTTGTGTAGCGATGCTCAAAGGTAAAATGTACAATGGCATAGCAGTTCCCTATTCGCTACCCATTTGGTATCTTGTTGAAAATTGGTGGAATTTTCCCTCTGAAGCACATAAAGGGCGTAAATGTTTCGGTGAAATCCGAGTTTGGCCGATATTTGAAACTAGCAACTGTTCGCAAGTGTGCACAGACGGCCTCTTATGTTGAAAATTTGGGCAGGTTTTCATCTGTGATTTCAAAAAAAAACTCTGGCCGTGTTTAATCTACTCACATGCATTAGAGGCAGTGCGAACCATAGAACAGTTTCACTCTTTTCGCAGGAAAGTGATCCTTATAAGAGAAGTGATAGAGAACGGCGAAAAATGGGCAGAAAGTAAGTGAAAATCGCGTGGATTAGCCGATCTATATAGGATCACCCCGCCCACAACGTGGAAGAGTTGTCCATTCAAAGCTACATTTGCTGAAGACATATATACTTTTTATCTCGAATGATTGTAACATCCAACATGCGCATTAAAACTTCGTATTTTCGAACAATTTTCGTTGGAAGGAACGCGAAACAAAGTCAATTACCTAGAAAGTTTGGCAAGCAAAACTTTTTCAGACATTTCAGTTCTCGAATTTTCGAATTGCACCAATCATTAAAAACAGGCGTAATTGAGTGTTTTAGGGTTTTTGTGCAGTTTCTCTTCTAAAAATGGAAGGTTTTGTGGGGACTTATCGCTTTTCCTGGACTTAACTGCGCAAAAAAAAATTGGAGACTAGGGTGCGGTTTTTGATCGTGAACACTGCATTCAAGGTACTTCTGAAATCTCGGAGTCATTTTCTTTAATTCCCCCTACAACCGTCAAAATAGCTTTTTCAAAACTCCACTTTGTGTTCGGGACATTCCCTCGTTGGGGGTTTCCTGAGAAGGCTCCTCTATTGCAGAGGGCTCTGTTTGGTTTATCTGTTCTGTGCTATGTAATTACCATCATTTAGCGGAACTGAAAATAAATGCAACCGAGAATAACAATGTCTCAGTTATTGAAAGGTTAATTGGGTCACCCGCTTGAATTTTGGGTCCCAGGAATGTAGAAGTGGGATGTCAGGTTCAGCTTCCAGATGCTGATTTTTTCATTTTTTCGAATTGATAGATCTAACCAGTGTTTGTGCCCTTGCCTTTGTTCCTACTATCTCATTATGTCCTCCTTTGGGTCCACTGCTGTTAACAAAAACCCACTGTCATTAAAATAGCGGACAAAGTTTCTGTGACGTTGAAGTCCTAATCTTTCCGTTCGAAAAACATTGAATTTCTCAAAAAATAATTACATCGCGTTGTTATCATCGAGGTCATTTGGTGAAATCTGGGCAGACTAAATGGGTTTCGATATCGGCAAAGTTTCTGTAGAACATCGTAGAGTCAAGCTGATTGCTTGCGTCGCGATAGTGGGATTATGGAATTGCTGCGGAGTTTATGGTCAAAGCGTCAGTACTTTTATTGCTGCCCAGGCGATCATTCCGGACTGACTATTATCCTTGTTGTCCAAGGGAATCGGGAGTTGAGGATGTTCATCTCAGGAAGTGGTTTGGTTCCATTTTTCGCGTATGAGGATTATCAAGAAGGTAACCACTGAAAAATGTGTCATCCATGAGATAAGGCCTGAGGCAAAGGATTGAAAGCCTTGGAAAGGCTTACAACAGGGCAGCGCCGTTACTCGATATTCACTCTTCTACTTGCACAAACTTCTTGTGCTGTGGGTACGCGCAGAAAAACATGTTTTTTTGTGTTTTTGTATAGCTTGGCCTCTTTAATAAACGAAAATGTGGGAACCTCCGAAAATCCTCCATTCGTAAAGAAAAAGCAGTGTGAATAGAGTAAAAAAAGTGGAATGGAAATTTACTCCAAAATCGTTTTTGAAGTTTTTCTGGATTTGGAGACCTGGTCACGGTCGTTTTGGAAGTTTTCCTGCTTGTAGAGTTTGGACCATTATTGTTTTCCATGTTATTTGTCGGTCGCGTTTTATGAAAAAGTGCTAGATGATTGACCCAGAAGTGCTGGATAATCGACTCCACAGGGGGTTAGGGTGGCAATAACTTTTGAAAAGCTCATTTTCGAAACCTCAAGCTCCGTGGCTCGTGTCAGCCAGTCCGAAAGGTTTGATTGTTACTTACTTACTTGGTTACTTGGTTGAGCCGTTCTTCAAACGCGGCGGTTGCCTTGTTGCGGACAGGGCTGGGCACGCGTCCCGGCATACCGATTGAATATGCACCCCCCTTAGCTCGGTAATTTTTAGGCACCCCTATGCGAAATCGGCTGTTTTCCAACAAGTTGAGCACAACAGCCATGATTTTGACTTCCTGATTTTGATAAACAAGAATTTAAAAAAAGCACTGAATATAGAAAATTCCGAAAATGTCAACAAAAAAGGTAGTGTAATTTTTAAGCTTCAAAACAATCCCATGAGGAAAATTTGTTAGTAAGACAGTAAGCTATGACAAAAGATAAAACGATTTTCATTACAAAACAATTGAACAATCACAAACAACAGAACAACTACTATTGCGATAATTAATGTTTCCTGTCGAATGTTTTCATGAACCTTTGAAGGATTAGTTAATCTGTGTTTGGTTGTTCTGATGTGGAAACCAGAACTATTTCGTGTTGTGGAACAATGTTAGGATTCGTGTGATGCGTAGGGAGTGGAAAACAAGAGTTTTACCCTCCTAGAATGCCGCAATCCTTCAGAGATTTGGCTTGCCGTGCGATACGGTGTTTGTACGCAGCTACACAGCGCACAGGGGAGTGAACGCGCACGCAATATCAATAAAAAATGTATTTTATTACAGAACGGGGAGGAGAAAAGGGTCGAAACTGAAAGAAATGGAAGATGGTGAATGTAGTCTATTCTGGATGTACCTATTTTAGAAATTTAATGTAAATAAACAAAGTTAAAGAGGGTGTAAATTTTTAGCCGTGACAAGGTTCATTCAAACGAATCTAGTTGATCAAATGTAGCATTAAACAAGAGAGCAAGGGATGTTGTGAGAAAGATGAGAATCTGGCAAACATTTAAGTCTCAATAGGATCGATTTTCAATGTGATTTAAGGACCTTAAATCTCGTCCCGGTTTTACCACGAAAACCGGGACAAAACCGGGACGAGTTTTAAGGTCCTTAAGTCACATTGAATATTAAACCTATTGCTATTAGAATGTTTGCCCGATTCTCCTTTTTCTCTCAATGCTCTTAGTTCCTATGTTTAATGGTGTTTTTAATCAACTAGGTTCATTTGAATGAACCTTATCAAGTCCAAAAAATTCACTCCGCTCCAACTCAGTTTGTTTACATTAAATTTCTATAATGGATACATTGAAAGTATCCTATTTCTGCCTTCCTACATTTTTTTCCAGTTTTAATCCTTTTCTCCGCCCCGTTCTGTAATAAAATACATTTTTTATTAATATTGTGTGCGCGTCCACTCCAGTGCACGCTGTGTAGCTGCGGACAAACACCATATCGCACGGCCAGCCTAGTCTATGATAGATTACGGCATTCAAGGTGGATAAAACTCGGGTTTTTTTCTCAATGACAACGACACGGTCATTCGCTTCTTTCATAGGAACTCGCAGTCTTTAAGGTTGGCTCTCTTCATAAGTCACATTCTCATGAACTAAAATCTATTTACTAGTTGTGATACTGACTGTGCTATCTGTACTTTTAAACTGTCGAAATAAAGCCTAGCCTGCTCGGATGGGTGCGGGCGGAGTAAGCAGCGGAGCGGTCGGTCATGGCAAAATATAACAGTTATAAGGAGATTTTGACATGATAAGCCCGATAAGCCTTGCTTCGACCGGCTCAAAATGAGCGACACAGGCTATACATCAGTCAGCTATTGTTTTAAACTTGAACGATGGCTTTCCTGGGCGCTGTATTTTATTTTTGCCTCTAATCGGTAGCCAGACGCGTAACCAATGAACGTTGCACCAAAGAAACATGACACCACATCAGTCCTTACTTGCTACAAGATAACAGAGTGGGGTATTCCTACATCAAAACAAACTTCGACAGCAACTATGAATTATTGCGAACACAAACTGCCTCTTTCTCAATAATTTGAATTCTTTAAAGGCATCGTACGCGCTGAAAACCGTTCATCGTTTTTTGAGTTTGAATCATTGGTTGGGCCCGCCTGAGCACGTTTGTAGAATTCTTCGGGTCACCGACGCATCATTGGGAAGATATGGGAGATCGAATGCCTCGAATTCCACCAAAAGAGGCCGGCCTTCCGACAGCCATGTGGACTCAAATGAGAAAAGGAGGTAGCTTATCAACAAATGATACATCAACGTCCACCCATTTACGCGATATAGCATGTTGAGAAGCTTCTCTCTTTTTCATTTTATGCCACATGGCTGTCAGAAGGCCGGCCTCTTTTTGGTGGAATTCGAGGCATTCGATCACCCATATCTTCCCAATAATGCGTCGGTGACCCGACAAACTCTACCCACGTTCTCAGGGGGCCCAACCAATGATTCAAACTCAGAAAACGGTGGGTGGTTTTCAGCGCGTACGATGCCTTTAAGTGTTCGACTCAAAAAGCGGAGAAGAAGATATGGCAAATCAGAAGAATAGTTTGTGTTATTTTTTTTGTGAAATTCGACAGAACAGGCACTTTGTTCTTTTTTTGGTGTTCGGTTTAGGCACCCCCCTTTGCCCTCTCGTCCAATATGCACCCCCTTAAGGTTAACCGGGACGCGTGCCCAGCCCTGGTTGCGGATCGTTACACGTTTTCCATCCAGTTCTTTCTTGAGCTCTAGTGGACCAATGAACAATGCATCTGTTTCTGGAATCGACGATATTGTATCGAATGCAAAGTGAATCACTCCACCTGGTCATGGGTCTGCCAAGCGGTCGTTTCCTGTTGCGAGGATACAATTCGATCACAGCTTTGCTCCTGCGACTATCATTCCTTCTCATCACGTGCCCTGCCCAACGATGTTTCGTGTTGTTGGCGTGTTCAAGGGCGTCGGAGACTTTGGATAGGGAGCGGATATCAGTGTTGTGCAAGCCTTCACTCCGTTGTCGGTATAGGGTGTATCAAACAAGTTTTCGTTCGATTGAGACCTGCGTTACCTTCAGTTGTGACTCTAGCTCCCTTGTTAACGTTCAAGTTTTGCTACCGTAACAAAGTGCAGGGATGACAGTGCTGTTAAAAATCTCTCAGCTTTACATTCTTCATCTCTGGCACGGCGGGTTTGATGATGTTATACACCGCCCAAGCCGCCTTCATTCTTCTCAGAGTTCTGGCTTCAAATCGTCATTCATATTTAGCAGGCGCCCAAGGTATACGTATTCGACCGTCTCATTGGGTGGCGCATTATTTAGATGGACAGGATACGGGTCAGCAAACCGATTTCTCATGACCTTTGTCTTCATTGTATTCAGTAGAAGTCCGACTTTTTTGCCTTCTTTGGCTAGCTGGCGAATCATTTCCGTCGCCTCTTGTGGCGTATGCGTCAAGAGAACGATGTCGTCGGCAAACCTTAGATGATTTAAAAGCTTGCCATTGACGTTAACTCCATGGCCATCCCAATCACAATCTCTGACAACAGATTCCAAGACTGCGAAGAACAGATTTGGACTGATTGGATCACCTTGCCGAACATCTTTTTCTATTGATACTGTCACAGGACGGAAGAATGAGCGAAACATAGTCGTGCAGTCCGAATAGCAGCCCCTCAAAACGTCCACGTATTTAAGGTTTGATTGCACACAAAAAATTGAATGTGATGACCAGCGCGCACGATGCCTTCAAGGAGGGACTGCGATCATCTTAAGATTTCGATGATGCTGAAAGCGTTGCATTTGTTTCTTACAGTGCGCGCTAATGCGAGTTAGCAGGCGTAGTTATATAGGCACTACTAAGTGATTCGGCCCTGGGTGTTGACACTGGGAATTCTTCGCCATGTTTTGAAACAGTGGCCTTCTAGCATCCGCCCTTTTTTTGCGATTCATAACTACTGTTACGTAGCAATTTCAGCAAAAATCGCAATCATCTTCAATTGTGGGTACTTAAAAAGCCGCTTAGTCCTCTTTGGTAGATACATGTCAAAGGTTTTGACGTAAATTTATAATAAAGTTGGAAAATTCACTAGTAAAAAAGGGTCGTTATCGAAAAAAAGGGAAGCGACACACATTTAGTGATAAAGTACATAGAATTTACATAATGTTGTTGTTTATCATGGTGAGCGCTTGTACGCGCAATTGAGAAAAATTCCAAGCCATTTTGTAAGGCTGTAGAGTGTTTCTTGGGTGGTGAACAACCATGTAACGCAGTGTGCCACAATCGATCGAATCTAAAGTTTCGAACTTTTTACGTAGGGGTGTCTGTTTCCAAATCGGTGACAGGTTTCAGGGAATCCACTTCATTCCATTTCCTCAAAAAAATTCTTCGACGTTTAATGGTTAAGCCTTCTCCAAATTCCACATCGACTCAGAGAGTCGGGGGGTCCTATTTGGCCACGATAGGCTTTCGTTTCGACTACTAAGCGGTCGGACGACGATACGTACTTTCCGTGCGCCACGTGGCCTAATCGTCGTCCAAGTGAGAAGCACGTGCCGCCAATCATAGCCGTTTCACTCGGCCACGATACGCTTTTGATTCGACTACGATGAGTTTGGACGACGAACGAGCCACAATGCCCATGATTGAACACGTTGATCGATCGCATCAGAACTGACCCGGCGCATATCAGCCGCACAACACGTATATAAGGGGCCCGATCCCAGAGAGATTCCGCCTTTCGGGGCTGCTCCTGGAAAGTGACTACGAGTCACTTTCTGGACGATTTTTGAACCGTTAAGGGGTCTACCCCACGGTCCTCAGCGAGGGGAGGTCCCTCGCTGTCGACCGTGGCGAGGGTGATGTCCCTGTCGCGGACTGCTGTGGGGGTGATCCCTTGCTGCGGGCCGTGACTTGGACCGTATCCTTGTTGGGGGAGACCGGCTCCCATCAAAGGGGTGGGGGCCCGCTCCCAGCGCCACGTAGTTCTATCGAACAGACCACGTGCTGCTGCGTGGGAAACGGAGGCGCCGCAAGGGTTTTGTCTCTCTGCGCCACGTAGTCTTATCGAACAGGCCATGTGCTGCCGCGTGGGAAATAGGGTGCGGCAAAGTTTCTGCTTCGCTGCGCCACGTACTCAGAGAGTCGGGGGTCCGATTCGGCCACGATAGGCTTGCTAATCGGGTACCTAGTCGAGTTGAAAGGAACTTTCGCAGCTGCACATGCTGCTCCGAAGAGCACGTGGCCTGTTGAATAGGACTACTTGGCGCAGAGAGAAAAAACTCTTGCCGCACCCCTATTTCCCACGCGGCAGCACGTGGCCTGTTCGATAGCACTACGTGGCGCAGCGAGGCAGAACTTTTGCCGCACCCTGTTTCCCACGCCGCATCACGTGGCCTGTTCGATAGGACTACGTGGCGCTGGGGGCGGGCTCCCACTCTTTCGATCTGAGCGGGTCTCCCCCAACAAGGATACGGTCTAAGTCACGGCCGGCAGCAGGAGATCACCCCCACAGCAGTCCGCGACGGGACATAACCCTCGCCATGGTCGACAGCGAGGGACCTCCCCTCGCTGAGGATCGTGGGGGGAGACCCCGTAACGGTTAAAAAATCGTCCAGAAAAAGACTCGTAGTCACCTTCCAGGAGCATCCCCCGGAAGGTGGACTGCGCCCTCTCTGGAAGCGGGCCCCTTATATACGTGCTGTGCGGCTGTTATTCGCCGGGCCAGTTATGAAGCGATCGACCAACGTGTTCAATCACGGGCATTGCGGCTCGTTCGTCGTCCAAACTCATCGTAGTCGAATCGAAAGCGTATCTTGGCCGAGTGAAACGGCTATGATTGGCGGCACGTGCTTCTCATTTGGACGACGATTAGGCCACGTGGCGCACGGAAAGTACGTGGCCGTATCGTCGTCCAACCGCTTAGTAGTCGAATCGAAAGCTTATCGTGGCCGAATAGGACCCCCGACTCTCTGAGTAGTGCTATCGAACAGGCCAAGTGCTGCCGCGTGGAAAATGGGGGTGCGGCAAGGGTTTTTTCTCTCTGCGCCACGTAGTCCTATCGAACAGGTCAAGTGCTCCTCGGAACAGCACGTGCTGCTCCAAAAGTCCATTTCAACTCGACTAGGTACCCGATTAGAAAGCCTATCGTGGCCGAATCGGACCCCCGACTCCTTGAGGAAGTGCAAAGGGAATTTTGGGTACGGAAAATCTTTGAATGATACTCGCTTTGTTCTCTCATCAGGGCTTTCTAAGCTCGTAGAACATTTGAACTCAGTAGGGGCTAGCTTATAGTTCCGAAACAGATTCGTGAGATTCTTCAAAAGGCAGCAGACATGCTCAAAAATGGTATGGATTTTATGACATAAATCGAAGACTCGAAGCATGTAGTATGGGGAACTAACAAAAAAACAACGAAAGCTGTATGGAAACAGAGGAATAACGGTAGATTTTGTAATCGGGTAAAAATGGATGAGTTTCACTGCGCGCGGTTGAAGCAGTGAATATGAGCGACAAAACGGTTGAGTTGGCGAAGCTGATAGACTCTTACAGTCTGTGCTAGAACGCTCACCTCATTGAAAGCATCAAAAACCAGCCAGAGTGACCGTTCGAAGAATCAATCTGGACCAGGGGTGTGCGGAATTTTCTGTTTTCTGCCCATTTTTGCCACTTTTTCCTGTTTTCTGGAAAAATTGGCAAAAATTGGACAGAAAACAGAAAAAAAACTTGAATTACCA
Source organism: Aplectana chamaeleonis (assembly GCA_029168955.1). Taxonomy (NCBI): domain Eukaryota; kingdom Metazoa; phylum Nematoda; class Chromadorea; order Rhabditida; family Cosmocercidae; genus Aplectana; species Aplectana chamaeleonis. Next base: position 184,413 of record JAPDOI010000375.1, on the reverse strand, counting down.
TTTGCAGCAGGATTGCCCTAGAAAAAAGTGGCCGACTTTATCGAAGCTAAGCCAATAGGTTCACCTACATAGGCTCTGTGCAGTTCCCCCACGCTAGACACTTTTATCTCGCTGTTGTGGGTATCCATTAGGGCGCGTGTGGCGAGGTGGGAGGAAGCGCTGCTGTTAGCTGCACACCGTCGGTTTCGATCATAGGCGAGGTAAACCAAACCAACTATCTATCCGGGGTCCTTTAATTGGTGAAAGATTCATGTAGGGAGATGTAGGCACTCATTGGGAAGTCGGCTGGCCCCCCGCAAGCCACTATGTAGTATACTTAGTATCCGAATCACTCCATTTCGGATATCCGACCGGATATCCGAGATTCGGATAATCCGATATCCGAAAATTTGAAAACACGCATTATCTGAATCGAACCAATATCCGGGAAATTTAAAATCGGCATTATCTGAATCGAACCATTATCCGAAGGGTCAAAAATTCGGATAAAATCGGATAAAAACGGATAAAAATCGGATAAAAACCGGATAAAACGGATAAAATTTGCGTAAAATCGGATAAAACGGATAAAAATCGGATAAAAACCGGATAAAACGGATAAAATTTGCGTAAAATCGGATAAAATCGGATAAAAACGGATAAAAATCGGATAAAAATCGGATAAAACGGATAAAATTTGCGTAAAATCGGATAAAAACGGATAAAACGCATAAAAATCGGTTCATTTTAGGTTAAATGTAGAAAAGTGTGTGTGTGTGTGTGTGTGTGTGAGAGTGTGAGTGTGTGTGTGTGTGTGTGTGTGTGTGTGTTTGTGTGTGTGTGTGTGTGTGTGTGTGTGTGTGTGTGTGTGTGTGTGTGTGTGTGTGTGTGTGTGTGTGTGTGTGTGTGCTCAGACAATGGGATGGACCGACCGCGGACATGTTCCGTACCGACCGCGGACAGGTTGCGTACCGACAGCGGGATGGGCGACGTTTGGAACGCAATTCGCACGCGGTCGGCACGCAAATTAGCCCGGTCGATACGCACGGCCACGCCGTCAGTACGGAATGCCACGCGGTTAGTACGCATCGCCACGCGTTCGGTACGTCTTGCCACGCGGTCGGTACGCATCGCCTCGTGGTCGGTACGCACTGCAACGCGGTTAGTACGCATTGCCACGCGGTCAGTAGGACCGCTTTTCAGATACTGACAGCGGTGGGAGCGCATCGCGACGCGGTCAGTACGCAATGCCACGCTGTCGGTACGCATTGTCGCGCGGTCGGTACGCACTGCCACTCGTTCAGTACGCATTGCCACGCGGTCGGTAGACATTGCTACGCGGTCGGTACGCACTGCCTCGTGGTCAGTACGTCTTGTCACGCCGTTGATACGCATTGGCACGGGGTCGGTACGCATTGTCACGCTGTCGGTACGCATGCACACGCTGTCGGGACGCATTGCCACGCGGTCGGTACAAGTGTTGCTCGTAGGATTGACCGCGGTTAGTACGCACTCAACCGCGGAAGGCTCGATTTTATCACGCGGTCAGTACGAAACATTTTTGAAGACGGCCGCTATTAGTACGCATGCACGTGCGGCAGGTATTCATTGCTTCCAATGAATTGGCGCTCTTTCGAAATGCATTAATACTTGGATGCAGGGTTTGTGAAAAGAGAAAAAAAAGGTTTTTATCACGAAGGTCAGTATCTGGTCCCAATTAATTGGAAATAAGCAAACGTTGGTAGTAGGGGTGGGGCTTGGGGTAACGCACGAATAAGTTGAAACAGCCCAAAACCGCTGGCTTTTAAACAGCAAAGGACAAGCTTTTTCAATCAACAATATCCAAAGTCTAGTTTGCTTAGAGGCAGCAGACACGCTCAAAATGGTATCGATTTTATGACATAAATCAAAGGTTTGGAGTTGGTTGTATTGGGAACTGACGAAAAAACGGAAAACGGTTAATTTGGTATCAGGTGAAAGTGGACGAGTCTTGCGGCGCGCGGTTGAAACAGCGAATATTAGCAACAAGACGGTTGAAATAGAGAACCCGATATACAATTACAGCCTATACTGAAAGGTTCACCTTGTTGGAAGCATCAAAAACTAGCCAAAGTGGCCGTATTAGTACTATCAATCTGGACGAGTTTGTATACTCTGTTTATCTTGAATTGCACAAAACACGGTCTGCCAATAGTTCTCTAATTAGCCCGCTAGTACCGTAGTGTACGTCCACGACGCGTTCTCGGCAGACCCGGGTGGCAGGGGAGGGGGGCCGAGTGACGGCAATGACGAGTCGATTGCTCTGGACACCGGGGGCACACGCCGGTCTGCCGGGAACGCGTCGTGGACGTACACTACGGTACTAGCGGGCCATTAAGAGGACTATTGGCGGACCGTGTTTTGTGCAATTTAAGATAAACAGAGTATATTTTGGGGCGGGGTTGCAGAGATTTTTCGATTTGTATTGCTGGTATTTAGTAGTTTTGACTCGTTTTTGACGCTTCCAACGGCGTGAGCAGTTTACTAGGAGCCATGCGACTTCGGTAACGTAGTTATCTCAACAACTTTTTCGAGCGTGTCTGCTGCCTTTAAATGAGCTTGGGGGAGCAAGCTGAGGAGCGATCGGTCATGGCAAAATAAGGATATCTTGACATGATAAACCCAATACGCCACACTTCAACCGGCTCTAAATGAGGAAGCTAGGTCCCTGTAAGAATTGGATGAAAAAATCGCCGTAACCCGTCTTGGCCGACCCGGTCGAAACGTATGAAAAGCATGGACGATGGAGGTTGCAAAAAGCACCCGGGGTCGTACTCGCCTTCAAACCGCCGGGAAGTAGAAGGAAATATGAGGTGAAATTTCAGCACGAAATGCGCGCTCCACGGCCACCTCTCGCCTTCCTTGGCTTCCCTCGCGGCCGCCGAAGTTTTTCGCATCGGATCGCTGGAGAGTACTCGCTTCTCGATAGAACCTTTATCTTTCCGTAGTGATATCGCTACGGAACACAGTTTGCATTTCCATAATACACAGTGTAAGATGGGTTGATCTGTTCCTCTGCCGCGCGCGGTATCAACCCTTCCGTTTCCCTTCGACGTCCCTCGGCGGGTTGTTGGCGAATACGTTTTTTCCACCCCACCTCATTCATGTCTTTCCTGATTATCGACCGGGCTGGCTACGGCGATCGGCCAACTATAATCGAGGCCCTAGCCGTTTCAAGCCTACCGCGTGTTTAGCTCAAAATCGCCCCAGCCGCGATGCAGCTGGAGAGGTTTGGTTTTTTTAATTTTATGTTAATGAAAAACAAGGTGCACACTCACGCCGCTCTGTGGCGTACTTGTAGGCGTGTATTATGGCGCATCGAATGATGAAATCGTTGCCAAATGAGTACTTAGGTATTGTCGTTCCTCGAAACCCAGTCCGGTCCCACACACTTTCACCTGCGTCGGCTCACTCCCAGTTGGGTCCAACACACTTTCCCCGGCGCTAGGCGTACCCCCAGTCGGGTCCCGCACACCTTCCCCAGCGCCTGGTGAACTCTCAGTTGGGTCCCGTACACCCTCCCCGGCGCTTGGCGCACTCCTGAGTCCCGCACATTCTCTGGTCATCGGTCAACGATCTCTGGTCAACTCAGCCGTTCATTATTATGTATGATAACTATGTTTGGCGTTTAATGCGCGCCATTCCAATGGGAGCAATGCATACCTGCTGAGTGTCACTTTTCAAATAAAACTTTTGTGTTAGGAGGAATTTTACTACATTTCTTCAGCCTAAGATGACATTTCTTGTATGTATTTTACAATATTCCGTTTCTACTCTCGCACTTCCTTCCTTTGTCTCTTTCCTTATCCTTCTATAAAAAATTCAATGTGTTAATCGCGTTGTGAGCTTAGTACTCGTGTGTTCTATTTAACGAATTCTCATGGGATCGAACGTTCTCGTTGAGAGTGATTGTAGACCCTTTTCAATGGCATACGCCAGCTGTTGAAACTGATTGTACTGTCGTTATCGAGCTGAAATTCCGCTCCATGATTGCGACGAGTCGCTGTTTCAGCACGCAGCACAATTATAATCGTGCTGGGAGAAGGGGTAATTGTGTCGGGACCCGCTAGTCCAGCACGATTATCGTCGTGCTGCCACCGCGTCTGTCCGCAACTGTCCGCTGATAAACTCGCTCTTCTCTGCAAAGAAAATTTTCATTTGAGTCCACGTGAAAGGACATTTGTCGATGAGTTCTGCAAAAATCGAAACCATCAAATTTTGAATATTATTACTGAACCATTCATAGGCATTACTACACCAACTAGAACAAGAAGATGAACAATAGCATTAATCAGAAGGGCAAGACGATCGAGATCAAGACAAAGAGCAAGAAATAGTAAAAGATCGAGATCAATAAACAGAAGGCAAAAAGAGAAATATCGCCTTGACAGCCAAATAAATAATTGCTTTCAAAAAATCAATAACTAAGTAATGTCGTTCTCTGGGCTAAATTCCGGTCCGCGATTGCGGACTACGCCTGTGGCATCATGAGACACGTGACAATCATGCTGGGAGAAGGTGAATCGTGACGGGAAAAAGCGGCCCCAGCACGACTAACACGTGTCTTATGATGCAATAACCGTAGTCCGCAAATGCGGACCGGAATCTGATCCAGAGAACGACAAAAATAAATAAATAAATAAATAAGTAAACAAGTCAATTAACAAATAATTAAATAAATAAGTAAATAAATAAGTAAATAAATAAATAAATAAGTAATTAAATAAAAAAGTGAATAAATGAGTAAATAAAATAGTAAATAAATAAATAGGTAGTTAAACCGAAGAGAAATATCACATTAACGAAGAGATGAAAACGAGGAGAGGAAAAAAGTATCTGAAGTTGCAAAAGAATGAGAAGAGAGCGGAGGAGATAAAGAAAGAGAGAAATAGGAGAAATTGGAATGTATAAAGAAAAACCCCTGCGATTCGAAGGAAATCGCCATTTTTTAGTTGAAATTCTTGGGCACTTCGGCGGAGACGGGAGAAAAAGTTTATGCGGTCGCCACTAGCGTGTTCGATAGTGAGGTGATCAAGGAGGTCATAGAGGTTTCGGATGACGAAGAACTCGTTAGGGATATCAATCATGGACAGTGGAGATTCGAGCATTTATTTGAATCGTGCGTAATTGTGATCAAGCTAGCCTCTCCCGTGTTATCAACTTTGCTAGCATCATTTTCAATTTTTTATGTACAATTGAGCCATTCGGGCTAGGTGACAGACAAGATGAATAACAGGAGTGAAATATCACAAACTTATTTCGACGCTACAGCGAAATTTATCAACTATATGAAAAATAAGTACAAGCTAGATGTTACTAAAATAAATAACTTGCAGTTGCACTTCAAAAAACAGTACAGAAAAAGACTCAAACCAATACTACAAGGGACTTCCTTCAGTAGGCAGTCTAATAGCCTGATACCTTATAAGAGTATAAAAGAATACCAGAAACACTTTATTTTCTGCCCTTTAGATAAAGCTAGCAATAATTATGGGATTATTTGTAAGAAATACTACACCATAACTCTCATGAAAGAACTTGGAATTAATATCGTAAACGGTAATTTTGAAAGAGAACAAAACCATAATGACACATATAAGCTGATTCAAAATGCCAACAGGCAAACAACTATTTTAAAGCATAAGTTTTTCAATATTAAAGCAGGACTTAAATTTGACATAGATTGTGAGCTACCCATCATCTACGCTTTACCGAAATTGCATAAGGATCCCATAAAATTCAGATTCATTACGGGAGCAAGAAACAGCAGCATGAAACCATTAGCAGTAGAACTACAAAAAATTTTCTCGTTTCTCAAGACACATTTTATTAATTATACCAATGTGAGTTACCAAAGGAAGGGAGGACTCAAGACCTATTGGTCTATCTCCAACATTAACATAGCAGCTCAATTATGTAGATTGAGTACCAATGGGGTTCAAGTTTATTCTGCTGATTTTACGGATATGTTCACTAACCTTCCGCACAGTTTTATTCTGTATAACATGAAAGAATTTTTGAAAATTTGCTTCAAAAATGCTAATAAAAAATGGATAGTTACCAATGGATACAGAGTATTTTATCGAGATTCTGAGCTAGATAAAGGCGGTTACAGATATTATACCATCACAGACTTGATATATCACGTTGACTATCTTTTACGCAACAGTTACTGTCGTTTCGGAGAACTTGTGCTTCAACAGATGAAAGGAGTTCCTCAGGGTGGTAACTTCAGCCCATTGTTAGCTGATATAACAGTTTCCATGTTGGAGTATAGGTACTCTATTAGCGCAAAAATTGAAAATAACGTACTTTTCAAACCTTTCAGATATATGGATGACTTGCTTATAATCCATAATAAAGATGAAACATTTGTGGACAGTCAGATTTCACTAATATACAAGAATGTATTGGAGCTCAAAAAGACGCACAACAATCCCTATAAAAGCAGTTACTTAGACATTAGTATAGAAATAATTAATAATAGAATACACACAAAATTGTATAATAAGACAGATGATTTTAATTTCAGAGTTAAAAGATTTCCTCATGCTCAATCTGACATCTCTATAAAAGTCAAAGCATCCACAATTTACACGGAGACCTTGAGATTAGCTAATATCTGTTCAAATTTAGATTCCTTCACGGAAAAACTCAAAGAAATGAAAACAGTTTTAATTGGAAACCAATATACATCTGAATTTGTAGAAGTAAATATAATAAAATGCATATATAAACAAAAAATGATAGCATATAAGTTCAACCTAAGAGATGATAAGAAAAGTATAACACAATTGGTAAAAAGCATAACATGCTAAGTTTTCACTGTTGATAGGTCGGTGTTCGATACTGTCAAATAAGGACTGTGATCATATGGACTTCATTCTGATATTGATAGTATACTATAGCTTCTTGCCCTAATACCTCTTTCTAGCGTTTTTAACACTGCTTCACTCTGCTTGGCTCATGCTTTCGTATTCATCCTTCTTTTTCATCGACAGTTCTGTTCCTCACTGAGGAGCCCCGGCAGAGCTGTTTGATAAAGTTCGTCTGAGGCCAGGGGCGAAACGAACTTTGTCAACTTCTCTTTCTTACCTTACCTCTTTTGATTAACCTACCATGAATTTTCTGAAGATAGGGTCTAATGTAATTGTATAGTTGGCGATCATGTAATTGTCCATACTTGATGTATATTCCTATACATATGAACTTTATATACGTATTAGTATAATTTATCACCCACAAAACTTGAGCCAGAGGACTGCTGTGAAGTCGATCAACAAGCACTTCTGGGTCGATCATCTAACACTTTTTCATTGATTTTTTATACAACCGTCGAACAACATGGAAAACATTTTTGGCGCAAAAATTCTTCAAAAATGACAGTGACGAGCAAATGCAGAGAAACGCCAAAAACGATTTTGGCGCGAAATTCAAATCAAATTTACCAATGAATTCAGACTGTTTTTTCTTCACAAATGAAGGTCTGTCAGAGACCCTTCCGACAATTCCGTTCACTATAGAGATACACTATAGAGGAGAGATACTATACAAAAACATGAAAAAATGTTTAGATTTTCGATTTCGATTTTCTTTTTTTTTAGAATTTTTTAAAGATTTTTATTTTCCTCATGGTTCAAAGTCTTGTGGTGCACAGATAACTCAAAATTGGTATTTGACCCTCATTATGGCGGAATTCAGCAAGAGCCCAGGACAGAAACACACAAAACAGCTCAAAACTAGCTATAATTAGGATCACTCCGCCCGTTCATGTTGTTGCTCCATCCTCGAATAACGATTTTTTCAAGAGCACTAACTGTTTTGAAGAAAACGAAATATAGGCTTGAGATAGATGAAGCCAGATGTGTGAATAAAATTGTGTTGCTCCATTTCAGTGATTCTCGTCGGATTCTCAGTTCTAAAAATGCAGCTGTCACAGAGACCAACCCATCTGACTCTCTACCGGAACAACAAGGTCAAAACTTTTCAGGGAGAACCCTGCCTCTGAAGAATCGATAGGCTAAATGTGCAAACGCTCGAGATTTCGTTGTTTACTAATACTAAGCACGTGCATTTGCGTATGCACCACACTCACGGGTTCACTTGCTTACAGAATGCGTGCGATTGCGTACTGAATGCGTGTCATTGCGTGCCGGCAGCGCAAACTTACAAAACGACCTCGCCTCCGCAATTGAATGCGTACTGAACGCGGGCGATTGCGTACTGCACGCTTGTATGTAGCGAACACATCCTTGCCTACCGCGCGGACTGACAAAGCGACCTCGCCTACAAAATTGTTTGCGTACTGAACGCGGGCGATCGCGTGCTGAACGCGAGCACATCCGTGCCGACGGCGCGGACTGACAAACTGACCTCACCCACCAGTTTTCCTGCGTACTGAACGCGAACACTTGCGTACCGACCGTGCAATCCAAAAACCGATCTCCTCACCAGTTTGCCTGCGTGCTGAACGCGAGCTCTTGCGTACTGACTGCGTGTGCTCACGTACCGACCGCAGCGAAAAGTCATGTTTCGTACTGACCGCGCGCAAAGATGACTGCGCGCGGTCAGTACGCCTCCATGGAAAATCGCTAACGGTTGGTACGGAGCTCAGGCGTATCGACCGCGTGCACTATTTCGTCTTCGCGGTCAGTACGAAAATGCCCGCGTTCCGTACGGAATACATTTTTTGCACGCGGTCAGTACGAAAGTGGCACGCGGTCGGTACTAGAAGCGATTTTTCGCCCGCGGTCGGTCCACCCCATTGTCTGAGTGTGTGTGTGTGTGTGTGTGTGTGTGTGTGTACGTGTGTATGTGTGTATGTGTGTACGTGTGTTTGTGTGTATGTGTGTGTATGTGTGTACGTGTGTATGTGTGTATGTGTATGTGTGTATGTTTGTATGTGTGTATGTCTGTACGTGTGTATGTGTGTATGTGTGTACGTGTGTATGTGTGTATGTGGGTGTATGTGTGTATGTGTGTACGTGTGTATGTGTGTACGTGTGTATGTGTGTGTGTGTGTGTGTGTGTGTGTGTGTGTGTGTTGCCTCAGATTTGTTCCGGTAATATCCGAAATTTATCCGAAATTATCCGACGGATATCCGTATCCGAATCATTGGAAAAATGGCATTATCTGAATCGATCCAATATCCGGAAAATTTGAAAACGCATTATCTGAATCGAACCAATATCCGGTAAATTTGAAATGGCATTATCCGAATCGATCCATTATCCGAGGAATTACCTTCGGATAACAAGTATACTATGTAGGCGCGAGAACAATTGACGCCTCTACGAATGCGACGCCGAATACGCTGCGCATCCCAACCAGGGATGTGCGGAAAAAATATTTTTGGAAACAGAAAACAGAAAATCTAGTTTGACAGAAAACAGAAGACAGAAAAAAATCTCCAAAAATGGGCAGAAAACAGAAAACAGAAAATTTTCAAAAATCAATAAAGGGTGTTCAGCGTACACTAAACAAAAGTTTTTAAAACATTGAACTTTTTTTTATACATTTTTGAGTGATCTATGCTTCTTTCATTGATTTTTTAAAACCTTACAGTTGGACAGAGCAAAAAGTATAGACGCTCGAGAAATGCAGATCATGAGTGCGACGATATGCCAAATGTTCATCAAACCTCCTTTTTCCCAGGCCATAAAAGCTCGATTTCTCTATTAAAAGCTCAATACATATGTATGTATGTCTGTGGAAGGAGTCGGAGCGAGCTTTCCGTTCCTTAGTGTACATATGTTGACACGGATTGTGAGATAACTGCTGGTTTGAACACTGTACTACTCCTTAGAGCTGAAAGTCACGCCCGTACCGCGCACCGATGCCGTTAGGCCTCTTTCAGTCCTTCAGAGTTCGATCGCCGCGCGACGCGATGGGATGATAATCATGAGCATCGATCGAGATCGCGTCGCACGTCGATCTGCATTCAAAACATGCCGTCATGGCGATAAGCGATCGCACTCTGAAAAAGGCCTTAGAGTATGACTGACCTGACGCGCTGTTCGCTCCACGTTGAGAGACTCTCGTACCGCTGTAGCAGAATTATCACCTGCCTCATAGCTTCACCATCAATTTTTTGGTGCTCCATCTCAAGTGAATTCTGTGCCATCGCGTTGCAGTGAATTAAAACGCGTATTTAGAGTTTTGCGTGCATGGCACAGTTGGGGCCAACATTACCCCGCTCCACCAAAGCGGGTACGCTGGAAAGTGGGTATGAATATTGGGCGTTAAGTATAATACTTTGTATTAATGACTTATTATTGTTAGTATCACATTGCAGTTTTCCTTCCACTTGACTGCTTTACGTTACATCTGAGGGATTCGTCAACGATAAACCTCTGGGTAAGAGTATCCACTATAAGATGAAGTCAAAGAATCGCCCCCCCCCCATGAGGCAGGTGATAATTCTGCCACAGCGGTACGATTACGCCGCAGCTGCTCCGGGAGCGTGTCTGATATGAAGTTATTTCAGAATTATAAGATAACCAGGGGGGGCCTAATTGTAAGAAAAAAAATTTGCACCTGCGTTCGCTACGTCCTTTGTCTATTGAGGACAGAGCTTAGCGTTGCTTTTGCGCACAAGGAAATATGGAATGTACCTCAAAATTGGGTATATTGAACCGGCGACAATTTCGTTTTACCACACAGGACAGTACATCGTACTCCATGCAGGGTTCGCTGCTGCATCCGCGCGGAGCCGGCGCGGTTCTAACTCGGAGCCGCTACGGTACTATCGCGGCGATTTCGAGGCTCAAGACGCGGCTGCAGAATCGCCTGATCACGGAGCCGCTGCGGCACTCTCGCGGCACAATCAAGGATCGCGGCATTTTCCCGGCACTGACGCGGCAATTTTTTTTATAGGAATAGGTTTCGTGCTTATTTATTGGCTTGCAGGGGCCATCCGACTTCCCAATAAGTGCCTTCATCTCCCTACATGAATCTGTTACCGATTGAAGGACCCCGGAGGGTTGGTTGGTTGAGTTCACCTCGGCGAGGATCGAACCCGACCGTGTACAGCGAACATCACTGTTTCCTCCTACCACGCCACATGTGCCCTAATGGTTAACCACTACAGCGAGATAAAAGTGTCTAGCGTGGTACAACCGCAGAGAGCCTGGGTGAAGTACACCCTCACCGTATCGGCTTAGCTTCGACAAATCCGGCCACTTTTTTCTAGGACAATCCTGCTGCAGATCGCGGTACACGTTTTTTCTGTTTTCTGTCCAATTTTTGCCTATTTTTACAGAAAACAGAAAAAATTGGCCAAAAATGGGCAGAAAACAGAAAATTCCGCACAGGTCCCCGCTACTGTTCCGCGGTAGTGCCACCGCGGCTCCGCGATAGTGCCGCTTCGGGGCCTGTACACGCCAAAAGCGGCGCTATCGCGGAGCCACAGCGGCATTTTTTGTCAGAGTCAAGCCTCTACGAATACGACATCGTATGCGCTGCGCATTCCAATAGGGATTCAGGAAGCCGTTTCCTTATCCTCATCTTATAGTGAATACCCTTACCCAGAGGTTCACCGTTGACGAATCCCTCAGATGGTCCGCAATGCAGTCAAATGAAGGGAAAACTGCAATGTTACTGTATACTAACAATAACAGGCCTCTGTTACTGCTTAACGCCCACTATTCATACCCGCACAGGGTCGGGCAGGCTTGCGACCGGTCGCAACGGGGGTCGCAAAAATTTCGGCAATTCCTCGAAAAAAATGAATATTTTTGGGGAGGGTTCGTAAAATTTTTGAAAAAATAGGGTTTATCTCCAATCCAATAGGAAAGGTAGAGTGAGGCAAGAGTAGTAAGTCGCGTATGAATTTCGAACAGTTTAAATGAAGATTAGTTTCGAGGGGGGGTCGAAAATTCTTGGTCATGATTTGTTTTGTCCTGTGGGGGGGGGGGTTCGTAAAAGTTTTGATCACCAGGGGGGTCGTAAAATTCTGGTCACCGGTCGCAACGGCCTGCTCAACCCTGTACCCGCACTGGAGCTTCGCTTGAGTGTGAATAATTTCTACACGTGGGCAGAGACTGGAAGCTCTCCAACGCACCCGCTTTGGTGGAGAGGGGTCATGTTGGCCCCAACTGTACCATGCACGCAAACTCTAAATACGTGGTATAACTTATTGCAAAGCAGATGGTACAGCATTCAGTCAAGATGAAGCTCCAGGAAATTGATGGTGAGGCTATGAGGCAGATGATAATTCTGCCACAGAGGTACGAGAGGCTCTCAACGATGAAGCGAACGACGCGTCAGGTCATTTATACTCTAACGGTATAGCCGCGAGGTACGGGCTTGACTTTCGGCTGTGAGGAGCTGTACAGGGTTCAAAACAGCAGTTATCTCACAATCAGTGTTAAAATATCTTTACTAGGGAAGGGAAAATTCGCTCCGACTGCATCTATGTGTTCCTTGCACAGACATATTGAGCTTCTGATAGGGTAATCGAGCCTTTAGTGCATGGGGAAGGAAAGACTAGAGGAACATTTTTAATTTTTTTTTCGCACTCATAATCTGCCTTTCTTGGGCGTTTATACTTCTTGTTCTGACCAACTGTAAGGTTTTGAAAATTCAACGAAATTTTAGAAAGATCATTAGAAAGACAACGAGAATAGATCATTAAAAAATTTACAGAAAAAAATCAAAGTTGTGAAAATTGTCGTATAGTGTACGCTGAACACTCTTTATTGATTTTTGAAAATTGTGTGTTTTCTGCTTTCTGTTTTCTGCCCATTTTTGTAGATTTTTTTCTGTTTTCTGTCAAACTAGGGGTGGTAGTAATCAATGAGTTGACTGCAAATGAACCGCGTAGTTAATGCGCAGTTAGGAGATGGTCAACGAGCCGTTGAACGCCGGTTAGTTGCAAGAAAACACATCCATTTTGTGAAATTGTGAACGATTAATTTCAACTGCAGCTTGATCTAGATACTATTTACACCTTTGTGTTGAAGTAAAGTAAGAAATCTGGTTGAAATCCTCACGTGCAAACCTGCAATTGATGATTGAAAGTTTATCGCGCGGTTTCGGCGCGGTCAGTTCATTGATTGTCCGTTGTCAAGGCAGGAAATCGTTTCATGGGCTGACCGCATGATACCGCCCGTTGACAACGAATTGAAAATATTTGAGCAGACTGTGTGAGAGAGCGCTGTGTTGAGGATGCGCCAACCGGTCGATTAACCACTCGCAAAAAGTCCTCCTGAGGACTTATTGCGCGCGGTTGACCCACATCTGCGTTTCCTTCCCTCCAATGCTCTCTCTATCACTCTAACGTAAAGGCACACGACGGTTTGCATTGTCGTACGCTGCAGTGCCCGGCTCTTTCGGGCGACGACTGCAATCAATGGTATGATCGTGATTATTAATTAATTTATCCATGCAATCAATAATTGGTGCATTCATTCATTTATTCATTTGCTTATTCGATCGCCTCTTTATTCATTTGTTTAAATGCGCATTTATTTGTTCACTTATTCATTCGTTTTTTTTGTAAGTTTCTATCTACACATCAATTTCTTAACTTGAAATGACGGACGTGCGTTGACAGGAATCTCGGGAAAAAACAGGCTGAATTTTTGAAGATTACTGAGAAAAATATACAATTTCTATAATTTATAGAAAACAGTATGGAATTAGTAAGTCAAACGTCAAACCTTGTGCGCAAGTGAAGAAATTAATCTTTAGATAGAAACTTACATATCCTAACAAACATTAAATAAAAAATAAATCAATAAATGAACAAAGAAATTCGCACATAAACAAACAAACAAAGAGGCGAGTAAACAAACAATTAAGCAAATTAATAAATACATAAGTATAATTGAGGTAATAACTTAATTAATAATTGAATGACTTATAAAATGAATAAATAAAGAACGCCCAATAAAAATTAGTATCAGGATGTTTAGGTGTTTGCTCCACCAAATGTGTGATAGCAAATTTTCCGTTGCCCTTCTGTGAACTTTTGATCAATTGTGGTTTACCAATCAGGAGAAAAAGTGTATCCAATGAATAGCCGAGAAATGGCCCACCAGGCTCCGCAGCGGCTCTGGTGGGCTATTTCTTGGCTAATTCGCGTCATTTCACTGAAACTGATATGAAGAAGCCCAGAAATATCCCCGAGATATAACCGAGAAATAACGAGAAGTAACCAAATGTAACCAAGGACCAACCATCGCCGGCTCGCCGAGCCACCAAGATAAGATGGAAATTGTTGATTTTGGCAAACTTCCTGAGAATGCGAAATTCGTCAATGTGAAAAAATACGTTTCGAATCCATTGTCGAAAAAATAATTTAAAATGATTATATAAATAAAGAATTAACTATTTGATGAATATTTGAGTAAGAGAATGGATAAAATGATTTATCATTTAAGAGTTCCAGAAAGCAATTAGGTACTGTGCTTCTCTGACCCAAATTCCGGTCCGCGATTGTGTCTCGACACGCCTTTGCGGCCGCGCTTTCAGTCGGAGTTTCCAGCGCCGCAGCCGCCAATCTGTTGACTTCAGGTGGGTTTGGAAACTGGAAACTAAAAATATTGGAGAAAGCTATACAAAAAGCCACACCAAGTCGGCTTTGGCGTCTAGAGTCAAAGATCGGCGGCTGCGGCGCTGGAAACTCATCCAACTCGAGTTCGTGCGGCTGCAAAGCGTGTCATGACGATTTTGTGGACAAATTTGGTTTGGCCCAGAGAAACACAGTAAACAAATAAATAAATGAGATGAAAAGTGAATGAACGAGTAGTAAATAAATGAATGAGAAGTAGCTAAAAAGTATGTTCATCATTACTAAGTAAACAAACCAGCAAAGTTAGTCAGCAAGTAAATTCCGCATGCAGGAATGCTTGAGCTGAGAAGGAAATATTTTAGCCGTACATTTTAGTACAAAAATGGCAACTAAAGAGAAATCTAATGCTTTGGAAATGCTTACCGAATGGTCGAGTGTCCTGGAATTAGTGGTTGAATAATACTTGATTACTTGGACTTTCTGTTTACACAGAATATTAGAAAATTCTTTTTCCGAGCAAACTGAGTATTAGAATAGTGCAACAAGCGGAAAATAGCTCGTTAAAGGCAAGGTCCGGTCAAGTTTTGACTCTGCCGACCTTTGGTGATTGGGCTGGGCGACCTGAACATCGTCTGACCGTTTCACGAACTCTGTGTTGTTAGTTCTGGAGAAAACATCCTCAAAGTCAGGGATTACGGTGTTCACAGCATGATAATCATGGCTGGAATGACCGATAATTACACAACACTTTTTTGAAGAATGCGTGGACAACCGCTAAAATATGGACGATGGCCACACTTTTCTGACTTTTCTGGATCATCGGCTCACGTAAGTGGCTGGAATAACTTGAAGAAGACCGGTTTTACGCAGTTTTCGCATGTTTCTGGGACTACCTGTAGCAAGAGCACCGTTTTAGCGGAAATCTCAAAATCGAAATTCTGCCCGGACCCTGCCTTTAATGCGAAAAAGGATTGAAGAAAATGCCTTTTTCCAAGCTATTCTATTTGTGAACAAAAGCCCTAAGAACGCAGAAACAAATCTCCATATCGGCAGCTATTGACGAGCTGCTATGCTCTGTATCTCTGAATAGAATCATTTACAGCAAAATACATATTCTGTTTTGAATCATAACGTGGTAAAAACGAGAGGCGATCGAGTCTGTGCTCAAAAAATATAGTCTCTGCTCAAAAAATATAATTGGAATTAATGATCTCAGCTCATAAATCGTCTGACTGCGAGAAATATATGGTGAATTCAAAATGAGTGATGATTTATAAAAGATAAGGGCGAATATCATCCATTGACGAACTATTGACTCCTTTGATTAGCACGAGAACAACAGCCGAGAGCACTGTCCCCTCATGGCGCAGTGCGATGAGTCGTGTTGCGCGGGTTCGATTCCATAAGTGCAGTGAGTTTTGCACTTGTGACTGCTACCTTCTCCCATTCAACCACTGGTTAACAAGCGGTTTACGTGAGGTGTCCCTACGGTCAGCGGGCGGCTATCTCATGGCCAGCGTGGATTTAACCCGCAGCTGAGTTTCGCTGTTTAACTGCGGTTAACGCAATGATTACTACCACCCTAGATTTTCCGTTTTCTGTTTCCAAAAATGTTTTTTCCGTCTGTACGAGTTTGTATTTGGGGCGGGGATTGACGAAATTTTTCGACTTGCAGTTCTCAAATTTAGTAATTTTGACAAGTTTTTGACGCTTTCAATGGCGGGAGTGTTTTCCTAGTGGCCATACGACCCCAGTAGTGTAGTCATCTCAACAACTTTTTCGAGCTTGTCTGTTGCCTTTGAAGAGGCGAGATTTGAATTTTCAAGAAGTGTTCCGAAAGTCACGATTTCTAGCACATCTTCATTATCAAATCACTTCAGTGCACCCAACTTCATAACGCGTTATGAACGACTTCGAACCTCATAGTTTTTATTTTGTGAATTCTCAACCATTTTTTCAAAAACCTAAAAAAATAAAAATCGAGTTTTTGAAAAAATGGGTAATTCACAAACTACATTTCATAAGATCAGACACTGTGCTTAATACTGAACTTTGATGTTGGGTGCCCGAAAGTAGTTGGATAATGAAGATGTGGTAGAAATCGTCACTTTCGGAAAAAAATCTTGAAGATACAAGGTTCGCCCGGTTGAGGAAATCTCGCCAACCCGTTTTCGTACAATCATTAAGCCCTCACTCAGTTCGATTGTTTTATAAACTCACACAGCTCTGATGGATAGTAATAAGAGAACGAGGGAAGTCTCCAGATTGTCGGAGCCCAAGACTTCCACTAGATTTTGATGTGATTTTTGGGGCAGATCGAATTCAAAACAATTGACTGAACTGATTGAAAGTTCACAGATGGAAAAGGGCAAATTCGCTGACACACATTTGAAGCAGAATTTCTTACCAGTCTGATATCTCAGGCAATGGGGCGGACTTATCGCGCACAAAAATCGGCGAATAGTACTTACCGCGCTGAGGAACCGTTTCTACCGCGAGCGAAACTCCGAGTAGAACTGATCGCGGACAAAATGCGGTTGCTCGATATCATCGTGCTGTGTGTCCGACAGAAGTGCGGACTTATCGCGCGCAGCTACTGCTAAGTAGAACTTCCCGCGACCACAAATCGTTTCTATCGCGTACAACAATGTAATTAGGACTGATCGCAAACGACGTGCATCGCATTGCGGCTGATCGCGAGCAACGGCACATATCGGACTGACTGCGACGGACCCCGCCTCGACTACGATGCACTGTTCTGTGTGGTAAAACGAGATCGTCGCCGGTTCAATTACCCAAGTTTGAGGTACATCTATAGTATCTCCTTGGATGCTCTAGCGGGAGTAAACTCTGTCCCTTCGAGATAGAGGACGTAACGCCCGAAGGTGCTTAACCTTCGTCTTAGGCTCCGCCTAGTTGTATTATGATTAATAGCCAAATTATACAGATTTTTTGCGGTCGGTCCTTTTTTTATTTAGGCGTACTGATCGCGAGCCCATTTAGAGCTGACCGCGCGCAAAAGCAGCGGGCTGGTCGCCGTTGACCACGCGTTCGTTCCTATTCGGCGTCGCGATAAGTCCGCCCCACTGTCTGAGATACTCTGTTTTCATGTTCCCTTGAGTAAATGGAAATGACAGAAACGTCTTTGTGAATGTTCGAATTTGTAAGGGAATACGGAGTTCAAAGTAGTTGACAGCGTCTGAATTCTCGCCGTATCGATTTTTAATACCGCTCTATCTGATCGCAAGCAATGTTTTCAGTATAGGGTCGTGGGAAACGAGTTGTGATAAATGACTGGCAGAGGGCCGGCTCCTCAGTGGAATGTTCTGGTTAGGTTTCCTATATTTTGAGAATTGGTCATTGTTGACGGACGCCCTGTTGGTCAGTGGTCTATGCTGAGCTTGGGTAGTTTCATGTTTGGGTGAATGTGTGAAGACAAAAAAAGTTGAGTGGTTTGCCGCGGTTACAGTGCCTTTAGCGCAACTAATATTAGTCTTTTGAGAAAAGAGGTCACTGCTACTTGCTCAGCAGCGATTTCGAGCTACTTCTAGCAGTTCAAGAATAAGATTGAGATGGAGTTGTAACAACACTTTCCATTTCCGCCTAGTTTTGTTTGCGTCTCTCCCAAAAATAGTTGATATTGTTTCAGTTTCGCGTTCCTCTGGGGACCCTCTGCGTATCTGCAGCACTTGTTGTCTGCTCAACGACGCCTTGTCACCGTATGCTATATGTCTGCCCTTTTCGCCACACTCTACTCTTCACTATGGGTTAGTCATTTCCTTATAAAGGGCAAATATTACAATGAAGGGGAAATTCCATTGCCGGCGATTTCAAACTGAAGTAGTTTTGAGTTCCTCGCTTTTCAATGAGCCTGCAGGCGGCTTGAGCGGAACCCTTGATCGTAAGTGTTTACTGGAATGCTACACCATCTTACACATTTCGCGAATTTTTTCGGCAGTCAAATGATTGAATAAATGGCTATTTTGTCTCATCAGAAAAGGCACTTGTGAAAATGTTCTGTCTGGACTGGGTTTGATTTTGTTTTCAAATCCAATTGATGTTACGCTACCAAACCCTCCTGGCTGAGTTCTAAAATGACCCAAGGCTCAAAAAACCTGTATTTAAAGGATTAATTGCTGTATGCGTTGGTTTTTAGCCTCAATAATATTAATAACAATATAATAATAATAATAATAATAATAATAATAATAATAATAATAATAATAATAATAATAATAATAATGATAATAATAATAATAATAATATAAATAATAATAATAATAATAATAATAATAATATGAGGGTGCTCGGATGGAAACCCGGCTTTTCTAGTTGCCGTCACCAAGAAATCGCGGGAGTTGGTGTCGCATTAGCTTGTGGCGCTTATTAGTCGCCGACCAGGTGCCCGTATGCTCTTCTTTCTAGTGTTTTTTTTTTAGTAAATAAAAATGATCAAGAAAGTAATGAACAAGATTTACATTGTGCGAGCACGCATGCCATTTCGCATTGAACGCTGCGCAGTGTTGGGGAGGACTTCCTTCTTTGGAGCCTTTGGTATTGCTGGCTTCAGGGATTCCAGAAACACAACGGAGCTCTGGAAAACGAAGATCGCGAGGAAGGGCAAAATGCTCCGATCGACGACACTGAAGGCTGCCAACGAGTCGGATCCACCCGAATCCGGACGGGAGTTTCCCTTGGGTTTCGGGTGTTCCAACTCAACCACTGCCAAACGCCTTTATTCGCTAGGAAAGGCAAATCTTGTGAAAAATGGGTACCATACTAGCTGAGTGCTGCGAACACGAGTTCACGCACCACCTTACAAGGGAAGTATAAAAAGCGTAGGTCGGATCTGCCAAAACGACTAGTATCGCTAGTTTCTCTAGTGGCTCAATAGTAAAACTGCGCAGAATTCCGCCCCGAGCTGCAGGTTCCAAGAAGTTACAAGCTTGAAAAGTTCGTTTTTTGTGCTTTTTGTACCTTCCAAAAAGCGCATTAGTCTTCGGAAAATCTGGAAACGGATCTCATAAATGTGTTCGGCTACCAAAACTACCCCGCTGAGCAAAGTTTGGGGGAGGGCACATTTTCCATACTTTGTCCAGACTGACAGCGTTTTGGATTTGTACGGATTTTCGGGTGGCCGTTTATTTATACCGATTCTCTGGAAGCGTTTTAGAAAAATGTTCCAGATTTGACTTAAAATTCTCCCAGGTGAGTTTTTTGGGGCGCTGATCACGAATCTGTGGTTATTTGTAGATTTTCTAAAGTTTTCACCTGATTTCGTTCGAAGCTTCCCAACCGGGGAAATTTCGAAGAAAAAATGCCACTTTCAAAATTTCCGGATTTCTACGATAGATATGTCTCAAAATCATTCCCTGAGGGTAGTTTAGAGTGCTAAACACTAATCTGCAGTCCGTCTATCGATGTTTTTGCAGATTACGGTGGGTATACGGTAGTTTGGTCAAAATCTCAGATTTTACTCAAAATTTTTATACGGGGGTTATTTGGGGTGGAGAATACGAATTTAACGTCCGTTTGTCGATTTTTTGAATACTAAGGTGGGTTTTGACTCCTAAATGACATGCTACCTACCGTAACCTACACTAAACCTAAAAATTTCGACAACTGGACTTCAGATTGGTGTTCACCACCTCAGATTACCCCTACATTCAATTTTTGAGCTAAATCCGAAGAATTTTTTTGAAAAAAAAATGCCTGATGGGAATGCTTGCCTTCTCGCGAGGCTTAAAGAATGCTCATAACTTTTTTGAACCTGCAGCTCGGGGCGGGATACCGCGCATTTTTACCATTGAGCCAGAAGAGATACTAACGATAGTAGACGTTTTGGCAGATCCGACCCACGCTTTGTATACTTCCCTTGTTACCCGGATCTGTGACAGTTCAAAAACTCTGGTTTTTTGATCGCATTGTTATCTTGGACGAGAAGTGGCCTTTTTGATAATTCTTCCACTAACTGGTTGTGGCTGTCCGGTCCGGACGGCTGTGGTGCTTGTATTCTGCAATTACAAAGGTCTCTTCTATCTGGACATTGTGATAGCTGTCTAAAGTATCTCATCCTAGGTCTATTCGCGACACCTTGATTTGGGCTTTGGTTCAGGAATGGCAAACCGTGGGGGGTACGATTGAGTTCTCTGACACGCATTCTTCGGAGTCAAAAATAACCGTAGCCCTTGCTTTTCGCTCATGAATCCTAGCCCAGGTGGATAAGGCACCCCATCGACAGGGAGTGGATACGTCTTAGACGGAACTGTCTACCTCGTTACAACGCTCGCCCGTACACGGCGAAGTTCGTCTATGAAAAGATTGAGTGAATAGGCTTGACTGCTTCGCCACATCCTCCATAAAGTCCGGACTTCACATCTTGCAGATGCCATGTTTTCCGCTCAGTGCGGCTCTGGCGGGAAGGAAGGTAGACAACTCCGCTGAGGGGCGCATCTGGGCGGCAAGTTCTTTGACTCGCAGCCTGCTTAATTCTACAAGGAGTGCGTCCCCTTTGCACGTGAATATTGGCGACGTGGTGCTGATACCAGTGGTGTATATATCATGAAATGAAATTGTGGTAATTCCTCGGTAAGAGCTCTTGAAATCAGTGTCAAATGCCACATTCTTAACCGGAAAGAGTGCATTTCATAATTATACTCGCACTCCCAAAAAGGCTCCTTTTGCCTTTCTCGTGTTTCTTTTTCCTCGAAACGCTGTTATTATGATTAGAATCAGCGTTGCTGAACCATACTAGCTGCAGTGATACCGAGAAATACAGCAAACAATATGAAAAATAGAGCTCCTATTGAAAATCGATTGTTTCATAGTTATATGTGCACCAGTTCTCACCAGTCATCTAGCATTTTTCCGTAGAATGTTGTGCGACCGTCAAATAACATGAAAAACAGTTACGACCAAAATTCCACATGCAGCGAAACTTTGAAAATGACAGTGACTCAGACACTGTGGGGTTTGTAACGCGCTGCAAACGCGGGTCATAATCTGAACCGCCGCCGTTAGAAACCAAAAAATGGGCAAAGCGGGTGCCCCATATCCGCCGTTTGCCCCGTGATATCCGGCGATTCACTGCCGTTGGCAGGTTTCGATCATGTTCGGTTCCGCCCGCGATATCCGGCGATTCACTGCCGTTTGCAGGTTTCGACCATGCTAGATTAGATTCACAACGGCAATTTCAATAGGAGCGGGTCTCCCCCAACAAGGACACGGTCCATGTCGCGGCCCGCGTGAGGGAGTCACCCCCACCGAGGGCCGCGGCAGGGACATCATCCACGCCACTTTCGACCGCGAGGGAGCTTTTCTCGCTGAGGACCGTGGGGGAGACCCCTCAGCGTCAAAAATCGTCCAGAGAGTGACTCGTAGCCACTTTCCAAGAGCGGCCCCGAAAGGCCGACTGCGCTCTCTCTAGTATGAGGCCCCTTATATACGTCCTCTGCTGCTGATATGGGCCTGTTCAATTGTGGAGTCATCAATAACGTGATTCGGCAGATCAAACGAGTTCATGCGCTGTCAAAGCGTCTACGAACGCAACACCGAGCCTCTCTGCAGTAGTGACGTCATCGCCAGCCAAACGGCGGAATCCGAGGTTTGGCAGGCGCTGAACGCAGACCGGAATGGCCATGCGGGAACTCTGCCGTTTGCCCGCACAGGTCGAAATGAGACGGTTCAGTGCGCGTTAGAAACGCCAGAGTGTCTGAGGACAAGGTCTCCAAATGCAGAAAAACTACAAAAACGATTTTGGCGCGAAATTTAAGTTCAATTGTACAGTGTGTTCAAACTGACTTTTCTTCAGAAATGAAGGTTTTCCATGAGCCCTTTCGATATTTTCGGTCACTAGAGAGGCCAATCTATACAAAAACATGAAAAATAATATACGGTTTTGTGCGCGTACGATGCCTTTAAGGCAGCGTCCATACCAGGCATGTGCGAAAAACTTTGAAACCAAAAAACCGAAAAACTAAAAATTTTCGGTTTTGAAAACGAAAAATTCCGAAAAAAAAATTTTTGCCTTTCAAAACGTGATCTTTTCGCCATTTCATATTTTTGACTGGAAAAACAAGGCAACGTGATCGACGTGTGTCAGATAATGACAGAATTATGCTTTATTAGAGAAACGGGGGTGTGTATACAAGTCTGTTGGTACCTGCTCGTTGGTGCCCCTGCTTCTACTGAACCCAGCAGACGTTTGAGTGTACACAGGGAACGTTCGAGCGATATAGCGTGCACAACTATATCGCGAAAGTATCCCGCACATTGCATAAAGGTGTCGCCGTCCGGCACACTAAGGCCTCTGGTCCATAACACCTTAGGATCCGTACCTAGGGAGTCATGGAGTCTTTGGCCACAAGCCACAATTTCGCCACCCTGAACTGTCGATCGCTGTCGAGTGATATCCAAAAAACTGCGCTATCCAGACTTCTGAGCTATTTCCATGCACCGTTTGCTGCTTTGCAGGAAACCCGCCTCAAGGATAGACCCGTCATCAGCGTCGGAGAGTACACCATCTACTGCGGTAACGCTGACGATAGGAGAGTGGGAGGCTGTGCAATAGCTGTAAGGAAGGATTTCAATGGTATGGTCAAGGAGTTTGGCTCAACGTCGTGCCGGAATGCATTCGTACGACTGCGGGATCACAGAGGATTCAATCTGTGGATAGTGAGTGCTCATGCGCCCACTGAAACCGCCGAAGACAATTCGAAGGATGCGTTTTATGAGGAACTCAATTCGTTGCTGGCCAGGATACCTTGTCAACATGCTGTTGTCGTGGGGTTGACGCAAATGCGAAGATGGGACTTGATCAGGAATCCGAAGTACTCGGTAAATGGTTCTACCCAGTGGAGCAAACATCGGACAATGGCTACCGCCTTGTCGACTTTTGTGAATGCAGTGGTCTGATTATTGCATCGACATTCAAGAGGAATCATCGCCGCCATCAGCTTACGTGGCAGGGACCAACCCGGCTATCTCCAGAAGAGCAGCGGAAGCGGAAGATGACAACTTTGAAACTACAGCTTGACTATGTCCTGACGAGGAATATTCCAGTATCGGACATTCGAAGATCTAGAGCTGTGTGGGATGTCGCATTCGATTCGGATCACCGTCCTGTTCTGTTGAACTTCACTGCGAGGATTCATAAGAGGAAGCGAGGGGCTCAGCCTCTCCAGAGGAGTGACATGACAAGTCTCAGAGATGAAGAGTGCAGAAGGAATTTCCGACAACGCGTTTCTATTCACATCGGAGTACGGACTAAGAAGAAACTTTGCGACGCGGATTCTTTTGTCAAGTGCATCCAGGACGCTTCGAAAGAGGCACTCCCGGTTGTACAGCCTAAGAAGAAGTTCGCCTACGTCTCAGAAGAAACAACATCTACCTACAACAGAGTATGTGCTCTCCGAACTGCAGGAAACTTCGTGGAGGAGAAGCGTCTGAGGAGGAAGTTGCGTCGGCAGCTTCAAAGTGACCGCGAACGAGAGTGGACGTGTAGAGCTAAGGAGTTCGAGAAGGCTTGGGAGGAGAAGAATCCGAAGAAAGCCTACACGTTGCTGCGACAGTATAGCGGGAAGATGAAGAGATGTTCTCCTGTCTTGAACATCACCAATGGAGTTGCAGTTGGTGATGCGACGCTGCCAATATGGAAGGATTACTTCAGTTCACTACTGAATCGTCCAGCGCCATCAGTACCTGAGCTCCCGCATGTTCAGAGAGCACATTACGATGTCAGTGAGGAACCGCCGACTGAGTCTGAAGTTTTGGATTGTGTCCGGAAAATGAAGAATGGAAAGGCAGGTGGAGATGACAACATCACTGCTGAAATGCTGAAAGCTCTTCCTCCGTCTGGGATTCGTGAAATGACCAACACCATCCGTGCCATATGGATGAGCGAAAGGATACCCGATTCGTGGAGACATGCGATCATCGTACCTCTTCACAAGAAGCTATCCGTCACGGATCCTAAGAACTACAGAGGAATCTCTCTACTCCGTGTCATGTACAAGGTTTTAGAACGTATCATTCTCGAGCGACTTATCAAACATCGTGAAGGAACGACCAGAGATGAGCAAGCCGGTTTTCGACCTGGAAGATCGACCATCGACCAAGTGTTCGTCGTGAGAAGAGTAATTGAATCGTGGCAGCGGTTTTCGAAGCCATTACAGCTTGCTTTTCTGGACTTTGAAGCCGCGTTCGACTCTCCTCATCGTGATCGATTGCTCAATGCTCTGCGAGCAGATGGAGTCCCGGAAAAGTATGTTCGGTTAATCGAGGACATGAACAAAGGAACAACAGTAGCAGTTCGTACACCTGTCGGATTTACGTCAGCTTCCGAGGTGAAAACAGGAGTAAGGCAAGGAGCCGTTGCAGGACCTTTTCTTTTCAACATCGCCGTTGATGACATCATGCGTAGAGTTGCAGAACAGTTTCCTGCGGATGTGATCCTAACACCATCAGGACGCTCCCTTGTCGACCTGGAGTACGCCGACGACATTGTGTTATTCGCTGAAAACAACGCAAAACTGTAAAGGATTGTGAACCTCGTTTCGAAGTATGCCGCAGCCTATGGACTTCGTCTTCGTCCCGACAAATGCAAGCAGATGTGGGTCTCTCAGAGGCCTTCAACTGGAGTTTGTGTGGACGGACAACGTATCGAACTGGTGGACGATTTCTGTTATTTGGGCTGTTTGCTGAAGAACGATGGTAGTTATGCAGCGGATATTCGACAGCGATGTGCGAAAGCTACGTCTGCATTCAATTCTCTAACCAAGTGTTTGTGGTCTACCACCATCGCGAAGGAAGTCAAGTTGCGCGTCTACCTATCCGCTATTCGCCCTATCATGATGTACGGATCGGAGACGTGGGCAGCACCGAAAACGCAGATGGAAAGGTTGGATTGCACGGAGAGGAAGCTTTTAGGCGTTTGCTTGGATATTTCTGGCCGCGTGTATGCCATAACGAAGACCTTTACAAGGAAATCGACGCAGTACATCAACGCTTGACACGAGGGAGGTGCCAGCATCTCCTAACGCCATCTCAAGCAGCAATGGAAAGTCGACTTCGACTGCTCGGGCATATACTAAGAAGAACGCCGGATCGTCTCGTACAACACGCTTTACAAATGCTTCCAAATCCTGTCTGGAAACGGCCACCTGGGCGTAGGCGAAAGTTCTGGACGGATGTGGTTAAAGAGGATTTAAAGTCACTCGGCATCGAAAGACAGTTCAGGCGCGATGTTTCGTTTCGCAGGAAATGGAATAGTGACAGCTGGATGGAATGTGTTCAAATTGTGGCTGAAGACCGTGAAAAACGGACACGGCTGACTACTAGGACGGCACACCTCGGTGGAGATGCGGAATGACCGCGTCAGGCGAAAGCCAACCGATTAAGTCAAGTAAGTCATTAGAGAAACAAAAGTATCCGCAATCAACATATTAATGCGAGGGATTTAAGCCTTATTGCAGAGGCGAATCCCGATAATATATTATCAAAAAGGTGTCTTCCAAGCAAAAGAGGTTTGGTTGGCGTCAGAAACGTTCCAACAAAAAGGGAACAATAGGTAAGTAGAATGAGGAGAGTCTACAAAAAGTGAACAATATTTTCTGAGACAGATTTTCCTGGCCGATACTTCTTAACAGCAAAAACAAACCGTTGTGGTGTTCTACACGAAAGCACTCTGTGGTTCTAAAAATGGTCTAGATTACGCGAGAACCGTTCAAATGAATGTGCATTTAAGCCTAATACTTACCATCAGAATAGAAGATGATGCCAAAAACAAAGACGGACGGTTAGCTCCAGTCGCTACGAGAAGCGAAACCGAAGTGCAGCATCTAAAGAGAGTATTTTCCTATAATCTCGTCAAAATTGAAGTCCATTCTTGGAAACCATTGAATTCTTCCTCGTGAAATACCACAACGGTTTGTTTTTGCTGTTAAGAAGTATCGGCCAGGAAAATCAGTCTCAGAAAATATTGTTCACTTTTTGTAGACTCTCCTCATTCTACTTACCTATTGTTCCCTTTTTGTTGGAACGTTTCTGACGCCAACCAAACCTCTTTCGCTTGGAAGATCCCTTTTTGATAGAATTGTTCACTTGTTATTGATATTGCGTAGTAGTATCCCTGAAAAATCTTCATTATTTTTCGAATAGCATGGATTGCTATAATAATCAGTGAGCAACAAACTTGTTGCGCACGCTACAAATGAAGCGCTACTCACTTTCCACGACGTCCTGATGACGTCAGAAGATGCCCTATGCACTTGGCACCACTTTGGCACGACGTCCTGATGACGTCACCAGATGCTTTATGCACTTGGCACGACGTCCTGATGACGTCATCAGATGCTCTATGTACTTTACATGACATCCTGATGACGTCATCAGATGCCCTATGTACTTTACATGACATCCTGATAACGTCATCAGATGCCCTATGTACCTTACATGACATCCTGATGACGACATCAGATGCCCTATGTACTTTACATGACATCCTGATGACGTCATCAGATGCCCTATGTACTGTACATGACATCCTGATGACGTCATCAGATGCCCTATGTACTTTACATGACATCCTGATAACGTCATCAGATGCCCTATGTACCTTACATGACATCCTGATGACGACATCAGATGCCCTATGTACCTTGAATGACATCCTGATGACGTCATCAGATGCCCTATGTACTTTACATGACATCCTGATGACGTCATCAGATGCCCTATGTACTTTACATGACATCCTGATGACGTCATCAGATGCCCTATGTACTTTACATGACATCCTGATGACGTCATCAGATGCCCTATGTACTTTACATGACATCCTGATGACGTCATCAGATGCCCTATGTACTTTACATGACACCCTGATGACGTCATCAGATGCCCTATGTACTTTACATGACATCCTGATGACGTCATCAGATGCCCTATGTACTTTACATGACATCCTGATGACGTCATCAGATGCCCTATGTACTTTAGATGACACACTGATGACGTCATCAGATACCCTATGTACTTTACATGACATCCTGATGACGTCATCAGATGCCCTATGTACCTTACATGACATCCTGATGACGTCATTAGATGCCCTATGTACTTTACATGACATCCTGATGACGTCATCAGATGCCCTATGTACTTTACATGACATCCTGATGACGTCATCAGATGCCCTATGTACTTTACATGACATCCTGATGACGTCATCAGATGTCCTAAGTACTTTACATGACATCCTGATGACGTCATCAGATGCCCTATGTACTTTACATGACATCCTGATGACGTCATCAGATGCCCTATGTACTTTACATGACATCCTGATGACGTCATCAGATGCCTTATGTACTTTAGATGACACACTGATGACGTCATCAGATACCCTATGTACTTTACATGACATCCTGATGACGTCA
Source organism: Aplectana chamaeleonis (assembly GCA_029168955.1). Lineage (NCBI taxonomy): Eukaryota > Metazoa > Nematoda > Chromadorea > Rhabditida > Cosmocercidae > Aplectana > Aplectana chamaeleonis. The sequence continues at coordinate 156,443 of JAPDOI010000375.1, read as the reverse complement.
TCAGATGCCCTAAGTACTTTAGCTGACACCCTGATGACGTCATTAGATGCCCTATGTACTGCATGACATCTAATGACGTCATCAGATGCCCTATGTACCATGACATCCTGATGACGTCATCAGATGCCTATGTACTTTACATGACATCCTGATAACGTCATCAGATGCCCTATGTACCTTACATGACATCCTGATGACGACATCAGATGCCCTATGTACTTTGAATGACATTCTGATGACGTCATCAGATGCCCTATGTACTTTACATGACATCCTGATGACGTCATCAGATGCCCTATGTACTTTACATGACATCCTGATGACGTCATCAGATGCCCTATGTACTTTACATGACATCCTGATGACGTCATCAGATGCCCTATGTACTTTACATGACATCCTGATGACGTCATCAGATGCCCTATGTACTTTACATGACATCCTGATGACGTCATCAGATGCCTTATGTACTTTAGATGACACACTGATGACGTCATCAGATACCCTATGTACTTTACATGACATCCTGATGACGTCATCAGATGCCCTATGTACTTTACATGACATCCTGATGACGTCATCAGATGCCCTATGTACTTTACATGACATCCTGATGACGTCATCAGATGCCCTATGTACTGTACATGACATCCTGATGACGTCATCAGATGCCCTATGTATTTTACATGACATCCTGATAACGTCATCAGATGCCCTATGTACTTTACATGACATCCTGATGACGCCATCAGATGCGTTATGTACTTTACATGACATCCTGATGACGTCATCAGATGTCCTATGTACTTTACGTGACATACTCATGACGTCATCAGATGCCCTATGTACTTTACATGACATCCTGATGACGTCATCAGATGCCCTATGTACTTTACATGACATCCTGATGACGTCATCAGATGCCCTATTTCTACGGCGTCCTGCACACTCCCACTGGGGTCCCGTACATTTTCTACGGCGTCCTGCGCACTCCCACTGGGTTACCGCACACCTTCTACGGCATCCCGCGCATTCCCACTGGTGGCCCGCACACTTCCCACGACAACCTACGCTTTCCCACTGGTGGCCCGCACACTTTCTGCGGCGTCCTGCACACTCCCATTGGGAGCCCGCACGCTTTCTACGGCGTCCTGCGCACTCCCACTGGGGTCCCGTACATTTTCTACGGCGTCCTGCGCACTCCCACTGGGTTACCGCACACCTTCTACGGCATCCCGCGCATTCCCACTGGTGGCCCGCACACTTCCCACGACAACCTACGCTTTCCCACTGGTGGCCCGCACACTTCCCACGACAACCTACGCTTTCCCACTGGTGGCCCGCACACTTTCTGCGGCGTCCTGCGCACTTCTCAAATCCTATTTGCACCAACCGTCTCAAAGAGAGAACAATCTTGGCCGGAAGCCTATCATTAGTTGTGTTGATTTTCATTAGTTCATTTTCGAAGCTCAGTGAGCGTCGGATGGTTTACAATAACATGTTTACATGTTTTTACCCGTCTTGACTCTCAATTTTGAGGGTCCGCTAAAATTGAGCTTTCAACTCCAAAATTAAATAGGAGCTAGCTGCATCCACTTCCAGCCTCCTGCCAAAAAATTAGCTTCCTAGCTCAATTTTAAGTACTGCAACAAGATCGTGAACGCCGTCTGAAAAAAAAAGGAGATTAACAATTTTTCGACCAAAATCACGTGGTTTTCTCCATTTTTCTCAAGCGCCAAGGAACCATTCTAAACCATCTTTGGGTGTATACCCCAACTTTTTACGCTCTTTCCGATGGATGAAGAACCGCATTTCCACAGTCACTCCGAACGCCGATTTCGTAATCGCAGAGTTGCGCTTGGGCGAGTTAAAGCCAAATCTGGTGCGCGCTTCGCGCGTACCACAATACAGGGTTACGGCTCATAAAATGACGATGGTAATAACGAGTGTGCAAGCATTGGGTCAATCTAACTTGAATAGCTGACTTTTCAAGGTTCTTGATTACAAAAATCTGTGTTTTGTTATTAAAATTTCCTTTATGAGAATTTCAACAAACAAGGCTGAAAAATAGAAGTACACCCTCTACTTGAAGTACACCTTTATTAGAAGTACACTTAAAAAAGAGGCCTGAAAAATAGAAGCACATGTGTATACTTCTAAAAGAGAAAATAAGGTATATTTGAGGCCGAACCCCCAAGAAAATTTTTCTTCTCGGTTTTTTGTTATGGTTTGATAGAGGGTGCAAAAGAATTTAGGTTGTTGTTTCCAGGATTTTTGAACACGCTCCTGTTTGAAGTTTACGAACCACCAAAGAGCAATTTTCGACAACTTTTTCATGTACATCTTGAACAGAAACGAATTTTCCTGACCATTAAAGGCAGTGTTCAAGATAGATTTCACTTTTGGTATTTCCACCGTTTACGGAATGTCTTGTGTTCCATACAGCACGAAGATTATGCGAGAACCGTATTTTTGTGCTAAAAGAGAACCACCTTTGCAATGGATGACACCTACAAATCCAATCAAGCGATTTAGCTCGCTTATCAGTCATTTATTGACTTCACTATTCCATGTAATCACAATCTCGAGTGTTGCTTCGGTGAAGATTTACCGAGCAGTTGAGTGAGAGCGGCGCTGGGGCTTCGATGGTGCAGTGCGATAAGGCACTCCTAGCCAAGCGTTTTGCGATAAATTCAGCACCTTGCGTAAACATACCATAACGTGTACTGCGACGTTAAATTGCAGTTACGGCAAAAAATATACAAAAATCGTGTAAGACAATCTCGAGAGTTCAATTGTTCATGTCGAGGGGCGAAAAGGGGGCATGAGGCGTTTTGATGATCTCAGAACGCTTGTTTGCATTCGTTGTTCTGCCATTCCTATCTCGTTTTTTCTTGTTGCAGACGTCTGTGGGCAGCAAAGGATCGACTGCAAGTCACATCAGAACCGGCAATTTTAGACCAAAAAAAACCGAAAATTTTTTAAATTTCTCGTTTTTTTTTCGATATTGATTTTTTTCGCCAAAAAAGACGAAAAACGAAAAAAATCGAAAAACGAAAAACGCAGACTCCTGGTCCATACGTCGCAAGAGCGTGCGATCACGCAAAATCGATGTGCACCAAAGGCACACGTTTTGCTTGCCGATCACGCGCGCTACCTTCCGCTCACCCCAGCGCGTTCACGCCCGTTCGCTCTCGCGCGCTTCCGCCAGCTCAAAGAAGGAAGCAGCAAGTTTCGAGCTCACTGCTCAATCCCTAAAGTAGGAGACATTGAACCTGTTGCGAAACTTTGCCTTTGTACCCCATAGCCCCACCACAGAATACACAAACCTTAGGAAACAGTCAACTGTTGCGCCGATTTGGTCACCCGGTCAAAGACTGTCAATCGAATCAAAACGAGGTGGGGGTGTTTGCCAGTATTTAATTGCGGGCACGGGCCTCTCCAGCGTTGAGGAGCGTCGAGAGGCTCACAACAGCGGCAACGCACGCTCTCGCCACGTATGGACGCTGCCTAGGTGCTGAGTAGGTACGAATAGGTGATCTCAACCCACAGCTCAGATGCTCTGAAGTCTTCGCCTCTTCAAGTCCGACCGAGTCTAATTATATGCAGTGCATCACGCTGGTATGACCAACCAGAGGATCGATGAGCAACTATGCCTTTCTACAGCTACGAGCTCTATTGCAACTCCTAGGGAAAGAGTAGAAAGACCTTAGAAGCCGGTCGCATTAGAAGTTCGTAGTTCTTATTTATTTCTTCCCACCTCGACGCCTGCGACATGTGATCTCCTAGCCGACCGCTGTCTGCAAGGCCCACCGACAGGAGAAAAACATGCTTCGTTGTCGACTCTAACTTCCTGCATACCTCACTAACCGGTAGAAAGGAGCTGGAGAGTATAGTTTTATGAAGATAACGAAGCTAAATTTGGTTTAAGCGAACACCATTTCGTGAGGCCATCCTGGAGCATTTTTTAATGAATGCTCATTGCTCGGATCAACTTCTCAGAAAATCGGAGAGCCCCTGCTAAGGGTGAAAGTTTGTCTGACCCATGGGAAATGGTGCCCGCTTGAACTAAACCCATCCCTATAATCTACATGGAGCTTAACTCTCGGGCTCTTTACTGTGGGTGCAGAATGATAGAGGGGACAACGACCAACGCTTTTCTCCTATCGATTGTCCTACCAGAGCGTGGTCTTTCTCTCAGAAGTCGGAAAATCAGCTCGAACCTCACTATTCGCAGGTGCCGCTTTGGGAACAAATCGACTAGGACTGCGAACTGCTAGTGCAACCGGCTTCTATGGGCTTTCTATTCTACCCGTAGGAGTCGCAATAGAGGTTTACTTGTCGAAGAAGGGCCGAGTTTCTCATCGATTCTCTGATTGGTCATACCAGCGCGATTCGCTGCTTATGATTGGATTTGGTTTAGAGAGACGAAGACCTCGCTCGAGACGTTTGAGCTGTGGGTAGAGAACACCTAACACTACCCACTGAACTTTCGAGTCAGAGAATTCCTTCGAGAAAGGTTGTGGTTTTTTCAATTTCTTATGGTGCGCACTATGAAGCAGTGCAGTCAATTTCCGGGGTTAACTTCATCACGGTATGTTGCTGTATTTCCCAGTGTCACTACAACTAGTATGGTTTTCAATCACCCTGATTCGTATGGTATTGACAGCGTTCCAATAGACTCTACGGAAAAGCCAATTGAAGCCTTTAGGGTTGCGCATATAATTATGAAGCGCGCTGTAGTTCGTTTCGTTGTATAATGCATACCTAAGACGTGTAGAGAAGAGGGAAAGTTAACAGACTGTTCTCAGCCCCGAGTCCCTTCCCCAAGCAGGACAACAAGCCGGAGCGGCCTGGCAGCTCGGCTCGTCCTCCCAATCTCTTGGTCTCCTCTGTTGCTGTCCAGGCTCTATCAGTACGTTCGGAGCTTGGAAATTGGGAGAACGTAAATTGTAAAGTCAACGGGATCGGAAACAGCAAGTTGTGGAAGAGAAACCTCTTGGATAAACAGTCAATCAAATGCAAACCATTTTTTGCGGAAGATTCACGTCGGGAATCGAACCCGCGACCATATTCCTTCCCTCGTCCAGTATTCCACAGCGTTATCCTCTGAACCATCTCCGCTCGCTGGCTATGGCTTCTTCAATCAAAATCAGAAGCGAACCTTCAAAACTTTTATAGGACAATTTTGTTGTATTTAAATAAGCCCTGAGCACATAAACTCTCCTTATCACATTAACATCACAATCCAGCTGCTCCGTATAGGAAGTTACAGCTGGTTACAATTGTTTTTTTCTATCTTTTGATCCATCGGAAAACCCGTAGAAAGACTTTTAGAGTCCAACTTTTAGAGTCGAACAACACAGAGAACAACTTTCAAAAGAACGTTTTCCAGGACGACTCGGCCCCCGAAACTACCTCCCCTGTGAAAATTGCGTTTCGGGTACTATTTTCTCTCTTCGGAGCTATGAAGAAGCTCTTTTCTGGAATCCCCTAAGACATTGAGGGAATTTTGAGCGCGGATTATTCATGTTCTCTCAGGGTCCAGCAGCTCGTTGGCAAAGACCGCGAATTACTCAAGACCCTCCCCCTTCGTTGATCAGTCCGACCCAAATATATTGAAAATTGTAATCCCCCCCCCAGGAAAAATTCCGCATTGCGACGGGCTGTTTTTTTCACAAAAAATCGAGCTAGAATTAATGAAAAGCCGACTAGAAGTGTAGGAGAAAACATCCCGCCCGTAGCCCGATCGAAATTCATCCAGAAAAAAATTGGTATTAAGACGGGCTGTTTTTTACCAACAAATCCGTCTGGAATACACTGGAATATGCAAAAAAACAGCTCAGTTCCCTTGCAAATGTGTGCTCTAATCGTGGATTCTGGGCTTGGCTGAAGTTGACAGGTGGGAGAAACTTGAAGCGTGCTAGCGAATATCACATTTTATGCAGATTTATTTCTTGTTATACCCCGTATTTTACGCATGTGTGATGAACTGGATTACGAATTAAAGGTTGTAATCATTATATTGACTATCTACCCAAAGGCATCGTTTGCGATGGATTCTGTTTTCGAGTTTTCCATTTATGATGGAAGCTCTAGTAGCTTATATAAGAGCTACGCTACGTTGAAAAAACCGCGAAAAAACACTGAAAACTGTTTTTTCGGAGCGAAATGTCCTCAATCGACTTTTGAGAAAATAAGAGTCGATCGCCAGGAATCGCCATGTTATCCTGTATTCATATAATGTGTTTCATCAACTTCCATTCTTTTGCGCTATATAATTAAGCTACTTTCTTCTCTCATTTGTGCCAGAAGACTGTCGGAGGGCCGGCCTCTTTTGACGAGATTCGAGGCATTCGATCTCCTATGTATTCACCGTAATGTGTTGGTGACCCAACAAACTCTACCTACGCTCTAAGGTGGGCCCAACCAATGATTCAAACACAAAAAACGGTCAGAGGTTCTCAGGAAATTCGATGCCTTTCAATGATGAAGTGATTTGTTAGTAACAATCTTTTAGAAGAATTCGAAAAATACCGATTAACCTCTACTCGACCAAGAATAATCGAGAACGACTAAAGGTGATATAGCAAATAGGGAAAGCGTCCAGACCTCGCGCCTTTCCCACAATGGTGTCCGGGCCTGGCATCCTTTATAACGCCTTACATATTGTTATGTATTATTATTTCGGAAGTTTGAGAATTTCACACAGTCAAATACCTCGAAGTCTGGACCATTGGTAGTCCGAAATTCTATTGAAATAAAATAAAATAATAAATTCAGAAGGGATGCTTTTCGTTGGATAGTGATGGGAAGAGCCCTGTGATTTGCCAACGTCCACCACTTCACCTCGTCTAAACTATTGTACACCAGTCGGGCTGGGAAATGAATCTATGGCGATGTATGGGGAGTTCTATGTGGGATTCATTTTTTTCTGATTTTAAAAATTTTAGATTTAATGGGGGCGGGTCACAGTCTTATAGTGTTTTTTATGACAAAGTGCTGCGAATTTCCGCGTACAAAAGGGTTGAAAACAGTGGAATTGACTTGGCAGTGGCTTTACTCAGGTTGCGAACAGTTGCAGTTTTGTTTTTGATTCGCAAGCAACTTCTCTCTACAAATTCTACTACTTTTGGTTTTTTATTTTTTGAAAAAATTATATTTTCTGATAAAATTATATATTTTTTCCACGCGAAAATTTCACGATCTCCCCTCCATTTTTTCGTTTCTCCACGAAATTTTTACGACCCCTCTCATCACCCGTCGGCTAGCCATCCACACCTACTGGACCCTGTGTTCTGTCTCACACCTACAACAATCCATGCACGGTCTTTTAAAACCTCGCTGGGAATCTAAAGCAGCCCTAGTCTGTTAGCGACGTGATTCCAAATTTCTCGAAGTTAAAAAAAAAGGTTTTTCTGTTCCTTCCTTGCGGCTATGCGATGAAGCGGTATTAGTGAGCATAGATAGTAATCACGTTGCACGTGGAACTGCATTCAAATCTGGTCTTGGCTTTGAAAACCGAGCTTTCCGCAATCGCGGACAACCGCTGCTGCAGCACGCATCTCGAAGATAGGCGTGCTTGTAACGCGGGTTCCTGGAGCGATTACTCTTCTTTCCAGCGCAATCATCTTTGAGGTGCGTGCCGCAGCAGCGCTTGCCCACCGGAGTTTCACTCCAATGTGGACAGTCCAGGTGAAGGAAGATATCGCTAAATTTCCTGACACAAAAACGAACTCGTGGGTAATTTGGCTTTTTCGGTCATTTTCTAGGCGCGATATGAATGTCATCTGTTTCTCCGCGGCTTACCCTTCCTCAGCTTACAACTGTGTACTACTGGGCATAATAATTATTCAAAGGCAGTGCGAGTAATGGAGAACACCTAGCGTCTGTCACAATGCTGTAATCCCCAGCAGTCCTAGGGAGGAATTTCTTTGTTTTCCGCGTTACACCCTCACTCGGAGCTCGGAGGATATTGGCGAGTTCAGTAGGAGGGATACGAGTGAAGATTTCGTGTTGGATAGGAGGTATTTTCCCAGATATGTGAACTGATCTGAGGACAACACTTGTCCTGAGGGCATATAAGTTCGCACCTATGCTCGTGCAAGCATCTGATTGCCTTGCATACAAAATCACCTCTCCAACAAGTGTGAAATCATGCACCCATTATGTGTGTGAGACAGAAAACCTTTTACTGCAAATGCCCGCTTTACAATTTCCATACACCTGACACGACGATTCAAAGCATTACAACTTGTATGCAAACACGAATGTATGCAATAACCCGCGAAATGAGTTGACCTCCATACTGATTCAGTGGAAGTCAAAGCTGAGATTCTATTAACAGCGTGTGACGTTGGCGATCGTCCTTTATGTCACGGCATTGTCATCATCTTCACGAACTCCTCGTAGTCAATCTGAAATCGACAATGCTTCACTGGCCGGGTTGTTTTCGCCATGGTTGGCTGTCAGAAAAAGGTCCGTTAATTAAATTTCCAGTGGCAGTGTAAGTGCAATTAAAGTCGGGAAATTTGGTGGGGGAAATGACGAACGCAAAGGTTTTATGGGGATTGGAGTTTGATATTACACATGCCAATGTCTTTCATCAGTATAAATTTGTTGAAGAGTGCCATGGCAACGGGGTAGTTTTTAGCTTGTGAGCAGATCAAAATGCCAACAGTCCGGTCGGCAGGGCAGTGGATGTTGGTCATTGAAAAAAATTAGCGAATGGGAACATTCATTGTTTTGTTGAGGTTGTCCGATGAGAAAGCTTCTATTGCGAGGTTAAATTGAATGGACGCCGCGAGGGGAATCCCTGGGGAGTCGACACTCTCTCCATGGTGATTCTCGTTGTCTCTGTCCATCAATCCAACCGCCTGACTCACACGATGCTGTCTACGAGCGCATTGCGACGTGTACATGTGTAGTCCTCCTCAAATTCGATGTCATAACTTTGTCGGAGAACGAAGACACACAAAGAATCGCTCTAGTTCGATGCTTGAGGTTCTCACGCTTGCTCACGACGAGAAAAAAATCCCTTGAATTTGAAGGGTTGTCTGTCCCTGGCAGGATCAACGCGGAAAAACCGAGAGAAATGGCGAAGAAACGTAGTCAGGACTACACCTATAGAGCGGTTGGGAACACTTATGGATTGCAAAACGGCTTCATTCAACACCCTCGCTAAGTTTTGTAAAAACGGGGAGCATTCGCCAAACTTGGCAAAAAAAACGTCCGATGCTCGTAACCTTTGTTTGAACGAAAACTTTTTTAGTTTCTGAAAGCGCTATCATATTTCCAGCGCAAATTCCTAGGTAATACCTTGCTTTGTGTACCGAAGTTCGCTAAAATCGTTCCGTTTTTGAATGAAGTTGTTTTTGCGGTACTCTTTGAAAAACGTTGCGCGCTGCAAAATGTGACGAAACTTTGAGTGGTAATTGCATAAGCAATATAAGAGCAATCTCTATTTTCTTCATGAAACAAATGCAGGTGGGACAATCTCGAGATTTCTGCAAGTAGTATTTCGGAAATCTTCCAGAAAATACGCTTGGGAATTTCCTGAAAAGTCGGACTTGTGTTGCGAGAACCCCAAAAGTTTAAATGAAGGAGTTCGAAAATTCAACCTGCACAGCTCTCGAGGTCGTCCCACCTGCATCTAATTCTCGAAAGAAAAACATAACGATTACACTTCTACTAGTTGTAAAATTACTACTCGAGGTTTCGCCGCACTTTGCCGCGCGCAACGTTTTCGGGAAACTATCGCAAAAATAATTTCCTTCAATAACAAAACTATTTCAAGAAACTTCGGTACACAAATCGCATTATTAGGTTGGAATTTGAGCTGTAAATATGATAGCGTTTTCAGAATCCAAGAAAGTTCTCATTCAGAAAAGTTTCACGCATCGGACGTTTGTTTGCCAAGTTTGGCGAGTGCCCCCCGTTTTTAAAAAAACTTAGCGCGGATATTGTCTTTTTGTCGTCAATTGAAAAGTCAGCTTTCTGCGCACTTCTATCTTCCAAAAGTAACTCTGATCGAAGTAAAAAAAACTGAATAATGTTTTTTTTCGAAAGGAGCTTCATGAGATGTTGTGCACACACTCGTTAGAGTTGGTGTTCATTTATCGTTTCCGTTTTGAAAACAAAAATCATGGTTTTCTGTACTCGTGAAGTGCTCGTGATGAAAAGGACGCCATTCCATGGCAAAGTTCCAAGCTTTAGGCATTGAGCGTAAGAGGTGAAAAGGCGTCCCCACCTAGCTTCTAACTCTATCTTCGGCCGGCTGTCACATAGTGTGCCGTCCTCCTGACTTCATCGTTCGCGTTGCTTCACTTTGTATGAAGCCATTCCCGAGCTCCAGTCAAAAAATGTGGCGGAGAGCACGCGTTTTGGAAGTTGGTTGTGAACAACAGCACGTTAGGTAGCGTGGTTGAATTTTTCATTCGATGATGTTTCGGAAGCAAAAAGATCACGTTGTAACGGAAGCGCAAAAGCATATACATAAGAAGAATGCGGGAAACAGGGAGAAAGAAATAGATTGAATGTGTCTTTAGAAGGTTCCTGAAATTTCCCGAAGGTTTTCCGTGATTACCTAAGACCCAGGGTGCAGCGGGTCGCTGTGTCGGACTTCATTGGAGTTACGCCCCCCCCCCCTCCCCCCCTCGGGTCCGAACCGCCTCTGATTATAATTTTTTTTCAGCCAAAGTTCTTGCGAACCACCACAAATATTTCAATTTTGGGCCAACATTCTAGCGAGCCCCTCCACCACCCGCTGTGTGATGGCCGCTCCAGTAGCTGCTCCAAGGCGAAACAATTTCTTAATCTGTGTGCAGGAGAATTATCAGTATAGTTTTGGGATACTCAATTCATACGCAAGACAGCAGTGATTGGAGTCTTTCAAGTTAACAGACCATGTTAGGCAACTACAGGGGAATTTAATGGGTAAGTAACTCAAAACAGGAATTTAGGCATAGCGTCAGCTTCTAAGCTTGTATTCGTCACCCCATTTACACTACTACAATCGAAGAAACCAGTTGCATATCACAAACATGTTAAATTTTTGTGGATCTAGCGATCCTACCCGCTGCACCATTGCCACGAAGAGTTCTCAATTTTTCTTCGGCAGCCCGGATTTCATTCATTGTGAACTCTTCCCCCTAACAATTTCATTGTTGGCGTCAGATGTCAGAACCGAGGGATTATTGCTTCTTACCCTGTTGACAATGATGAAGAATGGGTGAGCGTCTAGATTTTCAGTAGAAAACAGCTCGGAGGTCACTGTGCTTGGTGAGCGAATAGGTTTCACGGGCTGTCTCAGCAACAGCTGCGCTGGCAAAAGTACGAAAAATCTCTCTGTTGTCTATTTTATGAATGAATTTAAAAACATCCAGGGCATTTATGCTCGCAATAAAATGAGGTAGCCGGTAGTAGTGAAAAACAGGAAAAACATGTGTGTAACGCACCTGTCCGTCACCGTCAATGTCAACTTCGGCGATTATTTCGTCAACCTCCTGATCACTGAATTGCTCCCCCATGTGCGTCATGAAATAGCGAAACTCCTCGGCCGTTATATAACCGTTGCCGTCACGATCGAACACTCGAAAAGCTTCTCGGATCATTTCGCTGTCGTTCTCCTGTAATAGAGCCGTTTTCGCATAGAATGGAGAAATAAGGCAAGCTATCTCCCCCTTGTTTGAACTCAATTATCACTAGTCGCGCTGAATGCCCGCATCCTCTGCTGCTGGCACCGATAATGGCGGTTTAGCGATTTGTGGCGCTGAAAGGCGGCCTCTCAACGAAATGAGACCTCAAGCGCGTCCGTCTGTGTTTTTAGAGTAATTTCAAACCATCTCTGAGTTTCTAGAGCTCATTTCCTGGTTCCATCCAGCTCACCAACTTCTTAGCAAAGTGACTTTCATAGTGGAGGAGAACGAGCATTTCATTCATGAGACCGATGTATGCCGATAAATCAAGCAGAACAGAAGAATGGGGCAAGCATTCACTTCAACAAATGTTGCAGAGATGTTTGTGGTGCTTCAGGCCAAGCTATCTATAGTTCAATAATTGTAGCTGTTCAAACAGCCTTGTAACCGCGTGACAAATCGTATAGATGAGAGACATTCATAAAATATCTCAGAGCATAACAACTGACCTTGTTCATTCGTTTCATCATCTGACAGAATTCTGGAAAGTCAATTGTTCCACTGCCATCAATGTCCACTTCGTTTACCATGTCGAGCAGTTCTTGTTCGGTTGGATTCTGGCCAAGTGATCTCATTGCAACCCCCAATTCTTTGGAAGATATTGAGCCATTTCCATCCTGAAATTGTATCATGACTAGAGCGCTATTCCATGTCTTCTCGCCGTCCTAGCTAAGAATCCTTTAGGGGATCTAGTCTGAAATGGCGTCAGTTTCATGTCTTCGCGATGCCGTAAATCAACCAGAATCGAAAAAGGCCCATCGTTTATTCTGCGGGGCTTGTGTTACCCTCGTTAATCCCATGGGGGACGCATTCGTTCAAGCTGGGAAACATACCTTGTCGAAAAGTCGAAAAGCCTCTTTGTATTCGATCAGCTCCTCCTCATTGATACCTTCCAATCCCGATGGTACGTCTGCTTGCTTCTGTTGCCATCGATTGAAGAGGGACACACGTCTCGGATCCGACGACATACCGTCTGTGGTAAAAAATTCAACTGCGACGTCATACGCACGAAGATTAAAAGCGATGTAAGCGGTAAACACTCAGCGACATGGAACAAATCTAACACGACGTGATTAATGGCTGTGTAGTTATTCATTTGTGCATTTTCAATCTGTGTTGATGAAAAATAGCAATCAGGCGCTGAAACCGCACCATGTAGGATTATCGTTGGAAAATGACTAGGTTCCGTGCGCTATTCTCTCATGGCAACGGGGGCAGCGGGCTTTGCTGTGAGCAACGTTCCAGTTCTCGTCATCTATTTGGTTATTTGCAACGTATCCAAGGCGCATAGGCTGTGCGTCTTTAATTGAATCGCTCACTAACAGACAATAGGATCAGTCGCGAGAAAAAAACGGAGATTCAATGACACTGAAAGCAATCTATTGATGTGACTCAGATAATGTGCATGGCATTTAGTTTAAGAGGATATCGACAGAGTTAAGCTGTAATAATGTGCTTGTAAAATGGGAAAGGATAGACCAGCGGCAGGCTGGCGAAGCTGCGAACCGTGGGACCACGTATCGCTGCGCTCCGCCCATTGTCGATGGAGCACAACTGGCGCGACTGAGGGGAGCTTGTGCTTCCATCACATGGAACGGAATGTGCGGCTGCTCAATCTCTCGCCCAGGATTGTGACGTGGCGAAGGTGAAGGTCCATATTTATGGTGTCTCCGCTGGTGATGATGCAGGAGGTCATGCTGACATTGATCAGAAATCATTGCAGAAAATCGTAAAAAATCGTTAGAATTGGGTTTCATATAAGTTGGAGAAAAATGTTTCCTTCAGCCTTTTAGCTATGATTCAAGGCTGCGACTAGACCTTTACTGAGACATCTTGAACTCTCTGTAAAAAGGGTGTATAAGCAACCAGCACCTAAGATTCAGCATGACACAATTCATGTTTGTCTGGATTTTCGCTCGTGTTGAACATATGTAGGTTGAAGACTCATTCACTCGGATCAGGAAATGGAGAAAATCAGAATTGAAGTTGATTGAGGTGTACAGCTACGGGTGAGATGAGACATAAGGGTTCATGCGGGTGTAGGATAATAAACTACTACAATTATTTGATAGTAGTTTCATGAAGCATGCAGGAGCATGAAAAATTGGAGACTGGGAGGTGATTTCTTGTTTCGAAGGCTCCACCGTGCTTTTTGACTGATTAGATAGGTTCGGGCAATCTCGACTGACGACGAGGAGTTCGAAGTAATCGTATCAGATGAATCTGACATCCACAGGCAATATTTGAGAAAGAGTCCCCTCACTTTCAGGCAAAGCGCCTTTGTACTCTTGAAACTGAGAAGCGTTCTGTAGCGATGGTGTCCACCTATCGGCATTCGCAGGAAGCCTAGTGCACTCAGAGGAAGATTAGAAAGTTCTTCACATCCTGTTCTACCTCCTCAATTATCGTGTTCACAAACACGAAGTTCTGCAGGGCTGAGTCCGACCACTGTACTGTATCATTGTTTCGGTGGCTTGTCACTCATTGACATTTGGGGGAATTGTGCTTGTGAAGTATGTGCGAGTGGGGGGGTGGGGGGTGGCATTAAAATATTCATTCTATATGGAAATCATACAGAACTGTATTCTAGAACGATTTTTCGCGCTCATTCCTGTGCACTCTAGGGCCTACTCATTGAGATGGCTCGACAATAAAAAAATGTGTCGACGGTTTTCAAAAATGAATCAATAAAAACACCTTCAAGTGTAAATGGTTCTCAGTAAAATGCCAACAATTATTTCCAAGGATTGCGACTTCACTAGAATCTACCCTATGCCATAAAGACCACCCAAACGCGATAAGTTCAAGTTCGGGGGTGGCTGTAGAAATGCAATGTATTGTATGAGCGCAGTGATAAGAATACGTACAATGAAGAATGAACGACAAACGATCTAATGATTCGATAGGGTCACAACCGTGTTTAGAAGGGATAAAATGGCGTTAACTGAGAGGTTTCCGAGTATTCCTGATAATGAAGCAACGAGAACCAGGCTAGAATAGGGATTTCGGTTGTGCCTTTTGGCGTCTGACAAAGTGCTTTCATTGTCAATTAAACTAGTCTAGACGGCAGCTCCACGCATATTTACTTGGCAGCAGCTGGCACGGCTTCCAAAATGTTCTCTCTTCGCGTGATGCGACTGCCGCTAAGCTTTAATCTAGCTCGCTGCGATTTCTTAATAAGCAGCTTCAGTGATCGTGAGACTGTTATAACCGTCATGAGTTTGCAGCAGTTAAGATAGCATGTGACTGGTCGTCAACAAGCTTTATTCCTAGAGGGTGACAGAGAAATGATATGGGTTCTGAGGATCGTTAGCGACCTTCCTTCTTGGCAGGCTCTATGAGAGCTGTTATTATGGGGCCATAGGCGTCGAAAACAACATCCGTCTATATGACGCCTTCAAATTACTAGTCTGTCGCCATTGTTGAGAGGTGAATTCGTCACCACGGCATTTTCGGTTCAAACATCAATGCAGGCTCCCATCAACTGTCCACTGTGGGTGGATTCCTAGCTGTTTTTCAATTAAATTCACGCATGTGTTTTAAGCAAAGCACCAGACGCATTTTGGGGTGAAAAGAAGATCCTAGATGATGTTGAGAGCTGGGCATCTAATGAAATACTGTCGTAGCTAGGTTTGTCTACCAACGTCTTCCCATGCACTTCCCTCACGCCGTTAATGGCTAATTTGACGACATTGCTTCGACGAGATCTAGTCTGTTCTACAGAAAACAGGATTGATTTCAGTGAAGAAATATAATGCATCGATTTCTCCATCTCTCCTGAGAGAGCAAAAAACGTCCACTCGAGGAATGTGCGGAAAATGATTATTATTAGGACACGGAAAACGGAGGCGGAAAAAAAGTTTCTGCCTGAAAACGGGATAGGGGCTCTCTACGCACTGAGGGAGAGTTGTCCCGCCTTTTGTGGCTTTAATTCCATTCGGGACCTATTAAATTGGATCGAGTAGCGCGACGTTTCGAACTGCAAAAACGAGACAACTCCTCCCGCTGTCTAGAGAGCCCCTATCCCCCGGAAAACGTATACGCCAAAATGGACTGGAAGTCGGAAAGCGAAAAGGGAAAAAATACGGAAAGTTTTAAAATCTCGCGATTCGTCACTGGTTCACTTCTTTCCATTTTATCGTATTTACCCCACAAATACCAGAAAACTGCAGACGTAAAACGAAGGTGAACGCCGGAAAACGGATATTTCTGCACATCCCTGATTCAAACTGAAGCGCAAATATCGCTCGTGCGACGTAGCCATTTTCGCCACGCATCTCTACAATTCGGCCCTATTTTCTTCTTGGAAAGGCAATTTCGTCTCATGGTTTTGGTTTGAATAGAGCACATTATCAAAGCGGAAACATTGGAAGTGTGTGATGTAGGAAATCATACGTGCTAATTCACGCGGAAGTTTCTCACGAGCTTATCACAAACTATTGAGTGTTATCGGTACATATTTGGTTACGTACGTGATTACGCGAATTGGCCCAGTGTTCGCCCAGCCATGGCAGGTCCCGTTGCGTCGCACGGCGAAAAGTGTGAGCGTTGACCAGGGCGAAGTACATCTGTTTTCTGTTTTTGTTTAAATTTATTTTTTTTCCTTTACTTGAATAGGCCAGCAGAAATGGGATTATGTGAAATGAACAAAGCAAATACAAAACAGACAGCAGCAGGAAGAAGCGATCACGATCGCCATGATCACGATTTTTTTGTGTTGCAGCCGTTGTTTTAATTTCCTAACTTAGATTGGTGACATGTTTTTGCTATTGTTAGGCGCACCTTAGAGTGCATATAAATAAATAAATAAATTGTATATGTTGCACAGGCGTGGCGGGATTTAAGTTCCGGCAACAAAACACGAAAGTATAAAACTTGTGTTGAAGAGCTTAATTGTTCAAGTACAACTTTTAATGACGGAAAGGACTCTAATGACTTGCTCCAAAAAATGAGCGTCAGTTATTCCCGTTCTCTAAGTGTACTATTACAATTTTCATGAAAGCCACGATTCAGACGAATATGTATAGGTGTGCGAACCTTATATGCTCTATTAGGAATTTGTTCAAGTATATAGTTTAGTCGAAATGTTTAGAAGTTTCTTCAAAAACTTTCTAGTCTAACCTGCTACTTTCTTGCTTAGAAACTTTGAAATTCTAAATCCTGTACTCTGTTTGATTTCAAATGCACCTACAACCAGGAAACGTTCTCCCTTATGCTTACACAAAAACGTAAGTTAAGTGCGCCAGAACGGGGCTACCGTAATCTCGGGAATGATGTTATACAGCCCCCATTCGGCTCTCGTTAACAAAATCGATGATACCCAATAGATAAAGGGTAGAATATAAAAGAAGTGGGGAGCGGTGTGTCTTCATTCACACACCGTCCTTCTCCAGGGGTCAGCAGTTGAGGATCTGCCTGGACTACAAAGCGGGAAAACAGCACCACCGGTTTTCAAGATATAGCGAAAGTGGAGTCTAAACTTAGGCCCCGGTCATAGTTGGTGCTATTTGCATCTGCATCCCCCCCGCACCCCCCCGCACCCCCCAACACCCCCCAACACCACCCGGTCGATACGTATGTTTAAAATGATGGAGTGAGGTTGAGAAAATCACTCGATGCATCCAACTAGATATGACGATGATTACGTGGCCAACAGGATTGCACCTGTTCAGAGAAATAGTGAAGGCGAGTATGGTGAAGTCACGGAGGTAGCAGTAAGGTTAGCTTTCTAGTGATACGCAATGTTTTATCTTCGACCCGCCCACCCGGTGATTTTCTCATCCACGTATTGCATGGATATCGACCGCGTCGGATACATTGAGTGATTTTCTCAACCTCACTCCATCATTTTAAACATACGTATCGACCGGGGTGGTGCGGGGGTGCGGGGGATACACCAGTGATTTTCTCAGCTTCACCTCACCATGTTGTTCATACGTATCGACCGGGGGGGTGTTGGGGGGTGCGGGGGGGATACACCGAGTGATTTTTGCATCCCATTTCCAATGCATTCTGTGTGTATCGACTGGGCTGGAGGCGTCGGCTCATCCAACTATGACCGGGGCCTTAGAAAAACCTAGAGCCAACTCGAGTGAGATTACGGTAGCCCCGTTCTGGCGCATTTAACTTACGTTCTTGTTTATGCTTACAGTGAAAAACCATGTAGTGAAGACCATTAAGTTCAGCTGAATTATTTCAGCTGCAGAGTACGTTGTTCACATTGATTGCTGCCATTTTCCAAGGATTTTCTCTGATATGGTGAGTCCTGCACTACTTTCTTGCTTAGAAACTCTGAAATTCATTGGTAAATCCTGTACTCTGTTTGATTTTAAATGCACTCCATTCTCCCGAATTTAGTAAGAAATTGAAATGCATTTCATGCTTCTGAGCGAGAAGGATTTGATAAGTGAATATGTACAGGATTTAATGGCACGTGTCTTCCGAAAGATTTGAAGAGGGAATACAAATAGGTTGCGTTAAATTTTCAACCGAATGAAGGTGTTATACGTCATCTAAAAGATGAAGCTCTATGGAACCTTAATCCATCTACGAGTGTCTCGCAGCAGCTTGCAGTAGGACTGTAATGCGTCGTTTATGCTTCCGCCGCGGAGCTGCGCGGCGAAGTGCGATCCTATAATATCGATCAGACGCGGACGAAAAACTTTCTGGGATAACTACGTTACTTGGGCTATATGGCCCCTAGTGGAACCCTCACGCCGTTGGAAGCGTCAAAAACGAGCCAAAACTACTAAATTCGAGCAATGCAAGTCGAAAAATTCTGCCAGACAGCCCCGCCCATGAGCTTCGACAACCGCCCCCCCAATATACGAATACAGTCACTTTGGCTAGTTTTTTTTATATTTCCAACGAGGTGAAAATCTGAGCAGGTAGGAATCAACTTCGTCATCATTATTTCAAGAACGTTCAACTGACTAGCCAGTGTTCGAGATTTCATGAGTACTCCAATTGTAGTTGCTGTGAATGTCGTAAGTTTTTTCTGTTTTACCGTAATGTAGATGAAGCTCAGAGAGTGAAAAAAACAATCGACTCGGAATGAGGTTAGGAAGATTTTGAGAAGAAAAGGCTGCAGTTTGCAGATAGATCGAAAAAATAGGTTGGTGGATATTTGTGATAAATCACCAGTTAAGGGGAGAGAAAAACGTGCTTTCCATCGGGAGGGAGCCGAAACAAAATGTGTGTGGTCTCCAGCCCACAATGCTAGAGGATTCAGCATTGCTGACTTGCATCGTTGCGCAAATGTAAACACTAATAAGGCGGATCGGTGGACATGAATGATGGTGTACCACCAGATCTCGATAAAGGATAGGATGAAAGGAGCCTAAACCATTGCTGAGAACGAGAGTCAGAGACGCCCGTTAAATGAAACCGGCATCGGAAAATTAAAACTCCAAGAACAACTTTGATGTATCTGCTGCTTCAGAGGTCCTGGAAATAGCAACCTTCGATACGCATTCACGCCGAAATGATTTGCTAATGTTTTCAGGTTTGAGTACCTAAGTTTGAGAATTTTTGATGCATTGCTCACGAATCTTTCTTATGAAAGCTCATCGGTTGCGCTCCTCTTTAAATTAGGTGTTCAAATACAGTTCTCTCCCACTAGGGCTGAGACCGAGCGTACCCGAAAGGCTTTAGCTATTTGTGTTTCTGCTGATGTTGCTGGTCTGGTTTCTCAACCAATGCAATCGACTTTGTCTTAGGGAAAATAATAAGCAGTCCTCGGTTTTTCGTCAGTAGGCTTGAAGCACAGTCCAACCTCAGAGGTAATTTTTCATATTATAGTTCTGTCGCCGTGTATAGCGACCCTGCCGAGCGCGAAATCTCGATTCGCTCGAATAAGCGAGAAAAAGCTAGAAAAAAGTCGACCACGCCCCCATGATAAAAAAATGGTTGACGCTCACCGACAAGTTTCCGATCTCAATAGGGAAGAGAAGCGCGAATGATTTTATAGAAAATCTATGTTCTTCCATTTGTTTTCGGTTTGGCTTTATGTTGTGATCTACATCAAAACGATGGCTGAGAATTACGAGAAAAACAAGCTCGAGATAACTCGTCCACGAACTTCTCGCCGTTCAAATTCAGATTCTTTGATGGACCGTAACTCCGTTCCTTGTGAGTTCTGAGCGATTTTGAAGACACCATCGTGATCAGCGTGAAATTTTCTGCGAGAAAAGCAGGAAAACGAAAAATCGATTCTGAGGTTGGACTGTGCCTTTAAGTGCATTCACTGCACTCTCAGTTCAATTCAAAATTTTAATTTTTTTTCGCTCGACTCTGCAACTAGGAGCTTTAAAGGCAGCATACACGCTTGTAAACGTGATTGAGATAATTACGGAATGAGAATGGTATGGCCCAGATAACAACGCCTACGCATTTTAAAGTGTCAAGAACGATCCACGATGCCGCTACACGAGTGAGAAGTTGGCCCCGCCCTGTATTTTCACGCCCCTTGTATTTGCCCTTTTCCTGCAACGCAAGGTCGCTGGGTCATACTCACCGTCGGTACTGTTGGTAGATTGCCTAACAAGTGAACCACACACGTCACTGACGGCGATGATGACCCAGCAACCCTGATTTGGAGGAAAAGAGCAAATACAGGGGGCGTGAAAATACAGGGCGGGGCTAACTTATAACTTATGTAGCGGCATTGTGGGTCATTTTCGACACTTCAAAATGCGTAGGCATTATGTTGTAAGCCATACGGTTCGATTCACATTGTTATCCCAACCACGTTTACGAGCGTGTATGCTGCCTTTAAGTATGATATCATTATAATTACCAAAACCTGGTTAAGCCATTCTTTCTAGCAGAGGCTGTAAGAGTATCGGCTCCGCTATTCAACCGTTTTGTCGTGAATATTCGTTATTTGAACCGCGCGGGCATAACTCGTCCTTTTATACCCCATAACAAAAACAACCGTTATTCCTGTATTCGCATTCGGCTTTCTTCGGTACTATCACTATTTTACCTTACTACCACCTTCAAACCTTCGTTTTATGTCATAAAATGTATACCATTTGTTGTCGTGCAGTTGTCTGCTGCCTTTAACACTTAATGGACCGTGTGTCCACACTGCTCACCCACCGATGTTTCGCCCCTGGGACCTCGTGTCCTTACTGCTCACCCGCGCCAAAAACTCGGTTTTTTCGTTTTACCTCAAGAAGAACGGATTCCTTCTAATTATTCCTTTGAAATCCACGCTTAATACAACTTCCATAACTGGTATGCAGATATTGAGCGCTATATGTCTCTTTTTGACTTAGGAATATACAACAAAAAATCAGCCTAAAAACTCACTGAAGTGATTGGCCATGGAGCGCGCCGGTCTCCAAGTGTTAAAAGTTCTGAAAGTAGTCAAATGATTTTATGCATATTTCGTTTCTGTTGAACTAAGATCTGTCAATAAACCGAGACGTCTTGTCCATTTCGAAGTGGAGTTTGAGTTCGCAGTTGCGGGCGACCGCAGTGCAATCAAAATCCTGTTGGGACCATGGGCATTCGTGCTGGGACCTCAAGGGCCGGCATGATTTTCATCAGGTTGCGGGCCGCAGGAGGTATCGTTGGCAACTGCGGATAGGAATGTCGTTCGTTCTGCCAAGGGCAGTACATATGTTTGCGGTTCCGGAACAATTTCAAAAAATGCTCAGAAACAGTTCGAGAATGGAAATTCCTGCTGACAGGCGGTAAATTTATTTAGGCCTATCGTCTTGAAATTCAAGTTTTTTTTCTCAGATTATATATAATCCACTGCAACAGAAAAAGGCGGTGGCGTGGTTGCGTGTTTTCACTGACAAGGGAAACCGTTCTAGCGTTTTGCAAGTTGAGCAAAATGAAATATTCTACGAGGATGCCCTTTCTACAAGTAGTAGCAACTGTGAGTGTCTCTTGACCAAGCCTATATCCCAAAACTGTATAAGGTCGAAACGGCAGGTCACAGTAATAAATCCAAGCTTCGTCTACTGCGAGTTCGAAAGACCGGAAACGGACCTTATATTCTTGTTCAGCGCCCGAAATTACTCTTTACCCTGGGCAAAATTTCCTTGAGTTTTGAAAGAAGTTCTAGGCGAGAAGTTACTAGCCGGAAACCCCTGGACCGCCAGCGGGCCCCTGCCCAACCTATGCGAAGGTATAGCCTTCAGCTCGAAGCCTCGTGGCGCAAAGGTTGTGTGCCGAATTTCTCAGGCACGACACTTTGGTTCAAATCGCGCAACTACATTACCGCGCAATTTTTTTTTGCAAAAATCGTTTGGCGGCGTTTTTTTTTGCTCTCACAAAGCGTCGCATCGCCATAACTCACCTAAAAATTAACGAAATGAGTTTTTAGTTAGTTTTTGCTTTCCTCCCAGTGAGGCGAATGCAATAGGTAGGAAGTCTTTTCAACTCCGGTATTTTGTTGAAAATTGTGTATTTCCTTCTGAGATTCACATCGACCACAGGTCAAAACATGTAAGACTTCTGCTATAATGACCGCCTGATCAGTTCATAATGAGGGATTTTGTAATAGTACAATTATGCAACTTTCGATAAACTTCTGGAGATGAATCAATTAAAGCAAGTTATGACGACGCGGCGCTTTGTGAGCGCCAAAAACGCCGCAAAACGCTTTTTTTTTGCAAAAAAAAATGCGCGGTACTGTATCGATCAGAAATCGATATGTTAGGTTAGGCGCAGTCACTCGTTTAGCGAAATGTATCTCTAGCTTGTAGTCAATCATGCTCGCCTCCGTTTCGTTTCTATTTCCATTTGTGGGGGTGCAGAGGTCGAAAATTTCTTTTCCGCTCGAACTTCGTGCAGGTGATGTTTTTGAGGCGTTGAACCTGAAAATGAAGGCCGTTTGCGTATTTCGGTGTTTGGCGGTAGGTTACGGTAAGAAGAGCATCAATTCACTATTGTGACCTACAGTTTCGAGCTTGTAACTTTTGGTATATGGGTTCGAGCAAGGTATACATTTTTTTCTCTAGTAGCAATGGCATCCTCGCTAGGTATTTCATTTTCCACGACGCTCGGATAGTTTCCCTTGTATGATCTAGTTCCGCAATCGCGTTCAGTCCGCAAAGTCTCATTATCACAATCGTAGAAGCGAAGCGGTTGCTTTGAGAATGATTCTAGTTGAATTTTTTAAAAACAACCGCTTCGCTTCTGCGATTGTGATATTGAGGACTGAACGCGATTGCGGAACTGAACTATAAGTTCACTGTAGTCATCTTTGGCTTGTTCCAAGTTTGCCACTGATCAATGAGGAGAACTGCTCATTTTTTTTCGGTGATTTATTGTGTTTTGTTTCTTTAGTTTTTCTGTGCTATTTCTGCTTGTACTTAAAGGCAGTGTTTACGATGATTTCCGTCCTCGAGTTTTTCACATAAAACAATGCGTTGGCCTCCAATTGTTACCAAAATTACGAGGAAACGGCGAGAAACGCATTAAAATGTCTTATTTCAGTGACATTATTCTATAACATGAACTAGTTGTCCGCTTGGATGAACATGTTCATGATGGTTGTCACCGGTGGTAAATTGAGTCAGTCGAAAATAGAAGAATATTTAATGCAAACCAGGATTATTTAGGCCCCCAGGGAAAGAACGGAGCAATAGAGAGTAGTGAGTTGCAAAGGACGGGTCCACAAAAGATTTCGTTGTCAAAACGAACAGTTCCTGTGAGAGTAAATAGGCGGGGTGAGAGAAGAGGATTTCGTGACCTTCTGGTGCGTTTTTCTCTATTTCTTTGTCATTTTAGTTGTACCCGGGGGCCACGTAATCAATGTAGCGAATAATCTCAAAAATTGAAGATTATCGTGAACACTGCCTTTAAAGGCAGGGTTCTCGATAAAATAGGTTGTTGTACTATCCCCATGGAATGGTAGATCTGGCCATCACAGAAGTGAAATTAGGTAAAAACTTGGAGAAAACACGCTTAGGAACAAGTTATTGCTTGGTGCCCTCCCGCCTCCAGTTATCGAGATTTGTGTAAAAGCCTGTTTCGTCAACTTTTATTTTTCTTCTGAAGTGATTTCTGAGCACTACTGACGACTTTAACAGCAAAATAAAAGGCGGATAGATAAGCATTAACGAAAATCTCGTTAATTAGGGGGCCGGCCGACACCGGTAATTAGCCGTTATACTTTGTTTTTGAGCGTTTCTCCCGCGGATTTCCGCGTTTTTTCACTTATTTTTACTTTTGTGAGGACCAAATCTACATTTTCACGAAGAGAACTCAAAAGTCGTTTTTTGCGCGAACCCTGCCTTTAAGTGAAAACTTTGGGTGCACTAGTCTTGTGTGTGTATGGGGGGAGGGGACTTGCAATTTTTAAAGTATCCAGTGTTTTTCTCCAGATTTCCATAAATTAAAAATAGCCGTCGATTTTCGCGTAAAGTCGGTGGAGCCTCACAAACAACACTAACCTTACAATGGTTGGAGGATTCAGCGATCTCCTAGGAACCCATGTTGGTAGGGCTTACTTACCCATTCACCACTTGCCCCACTATAAAGAATTCAGCTCAGATACCTGTCCATGGTGGGAGGATCGAACTATCTCCTAGGAACACAGGTGGGTAGGGCTCCTTATATAACTGCAACGGTTAGCGCAGTAATGCGCTTTTCATATTTGAATACCGGACAAGCTATCGATCCTTTGTTTTGATGCTAATTTCTTACGGATATATACTTTATGCGTCTCCGCCATTGGCCTCCCCTGTTGAAAAGGTTATCGCTAGAAATAGCATCGCAAACTCCCCCTTGCGCAAAACTTGGGTATATTCTATCCGATTTCTTTTCGTTTCGTATGTTGAATTTGTACACCAGTTGAAATTGTTGAATTTGTACATCGACGTTTTGTCGCGTCGTTTACGACGTATCTATAAATAAACAAATAAATAAACAAATAATTGACTTGAAGTCGTTTCCATAAATACACTGCGTTTCATAACTATAGGTCCACCTGAAAATTTCGAATTTCCGGGCTCGTCGTACATTTTGGAGTTCTGTGGGCAATACCATCAGAATCTTCACCTTTAAAAACCCCGATAAAAATCGTCCTGCCCATCCATGATTTTTTATTAGGTTTCCGTGAATGACAGACAGAATTGTGACCGTTTCAAAACTATAGGTCCATCGAAGGAAAATTCCCGTTTCTTTGCTATTACAAATGAGACTGGAAAATAGGGGTTATATACGGACTCCCTCAACGTCGTGCTTCGTATGCGTCGTGGAAATCGCCTGTCTTCGGATGAACAATCTCAAACGGAAGCGCTCAACGCCGCTGGATGGCCGAGAGGGAGGATTGCGGAGCATCTTGGACGATCGCCCAATTGTATCAACAACTACACACGGGACCCTGAGCTATATCGGAAGAAGAACTCTGTAGGGCGTCCGAGGCTGCTTTCGGAGCATGAAGAAGGAAGAATCGGACGCCTTCTATCCAACTCAATGATGAGTCGCAACTGCTTGCGCAGCGAACTTTCGCTTTCGACGAGCAAAAGTACGGTTTGGAGGGCAGTTCAGTCGCAAGAGAACCTTAGAAGAGAATTAGTGAAGTGTGCGCCAAGACTGACGGAACGGCACAAGGCGACCCGCCGCCAGTTTGCTACCCAAAACATCAAAAGAGATTGATCAAAAGTAAGGCGATTTTGCTGATACGCTGCTCCGTGGCCCCAATTATTCCAAACGCTTCAGGTGATCTGGAGCGACGAAAAAAAGTTTGATCTAGACAGACCTGATGGTGGAAGAGGTTACTGGCGTGATCTACGGAAGCCACCGCGTGTCTTCTCCCGGCACAACTTCGGTGGTGAATCGTTCAAGGTTTGGGGTGCATTCTGTGAATCTGGTCAACTCGAGCTTGCATTCCTTTCGTGCCGTATGGACTCCGAGGACTACCAGAAGGTTCTAGAAGATCGTCTTCTGCCGTTTGTCCGACGGCATCGACGCCAGGCCTTTACTTTTATGCACGAAAACGCTGCTATCCATGCTAGTCGGTCGACGTCAGCATGGCTTGCAAGGAACAAAACAGAGGTTCTCGGTTCGCCGGCGTGTTCACCGGATCTCAATCCTATGGAGAACCTTTGTGCCATCATTGTGCACAAGATTTACAGTGACACTGATCAGCACGCCACAATCGACAAGCTGTAGGAGTCGATCGCCAACTCCTGGCTATCAGTGGAACCCATCGTGATCAAAAATCTGGTCCAGAGCATGCCGAAGCAATTAGTTGAAGTTATTTTGAATCAAGGAGGACAGACAAGTTACTAGATCGTTGATTTTTGTTGGTTATCGTAATAAAACTTTGATTTCATTTAGTGGACCTATAGTTTTGAAACGGGTGTTTTTCAATCTTCGAGCTCTTAAAGTTCGTACCAAATCTGAATTCGCGTCTACGGTTCTTCATAAAGGTTTTCGAGGATGCTGATTCTGTAGGTGACCACTGCAGAACATTTAAGTTAGAGCGAAACACAAAATCACGGAATTCATAGGTGGACCTATAGATATGAAACGCAGTGTATAAGCAGAATTAACACAGGAAAATGAAAAGTTTAAAGGCAGTGTACACGATAATCTTCGATTTTGAGGTTAATCGCTAAATCGATTCATCGGCCCCCGAGTAGAACTGAAATGACGAAGAAACCGATAAAAACGCATCCGAAGGGCCCGAAATCCTTTCCTCTCACCAAGCCTCTTTACTATCAAAGGAACTGTTCGCTGTGACAATGAATTCTTTTGTGGAACCGTCTTTTGCAATTCTCAACTCTCTGTTGCTTCGTACTTTCTTTCAGACCCTAAGTAATACTGTTTTGCCTAAAATATTCTACCATTTTCGATTAGTCCCATTTTCTACCAGTGACAACCACCGTGAACATGTTCATCCAATCGGAAAAGTAGTCCAGGCCAGGGAATAATGTCACTGAAATAAGATGTTTCAGTGCGCTTCTCGCTGTTTCTTGGTAATCTTGGTAACACTTGGTTGCCAACGCATTGTTTTGAGTGGAAAACTCGGGAACGAAAATCACCGTGAACACTGCCTTTAAAGGCAGCGTTCACGATGATTATCCTCGTTGACTTTCCACGCTGAAATGATAGACGAGAAGGATCCTAGGCTCCCAGTGTCGAAAGAACGGTAGAAAACGAGCCAGGAGCGGCAAAATAACGGCTACAAACATTCGTTTTGGTGCCCCAGATCCGCCCCCTCGGAATGAACAAATGAAGACTCAGATTACAGGAATGGTCAAGTCAAGGAAGTGCTGATAAGTGAACTGATCGCTTCATTGCACTGATAGGTATCATCCTTCTAGCGGTCAATCCCTCCACGCTCAACAATCACCGCAAACAAGAGAGGGCCTATTTTTGCCCAAAAGCGCGTCTTCCGTGTCCTTTTTAAGCATGCCTTGCTATATAGGGCACCAGACCTTCCGTAAGCCGTGGAGATATCGGAAGTGAAATTTATCGTGAACACTGCTTTCAAAGAAAGCACCAACCCACCGAAAAAAAAACAGCTGTCCTCTTACTGATTAATGACCAACTTGAAACTGAGCCAGCCCATCGGTGGCTGCAATATACTAAGTGAAAATAAGCAACCACATGACTGCTTTTTCCGTTGGGATTGACTGTATCGTCGATTTCGGAGTCAAATTTACGTTGTTCCTTTGCAAGCGTGTGCGGAGCGAGGGAAGAGACAGCCACAATGTGGGGGAGGAGAAGATGCAGATTACGCGCGCGCACGCACTCGATCGAGGACAGTAAATTCTACTTCGAAAAAGAAATAGGACCGCTCTTCTTTTGAGCTGGCTTTGCATGGTGTATTGGGAACATGGGACGCAGCCGACAAAAACTAGTCCCAATTTGCGCGTTGCTCCATGTAAAGCACACTTCAACTAGAGTGTAAACGAAATGAGATGGAAGAGTTGGTCGTTCGGTGGATATGGGCGCTTACGTGCCGTGCAGAATGTATGTTGCGGCACGGTGTCATCCAAAGAGTGCTTCGACTCAATATGTCTTTGGAATGAGCATAAGTCAGTGTTTGTGAGTCAGCACTTGTCTTAGGTGAAACTCTTGTCTCGCGAGTCACTCCACTACTCCGTCTCTTATCGCTAATCCCCTCTTCACTCAAATGTTGCGTGGGGATTAATATATCTGCCATTTAACAAACAGAAGGGTCTCAGTTTGCTTAATCTACTGATTCAGGTCTTCCTCATATGCCCGTTTCAATAGGCAAATAGCTAATAATGCATGAAGGCACCTCCTCTGATGAGGTTCGCCCCCTCGTCCTTTGGTTGAAGTCGTTCTATGAAGGCGCTGAAGTAGGACTGGATGTCACTCAGGAGGCTCTTATTGCGCCAGTCTGTTGGCACTCTGTTCGGCAAACATATGGGGGAGGTAATTGCTTCTGTGTCCACATCTAGGCTGGTGCTTATTAGCGCCTATGTGGAAATTCACCAAACTAGGGAATCTCGCTAGTCATGCATGGGCTTCTGCAGATCTATGAATGTTTCCCGGTCAAGCAGGACACGCTCTTTCTGAATGTTTTATCAGGTTTTGCAATGGACCTCTAATTAACTTGTTATTGCTGCTTGAAGTGACCATTTTGCAAATTATTTTTTTGTATATCACGCGTATTGAGAGCACTTTATGCTTTGAACAGCAGTGCGTTTCAAACTGTGCTGACTTCCATTTGCTCTAAAGTTCAGGCGCAGCTCCATATATTCGAAAATCCTGACAAATGTTCCCAATATTCTGATGTTCTGAAAGTATTGAAATGCGCCGCAAAAATTCAACCGTTCAGTCGTATCGCCAACCTATTTGTAGAAAATGTTTTTATCTCTATTTCTGCAAGAAATGCTAACAGATCGATAGCGACGGGGTCGAACCCTTGACCATGTGCATATAAGCGCCGCTCTCTACCTATTACTCCATTTGTCTTTATTCCAAAGGGGTGAGATAGCGGTGAAGGCTCCGAGGCAATGACTCACCACCATCAGCTTATATTTCCGTTCAGGACTTTTTATTGCCAAATATGCTGCGCTCAGCGCAATTGTGGTGCGCGCGAAGCGCGCACCAGATTTGGTTTCGAATCGACCACGCGCGCAACCCGTTTTTCGAAATCTAAGTTCAGGCTGAAGGTAGAAATTAGCTTTAAATTGCATTGAAAAGAGCGCAAAAAGTTGTATAGCATGCCCCAAAATGGTTTAGAATGGTTTCCTAGGATTTGAGAAAATTTTGAAAAACCGCAAGTTTTCTCTGTTAATCTCCTTTTTTTCAGACGGCGTTGACGATCTTGTGCTACCAGCTAAAATTGAGCTAGGGAGCTCATTTTTGGGCAGGAGGCTGAAAATGGATGCAGGTCGCTCCTTTTCCAATTTGAAACTGATACCTTAACTTTGAAGGATACCTCAAAATCATGGGTTTACATACTAAATTAGCCATGGAGCACGAAAACTGCTTTTTTCTGCTGAGGCTGTGGAGACCGGGATGTGTGGGTGAAATTGCAGCCAATCAACAAAGTTCGTCGGAGGTAAGTACTGAACTTGTCAGAATTCGTACTCATGACACGTCATCGATCGATAATCAATATTATCCATTTTCGTGCTTTTTGCACTAAATGCGGCCAGTAGTAGTGATTGCTTTAGGGATTGGTTTTCTTGGTTGAGGAATTTTGCTCATCAGTCATTATATTGATTTTTTCGCCTGTTGCACAAAATGCCGCATTGATTTTTGATTGTTGATGGCTATAAGTCACTTGTTTGGGAAATTCTTCTAATCATGCGAGATCAAATATTAATGATCAATAATATCGATTTTCACATTTTGCACCAAATGCGGCAATGAGTTTTAATTTTTATGGTTGTAGGTCATAGGTTTCAAAAATTGTACTCATACGACAATATCGTCTGTTACATGTTTCATCATTCCAAAATGGAAATCGTTGAGCAAAATTGAAGTCAGAAAGGGAACCTTTGGGAAACATATTTGAAATTTATGAAAATTTAGCTTCCTGGCAAAGGTAGCGTTTTGGCAATGTCATTTAGAAGTCAAAAAAAAATTCGAAAATGTCTCGCAATATCTTTAAAAAATGGTTTGGCATAAAATAGCCTGGAGTAATAAAAAATTAGGAAATGAAGTGAAATAACCAAAAATACGATTTGGTGGTCAATCATTCTACAAGCTTCTCCGTTAAACTTAAACGAAATCAAGCGTGCAACGTTAAGCCATTTTTGAAAACTGTAATGAGGGAATTAGCATACGTCATGCTAGGAGAACGCAAAGCTCCATTCCATATCGTGCTTGACTTCGTTTTGCTAAGTTTAACGGAGAAGCTTGTAGAATGATTGACCACCAAATCGTGTTTTTGGGTATTTCACTTCATTTCCTAATTTTTTTATTACTCCAGGCTGTTTTATGCCAAATCATTTTTTAAAGATATTTCAAGACATTTTCGAAATTTATACATATGAATACTTCATAAGCTGATAAAATTATGCATAAATTATTAGCGGAACAGTGGATTACAAGGTAGTAACTTTAATCAGTACTAACATGTTAACTTAAAGTCCGTTGCAATATCCAATGCAAGAATTGGAAAGAGAGTGTCCGAATCGACGAAGGAACGCTCGTCGATTACCAAACGCCCGTATTTGACTAGCGAAATGCCCTAGTAAGAATTGAAGACCATTGTGCGTATTGCATAAAGAAGAGCTTGAAATTACGAAAGGATTCTCAAAAGGGAGTTTTGATGAGAGAGTAACATAATTTTGAAGAAGACGGCTGAGTATTTCCGTCTCTGGTCTAATTCTTGAAGAGCGTTCTTTGTCGTGCTGTAATCCAATCCAAGCATGGCGGATTTGTCTGCGGGCACACAACTGGTCAAGGATCGACGGAAACCCCTCTTTCCTCACGTTGTATGAGTTTTTCATCGCTAGTCATGGGGATAGCGATCACTGGGTTATACATATTGCTTCAGTGGGAGAACAAATGCAAAAGTTTCCGAAGCGCTCCATTTTGTTTCTGCGCGAGGTTGTCAAAATTCTTCAATTAGTTTTCTGTCCTTGACGACTTATTATGATGAAGACCTGTGAAGGGGCAAGAAATCGCGTCAAATGATCGCTTTAGTTTGGTATGGGCACCTCATACTTATCTACACCAAAAATGGTTGCATGGAGTCTTCACGCACTGTTTAAATCAGAGTGGAGTTCACTTCCGCAATCGCGGATAACCGCATCCTCGACACGTAGTGCAAGCAAAGCCCTGCTGAAATCAGTGCGATGAATCATCGCACCAGCACGATTATTTTCGAGATGCGTGCGGCAACCGAGTTTGTCTGCAACTGCAGACGGAAATTTCACTCCGATACTTACTGTGCACTCTATTTCAGTGCGAAGTTTACTCTGATCCATCGCGTGCGTGTGGGCGCCTATGCTGCTCTCTGCTGCTGTCGATATTGGAGAATATTTGAACAGTTTCAGCGATGATATTGAAATGATGAAGTGTCTACCTATACTCTGTTTTAGAACAAAATTCATTCAGCTTCAAGGCGGAAGAACGGGAGAGAGAACGAGTGTGTGGGCTTTCAGCATTTAAAGTAGGCCGGTATCTTGCCGGTGATAGCATGTGCTCCACAATCAATCGACCGGCTATCCATCTGTTGATAGCAGACCGATGATTCCCCTCCGAAAGCACCTGCTATTTGCGGGTCGCTCGAGAAAGAGGTGTATCAAGCTGCTGTCGACATCTAAGAATGAGTGAATGGTGGAAAGAAGAAATACGAAAGTTGATCGCGGCATGGCCCTCTGTCGTTAAACGCACAGTCCATTCTCAATGTTTTCTGTTTTTCTGCCCATTTCGAAAACGGTCTCACGATGATTTCAATGATGCCGCTGGAATCGTACAAGACTCCCTAGGAACGCGGAGTTATGAGCCCTCGAAAATTGAGCTACGTAAGCATGGTGGACGAGTTCTCCGAGGCTTGTAACTTCCGTCATTTTCAACCGATGTATGCGAGCCGACCTGATCAAAGAGAGAAGTTGAGAGCGAAGAGAAGAACGGGGCTAACGATCCTGAGCCATCACTCATCTTGCAACTGTTGAGTTCGAAAGACCGTAGAAGGGGCGTTCCAAAGTGGCTTCCTGATGTGGGCGCCCCAGGGTGGCTTCCTCCTATATCTCGCTTATTTGGAGAAATTGATAGCTCGCTTTTGACAGGTGTCATAAAGGAGGGGTTCACCTCACAATTATGTGGAAATCTCAGATTTCGTCCCTGAGCTTGGTCTGTGCCTTTAACAGAATCACACACCCCAACGTATCCATGAGATAATGTTGGTAAGGGGTTAACGATGATGGATAAGTAGCTTTGAACTTGTATCAACACTGGCAAAAACACGATATTCCGAAGAAAAACAGTTGAAAAGAAAATAGTTCCTTCTCAAAAAAAGTGATGAGTTCGGATTTCCCAAACGTTGACTGTGACATCGCTCTCAGAGCTGCTTCGTCACTAGGAGTTGTCGTTGGATGAACTGCCTGGACCTTGCCTTGCCCGCTTTTCCTCTTGCGATTGCAGTCAACCGGCAAAACCGATACCCGTGTGCATTTGCATCGACCCTGCTGATGCCCAGGAGTTCCTTTGCATCATCCCATTGCCATCCTACGTGAATCGGTAGGACGCTTACGTGACATTCCCTCTTGAATGAAACTTGGTTGTGGAGGGAGAGCCTGGGCATAGTTTTGCTTTTGAGATTATTTGCCTAGTGGATAGACCACATTTCGTTCCAAGAGACGCACAAGAACTGCACAAAAATTCTATTTTATCTGTTGAGGATATTCCAGTCCGCGGATCTGTGGAATGGGAAAAGTCGTCCACGTTTTTAGCCTACGTCCACGCTTTTCTGAACGGCGCCCCGTGTAAGGCCGTAGTTATACACCGGCGAGACGCTGCGGAAATAGCTAGACAACTACCGCTTATGTGCGCCACAACTGTGCTGAGGAATGCCAAAAGGAAGAGTTGTCCCAGAAAAACGCGCCGGAAGACCGCACCGGACAGTTATACACGCCGCTGCACTGTATACTGTATCCTGGCGGGACCTACCCTGTTGGACATTTGCCAATTTCCATCAGCTGATTATTTTTTAGATCTCAATTTGTTAAAATATCACCGAAACGACATAATGAGCACTGCTATGACAAGAGCAATACATTTCTAGTGACCTTCAGCTATAAACAAGTGATAGAGGCGTGAAATATCGATGAAATACAATTGGAATGCCCGGAAACTTTAAGTCTGCAATATTGCGCCGAAGACGCACTATTGCAGACGAGTCCTTGATCCACACAGCAAGCGGTGGCAATGTCATCGCTTGACGTTTTCATTCCGCTGGTGTATAACTAGGGCCTAAGAAGTCACTACAGGAACCAGGGTCATAGAACCCCGGTTAAGTTCACCGAGGGGGAGGGGGCGCAGCTCTGAGTCTCGAAGGAAGGGGGGGGGGGTGGCGAAGATTCTCAGCCTGTCACTGTCCAACAATGGTATTCACGAGCACAATTTTTTGAGTTTTTATAAAAAATCAAATACGCCCATCATCCAATTTTTTGTGCTTCATCTAAGAGTATCTTCCATGTTGTTGTAATCGCGGACCCTACGCCCGAGTGACGGAAGGACGATTGTAAATATGTCTTCCGGAGTGTCGAAAACGTCAAAAATCTTAATTTCGACTGTCAGACGTGTAGAGTAATTAGAAACTCATTTTCGGTAATCGATGTTGATTTGAATCACTCAAACTAAGCAGCAAGTGACAGATTTATTTCTGAAAAGTTCAAGGGTAAGTAGGTGCATAGATGGGTGATGTGTGTACTCAATTCTTTTATAGTGCAATGACTCATTTGAGGAGCGGAAATTACGAGTCTTTTCATTCTGTGCAGCTTCATTCTGTGTTGATGAAGTTTTGTTCTCGTCGTCGTACGTGCTGTTGCGAATCGAATTCGGTTCGAGCCATTCTCGACATAACGTCATTGATGCCACGAAAAACAATGTATGTCATGTTGAAACGGCAGCTCGTCAATGGGCGAAATGCCTGCTTTCTTTTCAGCAGGTTGTTGCAGTGGGCTGGTTCGAAAAAAGACCTCGCCATTCAGTGTCATGCATGCTGCTATCTGTGGATCTAATTGAAAGCCGCGACTTCTCCTCATGGCCCTTTGCGCGGCTGACTTTCGCTTTTTTTCCATCTGCGAGAAAGCAGAACTCATTCAACGTCATCGCCTTCGGAAAGTGCAGTTGTCTTGGTCAGAGACAAAAAATGCTTTGGAATGAGCCAATTTGCGCGTGCTGAAAGTGACACCTCGCGGCTGGTCATGTGAGGGACAAGCATTGCTGTGATATGTACAAGGATACGAATCGTATCGAGAGGGAAATGCTGAGGCGAAAGCTAGACTTTTCTTCGGATAGGGGGCTTATCGCTGTGCTCTTCGACGTTAAGACGGATCTTCCCTAATTACCACGCCATCCACTCACTTACGATTTTATCCATGCGGAAGCATTGCATGAGCGCCCGCCGACGAAGCCGCATTATACTCCACAGCTCGTGCTTTATCAATAATGGATGGGGTCTGATTGAGGGTTGGCGAAGCTCCATAACAGTACAAGTTGGAGTGGGGAGCTACTTTTTTTGGACAACGAGACGACATTTCCGGCCACTCGTATCGCTACTAGTCTTATTGCGAACAAGGTGTTTCCTAGGGTACGGTTCATAGTTGGGTTGCTAGGCGAAGTTGTGGATGGTGTCAAGTGCGGTATATAGATTTACTGCCACGGTTCTTCCACGAAGTATTTCAGGTATGAAATAATCGTTACACTCTGTGTGTGATGGATGATGGACAAAAGACCGAGCTGGTCAATAACCAAGGATGTATAAAGATGTGTACTACCTCACATTTGGGTACCTCTCTCGCTTACTAGGGACCACCCCGAACACAAACTGGAGTTTTGAAAAACGGTCTTGAGGGATTGTAGAGGAGATGAGGAGAAACATTTTTAGAACAGGAAATGGAAAGCTGAAAGTGGACCTCATACTCGTGTTCAGCGCCCCAAATTAGATTTTATGTTGTCTGAACCTTTTTTCCAGCGTCATATATCAAAATAATCTCCGGAAGTGTTTCACCGAGAGGAGTACAAGGGACATTCGGTGTTTTCGCTACCACAATTGAGTTAAGGGCGCTCATCTGGGCTGGAATACATGAACGCGAAGATGGGCAACGGTTGGGTTTGTGTTCAAAGATTGAGTGTTATTTTTGCAGTAAACCCAACTGTAGTGTATGATTTGCCGTTCGCGAATCCTAACCCTGATATTCTGGCAAGTGTTGAATCCTGGGGATTTTCATAGCTTCTAATGTGAGACGTTCTCCCGTTATACCCCGATGGGGTTGGAACAGTGGGGAAGGCAAAAATCAGGCCTGAATTAAGTAGCTATGCGCCCGTTACCTCCGCGGAATTAGAAGAGAGGTATAAAAAACAGGCAACACCGTCGCAACTCAAAAAAAGACGGACACATATAAATGTTGTCATTGTCAGCTATAATGCAGGAATGATCATACAGTATGCGTACCATCAACTCTCACCATTCCTTTTCTTCACAGTCCCTCGTGTTACCCGCCGAGTAGTGATTGCACGCCCCGGTTATCTCATTGGAATGTACGCTGGCTGGCATTCAACTAGCGCTAACTTCAAAGTCTGACTAGATTTCGTCTCCAAACTTTCTGAAGAACCTCTGCAGATGATTTCAAGGTCACTGTGTATTTGTTCTATATCCTCCCAGTCCATCGTTCCGGTTTCTTTTCTTTTTTGATTGTTTTTGATCTACCCGCCGGCATTGAGTGAAATTTAAGAATTTGAAATTGTTTCTTTCCGCCTCCTTCACAACCCGCAATAGACCGTTTTTCAAAACTCCTGCTTGAGTTCAGGGTAATCCCTAGTTAGTGATCAATTTGTTCAGCGTCCCAATTAAAGGTCACTATGGTCCGGCCACTGTGTGTAGCAACCCTGCCAAACGCGGAACCTCAACTCCTAGAATAAACGAGAAAAGTAGAGCACCTATTCCCTCCGCCCTCAAATCAGCACCCATTCCCTCCGCCCAAGTCAGGGTTTTCGTGATCAGTAGGGACGAGACTCGCCATGGTATTGATAAAAACTACGTTCGTTCATTTGTTATCGGCCTAGCTCTATGTTTTGGTTTGCTCCGGTGCGATGTTTGCGAACGACGAGGAAAAACAGGCCCGAGACAACTCGTCCACAAATGTCTCACCGTCCGAATTCTTAGTCTTTGAGGGGCCATAACTCCATTCGCAGTGGATTCTGAGTAATTCCGGAGACGCCGTTTCGATCAGCCCGAAATTCTCTATAAGGTAGAATTGGAAAACGTTCTAGAGGTAGGAGTATGCCTTCAAAGTCATTGCACGCGATAAGAATAATCAACCCTTGTCTGTTTTCATCCTCTTAGCTCACTGGCGCAAAAAATGGGTTGTAATAGCAGCACACATCGAAGGAGCTGTTGTCCCGTTTTTGCAGTTCGCAACATCAGGCTATTTCATTCAAGAAAAGCGGTCCCGAGCTAGATTCCAACTGCAGAACACGAGACAACTCCTTCGGTGTGTACTGCGCCTGAAACCCATTAAAAATTCACCATTCTGAAGATATTGAGGGCTATTGCCAAGAACCTTCAAAAGAGGCCGCCACTCTATGAGTCATCTATCACAATTTCCTACCCGTCATCATGTATCGAAGGAATCGCTTGCCATACAGCGCAACGGTCTAAAAGTCGATACGGCTCGCATTCATACGCTTTTGCCGGCTACTTTCAACTCAGATTTTCTAAACGACTCGCGGTTATAAAGGGCTCGTTCGACGTTTTCATTCACTAGAGAAAGACGCTCACTCAAAAATATGAAAAACAGAATATGGTTTTCCGCTGCATGATGCCTTCAAAATACTCGAAGATTCAATGTTCATTGTGCATCAAAAAACCCTGGCCTGTTTCAATGTTCTTTGCGGTGAAATACTACTTTACCGTCTATTAATTTGTGCGCGTCGTACCTTTGGCATCTAATGCCTTGCTTTGTGTTGAACTTTATGTGAACGAAAATTTACGAAATTTGAAAGATTTCATGATCGAAGAAGTTATGTAAAGCTGGTGTGCTTTATACTTTGGCCGTTCGAGAAAAATCAATGTTGTCCGGAAACACTTTTGGTCGGCACTGTACACAATAGAGGTCAGGGTAGAGGCGACCTCTGTCAAAACCATTTTTAAAAATTAAGCTCCTTTACCTCACCCTCCATCCAAATTTTCATAGTTCATAAAGGCTTATGTGGATAACTCGATCACACAATATAAACATTCAATTGAGAAATCAAAATCTGCATACAGCATCTTCAATTTCTCGTGTAAGACTTAACTAGGGCATCATCTTGACAGGTCTGCGACTGTTAGATAGTCTCTGACGGTATTCCTGTTTCATCCCGTTATGCGGGTGAAAGGATGATTGCTTCGGTGAAGATTTACCGAGCAGTTGAGTGAGAGCGGCGCTGGGGCTTCGGTGGTGCAGTGCGATAAGGCGCTCCCCCGGAAAGGGAATATGCTGGTTCAATCTCGCCCGGAGCCAAGCGTTTTGCGATCAACTCAGCACCTTGTGTAAACATCTTCAATTTCGCCTAGTCATTTTCATTCGAGATACAACCGAAAGCCTGCTACCGTGAAAACTGTCCTCAGAGACTATTGATTAAAGTACCTGGAGTGTACAAAAGTGGCAAGATGGTAACCATCAGAGTGAAATCGATAATATACATCGTCTTCACACGCTCATTTGGATCTCGCGGGGAAATCGTCTTAACTCTTAAAAATTCTTCGCGTTCAGCATACTCTTAGAATGGTTTCTTGAATGCATCAAACTGGTAGTGATCTCAACCAGGTCAGAGCAAAGGGGTGAAGTTAGAAGTTTAATTTCTGCCAATATTGAGGGCTTCAAGCCATTAGTCGTTGAGCTTATTGTTAGTCCGTTTGCACTTTCGTTGGCTGAAAAAAGATAATGACAGACTAGGAAGATGGTCATGTGATGTTCTTCAAAAGTCTGAAGTAAGCTGGTTGGCAGCGTTGTGCTCGTCTGTGAGGTAGAGCGATGTTTTTTCGACGTGGCACGAAACCTGTTTAACATTCCACTCAACTCGAGAAAGGACGTGGGATATGGGTGATTTTGGCTATTTGGTCATTTCCTTTCTCATTAGCATCGTATCTTTATCCTCGAGAGTCATAGAATTGCTGAAAATATTTACGAGGTCCACGCTTCTGATAGCTTGTTGTAATTTTCATTATAAAATCTAAATGTGGTTTTCAATTGAGCTCCTTTCTTTGGACAGCCACCTAAGCTATGTTTGAATTACAAGTGGCAATGTGTTTTAATTCTGTTCCCAGAACGACTATCATGTACCTTCGGAAACCAGTATAGCTTGCATATGTTCGAAAGACTTGGCTGTGTCCCCCCAATAAACCTTGACACTCCATGACATCTAAGCGCGGTTTTAGGGTAAGGGGCCTAGGGCGTTATTAAAGGCTCGGACAACGACAGGAGTGAGCGATGTCTGATCATTTCCTGGCTCTTCAACAATAAGTGTCAAAGAGCGGGGTTCTCAAGGACACACTGAAAGTGCTTGACGTATTTGTGGGTTCTACTCGATGTTTGATCCTTTCGCCATATTCGGGCAGGTAATATTGCTCTGCTTAGCGGCAGAGAAGTTCTATGAAAAGCCTTATATCGTGAGGGAAACAAATTGACGTGAAGCGCCCTCGAGATGATACTCCGGTGATTCATGAAGTCCTTCGAAGTTTCTTTTTTTCTGAAGCCCTGCAGACTTCCCAGAACAACGGTTTTTTTCCGCTACTACAGACGTTTTAAATCATAATCCATTCCATTCTGTTTCTATGGAATATTTTTAAGGATGCGCCGTGGGATGTCGCATAGTGTGAAATAATAGAAACCTTTTCTCGACCTTCCAATGGGTCCAGGGATAATTTCATCTGTTTCAGGTTTGTGTTGTCTTACATTCCCGGTGGAGAACGAGGACTTCGATTCATGTCAAGTATTTGCACTGGATTCCTTCGAAAATCTCCAACCACAGTTCTACCAATATAAGGTGTCTTCGCTCTCCAAAAGCGAAGTGTTTGAAATGTAATAAAATTAGGAAATTTCGTTGTCGAGATTTTCGCCACACGCTAGAAGTGGATTCTTTTATCAAGAAGAGATTACAAATGAATTTGCACGACCACATTTACTAAAAGTGCAGTATTACACATCTTTTACTTCGTCCCTTTTAACTTCGGATTCAAATGGGGTGCACATGATTGTCATGACTATAAGGCCGGGATCATACTTCCAGCGACGAGCGGCGCGACGCAATGTTTACCATCAATATTGACCGAAAATCAATATGCCTGTCATGCACTATCGCCGTCACTAGTCGCTGGGAGTATTATCCCGGCCTAACTGTTCGTGTCAAAATCTCGACATCGTGAGTACTGTTTTATTGGACTCACGATTAATGTCCTAGGCCGGACTCATACTCCGAAGGACGGGCGACGCGATGTAACGTCTATCATCAAAATTGATCAAAAATTAATATGCCTGCTATGCACTGTCGCGGTCGCGCGTCTCTAGAAGCTATTATGAGTCCGGGCTTAGTGGTCTACTGTCGTCTAAAATTGTATTTATGGCTGTCGACTTCTTTCGAATATCGCCTAATAGTCAGCTTTTTTCAATGGAGAGGTTTGGTTGTAACTTCAAATCCGAGTGTTGTGTAGATGTTTTGTCGCTGTGCCGATCATAGCT
This sequence comes from Aplectana chamaeleonis, assembly GCA_029168955.1. Taxonomy (NCBI): domain Eukaryota; kingdom Metazoa; phylum Nematoda; class Chromadorea; order Rhabditida; family Cosmocercidae; genus Aplectana; species Aplectana chamaeleonis. The sequence continues at coordinate 116,896 of JAPDOI010000375.1, read as the reverse complement.
TTAGAAGAAGTCGAGTGCAAATCAATTCATAACGAATTGTCATTGTTTCCTTATATCGTTGAGTCTCCTCAAGTAGTGATTTTGGGAGAAGTGGCCATGATTGGGTGTCTTGGCTCTATCAATTATCTTGTTTTTGTGATTGCATCGGAGTCTGGTTTCGGATTGTGATTCTAACATGGGTCTTGCTGCAGAACTGCATAAATATTTAACACATTTGTCTGCAGCTACTGGCCCTTCTTGATTAGGATATTGCCAAGAATTATAGTACAAGAAGGGATCGATCTCATACATTTCAGATCATGTCATAGCTTTGTGCGTACTCCAAAGCCTTCTTACACCTGATCTGCTTGACGGTGTGCAATATTCGTGTTCAGTTTTGCAGAAACGGCGAGCGTTTGCCCAAATTTGGCAAAAATATGCCCGATACTATAGCGTCCTCGAATAGAGGGTTTTTTTTGGACTTGGAAAACGCTGTGATATTCGCAGCTCAGATTGCTACCGAATGACGTGCTCTGTTCGCCGAAGTTTCCTAAATTCGCTTTTTTTAAAGCTATTTTTGCGGTCTTCGCCCGGGAACGTCGCGAGCGGTAATGCGCGGCAAAACTCGAAGTAGTAGTTGTACAGGTAATGGAAGAGAGAGAGCAATATCGAAGTATACCTTCTTCATGAATTGGGTGCAAATGATGCTCCGTTCATACGTGGCGTGAACGCTGTTCCGCGCTCCTCAACGCTACCTTGCGCTGATAAGTGCCCGGTGCACAGAAAAAGAAGCAAACACCTGCCTCGTGTTGGTTCGAGATAAATTCTGGATGTTCAGCTCCTAACAGATTATGATAGGTCAAGAGCCTACTCTGGCAGCAGCGTCAGGGAGAACTACAGAAAGTGACGAGAAAGCACTTCTTTTCACCTAAGCACGACCTCTTGTGTGACGTCCTACTTTTGAGATTGGAAGGATTGACCGCTGTGAAGAAATGAAGTCTTTCCATGTGATAACGTGATCCACCCTATCCACTGCTTCATGAAGAAGCCATTACCTGTCTGACCGGCTGTTTACGTGTTCAACCTTCTTCAGAAAGGATTAGTTTGGGAGGCGGGGTGGCCCAATCGGCTGACTGACCCCCGGGATTTTAACCCACTTTCCGATAGTTTTTCGTGATTCTCTCTTCACCGTTTTTATCGGTAGGTCCTAAAGCTTAGGTTTCTGTGAAATAACTACAGTTAATTCCATCGTGAACACTGCCTTTAATGAAGGATCTCAATAATCCAACAGGCACAAACAGCACCGTGCAAACTTCTTACATAAACGGCATGTTGCGGTGTTTTTTTGCGCGCTGCTCTGAGAGTTTTGGCCGAGGAATAGGCGCGAAGTGCCTGCTTGCCGCGTAATAGCCGAGAAATAATGCTCTCCAGGTAAGTATACGACGCATCTCAGAGGCATGATTCAGATGCCAACCTCCGTCGGTTCAATTAAAGGCAGTGGTCACGATGAAAAACGTTATCGCAAAAACTACAAAAATCAGCTTAGGTGGAAAACAGCTGAATAACTATGAAGGTAGCGCGGAGAAAAACGGGCTAGATCTAGAGTTTCTAGGGCCCAAAGAAGCTAGTTCGTGCACACGTGCACAGCGATGACGAAAAAGATCGCAGTTTCATGCCGAGCAGTCAAAGATCATCGACATTCAGAGGACAAAATAAATGCAAAATTAACGAATAAAAACAGTTGAACAATGAAAGCATCACTTCGGCCAATGTTTTTGACTAGATGTGTACATAAATTCGAAGGTTCATTGATTGAAAATCAATTTCAAGCCAGCTGATGTTCTTGATATAAGAGGTCATCGATGCCTATGATGTGGAGTGGGCTCGTCCACCATCAAAAGACAAGAGAGTTCAGGCTCCAAATTTGGCCCAAAACAGTGGTTTTTTCGCGATTTTTTCTTATAGGTCCTACTACTCGAGACCCATAAAAGGATTTGGAGAGGAAAAGACGACAAACATATTTGATCGCGACCACTGCCTTTAACCAAGCTCAAGGTAATTGGACCTCGCTCAGCCTCCGGAGACCCCGTCGAACCTTCGGCGACCCCGGATGGCTGCTCGGCTAGCCGGCGACGGCGAGTCTTGGCTACTTTTGCTTACTTCTCGTTATTTCTCCCATTCCTCGTTCGATTTGAGAAAAGCCGAGAAATAGCTCACCAGGAGCCGCTGCGGAGCCTGCCGGGCTGTTTTTCTGACAAAACTGAGTCAAAGTGCCGTGTCGCCGTAAACCGTCTCAGAACTGTCCGAAATCAATTTTGAGGTCATTGGTGGATTGCATCCTTTGAGATCAATACAAATAGGTTGATACTATGACGTTCGGTACAGAGCTTCGGGGATCCAAACGGCTCATTCTTGTTCAAACACGGTGTCTTTAACAAGTTTGGTGTGCTCAGTGTTCGAAAGAGCTCTAGTAGATAGCAAAGTTCAGACGAGTCGTTGTAAGGCGCCATTCATACTCCCCAACGCCAGCTTGTCGCGCCCGTCACGCGCTAGAGGAGCTATGGATACTTCAGCGGAGACGCCATGGCGGTGCGCAAAAAAGTAGACCTTAAAGGCAGCATACACGCTCGCAAAAGTTGTTGAGATAACAACATTAGTGGGGTCGTACGGGCCCTAGAAGAGCCCTCACGAAGTTGGAAGAGTTGAAAATGAGTTAAAATGACCGTACTTGAGCTGTATTGAGTCGCAAAATCATCCTTTCCCTGCCCATCGATACGGGCTCCGCCCCTCGATACAAATGTTCAGTGCTCGATTACGGTCATTTTGGCTCATTTGTTACGCTTCTAAGGTGGTAAGAGTTCCAGAAAGGGCCGTACGAGTACATTAACGTCGTTATGCCAACAAATATGTCGCTAGCTCCGCTATTTCAGCCAATGCGGTAGAACTCGTCCACTTCTGGGCCAATATAGAACGAACTGTTATATCTTCATTTCAGTTGATTTTTTTTCCGGTTTTTTCGTTATTTCTAGATATTAACAGCTTCAGACCTTCGATTCATTCCATAAAATTGATATCATTTTTGAGCGTGTTTGCTGCCTTTAACTTTTCTAAACTAACGAATTCTGTGCACGTGTCCACCATCATGGTAGCAAAGGATAGAACTGAAATCAAGTATTATGGAAAAGGAATGAAATTGATGGCGTAATAATAATAATAATAATAATAATAATAATAAAGCCGAACCAGTGACTCACATTGCTGATGGAGGAAGGCCGGCGGAGTCGGTCTATCGTTGGGCGAAGCCAAACGAAGTCTACGCGCGGTTTGTGGGAAAGGGCGGCTACTCCAGTTTTTCGGTTGGCGAAGACAAACGATTGCTACCCGTGGTTAGTGAGGAAAGGCCGGCAAGGGAGGTCCATTGTTGGGCGAAGCCAAACGAATACTACATGTGGTTTGTGGGAGGGAGGGGGAGTCCGGCGTTCAAACGGGCCTAGCGTCCGGAGCAGTCACACGAAGGCTACACGCGCTCGAAGGGGAAGGGCGGCAAAGCCAGTATTTTAATTGACGGAGCCAAACGATTGCTACCCGAGGTTGGTATGGGGGGAAAGGGTGGCGAAGCCATTTTATCGTTCGGAGAAGCCAAACCAATGCTCCACATTGCTGATGGAGAAAGGCTGGCCAAGTTGGCTTTCCGTTTGTCGAAGCCTATCCACCAGCGGCAAACCGGCGTCAGGAAAACTATTATTCGCAGCAGGCGGCTAACGCCGCTGGCGAAGCCGGTTCGCCAGGGGCGCTGGGCGGCGTTAGCCGCCTTGCGCAGCTGGTAACTTACATTGACCGAGATATGTTACAAGTATATTGTAATCGTCTCTTATGTTACAAGTACTATGTTTTCACCATCAAAAACATATTAAGTGCGACATTTGGCCTGCGAGCGGGAAGCCGATATATCGCATGTAACATACATCAGTCGAGATAATTCGCAAGTAATATACATTAGTTTATTTATATTACATGTATATCAATTTAGGCCTTTTATATTACATGTAATATGTTTTCATTTTCCTGAGTTGCTCGCAGGCCAAAACTCGCACGTAATATGTTTTCGATCGCTGAAAACATATCGCTCCAGCCGCGAAGCGGCTGGAGAGATTTGGTTTTGCCCGGGCCTTGTGATCACTTAGAATTTTGTAAAGTACTTAATAAAACCTGTAAAACAAATGTTCTAAAGATTTCCATCGGGATATAGGTGAGAGGGTACACGAGGCACCTGCTGACAAAATTTGAGCCAAATCGGTTCAAAACTAACAAAGTTAGATCGGCGAATGTTTAGCGAAAATTCCTGTTGTTCGTGGTGTAACGTGTTCCTGCTTCCTGCTTCTTGCTTCCTCGTGCGTTACGCACCCTTAGTAGTGGCCGCTGCCAATGGTTGCAAGCGATCAGTTTGGTATATAGGTAAGTTGGTATGTGGACAGATAAGCAGGCTGGTGAGTAGGTAGACAATGAGTACTTACTGTTTAACACTAACTGCTTCACTTTTTACTGCTTATCATATCAAGTGATATTATCAGTTGGTAGATCAAATCGCTAAAACATGTTGTAGGCTATAATTTTCGATGGGAAGGGACTGGGAAAGTGACTAACAAGTTTGTTACTTACTGTTTATCATTAATTTCTTTGCTTTACTTTTTGCTGCTTATCATATCAAGCGATATTATCAGATGGTAGATCAAATCGCTAAAACACGCCGTAGGCTATACTTTAAACGATGGGAATGGCTAGGGGAAGTCCATAACGAGTTTGTTACTTACTGTTTATCATTAATTACTTTACTTCACTTCTGACTGCTTATCATAGCAAGTGATAATATCAGTTGGTAGATCAAATCGCTAAAACACGTTGTAGGCTATAATTCTCGATGGAAAGGGACAGGGGAAGTGGCTAACAAGTTTGTTACTTACTGTTTATCATTAATTTCTTTACTTTACTTTTTGCTGCTTATCATATCAAGTGATATTATCAAATGGTAGATCAAATCGCTAAAACACGTCGTAGGCCGTACTTTTGATGGGAAGGAACAGGGGAAGCAATCAACAACTTTGATAGTTACTGTTTACCATTTTTTTTACTTTACTTTTTACTGCTTATCATATCAAGTGATATTATCATATGGTAGATCAAATCGCTAAATTACGTTGTAGGATATAATTTTCGTTGGGAAGGACTGGAAAAAAGACTAACAAGTTTGTTACTTAGTGTTTATCATTATTTTCTTTACTTTATTTTTTACTGCTTATCATATCAAGTGATATTATCAGTTGGTAGATCAAACCGCTAAAACACGTCGTAGGCCGTACTTTCCGATAAGGGACAAGGAAAGTGACTAACAAGTTTGTTACTTTCTGATGACGTCATCAAAGTGCATAGGGCATGTGATGACGTCATCCCGACGTCGTGCCAAGTTCATGGGGCATCCGATAACGTCAACAGAACGTCGTGCCAAGTTCATGTGGCATCTGATGACGCCATCAGAACGTCGTGCCAAGTACATAGGGCATCTGATGACGTCATCGTGACGTCGTTCCCATTTCGTGCCAAGTGCATGAAGCATCTGATGACGTCATCAGGACGTCGTGCCAAGGTCGTGCCAAGTGCATAGGGCATCTGATGACGCTATCAGGACGTCCTGCCAAGTCGTTCCAAGTGCATAGGGCATCCGATGACGTCATTAGGATGTCGAGGAAAGTGAGTCGAGCGTCATTTGTAGCGTGTGCAACAAGTTAATTACTCACTGATTGTCATATCAATCCATGCTATTTGGAAAATACCGAAGATTCTCGAAGATATTACCTTGTAATATCAAGAAAAAGTGAACAATTCTATTATAAAGGGGTCTTCCAAGCGAAAGAGGTTTGGTTGGCGTCAGGAACGTTCCAACAAAAAGGGATCAATAGGTAAGTAGAATGAGGAGAGCCTACAAAAAATGAACGATATTCTCTGGGACTTATTTTCTTGGCCGATACTTCTTAACAGCGAAAACAAACCGTTGTGGCATTTCACGAGAAAGAGTTTAGTGTCTTTTGGAAAAGGGCTTCACGAGGTTTTACGGGAATACTCTTGCTAAATGCTGTATTTCTATTCTATAGTTTCGCTTCTCCTTACAGCTGGACCTACTCAGAAAAATGAAAACAAGTTACTTGTAACATAAAAGGCCGAAAACAAGTTACTTGTAACATATCTGAGCCGATGTAAGTTACTTGCGACTTATCTCAGGTCATTTAAGTTACATGTAACATATCGGCGGGATACTGCGTGCGGTGCGCCTTCGATATGTTAAATGTAACTTAAATGACTTGAGATAAGTCGCAAGTAACTTACATTAGCTTAGATATGTTACAAGTAACTTGTTTTCGATTTCTGAAAGGATCCTGCGTACAGTGCGCTTCCGATATGTTACGTGTAACTTAAAGGCAGTGGTCGCGATCAAATATGCTTGTCGTCTTTTTCTCTCCAAATCCTTTCCTGGGTCTCGAGTAGTAAGACCTATAAGAAAAAATCGCGAAAAAACCACTGTTTTGGGGCGAATTTGAAACCTGAACTTTCTTGTCTTTTGATGGTGGACGAGCCCTCTCCACATCATCGGCATCGATGACCTCTTATATCATGAACATCAGCTAGCTTGAAATTGAGTGTCAATCAATGAACCTTCGAATTTATGTACACATCTAGTCAAAAACATTGACTGAAGTGATGCTTTCATTATTCAACTGTTTTTATTCGTTAAATTTGCATTTATTTGGTCCTCTGAATGTCGATGATTTTTGACTGCTCGGCATGAGACTGCGATCTGTTTCGTCATCGCTGTGCACGTGTGCACGAACTAGCTTCTTTGGGCCCTAGAAACTCTATTTGTAGACCGTTTTTCACCGCGCTACCTTCATATTATAGTTTTTCAGCTGTTTTTGATCTAAGCTGATTTTTGTAGTTTTTTCGATAACGTTTTTCATCGTGACCACTGCCTTTAAATGGCACAATATAAATCCCAAGTAACTGAAATTGGCCAAGAAGACTTTTTCAAGGTTGATTTACGACGCACTCGCGAGGTCAGGCTTACGACTGGCGTTGCTGTTGGTTCAATTACCCAATTTTGAGGTACCCCACACCAGCAGGAAAGGCCCAGCACAACATTTTTTGCGTAGTGTGTGGTCTGGGACACGCGCCCTGCGTCGCGTGCCGTCTGCGTCACGTGATGGTCACCCATGGTGAAAATTCAAATGTAAGTTACATGTAACATAAGTGTAACTTCCATGTAATATAAATTTAAGTTACATGTAAATAAATGTACGTTACATGTAATATAAATGCAAGTTACTTGAGACATTCAAGTGAGTTACATTTATATTACAAGTAACTTGTTTTGATTTTTCTGAGTAGCCTTCTGTCTAGGTCTTTTCGACGTCATTTTCTATTCCGATGATAAGTATAAGTTTACATGCGCATACTTTTTAACGCTTCTCGCGTAGTCAGGACCATTTTTGGAACCAGAAAGTGCTTCCGTGTAGAACACTGCAACGGTTTGTTTCCGCTGTTAAGAAGTATCGGCCAAGAAAATAAGTGCCAGAGAATATTGTTCATTTTTTGTAGGCTCTCCTCATTCTATTTACCTATTGATCCCTTTTTGTTGGAACGTTTCTGACGCCAACCAAACCTCTTTCGCTTGAAAGACCTCTTTTTAATATTACTTGTATTATTATATAAGAGACGAAAGCAATATACTTGTAATACATCTCCATCAATGCAGGTTACATGTGAATTATCTCTACTCAAGGAAATTACATGTAATATAAGTATAACATAATTCAAATATCCCCAGCAACTGAGAGCCCATGTTGAAGACCTCTTCTGAACCTGCACAGCATACCTTGACGACTACCGGAAGCCCATTGGATAGATTTTCGGTAGGGTGTTTACTCGCGCTGGCCGAGTCGTTGATCTCGCGCTCCTCAGAGTTCGTTTAAATCTTGTGGAGGATTAGAGGAAGCGTCATTAAAAATTTCTGTAGCAACTTTAAGCCTACAGCTTCGTGTACGAGGCTGTCTGATCCAAGCTTGCTGCTTCAGTTATGAGGCAGCGAGCTTTAAGCTACTGGGATGTCCCGGAGAACCTAATGCTTGCTGATTTGTGCCTGAAGCAGTAGCCTTGAACTTGCAGCTCCAAGTCTTAAAGCATCGAGCTTCAACTTGCAGCTCTAATAAGGTTACACAAATTATAAGTGTATGTTACATGTAATATAAGTATATGTTACATGTAATATAAGTGTGGGTTACATGCGATATAAAGGTAGTATACTTGAATGTCTCAAGTATCTTACACTTTATATTACATGTAACATGTTTTCCTTTTTCTGAGATTTTCACGAAGGTTGTCACCGGTAAAAAACGGGGCTAATCGAAAAGGGAAGAATATTTTAGGCAAAACAGGGGCCATATGCATGAACGCCCTCCGTGCGCGGTTCGCGGCAGTTGCCCTCTATTTCGGAGTGAAATCAACTGTGTTCCTTCGCGTGCGTGTGCGCAGCGAGGTTAGAGACGGATGGGGTGTTTGGGGAGGGGAGAAAGGAACGCAGCATACGTGCGCGCATGCACGCATGGACCCTAGTAAATTTGGTTCCGAAATAGAGAATGCTTAATTCCATGTCTGTCTGGCGACGCGCGGGAGATTGTTCTTTTGTTGCTCTTCTGAAAGACTGGTGCAAGTTATCTGAAAAAAATCCTCATCGCGACGTTACGTCTGAAGCCGGTGCGTGCGTTTACAGATGGCAAAAACTAACATTCGACCACATTTACTATTCCATGAACATGAATTCTATTATTTGCACATTCTGTGTCAAGCCGAGATCCCATGGTTTTCTAGCGTGTTTCCAGTAATAAGCGGATTTTTTTCAGAACATATTAGAGGCTATGTCCACGATGAAAAGCCGTATTATATTTTCCCCTTTCTGAGTAGGCAAGTTCTCGAAGTAGAGGATAGTTGGGAAAAGTCTCTATAAAACTCTCGAATGTCGAAGGAAAAACTTCTTCAAAAAACCTCTTAAATATTTGTTTACGCCTGTTGGTGTGTTTTCGCGCACTGCGGACAAAGCGTTAAAACAAACGTCGCAAAATGTTTCGAGCTTCGAAATTGTTAGGTGAGTGACTTTGCTTTCTGTTTCGTGTACCAAAAACTCTTGAAAAAAATAAGGTGGTTGAATGCTCATGTTTGGGCATCAGATATTTCGGATAGGGAGTAGCTGTTTTTCGAGGTACTTCCGCCTTTACTATTCTCATAGAGTTCCCACTGTCCTACGAAAAACGGGAAATTTTCTCATCGGGAGTCGGATTTCGAAAAACTAACGACCATCTCACAAGGAGTGTATACAAAGCGTATGTCAGATCTGCGAAAATGAATCATATGTACTATCAGTGTCTCTTGAGCATATGTAGTAAAACTTTGCAGTACCACGCCCCCAGCTGCTGGATTCAAAATGTTATGAGCGTTTCTAAAATTTCACGAAAAGGTAAGGGTATCATCAGGATTTTTTTGGGGTGTTTTGAAAAAGGTGTTTTGAAAATTGCTCAAATTTGTATGGAAGGATAATCTAGGGTGCTGAAAACAAATCTGGGGTCTGTTTGTCGAAATTCTGGAGTTTTCTGTAGATTGCCATAGGTAATATGCCATTTAGGGGGCAAAACCTATCTTAGTAATTCGAAAATCGGCGAATGAACATCGAATTCATACTCACCACCCCGAAAAATCCCCGCATACAAAATTTGAGTCAAGTCTGAGACGGTGTGCTGCTAGGATAGCGCTGGTCTACATATGTACCTTGCAGCAAATGCTCCTGCGACGAAATTTCGCATCGCCTGCTCCTGCGATGAAATTTCGCATCACGTGCTCCTGCGATGTGATTTTGCAGCACGTGCTGCTGTTTGAAGTACGTGCCCGTGCGATAGGTGCTTTCGATGGGAGTCGTCATTCTGATAGATTCTGATCTCCTCACTCTGGAGGCTGTGCGAATGCTACCGCTCACCTCTTTATTCTCCTTCCTCATTTTGTTCATGCTCAAAGTGAAAGCCCCAGCGAGAAAACAGTCCAATGTTGCTCATAACGCTTTCAATTGAGCATTTTTGACACGGAATCGATGATCCTGATCTCAAACATCACAGATAATTACCATATTCCTTCTATTAAAAGCACACCTCTATGTGGAGTACACCTGCAATAGAAGTACACCAAAAAGAGAGGACTGAATACTAGAAGTACACTCTCTATTTCAAGTACACCTCTACCAGGTTGTTCAATAAGTTTTGTCGTTCGATAAGAGCTTGCTACTAGCCCAATTTTTTTAGTTTTTTTTTGGTACACTCTTCATATGAACGTACGTGAAGTTTCACTTCAATTTGTCAATTCATTCTTTGTTTACAACCCATTTAGTGTCGCCGTGTCACAGAAATGGAAAGAATTGAATATCGTGCAGTGAGAAAATTCTTATTTTTCGAAGGTGAAGCACCAAAAGAAATTCACGAACGAATGTTAAAAGTGTATAATAATTGTTCACCTAGAATTAGAACAGTAGAAAGATGGGTTGCCGAATTTAAACGTGGTCGTACAATCCTTGAAGACGATCCACGTGAAGGATTTCCAGAAAGTGCATCAACACCAGAAATCATAGCCAAAATACAGGGATGCTCTAAAGATCCCATTAGGCTCTCGTTTCCCTGTTTTGCCTCTCTGTTCATCTTCTCTAAGGCCTCTTTTAAAGTACGATCGCTGTGCAACGCGACTAAAGGAAAACTCTGCGTATCGACCTATTCACGTCGCGCGATCAGGTCGCTGGCCTTTCAGACAAGATGGGAAGGTCGCCCAATAGCGCGATTGGACGACTGGCTTCGCCAGATCGCGTCGCCGTGCACTGCGTCGCCGTCGCCGTGCGACTGTTCGCGGCGACTGCTTCATGTTTCTTCACACAAATGCCTCGATTTTTTCCCGTTCTTTCAGCTTTTTTATTAGTTCTGCTCTTTCAGGTAGCTAACCATCATTATCGACAGCCTAGAAGGTGATTCGCTAGCGGATCATCTTCTATTTCTTAGGAGAATTCATTTTTCAATTAATTCTTTGGTTCTTTTCGTGGCATACGAAGAAATTGATTCGCTTTATTCATCTATATTATTTGCCTCCCGCATTTCTATAGTCAGTGTTTTTTCTGAAAAAAAAACTTTTCGGTAATCATTTGTAATATTCGGGCGTCCATGGGACTCGTTTTGAAGGTGATTTTTTTTCGCTGTGTCCTTTTTTCCCAATCTTCTCGGTTTTTCAACTGCCTAACAGATAAGCTTGCCAATTATGAATCTCGGAATGCACAGCACAAACCATGAAGCTTCCAACTAAAAAAAAAGAAGAGAAAAAGTAAAAAATACTCGTCGAAGGCATTCAACACCACCCGCGGCCAGCAAACTCTCACAAATAATTTTTGAGAACATTTTTCATACATAGATGAATACAGAAAATAAACACAGCTGCAGTTAGCTGTGTTTATTTGCTGTATTCATATATGCTGGTTAGGCGTCGATTAGAATGTGTACGTAGGAGTGCGTGATCGCCAACTTACGCTATTGGGCTTTCGCACTTCTAAAGCCTGCCATTTCTACGGCGACGCGACGGTCGCGTCGCCGTGAACACGATCGCGTGGCACTGCGATCGAACTCTGAAAGAGGTCTAAGACGGCTGGTGTCGGTAAACTGTCATCAAAATGTCGCGTAAAGTTGTTGGGTTCGAAAAACATCGTGGCGAAAATTCCATTAACAGAGGGGATCGAACCCGTGAGTGTTCGGTCGGTAGGTCGCCCGCCGCCTTGGACCACTCGGCCAACTCGGTTCGATGATGTGGTTGAAGCGGTAGGTGATACAACACTCGCCATTTTCGTCGTTTCGACCTCATTAAAAAATTAGTATTTTTTTCACTATTATTCGGACCAACAGTAGGGTGTTCTTACGACTGCCCGGAAGGTAGTCTGTCAGAAAAACGGATGTATGGGCAGTTTTGGTAACCCGGTTGGCCATTCCCTTGTTAGAAACGAAGTGTTCATCGGCCAGGGCGTAAGCCAGCGATCTTCTGGCACAAGCGCTGGTCTGAAGTAGCAATGTCTAGTGAACACAGTGAGTGGGATAGGACATCATACTGACATGCCTTACTCCAGGGCTTTCTTGTAACTCTTTTGCAACATGTCCCCGAGCGTTGTCGTGCTGAAAGATCGCTTTTTCATGTCTTTTTGCGTTAAAGGCAGTGTTCACGATAATCTTCAATTTTGAGATTATTGGCTATATCGATTAAGTGGACCCTGGGTAGAACTGAAATGACGAAGAAACCGAGAAAAACGCACCAGAAGGGCGCGAAATCCTTTACTCTCAGTCCGCTTCTTTACTCTAATTGTCAGTGTAACTGTTTGTTTTGACAATGAAATCGTTTGCGGACCCGTCTTCTGCAATTCTCTATTTTGTGTTGCACCGTTATTTCCTTCGGGCCCTAACTAATACTGTTTTGCTAGTCCAGGCCAGAGATTAATATCACTGAAATAAGACGAAGTAGTCCATTTTCCCCGTTTCTTCGTAATTTTAGTAACACTTGGAGGCCAACGCATTGTATTATGTGAAAAACTTGGGAACGAAAATCATCGTGAACACTGCTTTTAATGGCACAGCACAAATTCCGGCTCACTGGCATCGGCCGTTTTTGGAAACATTCTGAATAGATGGTTTCGATAGGCTCGGGCGACTAGTTTACAATTTTTAAATTGTCAACTTTTGCCTCCGAAATTTTTTAGAAAATGTTTCAAAATGTGTTGCATTTTCCGAAAAATTTTAAAGCACAATTATGTTGTTCACAGTCAGGCAGAATTACAAATATAATTTTTTTCAAGAAAATTGATGACGCTTCAACATGTTGATTCAACTGGCATGCTGCACAAGTCGAAAAACTAACTAAGCCATGCTTTGTGAATCATTAAAATTCATTTTGTCAACTTAGTGTATATTCGACACTGCCTAATCTATAGCAGACGAGATCATTGATTCTCGATAATTTTATGTGTCGCTGAGGTCGCCAAATTGCTGGAATTTGCCATTAGAGATGCCTATCGAGTGATTCCGCCGGAACCTGATTGTTTCGCTGGTGTTGCAGTTCAACACCCTTCACCGCAGGCTAAACTTGCCTCACACAGCATGAGTCACTGCGAGCTTAAGCCACCTACAGACGCCATTTTTTCACATTCCGGCCGTCTTCCATCAGTCAGGTTTAATCTACTTCTGCGATCTGATTTTGTTTCGATTCTTGCCAGCTTCTGGCCCTTTCCACAGATCATATCTGTGCCGCATCCACCTGTCGTGCGCCCGCGCTAAGCGCAAACCCATTAATCTCTATGGAATTCGGTGACATAACTCGCTAATTACCTGGACAACAGTTTTTGCCCTTTGTTTAGCGTTTCGGATGCCTTTTCTCTGATCGCGTGAGCCTTTATACCATTTTACTTTGCCATCGTCCTCCACTTATAAGCACATATCTTCTTCTTGGATATGTTTTTTCTGGTGCTTTTTAATGCCAAAGGCAGTGGTCGCGATCAAATATGCTTGTCTTCTTTTTCTCTTTAAACCCTTCTCTAGGTTTAGATTAGTAGGAGCTAGAAGAAAAACGAGCTAAAGACCGCTGTTCTGGGCCAAATTTCAGGCCTGAACTTTCTTGTCTTTTGATGGTGGACGAGCCCACTCCTCGTCATCGGCATCGATGATCTCTAGTACCAAGAACAGCAGCTGGCTTGAAATTGATTTTCAATTAATAGGCTTCGCACCGACCTGCTCGAATATTTCTGCCTTCATCTAGTCAAAACTTTGAATGAAATGCTTGTTTTCATTGTTGCTGTGCTTTAGTTGAACGGTAGTGGTAGCGATGAAAAAAGTTGTGGAGCAGATTTTTTTCATATAGGTTCTACTACTCTGAATCCAGAAAAGCGTTTAGAGAAGAAAAGAAGAGAAGCTTGTTTTATCGCGACCACTGTCTTTAAGGAAACCTCTGAAATATTTCCGTATTTTCTCTTTTAGAAGTACATGCACTTCTTCTTCTTCTCAGGGCTCTTTTTAAAGTGTACTTCTAATAGAGGTGTACTTCAATTAGAGGGTGTACTTCTATTTTCAGCCTTGTTTCTTGGAATTCTAATGTGGAAATATTATTAACAGAACTCATGTGTTATGGAGAGAAACAAACATGAGAAGTCAGCTATTCAGGTCCGATTGAGTCATCGCTTGCACACCCGTTAATATTATCGTCCTTTTCTGAGCCATAACACTTTTATTGCCTAAATTTCTATTCCTTATCTCATTTAGAAGCGTACTACTAATATAGGTGTACTTCAAATAGAGATGGAGGTGTACTTCTAATAGAGAAAATACGATAGTTATGTCTGTCTGGGGGACTGCTGAGAAAGCCTGACGTCGAAAATAATTTGCGCATCAAAATTCTCAGGTAATCAACTTTGTTTGCTGTTTTTTTTTTGCACCGAAAGCACTTTTGCAATAATATGGGCCAACGCACATGCTCAGCATATTAGAATCTTTCGCGATGACGATTATTCGAAATTTCGGTGCCTTTTCCTACGGTAAAACTAACGCAGGACATCTGTAATAGGACGTGGTCGGGGTAGCCCAAAGGGTTGGCTGGACCACGAGATTTGCACCCACTTCCTGACCGTTTTTCGCCGCGCTTCCGTTCTTACTATTCGTAGAGATACCTAAAGCCTACGATTTAGCCAAAAACGGGCAATTTTTTCATCGTGATCACTGCCTTTCTTGGCATATCCTGCCCTAGTTATTCCGAAGTCCGCAACCTCAGATTCGTGTTCATCATCCCAAATAACTACTAGAAAAAGTTTTGAGCCAAATCTGAGACTTTGACCAAACCACCGCGTACCGACCGTAGCGAACCGTAATCTACTGAACATTGATACACGGACCTGAAAGTCGTGATAGGCACTCCAAATCACCGCTAGAGAGGTGTTTCGAGGCAAATGTACCGTAGTGCTTCGGAACCCTCAGATATCTTCCACAGTTTTGGTTAGAATCGCATTCAGCCCCGGAGAATCGCCCACGGTGGAGTATTCTAACCGAACCTGTGGAAAATTTTCGAACATCGACAAGTGGATCTCATATTCGTGTCCAGGACTACAAATAACGCCTAGGAAAGAGACGATCTTCTTGAAAACCCTGATGGAGGAACCCTTACATTTTAGCGCAACTGAGGAAACCCATCATAACTCGGTTCAGACAAGTCTTCAGCAGATACCAACATAGAAACTGATGAGAATCTACTGAAAACGATTTTTTCAAGAGTCATTTTTTGAAATGAGATTGAAAGGGCGAGAAATCGGCGAGTGCTATATCATCTATCATTTAAACACCACAATCAATCCCATTTGGTCGAATGGTCCAAGTCGCCGACCTACTAACCGGAGGCTCCCGGGATCGATCCCCGCTGCTGGTGGGAGGGACTTTTGCCACGACGTTTTTTCAAGTCTAATATCTGTACGCGGAATTTTGATGATAGTTTGTCGACACCAGCCGTGATAGGGATGAAGAACAAACATACAGAATAGCAAAACACGGAAACAAAATTTCTCATAAAAAACCACTGTATGAGTGGCTGTGGCTTGAGTTGTGTGGGTAATAATCCTACAGGGCTCTTTCTTTTTCGGTTCATAACTTTTCTCACTGCTACTCGGGCAGCTAGATTGGGGCTTTTAGGATTACCCGGGAGGTATTTGATCAGAAAATCATGGCTTTATGGGTAGTTCTGGCGACCCGGCCTGGTCATTCCTTCGAAAGTCAAACGATAAATCACCAAGGATCATAATCCCGCTTGAGAGGAGATTTTCGGGCGATTGAGGACTGTAAATACATATTTTCCAATTATCGCTTTTTGATTCACTAATCCACCCTCGCCACTTTTGTGACTCTCCGAATGGGTGCAATGAGATTAGATCTTGCTGGTAAGTAACGCATTAATCGCACATAAACATCTGAACAGATCCGGGAGTCTCTCTAAGTTGTTGCGGATTTCCCTCCTACTTGGATATATGATCTTGAGCTGAAGTGTTTCGGATTTTTTGAAGTACCTCTTAGATTCTATGTTCTCTATATCTCCCTGTCATCAGGCATTTCGGAGGGTCTTTTCAATCTGCACATCTGTCGAGTTATTACTTACTGTGTACACTATAGGGCCTTTCACGGTTTGCCGGACGACGCCGTCCGACACGTTATAAGATAGGGCCGCGGTGTCGGTGCGGCCCGTTGTCGGACGGCGTCGTCCGGCAAACTTTGAAGAGGGCGTATGTAGTCCACAACAGACTCCCCGCAAGTTTACTTTCAGCAGCTTTCTTCAAACCTATTTTTTCTCACCGTTTCGAAACTACAAGGGCACTCGTCTGTACGATACTAGAACTGTGAATAAGTGATTTTCACAGCAAATCAGAATGCTATAGGTTCTTTACCGTCACAATCAACTCCAAAGTCAAGGTTATACAAGGAATCACATAAATTCCATATAAGCATTTGTCCGAGTCTTTCTCTGGAATTAAGAATCGGACTTTTGAGCCCATCAACGGTTCTTTAGTGCTCCTCAAAAGGATAAATTTTCCGGCTAACACACCTCAGATACATTCAGTTGAATTAATATCCGGATTATGAGCCGCTAAAGGAGAAGTGAGATGTGATGGCATTTAAATTGGGCGAATTGGGAGAGGCTCACATGGACAACAGGATTATCGTCGACTCGATGGCGCCTCGAATCAGAATCGGCTTCCTTCTTTGAGGTATTCCGATACTGCTGGCATCCGATCGAGATCAAGGTAAGATATTGCAGGACCACACCATATAGCGAATCGGCTCTGCAAACAGTTGTTGAGCATCCAACAAAATTTCAACGCTAGGACAAGAACGGCATCCCCTTCAAATGGCGCCAGAATTAGTGGAGGTTATGCCATTCGTCCACTTCAATACTAAGTTACTCATACAAGAGACAATAAAAGCCGAAGGTTTTGGTAATGACCAGTATGAGAGCAGGTTCACCAAGTTGGTCGAAATGATTCTTTCTCGTAGAGAGTACATTAGCTGCCTTTTTATGCCATTTCGGGATTGCAGACCTGCTCCTGGTATCTCCAGCAATGTTTTCGATTTACTTGATTCACCTTCAGATAGTCGCCCTTGACAAATCTGGCCAGATATCAACACGAACCTGAGCCAAGCTGATTCTGCTGTTTTAGAACTGTACACATATCCGCCGTTTTCGTTTTGAAGTCTGCATTCTCGGTACCCTTCTAGTATTCTTGTTCCTATATGGAGCCTGAGAACATACATAAAGTGTGCCCGAATGAGAATGGCGACCTACGCGGCCGGCGTGCTTGGCATGCGGCCGTCGCATGGTCCGCTCTCGGACGAGTGTTGGATTCCAACGGCGGCCATCCCTCCTCCCCCATCTTCAGAGCTGATTGATCGGCGCAGTACTTGCTACCAGCAGGTGCCGGCCCCGTTCGTTGTCGATGGCGGTGGGGACTTTTCGCATGCTCGTCCGAGAGCGGCGAACGCGACGGCCGCCTGCCAAGCACGCCGGCCGCATGGGCCGCCATTCTCATTCGGAAGCACCTTATGTGCCGATGCGAATGGTAGATCACCTTGACAATGAAACTGTTTCTCCACTGAAATGTCCACGTCCTTGCATCCCATTTCCTTAATCGTGATCTTTAGAAGAGATCATAAACTCACGGTAAACTGTACCAGATAGAAGGAAGACATGCCTCAGAAAAGAATGCGCGAGCAACATTTGCGATATGGTCAAAGACAACAACTGTTCGTTTGTTGCTTTTATAGTTTTGAAACAATGAGAAATCGAAAAAGTTCTAAGAATCGTCCTCAAAGGCAGTGACTTGACTTACTTGACTTAATCGGTTGACTTTCGCCTGACGCGGTTATTCCGCATCTTCACCGAGGTGTGCCGTCCTAGTAGTCAGCCGTGTCCATTTTTCACGGTCTTCAGCCACAATTTGAACACATTCCATCCAGCTGTCACTATTCCATTTCCTGCGAAACGAAACATCGCGCCTGAACTGTCTTTCGATGCCGAGCGACTTCAAATCCTCTTTAACCACATCCGTCCAGAACTTTCGCCTACGCCCAGGTGGCCGTTTCCAGACAGGATTTGGAAGCATTCTCAAAGCGTGTTGTACGAGACGATCCGGCGTTCTCCTTAGTAGATGCCCGAGCAGTCGAAGTCGACTTTCCATTGCTGCTTGAGATGGCGTTAGGAGATGCTGGCACCTCCCTCGTGTCAAGCGCTTATGTACTGCGTCGATTTCCTTGTAAAGGTCTTCGTTATGGCATACACGCGGCCAGAAATATCCAAGCAAACGCCTAAAAAGCTTCCTCTCCGTGCAATCCAACCTTTCCATCTGCGTCTTCGGTGCTGCTTACGTCTCCGATCCGTACATCATGATAGGGCGAATAGCGGATAGGTAGACGCGCAACTTCACTCCTTCGCGATGGTGGTAGACCACAAACACTTGGTTAGAGAATTAAATGCAGACGCAGCTTTCGCACATCGTTGTCGAATATCCGCTGCATAACTACCATCGTTCTTCAGCAAACAGCCCAAATAACAGAAATTGTCCACCAGTTCGATACGTTGTCCGTCCACACAAACTCCCGTTGGAGGCCTCTGAGAGACCCACATCTGCTTGCATTTGTCGGGATGAAGACGAAGTCCATAGGCTGCGGCATACTTCGAAAGAGGTTCACAATCCTTTGCAGTTTTGCGTTGTTTTCAGCGAATAACACGATGTCGTCGGCGTACTCCAGGTCGACAAGGGAGCGTCCTGATGGTGTTAGGATCACATCCGCAGGAAACTGTTCTGCAACTCTACGCATGATGTCATCAACGGCGAAGTTGAAAAGAAAAGGTCCTGCAACGGCTCCTTGCCTTACTCCTGTTTTCACCTCGAAAGCTGACGTAAATCCGACAGGTGTACGAACTGCTGCTGTTGTTCCTTTGTTCATGTCCTCGATTAACCGAACATACTTTTCCGGGACTCCATCTGCTCGCAGAGCATTGAGCAATCGATCACGATGAGGAGAGTCGAACGCGGCTTCAAAGTCCAAAAAAGCAAGCTGTAACGGCTTCGAATACCGCTGCCACGATTCAATTACTCTTCTCACAACGAACACTTGGTCGATGGTCGTTTTTCCAGGTCGAAAACCGGCTTGCTCATCTCTGGTCGTTACTTCACGATGTTTGATAAGTTGCTCGAGAATGATACGTTCCAAAACCTTGTACATGACACGAAGTAGAGAGATTCCTCTGTAGTTCTTAGGATCCGTGACGGATAGCTTCTTGTGAAGAGGTACGATGATCGCATGTCTCCACGAATCGGGTATCCTTTCGCTCATCCATATGGCACGGATGGTGTTGGTCATTTCACGAATCCCAGACGGAGGAAGAGCTTTCAGCATTTCAGCAGTGATGTTGTCATCTCCACCAGCCTTTCCATTCTTCATTTTCCGGACACAATCCAAAACTTCAGACTCAGTCGGCGGTTCCTCACTGACATCGTAATGTGCTCTCTGAACATGCGGGAGCTCAGGTACTGATGGCGCTGGACGATTCAGTAGTGAACTGAAGTAATCCTTCCATATTGGCAGCGTCGCATCACCAACTGCAACTCCATTGGTAGTGTTCAAGACAGGAGAACATCTCTTCATCTTCCCGCTATACTGTCGCAGCAACGTGTAGGCTTTCCTCGGATTCTTCTCCTCCCAAGCCTTCTCGAACTCCTTAGCTCTACACGTCCACTCTAGTTCGCGGTCACTTTGAAGCTGCCGACGCAACTTCCTCCTCAGACGCTTCTCCTCCACGAAGTTTCCTGCAGTTCGGAGAGCACATACTCTGTTGTAGGTAGATGTTGTTTCTTCCGAAACGTAGGCGAACTTCTTCTTAGGCTGTACAACCGGGAGTGCCTCTTTCGAAGCGTCCTGGATGCACTTGACAAAAGAATCCGCGTCGCAAAGTTTCTTCTTAGTCCGTACTCCGATGTGAACAGAAACGCGTTGTCGAAAATTCCTTCTGCACTCTTTATCTCTGAGACTTGTCATGTCAATCCTCTGGAGAGGCTGAGCTCCTCGCTTCCTCTTATGAATCCTCGCAGTGAAGTTCAACAGAACAGGACGGTGATCCGAATCGAATGCGACATCCCACACAGCTCTAGATCTTCGAATGTCCGATACTGGAATATTCCTCGTCAGGACATAGTCAAGCTGTAGTTTCAAAGTTGTCATCTTCCGCTTCCGCTGCTCTTCTGGAGATAGCTGGGTTGGTCCCTGCCACGTAAGCTGATGGCGGCGATGATTCCTCTTGAATGTCGATGCAATAATCAGACCACTGCGTTCACAAAAGTCGACAAGGCGGTAGCCATTGTCCGATGTTTGCTCCACTGGGTAGAACCATTTACCGAGTACTTCGGATTCCTGATCAAGTCCCATCTTCGCATTTGCGTCAATCCCCACGACAACAGCATGTTGACAAGGTATCCTTGCCAGCAACGTATTTAGTTCCTCATAAAACGCATCCTTCGAATTGTCTTCGGCGGTTTCAGTGGGCGCATGAGCACTCACTATCCACAGATTGAATCCTCTGTGATCCCGCAGTCGTACGAATGCATTCCGACACGACGTTGAGCCGAACTCCTTGACCATACCATTGAAATCCTTCCTTACAGCTATTGCACAGCCTCCCACTCTCCTATCGTCAGCGTTACCGCAGTAGATGGTGTACTCTCCGACGCTGATGACGGGTCTATCCTTGAGGCGGGTTTCCTGCAAAGCAGCAAACGGTGCATGGAAATAGCTCAGAAGTCTGGATAGCGCAGTTTTTTGGATATCACTCGACAGCGATCGACAGTTCAGGGTGGCGAAATTGTGGCTTGTGACCAAAGACTCCATGAACTCCCTAGGTACGGATCCTAAGGTGTTATGGACCAGAGGCCTTGGTGTGCCGGACGGCGACACCTTTTTGCAATGTGCGGGATACTTTCGCGATATAGTTGTGCACGCTATATCGCTCGAACGTTCCCTGTGTACACTCAAACGTCTGCTGGGTTCAGTAGAAGCAGGGGCACCAACGAGCAGGTACCAACAGACTTGTATACACACCCCCATGTCAAAGGCAGTGTTGACGATAAATTTCACTTCCGGTATCTCCACGGCTTACCGAAGGTGTGGTGCCCTATATAGCAAGGCATGCTTAAAAAGGACACGAAAGACGCGTTTTTGAGCCTAAACAGTCCCTCCCTTGTTTACGTTGATTTTTGAGCGTGGAGGAATTGACCGCTAGAAGGATGATACCTATCAGTGCAATGAAGCGATCAGTTCACTTATCCGCAATTCCTTGACTTGATCATTCCTGTAATCTGAGTTTTCATTTGTTCATTCCGAGGGGGCGGATCTGGGGCACCAGGCGTGTCTGGGGCACCAAAACGCTTGTTTGTAGCCGTTATTTTCCCGCTCCTGGCTCGTTTTCTACCGTTCTTTCGACACTGGGAGCCTAGGATCCTTCTCGCCTATCATTTCACTGCGGAAAGTTAACGAGGATGATCATCGTGAACGCTGTCTTTAATAGAAATCAGGAGGAAAGTTATGATTATGGCAGAGTCCGTATATGGAAGGAACCCGAATACTGAACTAGGTTCATTTCAATACAAAATACGAGTTTTAGAATTTCAGTGGCCAACACTATGGATGAGCAAGAGGGGAGGAAAAAAACGGGGGGGGGTGAAGAAAAACCGCGGGGAGAAAGTTGCAAGGAAGTTTTTTTTTTCTTTTGTAAATTATTTCAAAATCTATTTAACGAAAGCTCTAAAGCAAAGGAAGGAAAGGACGAAAAGGGTATAAAGTTTCTATAAAGAACCAGGATAGCTTAGCTAGCGGGACCAAGGCTCCATGGATATTCAGATAAGGTGAAGCAATTCAGTTCATTCCTTGCAAAATTTTGCTGTTTGGATTTTTTTTACGAGTGATATCGCCAAATCAATGGTATATCTGTTAAATAGCTATAAAGCAGTATCGTAACGCGGCTTGCTTAAAGGCAGTGTTCACGATGAAAAAAGTTTTCGAAATTCCACTAGGATTGGGTAGAGGGGGGACACTCTGTAAAGTTAACGTCGAAAGAACGCATGAAAACGAGCCAGGAAGAGCCCGAAGTTGCAACTTCGAGCGCAATGAAAACCCCAAAAGCGCATCACACGCCCACCGACATGAACAAATGAATGCTCGAGATCGTGAGATGAGCGATGATTTTCAATCATTAGCCCCGTTCTTCCCTTCATTCTCAGCTTCTCTCTTTACTCAGGTCAGCTCGCATAGATCGGCTGCAAAAGACGGAAGTTACAAGCCTCGGACAACTCGTCCACCATGTTTCCATAGCTCAATCTTTGAGGGACCATACCTGCGTTCACAGAAGGTCTTGTATGATTTCAGAGACATCATTGGAATCAGCATGGGGCCGTTTTCAAGATAGGCGGAAAAGCAGAAAAACGATTTTCATCGTGAACACTGCCTTTAAAGGCACAGTACACCCTCAGATAATGAATTTTGAAATTTCCATGCAATTGTGTAGAAGACCCCTCCTGTATAAGACGTGCCAAATGCGAGATCTCAATTCCTCCAAATAAGCGAGATGTAGGCGACCACCACAGGCCCGACCCCCTTCGCTCACCACCGCAGGCCCGGCCCATTAACAGATTTTTGAACTCGACGGCGGCTTGATGGATGGATGAATTTCAACAAGTCGTCGTTCTTCTGTCCACTGCCGGGCTGTCTCTTTATCCTAGCTCGCTCTCGCGCAACGATTGCGAATGAAGAGAAATACAGGCCTGAGACAACTCGTCCAACAATTTTCTACCCTCAGAATATGGGCATCTTTGAGGGGCCATAACTCTGTTCATAGGGGGTCTTGGACGACTTCAGAGATACCACAGTGATGAGGGTGTGACTCTCTTCAAGATAAGCATGAAATCTAAAAATTAATTTTTTGGGTGTCCTGTGCCTTTAAAGCGATAAAATTAATCGCAAAATTGTTAACCGATCAGATCTTACGTGATGATTAGTCAAGGGTGTCAAAATACGCCAGCAATGACCGGAAGAGGATCGCGCGCCACTAAGACCGCATAAATACCGTCTGCTGTAGAAGGGAGGCATGACTGCCTACTGCATATTCCTCTGGCTGCTAAAACCCTAATGGTCATCCCATCCCCAGCAACCTCCTCTGCCAACGTGTAGCTAAATGCCTCCGAGTGCGCGGCCTGAAACGCCGCCCCATTCCATGTAGCGAGAATGTTAGGGTTTTAGCTGCGATAGCTCAAACCCGCATATTCTTGTGTCGTTCGAACCATTGCTCTCTCTGACGCTAAACCCGTATATTCTTGCTATAATTTTGTAGCGAGAATCTACGGATTTAGCGACAGCCTGTGTTGAAATGCAATCTCAAACCCGCGCTGGCTACGCGGAACGCAGGGATGCCGTTCGAACAGTGTTGGCCGAGTCAATTACGGATAACTTCACACTCTGTGGGTGGTCGTGGAGGGTGACCCCGTGTCGCTCTCTGCAAGACCTTGCAAGGGATAATTTTGGCCGCTGGTATGCTGCAGGCCGTGGGGAAGAAACGGCGATGCGCTCGATCGCAGCGGGGATCGTCTTTCTAGTACAGATCAAGACTGGGTGGGTCGATCGACCGTGTGCTGCAACAAGAATATGCGGGTGTTGTAGCGAGAATTTACGTAGAATATGCGGGCGCTGTAGCTAAAATTTCACCAACTAAGGCTAAACTTTCCGTAATTTACGTAAATTCTTGTGTCAAAATTAGACTAGATGCCTCCAAAACCCTGGGCATCTCTGGTTTCCGTGTGAGGCCTTTCGCTCCGCGTTGGCGGAGTCCATCCACCAACACCAACCGCTCGACGACTCCAACCGCTTGACGTCCCGCCACATCGACACGCCGCCGCCCTCAATCCAGTCCCCGAATGCCAGCCCGCTCCTGCGCCAACGTCACCCCACCACAGCCCAAGACGCCGAAGCCTAGACGATCGACCGAGCACCAACAACCGACAAACAATCATGCTATTCATCTTGGCGTATTCACAATAAATAGCCTTTGTGCTCGTTTTTGTCATGTTTCAGCGAAGATAAAACAAGGTCGGTTGTCCACGGTTCGGTGAGCAGTGCGTGCTGGTGAGTCGCTAGCACCCCTGAACAAACTTACCAACCGGCGAGACTGTTTTGCTAGAATGATAGTGCCCAAAGATCTGAAATTTTTTTAGAGTGGTTAGTCTGGCGCTCAAGCAACAAACATATGAGAAAGGGAAAAACTTTCAAAAAAAAGTGCGGGCTCGGAAAATCTAGGTTCTAAACGGCTGATTCGTTTGCTCTTTAAGGTATTTCGAAAAATGAGTCTGGAAACTGTGAGATTTCCTCCATATGAAGAAATCTGGGCTGAGAGTATTGTATAAGGCAACATTCCTGACTAAAAAAGGCCCCTCATACCCACGAGTACGAGGTTTTTCGGGACGGACTCTGTATGGGTGCCCTCGAGAACTACCAGTAGTTGCCGATAGTTCAAACAAATCAAATAGATTTAGAAAAACTTCATCAGTGGTCAGTTTATACATAAGACTGAAATCAATCAATGTCCGACGATATTCCAGAGTTTAAGCACCGAAAATGAGAAGGCGCTGCTCATACGGCACCTCTGCTAACCATTTGCGTACAAAACAACGATAGGTGAAGCTCCGTTGAACCTTTTCGATCTCATTGATCAGCATTTTCTTGAACGGCCACCAAATGGGGGAGCAATACTCCACCAATGGCCTGACATGGATTGCGAACAGCTGGAACAAAAAGGAGGGATCCCTGCTTTTAAAGGCTCTTAAGATGTAATTAGATCTGGATACAGCAGTGTTCACCTGCCCTTTCATGTAGCCTTCTAAGCCGAGTTTAGCATCATATGATATGCCTAGATCACGAATGTCAGTCACGCATCTCAGGGGTTCACCATACAGAGCGAAAGTAAAACTGGGATGCGTTTTTCCAATTTTCATGACACATGTTTTTTTGATGAAAATCTCCAAGCACCACGTTTCTGACCAAGCTCCCAATGCGTCAATGGCGGAGTGAAGTTTGGCGCAATCATTAATGGTGTAAATTTTCGCGTCATCTGCATACATGCTGCAAGCCGTTCCAGGTTTAAAAATTTTAATCAAGTCATTAATGAATAGCATGAACATGAGGGGCCCTAGGCAAGTACCCTGTGGGACACCACTAGGTGTTTGATACTGAGGAGAAAACGCATCATTCATCTTGACTGATTGGAGTCTATCACTCAGAAAAGAAAAGAATCCGAGAACTCAAGTAACTGACCAGTTATGCCATAGGCTTCTTGCTTCTTCAAAAGTAGTGGTATAGAAACGGAGTCGAACGCTTTAGCGTAGTCTACGAAACATACAGAGACGTAGCTACCCCTATCGATTTCTCGTTGCCAAAGCGGGATAGTTGATAATAACGTTGACATTGTGGATCTGCACCTTTGAAAACCATGCTGTTGGTCACATAACAGATTCTGGTCAGCGAGGTAATTAGTGATGCTTTGGCAGATTATACGTTCCATGACCTTACTTGTTGAGCTGGTGAGACAGATAGGACGATAGTTCCTGACATTGCTTCTGTTTCCCTTTTTGAAGACTGGTCGAACAAGCCCAATTTTCCATAGTTTAGGAACCTCTCCATGAAGTAGGAGTCTATTGAATAATACAGTCAAAGGAGATGTAAGCCCAAGAGCGGCTTTTTTGAGGAAAATATACGGTATATTATCGGGAGAAGTGGATATCCTGTTAGGAAGCTCACGTAATGTAGCATAAACTAAATCACTGGATATGTCCACCCAATCCAACCTACTGTCGGTCATGGAACCTAGATCTGCACAAAGGGTTTGATGGGATCTATACACCGACTTGAAGTACTCGGCGAAATGAATCGCTTTACTCTCATCATCTTTGATTGTCGCCCCCTCGATCGAAATAGTCGAAGTCGCTGTCCAATTTAAAGGCAGTGTCCACGATAAAAACCATATCTGATTTTTTGGTGAAGATCGGCAGCTGCGGGGCCTAGCGCGACCCTAACGTTGAAAAAACTAAGAAAAATGAGCTCGGAACGGTCCCCTACGGCCCCAAAGTTGGACACCCGTCATCTCGTCACACCCAGATGCACTTTTCACGCCCACCGACGTGAACAAATGAATGCTCGAGATTGTGACATGAGCGATGGTTTCCAATCAATAGCCCCGTTCTTCTATTTATTCCCAACTTCTCTCCTTACTCAGGTTAGCTCGCATACGTCGGCTGCAAAAGAGGGAAGTTACAAGCCTCGGACAACTCGTCCACCATGCTTCCCTAGCTCAATTTCTGAGGGGCTATAACTCCGCTCCCAGAAGGTCTTGTACGATTCCAGAGACATCATTGGAATCAGCAATGGACCGTCTTCAAGATGGGCGGAAAAGCAGAAAAACGATTCTAATCGTGAACACTGCCTTTAAAGGCAGTGTTCACGAAGAAAAAGTTGCACGTTTTTTTGGCAAAAACGTAAACTTTGGGTCCCTATAAGAAGATTAAGAACGGAAGTGCGAAGAAAAACGGCCGTTAAGTGGGTGAAAATCTTGTGGGCCAGTCAACCCATTGGGCCACTCCGCCCACGTCCTATAACAGTTCCCCTGAATTCGTCGGTTAATGAGCGATGGTTTCCGATAAAAAGCCCCGTTCTTCCCTTCATTCTCAACGTATCTCTTTAATCAGGTCAGCTCGCACACATCGGCTGCAAAAAACGGGAGTTACAAGCTTCGGTCAACTCGTCCGCAATGCTTCCTAGCTGAATTTTGGGGGACCATAACTCCGTTTTCCGGGTCTTAGACGATTCCAGGGACATCACTGAAATCAGCATGGGACCGTTTTCAAGATAGGTGGAAAAACAAAAAAACGACTTTTATTGTGAACACTGCCTTTAACAGTCGAAGCTGCGGTCGTAGATCCCCCAGTTTCTGTCAGAGCATTTGCACCTCAAGGACGTCTACAGCTTGCGTTCGACAGCCGTCAGATGATCTCCAATGATTACCAGAAGATATAAGACTAACATCTATTTTTATTTCCCCATGTGTTCGGGCGACACAGTTGCAGTTTCTAGCAAGACAACGAGAAAGTGCACGTGAGCAGGTCTAAGATCGGCTTCTTCGCTTGGCAATAAATATCTTGTCCAGAGTGGCTAGTCTACAGTCCAGAATTCAACAGAATGAAGAATCTCTGGGACATTTTAGGTCGACGGGTCTGAGCCAATGGCCGGCAATATCTCTCGATTTCTGCGGTCCAACAGGTCATAACCGAAAAATGGAGCAAGATCGACTCGCAAAAGCTGGTTATCTTGGCCGATAGTATACCAAATCAAGAATCGGGTGCGATAAGGCAGTAATGAGAGCCATCCGACTATTAGATATGTGATCACACAATTTTATCAAACGATTTAGCCCAGGGGAGTCCTATCTTTTTGATACGCGCCGTAAAACAAAAATTTATTTCAGAAAAGGGCGCAAACATTTGATCTTACTTAAAAGATATATGAGGATCTTACTTAAAAGAGGTATATGGTAGATATTTTACATCCTGATCACAGTAGTATTGATGAAAAAGATCTATCCTGCTCAACAAACACGAGACCGGCACATTCAGGGGGTGTCCCATCTTTATGGTACGCAGTGTAGTTTTGAAGAGCGCTGTAAGTGACGATTGATATCCCGTCAAGATTGATGATGACAACAATCGACACATTTCGAATACACACTTGAATTGCATCAAACATCCCTGCGGGAAGCTGACGGGTTAATGAAGATTACCACCCCAGGACTGTCCTCAGATTGCCAAGAGAGGCACAGTGTGAGAAAGAGCCCCTTTTATACTCTTCGCACCACTCGAATCGGTGATATGCTGATACCAGGAAGGAAAAAAACAACAGTAACAATGGCGATCATGCTCTTATTTTTCTGTTTGGACGTGTATTGTAGACAAGTTTGTCAAATTCATCGGGGAATTCACTCAGATTCTGACAATTTGCGCGAAGATTACCATTGCTAAACTACATATGGGTGGAAACAGCCTAATCAGCTCGAGTTGGAAGGGTTTTAACAGCTCTTGTACCTTAGTCCCCCCTAGAACCAGAGCCGCTACAAGGGGTTCAAATGCGGAATTTTACACCCATTCATCCCGCAGACCGCGAGCTCTGCCTTCAACCTTCCTTTTATAGTTCCCCCTCTCGTAAAAAGTGATGGCACATCCAGGCAAAACCTGTGTAGTCAATTGTGGTGCGCGCGAAGCGCGCACCTAGATTTGGCTTTGATTCCTTACCGCGCGCAACCCGCTCAGAGAGATCACGCTTTCACACTGTAGCTAGGAAAATAAGCAATACACCATTGAAACCGTCGTAAGAAGTTACGTAGGTAAGCATGTTTCTATCCCGAAGGACCCCTCGTTGAAAACATATGATCTCCCAACCAACAACCTTTTTGGGGTCTCCGCCACCGCCACGCCACTTTCATTTTTTGAGAAAACCGACCAAATGACCTGAAATTCGGTCTGTAGGGGTATTTTGACACGGGAATGCTAAAAGTAATTGTAAGAACTCACCGTTTTTGCTTCTAAGCTCACTATCGATTGATTTTATCGATTTTTCCTTACATTGCACGGAACGCGGTCATTATCACGACTTCTGTTGAGTGTGGGTCCCTCAGCTGCAGAAACTAATAGCTCACAATCATAAATCAATCGTCATGATCGATTATTAACAATTAATAGTATCGGTTTTCGCGCTTGGTGCACGAAATGTGGCAGAGGGTGGTAATCGTTCGTCTAATTGAGCCCCTTGATTCCAGCAATTTGTTGCTGTTATTATTGCTGTCGTTTACTACCTAACTTAGTGAGACCTTCTTTTCATCAAAAAGATATTTATCAGATGCCGATTCAGCATAGCATGAAAACTTTCATTCAGTGTTAGATGTTCATGCCTGTAGATTTAGGTAGTGTTGGTCCAGCATGTCTTGCGCGCACAACTCAATTTCCATTAATTTACTCCAATTTCGGTTTCCGAGACGTTACATACCTTCGTGGACCTTACTTTCAATATTTGCAAGTGACTGGTGTGTAGTGTGTGTAAGCACGTACCAAACACCCTATGAAACGCTTGCACATGTACATTATTGCAATCTGTTGTAACGTCTCAAGAAGAGGGGGGTGTAGGAGCACATGAAAGGTCAGGATTGTTTTTATAGTTGTGATAACGTCCCAAACTTGTCGCTTTTCACTGTTTTTCATTGAGTACTTTCTTTTCAAATTGTGGTGCGTGCGAAGCGCGCACCTAGATTTGGCTTTCATTACTTGCGCGCAAGCCGTTCAGAGAGATCACCCTTCCACACTGTAGCTACAGAGATAAGCAGTGCACCATCGAGTTGGGTAAGAGGGCATGTTTTTATCCCGAACGACCTCCGCGTTGAAAAAATATGACCTTCCAAACAACAAATTTTTTAGGGTCTCCGCCACCGCCACGCCTTTTTCATTTTTTTGAAAAACGTGGACAAAATAGCTCGAAATTTTGCACCAAATGGTATTCGACCACGGGAATTTCCAAAATAGTGAGTAGAACTCACCATTTTCGATTTTAGGCTCTCTTTCGATCGATATTTTAGCCTTTTCCTAATATTGAACAGACTGCGCGTATGAGTGGTGATTTAAGTTGGGGTGGATCTCTCAGTAAAAGGCAGAATTCGCGATAGAATTTTTTATCGAGCTCTCTTCCTGAAAATGTAGGTCTGGTAATTACAAAAGTGAAAACAAGTGGAAAAAGTGAGAATTTGCAGGAAAAACGCCCAAAAACAAGCCAGGACGGCTAGGTACTAGGGTCGGCCACCCCCTCAGTTAACGAGATTTTCATGAATGCAGCTTACCCGTCTTTTATCTTGCTATAAAAGTAGCCAATAGTCTCTGAAAGTGCTCAGCAATTATTTTGGAATTAAAACAGAATACCGCAAAACAGGCTTTCAAGAAAATCTCGATGATTGGGGGCGGGAGGACACCAAGCGATGACATGATCCTGAGCA
Source organism: Aplectana chamaeleonis (assembly GCA_029168955.1). NCBI lineage: Eukaryota > Metazoa > Nematoda > Chromadorea > Rhabditida > Cosmocercidae > Aplectana > Aplectana chamaeleonis. The sequence continues at coordinate 86,617 of JAPDOI010000375.1, read as the reverse complement.
TTTTTTCTCCAAATTTTAATGTGCTTCTCTGGGCCAAATTCCGGTATGCAGCTGCTTCTCGACACGCTTTGCGGCCCCACGCGCTCGAGTCAGTCCCGTTTCCAGCGCCAAAGCCGATTCGATATGGCTTTTTTATTCAGTTTTCTCATTTTTTTAGTTTCCAGTTTCGAAAACCCACCTAGGGTAAATAGATCGGCTGCTGCGGCGCTGGAAACTCTTCCGACTCGGGAGCGTGCGGCCGCAAAGCGTGTTGAGACGCAATTGCGGATGAGTGTTGTATGACCAGGGGCTCAGGTAGTAAGAGGGATATTGTGTTCATATGATGTTTGTCTGGCCAAAATAGTTCGATAGTGTGGACAGGCCAAAACATCACAATGGTTCTCGTCTGGGCAATACACCATGATGATGCAGGTCTGGGATGCATCATAAGGCCGCGAACGCACTTTATCCTACCCAGATCCGTCTGAGTTAGGTTTGGGCACTGGTATGGTGCGCTCACCGTTTGGCTGAGTGCCTCGGGTGTGCTGCAGTTGTCGATTGGTGTTAGTCGGCCATGTTTGGGATTCGCAAATACCGCAATTCAAATTTTTGTTGCCGCACATAACTGATGAGGGCATTTGAAGGATGTGTTCACGAGAACGAAGTTGCCCTTCTTTTTTTGGCAAAAACTTAAGCAGTGAGTCCCTATAAGGAGAGTAAGATGAAACGCGGCCAGGAAGTGGGGGAAAATCTCTGAACCAGCCGACCCACTGGATCGCCGCGCCCACGTCATATAACAGTTGTCCTGCGTTGGTTTCACCGGAGGGACAGTTGCCGAACTTTTCTAAATTCTTTATCGCAAAAGATACTGACATCCAAGCATGTGCATTGGCGCATCTTATTTTTAAAAAGTTTCCGTTACAAGAAACTGAAAACAGTCACTAGCCTAAGAACTTTGAAGCGTACAACCATTTCCAAGGCTAGGTTTAACTTTGTAAGTAGTACCACGGGCTACACTAAGCAGGCGTACTTAAATATTTCAGAGGTTTCTTTGAACAGTTTTTCTTTGGTATTCGAGGGTTTTGTAGGAACATAGTTCTAGGGATTATAGAGCTAATACTGTATATATCTCAGTTGAGGAGTGCAGTCAGTGATGAGACAGTGGAAAGGTGGCGAGCGTTTAGTATGGGAAGGATCAGATGCTCATTCCATTTTGAATAGAAAAAATAGCTAAGTGAAGCAATACGCCTGTAGAGTTTGCCGTAAAAGGGAAACCCTTGGGAAAAGCTGTGAAATTTTCAAAGGTTTAGGCTCCGCGGAAAAGGTTAACGATTTGGCTTTGCTGAAAATGTAGTTAAAGTCCTCTTATTGAATTTGGCAATTAACGAAATCTTTTAAATGTTGTGAAATTGTTGCAAATGGATTTGGTGGTGAACAGTCATAAAATGTTGTGAAATTCGTCTTGTTACACAAGGCGATCGATGAAATCTATGAGATGTTGTGAAAAAATAGAAAGTTTCTTCCAAATCACATATCTTACAGTCATCGCTTCCCTAGAGGCTCCATCGAAATCCTTCGATTTCTGAGAGCTATTTCTTTCACTTCTTTCTGGAATTCTGAGTGCTTCTCCCCTTCAAAACTTGGATAGCTCCAATCCCTGTACTGCACAGTGAAAAAGCTGTAAAAGACTCTCTCCGCGGAGACGCAGAGATAGCCAGTTTGCACTTTGGCCGGCCGAGAGAGTGCCAGGCCAGCTGGCAGCGCCTTTCTTTTCGTCCTCTGCGCTCATCATACTGACTCGAACACCCCGCATGCCGAGTTGTCAATGCTCCGGAGACCAATTGGCAACCGCTCTTTAAATAATCAAAGTCAAATAATGCGCCCGAAAGAATTCCGCGTCGGGTTTAAGCCATCGAGCGATAAACCTAGCAAATCATAAGAAAACGCCACAACGACCGTAGCAATAAGTTGCCGCAAGGCAGACTGGAGACAATTCAGGTTCTCATTTTTGTATTAGTTTGCGACTATTCACGCGTTGAATGGCGAAAAAATAGTTTATGGGTACTGAAATTATCGAGAGGCTCCTGTTCGCTCCGACGGCTTCAGTAACCGGCGTGGGTTTGACCCTGATCAGAGGACGCGTCAATCCTCATGGCGCGTTATTTGACTTTGATTACACTATGTCACAAATTTTCACTTTTTTCTGTTCCTGGGTTGAAATTGTGTTTTCCTAACCCGATCGGTCTAGAACAGACATGAAATCGTTGTTATCCCTGGGAAACTTCGCTTTTGTGACTTGGACAACGAAATTTGGAAAATTGCTTGTTTATGTAAGACAATTTTCGTTCCTGGCTTCTAAGTATTATATTTTAATTGTTTATGCCTGAAGTATGTAAAAAAATGACCTCATCAAGCACAGACTTTGCTTACACGACGACAGCACGAAGAAAACTCGTTTTTTTTTTGTAGAAATAGAAGGATTTTTATTTATTTCCGGCACTATGATCAGGTGAAAATAAAAAATGCCCAATGAATGGACAAGCACAGTCGGAAACCACTCAACAAGGTTCAGAAACGTGCAGATTTTCTAAATTTACGATTGTACTGTGAACCACTCTCTCGAAGTTGCACCCAAATGTAGTCCTCCCTCATGATTTCGTTATACTGTCCTTGGTAACGAAGTTCAAAGTCTAATATATCTCGATGAAAGGGCTCGCCTCGCTCGTTGAATTTTTCAAGATGCGAATCAATGATATGGACTTTCAGAGACATTCTGCAACCCATTTTGACGTAATTCTTTATGAGAGTGCACCAACTCCACATAGGTTTCAGGTGTGTGACCACCTAGGAAGCTGTGAACAACTGCAACGAAATTGCTCCAAACCGTTCTCTCCGTCCTGTTCAACGGCTTTGCGAAATCCTCACATTTTATGATCCTCTCGAACTGTGGTCCGACGAATATACCAGCCCTGACTTGAGCCTCGAATAGAGTCCAAGGGACCAAGGACAGTATAACGAAACCATGAGGGGACTACATTTGGGTGCAACTTCGAGAGAGTGGTTCACAGTACAATCGTAAATCTAGGAAATCTACACATTTCCGAAATATGTTGAGTGCTTTCCGACTGTGTTTGTCTATTCCTTGGGCATTTTTTGTTTCTACCTGTTCATAAAGCCGAAAATGAATAAAAATCTTTCCATTTTCTCAAAAAACGAGTTTTCTTTGTGCTGTTGTAGTGTAAGCGAAGTTCGTTCTCAATGAAGTCATTTTTCACATACTTTGGACATATGCAATTGAAATATAACACTTAGAAGCCGGGAACAAAAATCGTGTTACATAGTGTTATTTAAAGAGCGGTTGCTAATTCATTTGCAACATTTTCACAACATCTCATAAATTTCATCGTTCGCCTAATCTAACAAGACGAATTTCACAACATTTTATGACTGTTCACCGCCAAATTCATTTGCAACAATTTCACAACATTTAAAAGATTTCGTTAATTGCCAAATCCAATAAGAGGACTTTAACTACATTTTCAGCAAAGCCAAATCGTTAACCTTTTCCGCGGAGCCTAAACCTTTGAAAATTTCACAGCTTTTCCCAAGGGCTTCCCTTTTACGCAAACTCTCCAGGCGTATTACTTCACTTAGCTATTTTTTCTATTCACAATGGAATGAGCATATGATCCTTCCCATACTAAACGCTCACCACCTTTCCACTGTCTCATCACTGACTGCACTCCTCAACTGAGATGTATACAGTATTACTCAGGTAAAACTAGTTGTCCAGAATCGGACGAATAGTTGTCGAGAATCGGTCGACAATCATGAAGTTGTCCAGAAAGTTGTTTTAAGTTGTCGAGAATTGCGAGATTCGCAGTATTCGTCGAGAATCGCGGCCGATTTGTTCAGAATTTCAGAGAAAGTTGCCGAGAATTCGGGGAACGAGTTTTTTCCCGAGAGTTCGGACAGATTTCTCGACAACTCCTTCCGAAATTGAGAATATGTCTCGAATATGTCGCAAATTTCCCAAGAACTCAGGACATCACTTCAGAACCCTCTTAAAGGCAGCATACACGCTCGTAAACGTATTCGAGATTACAACTGAAATGGAATGGTATGGCTCAGATTACAACGCCTACGCATTTTAAAGCGTTAATAAAGACCCACAATGCCGATACAGGAGTAGCAAGTTTGGCCCCGCCCGTATTTTCACGCCCCCAGTATTTGCCCTTTTCCGGTAACCCAAGGTTGCTGGGTCATCTTCACCGTTGATACTGTTGGTGAATTGCCTAACAAATGAACCACACACGTTGCTGAAGGCGAAGATGACCCAGCGACCCTGCGTTGGTGGAAAAGCGCAAATACAGGGGGCGTGAAAATACGGGCGGGGCTAAAATTGCTACTCCTGTAACGGCATTGTGGATCGTTTTTGACACTTTAAAATGCGTAGGCATTATGTTGTTGGCCATACGGTTCGATTGACGTTGTTAGCTCGACCACGTTTACGAGCGTGTATGCTGCCTTTAAAGGCAGGGTTCTCGATAAAATCGGTTGTTGGGCTATCCCCATGGGATGGTAGATCTGGCCATCACAAAAAAGAAAATAAGTAAAAAATTGCAGAAAAAACGTTCAGGAACAAGCTATGGCTTGGTGTCCTCCCGCCCCCAATTATCGAGATTAGTGTAAAAGCCTATTTTGTCGACTTTTATTTTGCTTCTAAAGTAATTATTGAACATTAGCGGAGACTACTGAGTACTTTAATAGCGAAATAAATGTCGGATAAGCAAGCATTAATGAAAATCGCGTTAATTAGGGGGCCGGCCGACACCGGTAATTAGCCGTCATGCTTTGTTTTTTTGGCGTTCTTTCCACGAATTTCCGGGTTTTCTCACTTACTTTTACTTTTGTGATGACCAGATCTACATTCTTATGAAAAGAGCTCAAAAGTCGTTTTTATCGCGAACCTTGCCTTTAACACCACATTCTTCAAACGTTGCGGCTGCTGTTTTTGTTCTTTTCTTTTCGTGAAGGTCCTCCGTGGTTTTTTTCCTTTTTCTCTCCAGTATTCTTGCTGGTTGTCAATTATAATGTATTTCACCGATTTCTTGAATATCAAATTCGTTTTTTTTTGGAATTTTCGTCTCCTGAAAAGAGCCAACATACCAAAACATGGGATTTTCAAGTTAGTGAATTTTGAAAGTTTTCGAGCTTTCAAGTACTGATCTTTTTTTCGATGATCGGTAGTTGCAGCAGTCGGATTCAAAATATATTATTCAAGAAGTTACCCAAGAAGTATCAGAACAGCCCTTGAAATCAAGATTGTTCATTGGAATGAGTCTCGAGTGATAGTTCTGACCGAAATATGCCACTCTAAACCTTGCAATGATTGTTTAGGATTATGTTGGTGTACAAAATTTGGACTTCCGGTGGGTACACACCTGCAGCCAGCAGTTTAGCCGCTGGCTAGTGTGGTCTTCCCGGAAGTCCACATTTTTGAAAACTTAGAGCCACGAGAGTAGGATATTTGAGCCCATCGTGGTCGATTTACCTTACATACAAACTTTCACCGCCTGAGATGGAGGCTGAACACCGCAACAGTACAATGGCTCACACCTTTCTCAGGTGTGGTCCCGCCGGAAGTCAACAATTTTCAAAACTAGGAGCCACGAGAGTAGGATATTTGAGTCCAGCGTGGCCGATTTACACTCTCCTCAAAGCTTAACCGTCTTAGAGTAATTCCGAAGACCGCTAAACTGATAGCGCGCTAGTGTTGGGCAAGGCCAATGGCGGCCCATGTTGAACGATTTTGTAGGCCCACAGCGTATACGATGCACATTCTGCCTCTGCCGGACGTCGAGAAAACGGGCCAATTTGGGGAATTTCGGCAAACAAACTGGAGTGAAGCCAATTCCAAGGTCTTCACCGACTGTAGTAAACGATTGGGTTGAAGCCCCAATTTTTTGGTAGGGACAGACAGTTATACATGTGTATCAGTGTGAGTTAGCTGTCAGAAATCGGGAAAGAAGTTGTCGTGAATTGGTTGAGAAGTTGTCGAGAATTGGGCGAAAAGTTGTCCAGAATTCTCTAGTGTCTGCGAAAGTTGCATGTTACGTAAAGACACCTCTAGTCGCCGTCGCGCGGCGCGGCTAGGGCCTCATCACGATGCGACTAGCGGTGAATGTGTACTGTGAAGAGCGCGCTCCATCGCAACGCGACGTCCCAGCCACGCCGCGCGACGGCGACTAGAGGTGTCTTTACGTAACATGCAACTTTCGCAGACACTAGAGAACTCTGGACAACTTTTCGCCCAATTCTCGACAACTTCTCAATCAATTCACGACAACTTCTTTCCCGATTTCTGACAGCTAACTCACACTGATACACATGTATAACTGTCTGTCCCTACCAAAAAATTGGGGCTTCAACCCAATCGTTTACTACGGTCGGTGAAGACCTTGGAATTGGCTTCACTCCAGTTTGTTTGCCGAAATTCCCCAAATTGGCACGTTTTCTCGACGTCCGGCAGAGGCAAAATGTGCATCGTTTACGCTGTGGGCTTACAAAATCGTTCAACATGGGCCGCCATTGGCCTTGCCCAACACTAGCGCGCTATCAGTTTAGCGGTCTTCGGAATTACTCTAAGACGGTTAAGCTTTGAGGAGAGTGTAAATCGACCACGATGGGCTCAAATATCCTACTCTCGTGGCTCTAAGTTTTCTAAAATGTGGACTTCCGGGGGGACCACACTAGCCAGCGGCTAAACTGCTGGCTGCAGGTGTGTACCCACTGGAAGTCTAAATTTTGTACACCAACATAATCCTAAACAATCATTGCAAGGTTTAGAGTGGCATATTTCGGTCAGAACTATCACTCGAGACTCATTCCAATGAACAATCTTGATTTCAAGGGCTGTTCTGATACTTCTTGGGTAACTTCTTGAATAATATGTTTTGAATCCGACTGCTGCAACTACCGATCATCGAAAAAAAGATCAGTACTTGAAAGCTCGAAAACTTTCAAAATTCACCAACTTGAAAATCCCATGTGTTGGTATGTCCGCTATTTTCAGGAGATGAGAATTCCAAAAAAACGAATTTAATATCGAAGAAATCGGTGAAATACATTATAATTGACAATCAGCAAAAAGATTGGAGAGAAAAAGGAAAAAAAACCACGGAGGACCTTCACCAAAAGAAAAGAACAAAAACAGCAGCCGCAACGTTTGAAGAATGTGGTGTTAAGAGGGTTCCGAAGTGATGTCCTGAGTTCTTGGGAAATTTGCGACATATTCGAGACATATTCTCAATTTCGGAAGGAGTTGTCGAGAAATCTGTCCGAACTCTAGGGAAAAAACTCGTTCCCCGAATTCTCGGCAACTTTCTCTGAAATTCTGAACAAATCGGCCGCGATTCTCGACGAATACTGCGAATCTCGCAATTCTCGACAACTTATAACAACTTTCTGGACAACTTCATGATTGTCGACCAATTCTCGACAACTATTCGTCCGATTCTGGACAACTAGTTTTACCTGAGTAATACTGTATACATCTCAGTTGAGGAGTGCAGTCAGTGATGAGACAGTGGAAAGGTGGTGAGCGTTTAGTATGGGAAGGATCAGATGCTCATTCCATTGTGAATAGAAAAAATAGCTAAGTGAAGTAATACGCCTGGAGAGTTTGCGTAAAAGGGAAGCCCTTGGGAAAAGCTGTGAAATTTTCAAAGGTTTAGGCTCCGCGGAAAAGGTTAACGATTTGGCTTTGCTGAAAATGTAGTTAAAGTCCTCCTATTAAATTTGGCAATTAACGAAATCTTTAAATGTTATGAAATTGTTGCAAATGGATTTGGCAGTCAACAAAGCCATGAAATGTAGTAAAATTCCTCCTATTAGATTTGGCAATCAATTACATCTTTCAAAAGTTGTGCAATTGTTGCAAATGGATTTGGCGGTGAACAGTTATAAAATATTGTGAAATTCGTATTGTTAGATTAGGCGATCGATGAAATCTATGAGATGTTGTGAAAACGTTGCAAATGAATTGGCAACCACTCTATAAATAATCAAAGTCAAATAACGCGCCCGAAAGAATTCCGCGTCGGGTTTAAGCCATAGAGCGATAAGCCTAGGAAATCATAAGAAAATGCCACAACGACCGTAGCAATAAGTTGCCGCAAGGCAGACTGGAGACAATTCAGGTTCTCATTTTTGTATTAGTTTGAGACTATTCACGCGTTGAATGGCGAAAAAAAAATAGTTTATGGGTACTGAAATTATCGAGAGGCTCCTGTTCGCTCCGACGGCTTCAGTAACTGGCGTGGTATTTAAAGAGTGGTTGCAAATTCATTTGCAACGTTTTCACAACATCTCATAGATTTCGTCGATCGCCTAATCTAACAAGACGAATTTCACAACATTTTATGACTGTTCACCGCCAAATCCATTTGCAACAATTTCACAACATTTAAAAGATTTCGTTAATTGCCAAATCCAATAAGAGGACTTTAACTACATTTTCAGCAACGCCAAATCGTCAACCTTTTCCGCGGAGCCTAAATCTTTGAAATCACTATTTAGAAGGAGCTGAGGATTTCTCCGAGTCGTGTAATCGGGCTACCGCTGCAGTGCTGAAACTTAACCACAGCATGCTCTGCAGACCTCCCATTAGGTCCTGCTCATATTCTACGAGCTCTTGCACATTTCCTTCAGAGACTTGCATGCTCGGAGTACGAACCTGCAAATTCCATTAGAAACCTGTGCGCTGTCCTTAAAGGCAGTGTCCACGATAAATTTCGTCCTCGGTTCTTGGCCAGAAGTCGAAAGTTCAGGGTCTCATTGGAGCACTGGGTCGAAAGAACGAACGAAAACGAGCCCGAAAGAGCTTCATACGGCTCCGAAGTCCGCTCGCGCTTGCCCTTCCGCTCGCGGTCGAGTTTTCCGGGGAACAGTTTGGTCCGCATCTACATTAGCAAGCGAGCGCGAGCGCGGCTAAGTTTTATCATTGGGGCGCATTTGCACACGCTGTCTACTTCAGGCCCATGCCCGTACAACTGATCCACCGTTGAAATGTGGCTTTCAAGAAGACGAGCAAATTTTGGATGTTTTGCAGCGTTCTTCATGATTCTTTTTTCACTGATAAAACAGTCAGATTCTAAACCTTCGTTTTCTGGTGGAAACTCGAAAACGATTTTTATCGTGGACACTGCCTTTTAAGGCCCTACATTTAGCTTTGCTTAATCACCATGAAATCTCGTTTTTCCCATGAAGTCCTGAACACTCTCCATGAGGTCCTGCTGAGTACCTATAAGGTCCTGCGCTGTCTCTTTGAGGTAACCGACGCTCTCGTGTAGGTCTTTCACAACTTCGAAGAAGTCTTACTTACCCCACGAAGTCTTGCACACTCCCTAGAGGGTCCTCGACAGTTCTTTCGGGTACTGCCCTGCCTTCTCTTCTTGGAATTGTGCTTATTCTCGTGAACTCCTACATGTCAGAGTCTCAAACCCTCCTTAATTAGTCCAGCGCGTTTGCGATGACATCTATGAAAACAATTCTGAACGATCCTTGAGGTAAATGTACGTGTAATTTACTGTCATTTCTTGGAAAAAATTTACTTCTACCGGAAAACAGAAGAAACCGGGGAAATGAAGGAGGCTATTTCCCTAATTTATCACAGTACCGACAATTCTTGATGCAAAAATGACATTTTGATTTTGCGTTGTTCTTTTGGGCGCACAAATTACCGCATCGTTCTAACTCGCTTCAAAACTGACGATCTGATTGTTTTCAAGGGATTTTTCGTGTACGTCTCAGTGAGACCAATACAATGAGTGCTATACGGAAAAATCGTTTCCAACTCCGGTATTTTGCCGCAAAATGCGTATATCCTTCAAAATTTTCGATCGACCACAGGTCAAAACATATCCGATTTCATCAATCATGACCGTCTGATCAGTTCATAACAAGTGATTTCAAGGTGGGAATACGCAATTTTCTGTACATTTCGGAGTTATAGCTATTATTTTGTGGCATCATTGTATAGAACTCATTGAGAGCAATCCGAAAATAACTTTAAAAATGAAAATAGACAGCTCTGAAGCAAGTTATGGCGAAGCCGCGCTTTTCTTGCTCAAAAACGCCACAAAAGGCTATTTAAAAAAAAATCTGCTCGGTACTGCAAAATTTTAGGGTAAAAAACCGGTAGTTTCTCCTAGTTTGCGGTGAACCTCTGGTAATTTAGAGAAAAACCGCGTTAACACTGCTCTCTCGGGGGATACATGCGTTAGTTGTTGGATCTATTTGACTGGAATTTCGCGTTCTTATCTTAAGGGCAGTGTTCACGATAATCTTCGATTTTGAGATTAATCGCTAAATCGATTCTTTGGCCACCGGGTAGAACTGAACTGAAGAAGAAATCGAGAAAAACGCCCAGAAGGGCACCAAATCCTTTACTCTCACCCCACCTTTTTACTCTCACTGGAACTGTTCGTGGTGACGATGAAATTTTTGTGGACCCGTCATTTGCAATTCGCTACTCTCTGTTGCTCTGCTCTTTCCTTCGGACCCTAACTAATACTGTTTTGCCTAAAATATTCTTCCATTTTTGATTAACCCCATTCTTCACCGGTGGCAACCACCGTGAACATGTTCATTCAATCGGACAACTAGCGCGGAAAACCACACACTGTTTTTCAAGTTCAATATATAATAGGATTACGTGAAGAATATCTTTTCTAAACACATATGTTAACCTTTTCTCCCCCTCAAATCACCTGAAAGAAAGATGAACTTAATTTGATAGAGAGATCGTTGGTCAACACCGCGGGACAGGGTTCCTCTACACACCGAGGAAGGAGTTGTCCTTTTTTTTGCAGTTCGTCACGTCACGCCACTCAATACAATCGAAGAGGTTCCGAGTGGAATCAGAGCCGCGAAAAGCCAGACAGCACCTCCCTCAGCGTGTAGAGAGACCCTGTCCCAACACCGCGATCTCTAACGATGCACTCTGTCAAAAGTCGATAGAGAGATTTTCGGTTCGAAAAAGGAGTTTTTAGTGATTTTCCACGGTTTTTTCAACGTAGCTGTTATATAGGGTACTAGAGCAACATATGTACCATTATATACGGAAAACTCGAGAACAAAATCCATCGTGAACGATGCCTTTAAGCGGCTAACGGAAACGGTACAGCTGCGGAAATACATATTTGGTGATCTAGACAGCACATTCTAACCTCGCTCTGCTTTCCAGGCTTCTGAGGACGACGATCTCCGTCGAAACTCTTAGGCTGATAGAATAAACTTGTCCAGATACTATACTTCGGCGACTCGACAAAATTTTCGAATAATCGAGTATTCGACTAACTCGATTTTTCAGAATTTCGAATAATCGAATTTTCGACAAACTCGATTTTTCAAAATTTCGAATAATCGAGTAGTCGAATGACTCGACTCGACATAAGTATACCAGATACCAACCTCGAATGCAGAAAGAATAAGTAAACAAGAAAAATTCACTTTTGGATCTTTTGCACCTGCAGTGGCACTTCTGTTCTTCATGCTAAAGGACATACTGCAAAAGCACCTTTTCAGATCACCAGGCCACTTTCATGGGGCTATTATAGTATGGATAGGCCTCAAGCTCTGCCATCTATCTATGTAGACTTGTTGCAAACATGGGATTGAGAAGAAAAAACCAAATGTTTTTTCTGTGCGGATGCTGCCTCAATTGTGAGGCTCAGAAGGAGGGGAAGAACGAGGAAATTGAACCGAAACCATCGCTCATCTTGCACTGCGGAGCGAGGGTCGTCGAAAGGGTCGTGCAAGAATGGCTTCTTGCTGGGGAGTGCTAGAGTGGACAAGTCCTTTATATCGCCTATTTAGAGAGTTTGCTGTCTCGCACTTGGCAGCTGCCATACAGGAGAGGTATACCTCATAATCAACGGAGAATCACTTGATTCATATACATGTGATGCTGTGTTGTGCCCTCAACGAGGTAAACGCTAAACTCTTAGCTACAATCACATATTTCGCCACCGTTGCCTGCGAAACACCCTAGAGCTACTTTTGGGAGAGAGGACGTTAGTGCGGTCTTGTAGTAAACATCATGAATCCTGTAGGTGCGTCTTAACCAGTCAGATGGAGACGAGTATGTATTTTTCAAGCGTGAAGAGGAGCGGATGAGGAAGGAGAGGTAAAACCTGACAAAGTGCAGTTTTCGGTGGCTTCCAATTCAATGAGGAGAAGTTGATCGTCGTGATTGCTTTGCGCGTGCCTACCTCGTAGGATTGGTTTTTTTCTGATTGCCTTCCAGCGGCTTCACTCTCTCACTTGCTGCATTGTATTCCTCTGAAGCTCCCTTTTCACATTTGAAATTATTGGTGTGGTTTTAAAGATGGTTTGACAAACCTTCAAAGAGGGAAAATCCCAGAAATTCCTCTGCGGAAAGGTTCGCATTTCCTTTCTTAGATTGTACTAAAGCAATTTTTGGTTTTGGAACAATTCAGCACACCAAAAGTTGCCAGCAGAAATCGTCCTGGATGGCATTTCGGAAAAAAAAAACAGAAAGGCTCTACGAGGCCGGCTTCTGTTGCTGGTAAAGTCTAGGATAGTCTTTGTCTTTCTAATGCTCTCTTCTTCCTTTTTTTTAGATTTTTACAAAAATAGAAAACCTGTCATAGAAAACACAACAACGGGCAAAAACTTATCGAGCTCAAAGGCAGCGTTGATGATTAATATAGCATTCGAGTTCGACTCGAAAAAGGGTATGTTTAGGACGAACAAAGGATAAACAGCGCAGAAAAACGCTCAGAATATGCTCACATAGCGGTTTCTAACGCACGTACAGGTTTAGGGCGCGGTCGAGCTAACGCGTCCTATTAGTTCACGTAGGCGCGCGCTAATGGCGAAATGTGCGCGAATCGATCAGGCTGGACGTGGCGGAGTTGCTTGGCGATTTGCCATAGAAAAAATCCGTGGCGCCACAAGCTCGTCAGAATGGGGGTTGGGCGGGCTGAGCAGGCGTACTGGGGCTAACGAAGTTTGTATTTTGCAGCCGTTTTATCGAATATGGCCCGTTTTCGCTGCTTTCTTTGACCCTATCCCAACCAGCATCTGCCACCGTAGCGTTTCACTCTGAAAACTAGATTAAATGCAGGGTTCGCGATAGAAACAATTTTTGAGCTCTCTTAAAAATTCGCAGGAAAAAACTCCACAAAAACAAGCCAGGGCGGCTAATCACAGGTGTTCGCATTCCTCCCCCCTTCCCCAATCAACGGGAATGATGGCTTGTTCATCCGTCATTTATTTCGTTCTTCAAGTAATCAGTAGTTTCTTAAAGTGCCCAGTAACAACTTAAGAAGCAGAACAGAAGACGGCAAAACAGTCGATGATTGGGGGCGAGAGGACACCAAGAAATAACTCGTATCTAAGCGTTTTTTATCCAATTTTTTTTACTTATTTTCACTTTTGTGATGGCCAGATTTACCTTTTCATGAAGATAGCCCAACAATTTATTTTATTGAGAACCCTGCCTTCGATCGGGAATACTGCCTTCAAACAGAGCACGAGAGCAGCGAAGAGGTCAGTCTCAAAAAGGTGTTAGTTTCTAACATGATGTTTGCGACTGAGTTTTTCTCGCTCTGCTACAATGCTATGATGGTTATTGCGGCCGTTTTTGCGGTGGTAATGGCAGGGCAACCATGCGCGTTAAAGGCAGTGGTCACGATGAAAAACGTTATAGAAAAAAATACAAAAATCAGCTTAGATCAAAAACAGCTGAAAAACTATGAAGGTAGCGCGGTGAAAAACGGGCTAGAATTAGAGTTCCTAGGGCCCAAAGATGCTAGTTCGTGCACACGTGCACAGCGATGACGAAAAAGATCGCAGTCGCATGCCGAGCACTCAAAAATCATCGACATTCAGAGGACGAAATAAATGCAAATTTAACGATTAAAAACAGTTGAACAATTAAAGCATCACTTCAGCCAATGTTTTTGACTAGATGTGTACATAAATCCGGAGGTTCATTGATTGAAATTCAATTTCAAGCCAGCTGATGTTCTTGATATGAGAGGTCATCGACGCCGATGATGTGGAGTGGGCTCGTCCACCATCAAAAGACAAGAAAGTTAAGGCTTCAAATTTGGCCCAAAACAGTGTTTTTTTTGCGATTTTTCCTTGTAGGTCCTACTACTCGAGACCCAGAGAATTATTTGGAGAGAAAAAGACGACAAGCATACTATTTGATCGCGACCACTGCCTTTAAGAGATTTTTTTCTATCGAAATAAGGCTACTTTCGTACTGAAATTTTCCTGTTTAGGATCCCTCATCGTTCGGGAGTTTCCAAGCAAACACAAGTTGCAGAACCCTAGAGGCTGTATGAATGCTTTCTGGGTGATACACATAAGAAGAGCTTTTATGAATAGGAATTTAAGTTGAATGTGTTGCTTATTCCCAGAGACACTGATTAGTGCCGAGAACTTTCACTTTACTCCAATGGTGGATCACCAAATTCATTTGGCATCGTCACATTTACGTTTCCTTTCTGTTTCGAAGTGTACAAGTTGAGGGGAGAACATGTTCAGACAAGAATCACACGCCCGCTCTCGGCAGACCTGAGGGCTTGACCGACGAAGAGGACTATTCTCAACCCTAAAACAGGAAGCCACTTTGCCACGCCCCTCACACGACCTCTCCAGCTCAACAGTAGCAAGATGAGCGATTTTTTTGAATCAGTAGCCCCTTCTTTCCTTCATTCTCAGCCTCCCTCTTCACTCAGGTCCGCCTCCGCGATTGTGTATTACGTGAAGTACAGGCCTCGGACAACTCGTCCATCATGCTTCCAACACTCAAAGAAAGCCAATTTTTCAGGGGTCATATCTTCGTTTAGAGTGGGTTCTGAGCGATTCTGGAGGCACCATTGTGATCAGCGCTAATCTTTCTCCAGGCCATGTGAGAGAAGTGGAAAGCGATACTGAGGTTGGACTGCGCCTGATGGCGCCGCTACCGCCTGGTTGCCTTGATAGACATCACTCCATCATTGCGGTCAACTTTTCCGTGCTCGAAAGTAAACTTTAAGCGTTGCCTAATCTAGCCTAAAAGCAAGGCTTTTGCGTTAATTCTAAGCACGCCAGCAGCAACTCAGAAGCGAAATCTGTCGTGTACACGACCTTCAGAGGCGGCACACAGGCTCGCAAAAGTGGCTGAGATAAGGAAGCTAATGTAGTCATACCGCTCCTAGCAGAACACCCACGTCGTTACAAGGGCTAAAGACAAATAGGAATGACTGTATGAGAGCCATATTGGGCCACCAACAGCCTCCGCCCATTTTCCTTACAGTTCCCGCACCTAGATACCAACTCGTCCAAATTGACTGCTCGAATACGGTCATTTTCACTCGCTTTTGATGTCTTCCATGGCATACGCGTTCCACATAGTACTGACCGTATAGGTGTATCAAGCTCCACCATCGCAACCATTTTGTAGCTAGTTTCGTTATTTTAAAGGCAGCAAGCACGCTCGAAAAAGTTGTCGAGATGACTCCGTCACTTAGGTCTTATGGCTTCTAGTAGAAGGTTTCCGCCGTTGCAAACGTCAAAGACGAGCCAAACCTAATAAATTCGAGCATAGCGAGTCGGAGAATTTGGACAACCCCGCCCATGAGCTTCGACAACTCCGCCCCCACAATATACGAATACTGTCTATTTGGCTGGTTTTTGATGCTTCCAAAGAAGTGAGCGTTCTAGTACAGACTGTAATAGTCTATCGGCTTCGCTATCTCAACCATTTTGACATTAGTATTACCTACATATTTCGACCGCGCGGGCATACAGTAGCGGGCAAAAGTATCGGAACACCACTTTCCGTGGGTTTCAATCTTTCCTGTATATTCTTTTGCATCGTGAACGAAAATCTCTTATTTCAAGTCATGTCTACCAGCATGGCACTAGGAGCCTAACACCTTATTGAAGTTGATATTGGTTCAATATAGTTTGGTAGAGGATTAATTATGCAGCATTGCAAGCATTTGTACGAAAATCAGGAAATTTCTCGGAGCGGCTTCCTTCACTGCAAAAAGTTTAGCATTGATCAGCCAATAGATGAGTTCTCCAAAGACTTTCTGCGCAATTGTGAAGGAAAATTTTGTTCGAGTTCTGAGGGCAGGCACCTCCTAGACGGCACTGTGATACGTACTTCGCACCTGAAAAGTTCTACCACAAAATGTGACCGAAAAGCCTTACGATTCACACTTTTTGATGAACTTTGCTTGTCATGTACAACGCTCATGTTGGAATGCTCTATATTTCAATCCGAGAATCTTATTTTTTGAGAAATTTCACTATCCTTCTGCATTGATGACCCATTTCGTTGACAGCTCGTCGCCTTCGTTTCTACATTTTATTTTTGAAATGCATTCAATACCAAGTGAGCATCCAGAATTTTCAGCTCCAACAAGATTGTTTCGAAAAATTGCACCCACATTACCATACCCTTAAAATTTCATTCAAAAATTGATAACTCATGAATCAGGGCTTCAAAAGCTAATTTCGAAGTAGAGCTATACGCAGACTTTGATGCTCTATTAATTAATTAATTAATTTATTTATTGGACGCGGACAATTAGTCACGTGTGGAGGAAACAATCAACAAACAAACACCGCAACACAAACACCGCAAATTCAATTAAACATGGTTACCTACGAATCCAACAGTTCTTGCTGACGATTGAGAAATGTCCTCAAACCCCGTATATTCAACCTTCCCCGTATATCTAGAACATAATGATACATTAACACTTAAGCCTTGAAAACTTAAGTGTTAATGTATCATTATAGTCTAGATATACGGGGGAGGTTGAACTGTTTGGAAGTGGGTGTTACGATACTTCTGCCCAGTACTGTAACTCGTCCACTCTTACCCAATAACAAGAACAACCGGTACTCCTCTATTTGCATGCAGTTTTCGTCGGTTTTTTCGTTAATTTCCCATACTACCAGCTTCGAACCTTCGATTTATGTCATATATCTATTCCTTTACTGGGCCTGTATGCTGCCTTTATGGTGAATTTAGAAATTCGAAGGAAAGTCGAATAATTTCGCTGCGATCTTTTTTCTATTTCTGTGGGGTGAATTTTTCAAATGCCGATTTAAAGTCAGTGGTCACGATGAAAAACGTTATAGAAAAAAACTACAAAAATCAGCTTAGATCAAAAACAGCTGAAAAACTATGAAGGTAGAGCGGTGAAAAAAGGGCTAGAATTAGAGTTTCTAGAGCCCAAAGATGCTAGTTCGTGCACACATGCACAGCGATGACGAAAAAGATCGCAGTCGCATGCCGAGCAGTCAAAAATCATCGACATTCAGAGGACGAAATAAATGCAAATTTAACGAATAAAATTAAATGAACAATTAAAGCATCTTTTCAGTCAATGTTTTTGACTAGATGTGTTCATAAATCCGGAGGTTCATTGATTGAAATTCAATTTCAAGCCAGCTGACATTCTTGATATAAGAGGTCATCGATGCCGATGATGTGGAGTGGGCTCGTCCACCATCAAAAGGCAAGAAAGTTAAGACTTAAAATTTGGCCCAAAACAGTGTTTTTTCGCGATTTTTTCTTGTAGGTCCTACTACTCGAGACCCAGAGAAGGATTTGGAGAGAAAAAGACGACAAGCATATTTGATCGCGACCACTGCCTTAATGGTGTGAGGATTTCTATTAGGGTTTTCAAAATTGACGTTTTGGTCTGTCCAAAACGAAAGGTGTATCGATCAGAATATTAATTCAGAGCTGAGTAGCATTCCTGTTTTTGTTTGTTCAACGATTGCTCTCCTTGCTTGTGATTAGTAACTATGAATAGCCTTATTGCACAAACAAAGCGCACCACGGTAGTGTTAATGAATTATTCAAAGTGAAGAAGTAGTGCTTCCATAAACGATACTTTTTCCGAGCTTTTCATCTCTTTCGGACACTGGTTACGTCACTTCGAAACGAGTCGGTAACTATAAGGCTTTTGCAGAGTGGAAACCGCCCCTCCTTCAGTGGGACAAAGTCGAGACGTGGAGACGACGAGGCTTGACGGCGTCAGTGAGACTGGAAACGGAGGAGACGCAGTGCATCGCCCCTGGCAAGAGACGGTCATCCCTAAGAGGACGCCAGACATCGTCCTCAACCAGCCAAAACCACTACGAATCAGTGTTCCCCGTGCTTTCCCAGGCATGGGGTTCAGCCCGCTCCTAGCTGTGCTAGTCCTGCTTATGGGACGGGCAGGAGCACAATCCGAAGATAATTCCCTGTCAAATTCCGTCACAGGAGATCCATACGTGAAGTGAGTTTGGTGTGATTTGTGTGACGTTTTTTGTTCTTCTCTTATTTAGATATTATCGGTGCGGTATACTGTTTTTTTTGGTGTCAGATTTTGTGTTCCTAACTGATTCATAGGATTTTCTCGCTATTGAGCTTTTTTCAGCCGCGGACGTTTTTACGATTCTGAATCTTCTTCGCGATGTCGACCAAATCCTATGTGAATGGACTTTTTTTAGATTACTCGATCCGTAGCTTTCTTCTCCCAGAAAAAAAGACTAGCTTTTTTCAATCAGTGTCCGTCAAAACGTGCCATGCAGGAAACTCCCTAATTGCATTTCTTCATAATGAAGCTAATAAATTGCTCTCCTTTTGGCTCACCAAAATGTTTTCGTTCATACTGATCTCCGGAAATATGTTTGCTGCTTTAGTGTCTGAGAGGCGCAATGCACGAATGGGGCAAAATGCTCTTGTGACGCCCTTGACCTCTTTGAACATTTCCCGAGCTGATCACGAACGAGTTTGGAAATTTCGCAGGACCCCTTCCCAAAACACAAAACGATTCGGCGAAGTAAATAAGGTTCTTGAAGTGGGTTCCCGAAAAATGAATCTTAATCCTTTATACTAACTAACTTGAAGAGTCGAAAAAAAGTTTCGAGATAAGTTCTGTTGCTCAGAAGGGTAAGGCGTTCTCACACATTTCAAGCCAGGTGGGGTCCGCAGCGAAGCGATCAGCCGTGAGGAGATATCTCTAACTGTTTATAGCGATTTCAGGACATCGTGGACTTTCCCGCTGCGTAGGCAGCGTTCTTAGGCTCTGGTTCATTTTAAGTGAACCCCTGTTCTCGATTATCACAACGCAGAACGGTGGCTTTTTTGTCGGAACTTCCTTATCACCAGTTATGTCTCACCGAGGCCCACCGCTCCGCTACTGGTGATAATCGAAATCGACAGGTCACTAAAGATTTTCCAGAGTCTAGGTAGCGGGATGCAAAATTGATCCGCATCACATGCTCACCCGCTCCCGCCCGAAGCGACCCCCACTCGCGCCCTTGGCGAGTCTCTGACGCGACGTTCAGAGTTTTTGCGGGGCCTCGCGATGGCACATGTCAGTGCGACGGGGAAATAGCGTCGCGCGGAAATCCAGGTGGGAACGATGCTCGAACGCTGAGCGACTACGCGCAGTTACTCACAAACACAATTTTGCCTAAATACGCAACGACAAAATTTTCGTGTTCGTTTGGTGCAAGTGGTCCTAGATGTGCGTATTTTATTACTCTCAATGTTATTCTTGGTTCTGCTAATGAAAAATACTCGAGAGAAGCAGCTACAGGCTTACCTTCGCGCGACGTCCATCGCTTCGCGTCGCGTTGCATTGCAAAGCGACGCGAATGACGTCACGCGAAGGCGATTTGCTCGTAATTTTCAATGTATCGTGCCTCTTCACTGTGAACACCTAGCGACGAAGCGACAAGACGTCGCTTGCTCGATACGTAGGCTAATTATAACGTCGCGTCGCACCGCGAATGATCTCTAAACGCCGCTGGACACCCGCCATATCTGTGGCAAATCCGCTTGTCTCGCTTGTCCTAATTTTTTGCAGAGAAACCGCTTTGATGCAGCGATCAAAAAGCAGCGATCTGCCGCTATAAGTGGGAGCGGGCGTTACCGCTACCTATGTGAAAAACCATACTCAAATCTATGCCCCATTCGGAATATATTAGCTTATTTGGCTGTGCTTCTGGTATTCTAAACGTTTTTCCAACTGAGAAACATGAGAGTTTGAAAAATAATTCCGTTGACAAGTCGGTCTTGATCTTGTAGAACGATTTGTGGGTAGTGGAAGTAGAGCATTTTTGGTGCCGCCAGGTTTGAGCCCACGTTGAGTGGAGCTCTTTTGAGAACCCCTTATACTGATTTAATTTTCCGTGATTTTTTTTTGCTTATACACCTTCGCAAGTATCTTTGGGTGTGCATTGGAGAACCTTCCTTGGCCATATTTAGCTACTCAATACGGCTTTCCCTCTACTTTGACCTCTCTGTAGGAATTCAAATAGAGAAAGGCTGTGGCGTAGCCCTCAAGCAAATTCGCAGCTATATCCGAGTCTTGTACCTCAAATCCTTTCTTTTGGGAGACGTGGATTAGCATCTCCAACGTCTGTTGCTGGTCACGGACCCGTCCTTGTCCAGATATGTGTTCCACATTGCTTCAATCAACCTGCCGTGCTTTTTGTCCCGTTTTAGTGCCCATATACGGGAAGGGCAAGGAATCGTTGTCGTTACACAAGTGCCTATCATCCAACTACTGCCTATTACGTCTATGGCGGCAGCGGAATGAGAAAGCGCCTTCGTCCAGCTGTTATGGCGATCGGCATTAATCTGATTCATTCGCAACGCCTGCTTCGAACAAGCACGCACTGACTGAGGGCGACTTTCTGTATGGAAAAACTACACGTGAGTGCCCCACTCGCTTCCCTCTAACAAGCTGCCCTACTCACTAATTGGGCAGGAAAACGTATGCTTCACGAATGGTTGCAGACAGTCACGAAGAATGTGCTGCGAATTACGGGCTATGTTAGAGATCCTGAAATTGCTATGAGGATAGTTGGAATCTGCTTGGAAAATACACAAATCCTCGAAGAAGCTCCCTGAATTCACTAGTCAAATGAGTTTGTCTTGGACGAGCCGAACCGATATGAGCAGTGTGACCAAATGAGAAAATCTCTTGCTGCCAGTTGCGAATCGGTCTTTTATTAAGCATAAAATCCCCGAAACTGTTTGATTTATTGGTCGCCTTTGTTTTCTCGTTCATATAGCCGACCCATAGGTTGCATATGTTGCTAGTCATTTTCTAGAGGGAACGTCCTCATAGATCGGTGCTCGATTTATCAATTTTTCCTGAATAAATTTTACTGGTTTTGGCGACGCATTCGTTAAAGATCAAATAGATATCAAGCGGTTCATAGCCTCTGGATGGGCAAGGGTGCGCTGTCTCCCATTTCCCGGTTTTCCAAATCGAAAATTAATTAGTAGTTTTTCGAACTCGCTTCTGCCCGAGTAAGAAGTTGATAAACATGCTTTCTCAGTCATTCAGTTGAGATTTCGAATAGATGGAAGTGATGCTTATGAGCTGATATTTTCTTGCTTCAGATGGTTCCGAAACAACATTCCCTCAGATCCTTGTAGGGAAGAAAATAGAAGCATCCAGAGAAATCGAATAGTTCAGGGCGTTTATTGTTAGAGGATGGAAAGCAAGACTGTTCTGTCTTTGGGCGCTTTTCAGGCACTCTTTTTCTATTCTTTTCATATTGAGGAAAGGCTCTCTCGCAATTGCTCTCTGTAGAAAGTACAAAGTGCGTCCTAATTAGGGTGCCCGCCCACGCGGTTGGCGCACGTTTCGAGCGGGATAGGGGCTCTCTACACACGGAGGGAGGGGTTGTCCCGTTTCCGCAATTTGAAACGTCACGCTACTCAATACACTTGAAGTGGTCCCGAGTAGAGGGGAGCCTTTCTTACGGAGTGTTTGAAATAATTTTTCTATGAAACTTTGGGAGCAATGGGAGAATATTTTCTCCTTTTTTTCGTTTAGGATTCGTTTCTGTCATTTGTTGAATTTTGTTCTTAACACTGGATGAACTAATTCATTTGGTGAGTTTTTTGTCGCTTACAAGGGTCCTCCTTTCGATGAAAGAGGCCATTCCGAATGAAGTGTGCTTTCCTAAAATTAATTTTAAACGTAGACTGCAGATATGCTCTTTTCAGCTGCTTACAATAACTCTGAACGAAGCTGTAGAGGCGTTTTATCATTGTGCACACGCTTCGTTGCACTTAATAAAGTAAAGTTTTCTGAGCTTTGCGGCATGTATCAGGCGATTTTTGGAGCGTTCCGAAAATCGGATTATAATTTTTTTGATTACGTAAAATCGGGTTCAGAAAAATTCGAAAAAAAAAAATTAAAACCTGCATGTAGGGGTAATTAAGGGTGCTTGACACTGATCTCGATTATCAATATTTTTAAAATTCGCCGTTTTCGATGTGGGCTCCAAAACATTAGAATAATATCTTTAAAGATGCTCAGTGATTTTAGTTATTGAGCTTGCCTAGCTATTTCTGATAGGTTGCGCCGGAATCGCCTTTCAAATCTCATTGAATTACATATTTCTGAAAATCTGAAAGCGCTCATCTCTGTTGAAGTACTCACTCTGATTTAAAGGCAGCAGACACACTCGAAAAAGTTGTTGAGGTAACTACGTTTCTAAAGTCGCATGGCTCCTAGTAGACTGCTCACGCCGTTGGAAGCGTCAAAAACGAGTCAAAACTACTGAATTTCAGAAATGCAAATCGAAAATTTTCTGCAACCCCGCCTCAAAATACAAACTCGTCCAGGTTGATAGTACTAATACGGTCCCTTCGGTTAGTTTTTGATGCTTCCAACGAGGTTAACGTTCCAGTACAGGCTGTAAGAGTCTAATGGCTTAGCCAACTCAACCGTTTTGTTACTAATATTCGCAGTTGCAACGGCGCGCCGTAAAACTCGACCACTTTCACCTGATAACAAAATAACCGTTATTCCTCTATTTGCACTCAGTTTTCATCCGTTTTTTCGTCAGTTCCCAATACAATCAGCTCCAAACCTTTGATTTATGTCATAAAATAAATACCATTTTCGAGCGTGTCTGCTGCCTTTAAACTCCTAAAAACCTTGGTTCCAGTATGATTTTCCCATTAATTTGCTTTGTTTTTTTGTAGTTTTTTTTAAATTGCGAAGTTATGCACTGAATTCTCAGAATTTCGGATGCCCTCTGGGAGCGAGAAAAGATATAAGGAGCATGAATACCGAACGGATTAGCTCATTCATTGTTTATCATAAAATGCTATAAGCAAACCGGACAATTCTTTATAAGAACCAAAATTTCTGCACCAAAGCGTGTTGAACCCGACACATGGCCGCCAAAATCTCTTAAAGGCAGCAGACACGCTCGAAAATGGTATCGATTTTATGTCATAAATCGAAGCTTTGTAGCTAGTAGTATGGGTATTTAACGAAAAAAACGAACAAAAACTGCATGCAAATACATGAATAACGGCTGTTTTGTTATGGGGTAAAATTGGACGAGTTATTCCCTAGCAGTTGAAATAGGTATTTAGCTAATATTAACGATAAAACGGTTGGGATAGCAAGGCCGATAGACTCTTACAGCCTGTACTCACCTCGTTTGAAGCTTCAAAAACCAGCCGAAAGGAACGTATTCGTATATTGAGGGGGCGGGGTTGAAAGCTCATGGGCGTGGCTGACAAAAATTTTCGACTCAATTTTAGTAGTTTTCACTCGTTTTTGACGCTTCCAACGGCGTGAGCGTTCTACTAGGGGCCATACGACTAAAGTAGTGTAGTTATCTCAACAACTTTTTCGAGCGTCTCTGCTGCCTTTAAATGATCATATGAAAAACATCGTAATGAGAATTCACCTAAAGCCCTGTAGAAGAAAATAGGAGACGAAAATAATCGATGGGTACTGTCGATGTCCGCTGTTTACCGGGCATTCGGACGCACTTTATATGTTCTTAGACTGATTGTCCGAGAAATAATTGAGATGTGGTGTACGTAATGATGAAGCCCTGTCCATTCCTCGAATGTATCATTATAGAATCTTTCCGGTAAGTGGTTCAACGACGAGTTATTGTGGAAAACACAGGCTCGCAGGAACCTCCTTCCATCGTTTGCCCTACACGATGATTTTCCCTATTACGTCACTTTTCGACTCCGTGTGCCATTTTTATAGTTAAAGTTCCAATCCGAAGCTTCAAACTCTATGCTTGCCTGCTCTAAACCCTTTGCCCAAGTGAGTTTTTTAGCGGAGAAAAATCAAAGTGATTGCAACGTTAGTTTCTGTACAAAGTAGGCAACCAAACAGAAGGTGGCCTAACTAGATAATAGCCTGTGGATATAATGCCTTCGTGTAAACCATTTGAAAATAGCTTCCTTTATTTACGACATTAAATTTTTTTTTAAAATCAAATTGGCTTCTGCTTCGGTTAGGTACAAGAAAAGTCACTGACATGCTTTCTACGGATTTTCACTTTCTTTCCTGCCTTTCACGCTTGTGGTGTAGATTTTGTAAACTTTCTAATCTCCATCTCATTGAACTGTGAGCTAGACGATTTCCGCCGCTTTTGTGAAGTGCGCGAAGATTCCGCTTGAAATCGCCATCGCAATCGCGTTAGTTGCGTCATCCGAGGCCAAGCAAGGGCTAGGTGCGTGACTCAGCTTGTTCAAGTATAGAGATCTGGTTCGAGGACTCGCCATTCCTCTGCCATCGCGCTCTTTCCGATCTCAGCTTTGAGAGGAAGTCCCTAAAAACTCAATGCTGAAAGCTGCAACTGGCAGGAGGTTTTTTTCCAGGAAACTTCACCAATCAGACACTTGTTGGCCAGCATTAGTGGAAGTGGTAGAGATTTGCTTTCGAGGGCGTGAGAGAGCCAGCCATTCGGAGATGAAGCCAGTCTTCATTTCAAGTTTATCTTCAGCTTTTGAGTGCTCGCGGTCGGAAAAGAACTTCACTGAAGTGTGGATGGTTTTTTCTTATTGTGTTCGGGAACGCATCGATCATTCGTGTGACTTTAGCCAAACATTTCTCTGCTTCTTGCTTCTTTTGTGCCTGCTCAACATCTCGCGTCAACGAAAACCAGTCTCATTTCGGACGACGGAAAACTCGTCTAAATGATAACACAGCATAGACGGATTACGTCCGAATATTGTCTGAGTAATGCCGAGTTTTTCCTAACCGGAAACTTGAGAGTTTCAGTTGTGCAGCCGATGCAATCTATGTGAAACTGAAGACGAACCAAACCTTCGAAGGGCATGTTCACCTGAAGTTCACCTCCAACAAGCAGTGCTATCAAGTAGGTTTCAACGTCTCTTTCAGCACAGAAAAGTCAAATCGTTAACTGGAAATATTCACAACTGCTTCTATGATTTTTTTATTGAAACCTTCAAAATAACATATGTAGTAGAAGTTCATAACAAGTTAATGTGAATCAGTTGTAGGTCCACGGAATTGCTAGCATATCGAAAAGCCTCACAGCGCTTTCTGGGGACTGCTTTTACTTTACCACGCTGTTCTACAAAACCGAGATTTTGTTGTTATAAGTGTGTGACAGAACATACAGAATGGTTTTCGAAAATAAAAACGTTTTCAAGCGTATCTCAGCTCAGGCTTGTAGAAGATTTTGAGTTTGTTCAAAACCATTGTTCGTGATTGGAACGATTGTTACGTTCTTCTCATGAGAAGGTAGACCTGGCCTCTAAAAATATGAAGATAAGTGAAAAACGCTTTCCTCACCCGATAGTTAATTTTGACAACGTCCAATCTGAAAATTCAAGTATACTAATTTGTAGTCTAAAATTTTTTTGGGGCAGCCTACTACAGGTCACTAAACTTCTGAAATTCACTGTGCATTGCAAAAGAAAGCGCAACCACTTTTTCTTCGACTTTTGATCGAAATTAATTCCTCGTGTTGTTGAATATTGGCATTTATATACTAAAATAGCACTTACACCGCGCGGCGGCCAAAACTCGTTCGCTTCCGACGCGCGTGCGGTCGCGCAGCGCGTGGTACGCAGTCGACGGTAAGAATTTGGCCGTTTTATGGCCTGTATGTATGCCGACGATTCGATTGATGAAGTAATCCGTTGTTTTTGACGGCGGCTTACTCCTCTTGATCCATTTCTATCGGTGTCATTCCGTCAAAAATGCTCTGCCGAATATAGAAAAAGTGCGTGGGCTAGGCATTTAGATCCAGTTCGCTCTCGGAGGAAGTTCAAAAGTTTTGACAACTTGTTATATGCCGTTCGAAAGAAAAAATTTTAGCCCTACAAGACTGCCTGCTTGATTTCCACACCAGGGTTTTTTGGGTATTCCGATGGGTTTTTTTTGATTTTCCGGTCAATTGAGTGAAGCCACTTTTTTACCTCCGACTTTATCGACCCGGGAATCGATAAAATTGAATTACCCAAAAAAAAACAGCCAGCTGTCTTATGAAGTGGATAATTTTTTTTTGAATGGTTCACAACATTTCGATGAAAATTGCGAAATTCGATGCGCAAACTCCAATTTAAGAAAGAGAGCAAGGAAAAAGAGAAACTGCGCCTTAACCTGATACTTGGAATAACTTTGCTCTCCACTGCTCAACAGTTCGAATACGTTGCCCTAACCCTCAACGTTCTTGTTCTTTACACAAGGTGCTGAGTTGATCGCAAAACGCTTGGCTCCGGGCGAGATTGAACCAGCATATTCCCTTTCCGGGGGGGGGGCGCCTTATCGCACTGCACCACCGAAGCCCCAGCGCCGCTCTCACTAACTGCTCGGTAAATCTTCACCGGAGCAATCAAATCCCCTCCGGAGAGGGAATATGCTGCTTCAATCTCGCCCGGAGCCATGCGTTTTGCGACTAACTCAGCACCTTGTGTAAACATACCATAACGTGCACTGCGACATTAAACTGCAGTTAAAGACACAGTCCAAGCTCAGAATCGATTTTTCGTTTTTCTGCCTATCTTGGGGAAGATTTCACGCTGATCACAACGGTGTCTCCAGAATCGCTCAGAATTCACTACGAACTGAGTTACGGCTTCTCAAAAATTTTGAATTTGAACTGGTAGAAGTTCGCGGACGAGTTGTCTCGAGCCTGTAGTTTCTCGGTATTCGCAGCCATCATTTTGAATCAGGTCACTATATAAAGCCAGACGGAAAACAAAAAGAAGAACATAGATTCTGAATGAAATCATTGGCGCGTCTCTTCCCCAATGAGGTCGGAAACCTGCCAGTGGGCGTTTTCCTTTTTTTTTCTCTCAAGGGGGCGTGGCCGACTTTTTCCTAACTTTTTCTCGCTCATATGAGCGAACTGAGACTTCGCACTTGGCGGGGTTGCTATAGACGGCGATCAGACCAAAATATCAAAATTTACCTCTGAGGTTGGACTGTGCTTTGAAGGCAGCGTTCACGATAATCTTCAATTCTGAGATTATTCGCTATATTGATTGATTGACCCTCGGGTAGAACTAAAATGACGTAGAAATTGAGAAAAACGCCCCAGAAGTACACAAAATCCTTAAGTATCACCCCGTCCTCTTAAGTATCACAGAAACTGTTTGTTGTGACAATGAAATCTTTTGTGGACTAGTCCTTTGCAATTCACTACTCTTTGTTGCTTCGTACCTTCTTTCAGACCCTAACTAATACTGTTTTTCCCGAAATATTCTTCCATTTTTGATTAGCCCCATTTTTTCACCGGTGGCAACCACCATGAATCTGTTCATGCAACCGGACAACTAGTCCATGTTATAGAATAAGGTCACTGAAATACGCCGTTTCAATGCGTTTCTCGCCGTTTCTTCGTAATTTTGGTAACACTTGGGAGCTGACGCATTGTTTTATGTGAAAAACTCCGGGACGAAAATCATCGTGAACACTGTCTTTAAGGCAAAAAATATCCAAAAATCGTTCTTGTTCTTGTTTACGCAAAGTGTTTAGTTGGTCGCAAAACACTTGGCTTCGTGCGAGATTTAACCAGCATATTCCCTTCCCGGGAGGGGGGCGCCTTATAGCACTGCACACTGCGCTCAGCTGCTCTTCTTAAAGGCAGTGTTCACGATAAATCTCACTTCCAATATCTCCACGTTTTACAGAAGGTCTGGTGTCCTATATAGCGAAGCACCCTTGAAAAGGACGCGAAAGTCGCGTTTTTGAGCCAGGATGGGTCCTCCCTTGTTTACGTTGATTTTTGAGCGTGGAGGAATTGACCGCTATGAAGGATGATAGCATTCAATGCAATCAAGCGATCAGATCATTTATCATCATTTCCTTGACTTGATTATTCCTGTAATCCGAGTCTTCATTTGTTCATATCGAGGGGGCGGATCTGGAGCACGGGGCGTGTCTGGAAAACCAAAACGCTTGTTCGCAGCCGTCATTTTGCTACTCCTGACTCGTTTTCTACCGTTTTTTCGGCACTGGGAGCCTATAATCCTTCTCGCCCGTCATTTAATTGTGGAAAGTCACCGAGGATTATCATCGTGAACGCTGCCTTTAATTTACCGTCAGAAATTATTCATTTAAAGGCACTTTCCACGATAAACTTCGTCCTCGATTTTTCAACGAAAGGCAATTATGGTTGCCATCAGAAGCATAACAGTGTTGGAAAACGGATTTGAAAGCCTTCTCAGAGGCAGAAAACGGTTTTGAAGATTAGCCGAGTGGGCAAGACCGGCCTCCTTGGGTCTAGTTGTTGTCATAAACACCGACACGGCTCTACCACTGCCAAGCTTTGACCTGCGATCATCAGCAGTGATTATCATTGCAGTAGGCAATGGTTTGGAGAGATGTTTACCTGAAGAAGATTGCCGTACGTTTTCGACAACTATTTTCCAAATCTAAAGTCTCTTTCTAGGAAAAACCACTACCGATGATCGCAGGTCAAAGCTTGTCAGTGCTAGAGACGTGTCGGTGTTGACGACAACAACTGGACCCAAGAAAGCAGGCCTTGACAGCTGGGATAATGTTCAAAACCGTTTTCTGTCTCTGGGAAGGCTTTCGAATCCGTTTTTTCGATATTGTTATGCTTCTGTGGGCTACTATCATTGTTTTTCAAAGAAAACTCAGTGACGAAGTTTATTGTGAACACAGGCACAGTAAAACCAAAGGTTGAAATCTGGGATTTCTTCATAATTGTGAAGTAGACTCACCCTATAGTACACCTGCCAAGTGCGAGCTGTGAATTATTCCGAATGGGAAGGAGCCGCTCTGGATAACCCATTGCAAGAAGCCACTTTGGCACTCCCGTTTTGACCGCCATTGAGCTCAACAGTGGCTATGTGAGCGATGGTTTTCGATCCATAGCTCCGTTCTTCCCTTTATTCTCAGCCTTTTTCTTTAATCTGATCCCACATATCGGTTGCAAATCACAGAAATTACTCGGACAGTTCGTCCACCTTTCGCCGCTCATTTTTAGGCAATTTCTGAGAGGCCACAATTCAGTTCCCAGGTCTAACACGATTCCAGAGACAACCGTCTTTACGCATATGTACGAGAATAAAAGTCTCCTACCACCTCTATCTGAAAAAAATGAGGTTGGGAGGTTCCCAACATGCAATGAGTCCCTACTGTGGGTGATGGGCACAACGCTATCTCCTGTTTGGTGATTAAAATTTGATTTTTTCTTGACCGAGACAACGCGTAGTTTTTCTATTACTACTTTTCTGTATGCTGCGAATGCTACCTATTCCAGGTTTTGGTCACGAACAATCAGATTGAAGTGCTTGTTCCCCATGAGGACTGTGCTGTAACCAGGAAACGGTGAGTACATATCTTTCCTTGTATCGTCTGATCCTCTGAGAAAAAATGAAGTCCCCATCACTCATCGCGCGTGCGTGTGCGTGCGATGCTGCTCCCTCCGTCTCCTCTCGGCTCTTTCGCTGTCTCTAACCTCCGCTCCGTACACGCTCGCAATGGAACTATGGAAATTTGGTGGTTTTTTCAAGATCTAGGTGTAAAAAAATGTATATGAAACTGTTACTGTCGTTTTCGGAGAAACAAAAATGTGATTTTGTTGCAGCTCAAAGTCTCCAGCTGGCGTTTTTTTGGAAGCATCGCTTGTCGTCTCGTTCCATCCCGACTTCACCACAGCTGATGATCGTATCTTCCATTTTCGGTGCTTTCACCAGCGGACGTCTCCCAACGATCTTCAATCAACGGGCAGCCCAACGGAGCCTCCGAGGGGTTTGTCACTTTTCTACCTGAATAAGGGCATCGGTATAGTTACTTCAGCAAGAGCCGGTCACCAGCGGCAAGCATGGCGACGTAGTTGTCACCAATGCAAAAATTTGCACGCGCTTTTGCGTGCCTACATTTCCACGTACGCGCATCTGCAGACAAAATTGTGGGTTCCGATTTTCTTCCTAATACTCTTTCCCCGAATGAAATTGTGTGAGGAACACGTTTTTTATGGAACAAATGCCACTATGAAGTGTATGAATTACAACATTGAAATGCAGATGCTTCCAAATTAAAAGAGTGCTAGTCCCGACACGAGGAGGGATAGTTGGTGAAACCCGTCGCTGCAGCGACAAGGAAGTGTACCAATGACTTACTTGACTTACTTAATCGGTTGGCTTTCGCCTGACGCGGTCATTCCGCATCTTCACCGAGGTGTGCCGTCCTAGTAGTCAGCCGTGTCCATTTTTCACGGTCTTCAGCCACAATTTGAACACATTCCATCCAGCTGTCACTATTCCATTTCCTGCGAAACGAAACATCGCGCCTGAACTGTCTTTCGATGCCGAGTGACTTTAAATCCTCTTTAACCACATCCGTCCAGAACTTTCGCCTACGCCCAGGTGGCCGTTTCCAGACAGGATTTGGAAGCATTTTTAAAGCGTGTTGTACGAGACGATCCGGCGTTCTTCTTAGTATATGCCCGAGCAGTCGAAGTCGACTTTCCATCGCTGCTTGAGATGGCGTTAGGAGATGCTGGCACCTCCTCGTGTCAAGCGTTGATGTACTGCGTCGATTTCCTTGTAAAGGTCTTCGTTATGGCATACACGCGGCCAGAAATATCCAAGCACACGCCTAAAAAGCTTCCTCTCCGTGCAATCCAACCTTTCCATCTGCGTTTTCGGTGCTGCCCACGTCTCCGATCCGTACATCATGATAGGGCGAATAGCGGATAGGTAGACGCGCAACTTGACTTCCTTCGCGATGGTGGTAGACCACAAACACTTGGTTAGAGAATTGAATGCAGACGTAGCTTTCGCATCGTTGTCGAATATCCGCTGCATAACTGCCATCGTTCTTCAGCAAACAGCCCAAATAACAGAAATCGTCCACCAGTTCGATACGTTGTCCGTCCACACAAACTCCAGTTGATCTGAGAGACCCACATCTGCTTGCATTTGTCGGGACGAAGACGAAGTCCATAGGCTGCGGCATACTTCGGAAACGAGGTTCACAATCCTTTGCAGTTTTGCGTTGTTTTCAGCGAATAACACAATGTCGTCGGCGTACTCCAGGTCGACAAAGGGAGCGTCCTGATGGTGTTAGGATCACATCCGCAGGAAACCGTTCTGCAACTCTACGCATGATGTCATCAACGGCGAAGTTGAAAAGAAAAGGTCCTGCAACGGCCTCTTTGCCTTACTCCTGTTTTCACCTCGAAAGCTGACGTAAATCCGACAGGTGTACGAACTGCTGCTGTTGTTCCTTTTTCACGTCCTCGATTAACCGAACATACTTTTCGGGGACTCCATCTGCTCGCAGAGCATTGAGCAATCGATCACGATGAGGAGAGTCGAACGCGGCTTCAAAGTCCAAAAAGCAAGCTGTAATGGCTTCGAAAACCGCTGCCACGATTCAATTACTCTTCTCGACGAACACTTGGTCGATGGTCGATCTTCCAGGTCGAAAACCGGCTTGCTCATCTCTGCTCGTTCCTTCACGATGTTTGATAAGTCGCTCGAGAATGATACGTTCTAAAACCTTGTACATCACACGAAGTAGACAGATTCCTCTGTAGTTCTTAGGAACCTTGACGGATAGCTTCTTGTGAAGAGGTACGATGATCGCATGTCTCCACGAATCGGGTATCCTTTCGCTCATCCATATGGCACGGATGGTGTTGGTCATTTCACGAATCCCAGACGGAGGAAGAGCTTTCAGCATTTCAGCAGTGATGTTGTCATCTCCACCTGCCTTTCCATTCTTCATTTTCCGGACACAATCCAAAATTTCAGACTCAGTCGGCGGTTCCTCACTGACATCATGTGCTCTCTGAACATGCGGGAGCTCAGGTACTGATGGCGCTGGACGATTCCAGTAGTGAACTGAAGTAATCCTTCCATATTGGCAGCGTCGCATCACCAACTGCAACTCCATTGGTAGTGTTCAAGACAGGAGAACATCTCTTCATCTTCCCGCTATAAGCAACGTGTAGGCTTTCCTCGGATTCTTCTCCTCCCCAAGCCTTCTCGAACTCCTTAGCTCTACACGTCCACTCTCGTTCGCGGTCACTTTTAACCTGCCGACGCAACTTCCTCCTCAGACGCTTCTCCTCCACGAAGTCTGTAGGTAGATGTTGTTTCTTCTGAGACGTAGGCGAACTTCTTCTTAGGCTGCTGGCAGGTGCACTCTTTCGAAGCGTCCTGGATGCATTTGACAAAAGAATCCGCGTCGCAAAGTTTCTTCTGCGTTGTCGGAAATTCCTTCTGCACTCTTCATCTCTGAGACTTGTCAGGCTGAGCCCCTCGCTTCCTCTTATGAATCCTCGCAGTGAAGTTCAACAGAACAGGACGGTGATCCGAATCGAATGCGACATCCCACACAGCTCTAGATCTTCGAATGTCCGATACTGGTGCCACGTAAGCTGATGGCGGCGATGATTCCTTGAATGTCGATGCAATAATCAGACCACTGCGTTCACAAAAGTCGACAAGGCGGTAGCCATTGTCCGATGTTTGCTCCACTGGGTAGAACCATTTACCGAGAGTACTTCGGATTCCTGATCAAGTCCCATCTTCGCATTTGCGTCAATCCCCACGACAACAGCATGTTGCGTGAATAAGCCCAGCAACGTATTGAGTTTATATAAAACGCATCCTTCGAATTGTCTTCGGCGGTTTCCAGTGGGCGCATGAGCACTCACTATCCACAGATTGAATCCTCTGTGATCCCGCAGTCGTACGAATGCATTCCGACACGACGATTGAGCCGAACTCCTTGACCATACCATTGAAATCCTTCCTTACAATTGCACAGCCTCCCACTCTCCTATCGTCAGCGTTACCGCAGTAGATGGTGTACTCTCCGGCGCTGATGACGGGTCTATCACTGAGGCGGGTTTCAAACGGTGCATGGAAATAGCTCAGAAGTCTGGATAGCGCAGTTTTGGATATCACTCGACAGCGATCGACAGTTCAGGGTGGCGAAATTGGCAAACTGTGTGAGAAACTGTGGCTCCCTGGTCCTAGGTACGGTGTTATGGACCAGAGACACCAATGTTGCCGGACGGCAACACCTTTATGCAATGTGCGGGGATACTTTCGCGATATAGTTGTGCACGCTATATCGCTCGAACGTTCCTGTACACTCAAACGTCTGCTGGGTTCAGTAGAAGCAGGGGCACCAACGAGCAGGTACCAACAGACTTGTATACACACCCCCAGTGTACCAATGCCCTAATATATATGTAGTTATGTACCTTAAAGGCAGTGTTCACGATAATCTTCGGTTATGAGATTATTCGCTAAATCGATTGATTTGGTTTCTTTCTCTTCCCGTTCTTTGCAATTCTCTACTCTCGTTTGCTTCGTACTTTCTTTCAGACCCAAACTAGTACTGATTTGCCTAAAATTTTCTTCTATTCTCGATTGACCCAATTTTCCTCCGGTGACGACCACCATGAACATGTTCATCCAACCGGACAGCTAGTCCACGTTATAGAATAATGTCACTGAAATAAGGCGTTTTAGTGCGTTTCTCGCCGTTTCTTCGTAATTTTAGTAACACTTGGTGGCCAACGCATTGTTTTGAGTGGAAAACTCGGGAACGAAAATCGTGAACACTGCCTTTAAAGGCAGCATACACGCTCTCAAAAGTTGTTGGGATAACTACATTAGTGGGGTCGTGAGAGCCCTAGAAGAGCCCTTACGAAGTTGGAAGGGTTGAAAACGAAGTAAAATGACCGTATCGTCGATCACTGCTCGAGAGATCGCCGCGTCGAACACATGGGGCACGCACGCAAGCGAGGAGGTAGTGATAGGATCATTACCTTCTCGCTTGCGTGCGTGCCACATGTGTTCGACACGGCGCTCTCTCGACCAGTGATCGACCATATTTGAGCCGTATTGAGTCACAAAATCATCCTTTCCCCGCCCATCGATACGGGCTCCGCCCCTCGATACAAATGTTCAATGCTCGATCACTGTCATTTTGGCTCACTCAATTGTATGGAAATCTATTATAATTGTCCTTATCAGAAGCTTTCCTGTGAAGCTGTTTCGAGATTACTCAGTTCTCCAGATATCTCTTATTTCGCATGGGTTGAAGACAGTGCTTCCACACTCCATGGGAGGTCGAAAGTATTTGTATGCTACTGAAGCCAGTGTTCACGATGGTTTTCGTTCCTGAGTTTCCCAACCGAAACACTGCGATGGCTATCATGAGATATAGAAATCATGGAGAAACGGTGAAAAACGCACTAAAACGCCTCATTTCAATGAAACAATTTCCTTGCGTGGACTAGTTGTCCGATAGGGCGAACGAGTTCTCGGTAGTTGGGACCGGTGATGAATGGGGCCAACTAAAAAAAAGAATACAATATGTCAAATAGTATTGGTTGGGGTCCAAAGGAAATAACGGGGCAATGGATAGCAGAGAATTTTAGAGGACGGGTCTAAAAAAGATTCGATCGTCCCAACAAACAGTTTCAACAAGAGTTTGGGGGTTTAGTGAGAATACAGCATTTCATGTAGAGCCTTTGCATTCAATCTAGTCAGGTGAATGGACCGAGCTGCGACGGTAGACAGCCGCGCGCGATCGAAACCCCGTTGGCCGATGATGCCGCCAACGCCGCACCTCCAGCTGCAATCATTGCGCCTGGTCCATTCACCAGACTAGATTGTATATGCTAACCATGTTTCTTACGCATTTTTCTCAATTTTTCCGTGATTTCGGTCCCACCTGGGACAAGAGAATAGTTTGTTAAATAATCTCAAATTGAAGATTGTCTGGAACATTTTACTTAAAAGAATCGAGGTGTAACTCGTGGAGAGAACCTTGTACAGATGATGCGTTCGAAGGATTAACTTGCTTTGGATATTTTGAACGTGAGCGCTGAAGATCAACTTGTGATTATACAGAACGCCCGAATCTCTTTCTGATCCATTCGGAGAGATGTTGTTCACTCCTATCGCATCGTTCAAAGTTTTATCAGAGTTACCCATTTGCAAATAGATGGTTTTATGAGGAGCCAGTGGTAATTGCCCATCTTGGGCCCACTGAAAAATACATATGATATGTGTCTATGGGTACCCTAGTTTTCACTCGAACCGAAGAGGTTCCTGCACTAGTTGGCGATCATGAGCGATCATGACAGTTCCTTACATACCTTATGACATGTTCCAGTCTTTGGTGTTCACCTAAGTGTTTCGCGAAAAGATGGTGTGTTTTGCGTTGCAACCTCATCAATCTGGTTGCGCTCGTTGGTCCTCTCGTTTGCATTCCTGCTGGAAACTTTTTTTGAGAGAGGACATTACTTGTGGTTTGTTCTCGTGAATTTCTCGATTCATACCCTGCGTCAGACGAGAATAAATACATACGCTAAGGTGAATCAGTATTTCATTCGACTTCTTTGAAAGCATAACATCTGCCCTTGTTGATGGGATATTTGATTTTTTGGCGCTTTTTGAAAGGGAATGAATGCTTTACGAATAATGAAAGACTTTAAAGGCGGCAGACACACTCGAAATGAAATTGTTGCGCTACTGGGGTCGAATGACCTCTAGTAGAACGCTCGCGCCGTCGGAAGCGTCAAAAACTACCAGGTTGTTCAATAAGTTTTGTCTTTCGATAAGAGAGGGCGTTGCTACTAGCAGAAAATTTTTTTGTTTTGTTGGTACACTCTTCATATGAACGTATGTGAAGTTTCATTTCAATCTGTCAATTCATTCTTTGTTTACAAGCCATTTAGTGTCGCCGTGTCACAGCAATGGAAAAAATGAATATCGTGCAGTGATAAAATTCTTATTTTTGGAAGGTGTAGCACCAAAAGAAATTCACGAACGAATCTTAAAAGTGTATAATGATTGTTCACCTACAATTAGAACAGTAGAAAGATGGGTTGCTGAATTATAACGTGGTCGTACAAGCCTTGAAGACGATCCAGCTGAAGGACGTTCAAAAAGCGGATCAACACCAGAAATCATAGCCAAAATACAGGATATGATTTGAAGATCGTCGATTGACTGAGACGGATTTAGTAGAGGCTCTACACATTTCATTAGGCAGTGTGAGCCATATCTCAAGTGAAATCTTGGGTTTTAGAAAGCTGTGTGCACAATGGGTGCAGCATTGGCTAACAATGGAACAAAAACACATTCAAATGCGCCTTTCTCAGCAACATTTGGAGCGTTTTGAAAATTTTAAAGTGGATTTTGTGCTTCGATTCATCACTATGGATGAGACTTGGGTCTATCACCATGATCGTGAATCAAAACAAGAGGCTAAAGAGTGGTGTGAACCTGGTTGTTCGGCTTCGAAAGGAGTTCGCGTCCGGAAATAGGCCAAGAAGGTTATGGCATCAGTTTTTTGGGATGCGAAAGGAATTTTGTTGGTGGATTACTTGAAAACTGGTAAAACACCTAATTCTGAATATTATTGCAACTTTTTGGATCAGTTGAAAGAAAAAACTCGCGAAAAAAGACCCGGTTTGCAGAAGAAAAAAATCCTTTTTCCCCAAGACAATGCACCGTGTCACAAGAGCATTTTGACAACGGCTAAAATATATGAATTAAAGTTCGAATTGTTGGAGCATCCACCGTATTCG
This sequence comes from Aplectana chamaeleonis, assembly GCA_029168955.1. Lineage (NCBI taxonomy): Eukaryota > Metazoa > Nematoda > Chromadorea > Rhabditida > Cosmocercidae > Aplectana > Aplectana chamaeleonis. Next base: position 49,744 of record JAPDOI010000375.1, on the reverse strand, counting down.
CCAGATTTGGAACCCAGCGACTTTCATTTGTTTCCAGAACTCAAAAAATTTATGCGTGGCAAGCGTTTTTCATCAAATGAAAAGGTCATAGCGGCTGTTGACGCGTATTTCGCAGACCTTCTGGATTCGCACTTCAGGGATGGGATCCACAGATTGGAGGATCGTTGGAACAAGTGTAGTAATGTATTATTAACAGATTTATAGTTTCGCAGCGGCGTTCAGGCAGCGTCCATACGTGGCGAGAGCGGGCGCTCCTGCTGTTGTGCGCCTCTCGACGCTCCTCAACGCTGCCTGCAAATTAACACCGGCAAACACCCCTGCCTTGTGTTGATTCGATTGAAAACGTTTGATCGGGTGATCAATCGCTGGAATCGTCGCAACGACTGATGATTTCCCACGGTTTTCAACGTCCATGGTGGGATTATGAAAAACAAGGGGAGTGGTTTTGATACAGGTGTAATGCCACCTGTTTTAGTGATGGGGCAGTAAGCTTGAAACTTGCTGCTTGCTTCGTGGCGCTGGCGCAAGCGCGCGAGAGCGAGCGGGCGAGGGCGCGCGAGAAGGAGCGCCTGTGAGCGGCTAGCAAATCGTGTGCCCACTATACTTTGACCGAATCGAATGATTCGAAAAATCATTCGATTGAAAAAGTCGACTTCGAATTATTCGAAAAGTCGAATATTCGAAAAAGGCAAATTCCCGAATCATTCGAAAAGTCGAATATTCGAAAAGTTTAAAATCCCGAATTATTCGAGAAGTCGAATATTCGAAAACGTCAAAATTCCGAATTATTCGAAAAGTCGAATATTCGAAAAGTTCAAAATCCCGAATTATTCGAAAAGTCGAATATTCGTAAAGTGTAAAATCCTGAATTGTTCGAAAGTCGAATATTCGAAAATTTACGGAAACATTCGAATGAATTCTATAGTCGACTATTTCGAATAAATTGATTTTCCAAAACATTCCATTGACCCACGAGCAGGTTGCGCGCCAAGGATCACACACCTATGATTTGCGCACACTGACGCAAATCATAGGTGTGTTCCGAAATCAAGGTGGAGCGAAACTATCAATGATGACTCACTCATGTGGCACGCGACTCGAAAGCATAGGTTCGTTGGAGTGGAGACAGTATTCCGAGAGGTGAAGGTTGTTTAGAATACCTGAGTGGGGCATTGTGAATGTTCCCTATAGACTTGCAACTTCAAAATTTGACGTTTCCTTAATCCTCTTTTTCTTGCATTCAATATATTTTATTTTTATTCATTAATTTTTAAACATTTTAGGTTAGATGAACTCCTTTAGAAACTCACTATTCTTAATCAAATGATCTGCCTAGTTCATGGGAAAATTTCCTTCAAGCTGTTTTGGAGTCAAAATTTTCCCGAAAATCTTTCCAAGCGAATTTTGAAAAACTACAAATTTTTCGCTCACAACATTTTTGCCCTACAAGATGGATCTCTGAACGGAGCTGTTCCCAAAATCTTCATGAATTTTGCGTCGAATACCGTTTTCAATGTGAGAGAATTACGTTTCAAATCTCTCAGCCGATTTCAATTTATGAAATAACGTTTTTTTCGCCAAAGGCAATCATTTTTTCATCCATAACTTTTTTACCCTAGAAGATAGCGCTTTGAAGAAGACTGCTTCCAAAATCCCCATGAAAATCTGCATTGAACAGCGTTTTCACTTTCTAAAAATACGTTTTCCGCTCTTCGAGCCGATTTCAGTTTATAAAGAGCATTTTTTCGCCTGAAATTATCGGCTTTTCGTCCATAACTTTTTTGTGCTTTGAGATAGACCTTTGGTGAAGGTTGTTTTCGGAATCCCTATGGAATTCTACGTCGACTGATGTTTCCAGTTTAGAAAAATATTCTCTCGATCCATCAGCCTGATTCATTTTACGAAACATTGGTTTTTCGCCTATAACTCTTTAACCGTTGAACTTAGGGGTGAAGGTAGTTTTTGAAATCTACGTAAAACTCTGCGTGGAATGGTATATCGGGTTCTTTACTTTGCTTGCCCCATAAGCCAGCCAGGTCGATGAAGCCGAGCTCCATAGTCATCTTCATAGGGTGCTCTAGCCTCTATGCTTTAAAGGCAGTGGTCGCGATCAAATATGCTTGTCGTCTTTTTCTCTCCAAATCCTTTCCTGGGTCTCGAGTAGTAGGACCTATACGAAAAAATCGCGAAAAAACCACTGTTTTGGGCCGAATTTGAAACCTGAACTTTCTTGTCTTTTGATGGTGGACGAGCCCTCTCCACATCATCGGCATCGATGACCTCTTATATCAAGAACATCAGCTAGCTTGAAATTGAATGTCAATCAATGAACCTTCGAATTTATGTACACATCTAGTCAAAAACATTGACGGAAGTGATGCTTTCATTATGCAACTGTTTTTATTCGTTAAATTTGCATTTATTTCGTCCTCTGAATGTCGATGATTTTTGACTGCTCGGCATGAGACTGCGATCTGTTTCGTCATCGCTGTGCACGTGTGCACGAACTAGCTTCTTTGGGCCCTAGAAACTCTATTTGTGGACCGTTTTTCACCGCGCTACCTTCATAGTTTTTCAGCTGTTTTTGATCTAAGCTGATTTTTGTAGTTTTTTCGATAACGTTTTTCATCGCGACCACTGCCTTTAAATAAGAGACGCAGAATTCTGCTGGATCCAACAACGGGACTCGGCTCCATCGAACTGGCTGGCTTATGGAGCAAGCAAAATTAGGAACCCCGTATATCAATCAACGCAGAATTTCACGTAGATTTCAAAAACATTAATACCAGGACCCCATCTTGAACGCTTAAAGAGTTATGAGCGAAAATCCGGTGTTTCGTAAAATAAGTTAGGCTGAAGGATTGAGAGAATATTTTTCCAAACTGTAAACATCATTCGACGTAGGACTTTATGGGATTCCAAGAACAACCTTCACAAAAGATCTATCTCTAAGCACAAAAAAGTTACGTATGGAAAACCGGCAATGACACCCATCAAATCTTGAAAATGACTTGCATGAGTGTTGGGTCACTTTCATTCTTTTTCGAGGCGTTTCACCGGTTGTCAGCGGTTTTCCCAGTGGTGAAGGTTCCCCCCTTCACCTGCCCAGCGGTGAAGTTTGGTGGAGTACATGGCTCCACCCAACGAAGCTATGCTCGGAAGGAGTCCTCACCATAAGGCGGCGTTCAGAGCTCATTCGCGGCGCCACGCGAAAACTGTGAACGTCGCCCAAGGCCTAGTCCGTACTTGCGTCGCGGCTACGGTGTCGCGTTGTAGGAACCTGTACAACCCGCCGCAGCCAGCGCAGTACTCAGTCACGCCTAGCATTGACAGTCATCGCGCGCGGCTAATCCCGTGCGAGCTGCTATGCGCGGCGGTGTCTCACCTGTGTCGCGGCCAATTTACACCTTTCCACAATGTGCGCGCTGTTTAGCGCCAGCTGGGGTGGCATGCATGAACGCTTATGAGGGAGGTCAGGGAGCCGCTCCGCGTTCTACGTGCGAAGCGTCAAGCCAGAGATTACCCGAAGAACATGCCGTCCCCATTGTTCAACCTCACGACGCACGATGAACTCCTCGCCCACCTGTTTTTGTTCAAATTTGAATCCTGCTTACCTCCTACCTTTTTTTTAATTTGTTCCTGATACATAGTTAATAAATCTTTTAATGATTTTCCAGTTTGGTTCTAGGAGTTTGCAGAAATCCAGCTGTTTTAGATAAGGATTGATTCGAAAAACAGCTGTTAGGCGGCGGGTTCGCTGTGCGTGGTGAGGTCGCGTCCCGACGTCAAGGGGACGGCAAGTTTTTTGGGTCACCTCTGGCTCGACGCTTCGCACGTAGAACGCGGAGCGGCTCCCTACCCCTCATAAGCGTTCATGCATGCCACCCTTGAACGGTGTGTCGAGCCATCGTGCACTGCACTACGACACCGTGACGCAAGCGACAGACATCCGCCCTGGGAGGCAGTAATACCCTCGATGCCCTAGCAGCTCGCAGGGAGGAGCTTGGCCTGCGTTGCGGCTCGTTGCTGATGGCCATCACCGCATCGATTACCAGGTGCCCGGGCTGGGGCCGGAACACCACACAGCCACCCGTACACCTCTTATCAAAACGAGCCGCAACGCAGGCCAAGCTGCGGCTTTTGAAATGAACATACCCTCTCAGACAAGCCCAAGGACGATCCGCGGCGCTTTCGCAGGATCGTCCGCGGCCGACGACCGGACGATCCTTCACCGAAGCCGCGGATGCGCCGGCAATGCGCCGCGGACCATCTTGCCAGCGCCGCGGATCGTCCTGCAGGCGCCGCGGGTCGTCCTGGCCGCCGCCGTGGCCCCTCCTGAGACCCGCCGCGGACAGTCCTTTTGAATATTGTTATCCAGCCCACCCCAACCGACTCATTGGCCGTGGGACAGATTTTGGCATTGGAGTACGCTTTTCGCGCTAGCATTCCATACTCCTCAGAAAGCCTCAATATCACAATTTTGCAGGATTTCTCCATCGTAAGAGCTAATTTCAAGAGTAGAACAGCTCGACTAACATGCATAACTGGTTTCGATAGTTTAGCTGTACAACTGTGACATGTATCGCTGAAGTATTGTGAAAATATTATATTTTATTGCAATCTTTTAGACATCGGTGATGTATAATTATGATTATGAACAAATGATTAATGTATGATCATGAGCTTTAAATTCTCGAAATCGAGAGCTCATATTTTATGACTCTTAAGCAACAACTTTGTAATATTAGTTTAGACTGAAGACCTGTAACACATAGTTATTGCACAATCAGTTGGTTGTGTTACCATGGGCAGGCATTGTACAATATGCCATAAACGGAACAAGTCTACGAATGCACATCGAAACCAGTTCTACATGTAAATTGAGCTGTTCTACCTCTGAAAATAAGTCGTACGGTAGAGCAACCCTGCGAAATTGTGATACTGATGCTTTCTGAGGAGATAAGAACGCTAGCGCGAAGAGCGTGCAACAATGCCGAAATCTGTCTCACGGCCAATGAGTCGATTGGGGTGGGCGAACTGACTGTTTCCATCTAATTGGGAGTGGTGCTCTACTAGAATATCCCACTCGATGGAAACAGAGTTCATGTACTGTGCTTCTCTGCGTCAAATTCCACTCCTCTGCGTCAAATTCCCCTCCGCAATTGCGTATTGAGACGCTTCGCGGCCGCACGCGCTCGAGCCGGACGATATTCCGGCGCCGTAGCCGATAAGCTGATTGTAGGTGTTTTTTCATTTTCTTCGATTTTCTTGGCTTCTGTGACCAAACCCGTCCTTCTGTGTTTCTTCATATATTAAAGTATTATATCTACATGCACACCAATTGTAACCTTCCAGATGGCTCCGCAACAACTTCTAGGGGAGAAAAAATTCACGGTGGTAGGTAATTTTTCATTTTCACGTTTATTTTTGTAATTCTCTCTTTTTGTTTTCCTTCCTTACATTCCAGTGATTTATATGATTGTTTGGTTTTCTAGGGTAGATCTGGTTTCATGCCGAAATCGATCAAAGTCGGTATCAAACCGGAACTATTCCTGAAAAAAAAAACACGAGGAGAATTACGAAACCAAACAATCATGAAAATTATTTGAATGAGAAAAAAAACAAAATCAGAAGAGAATCTCAAAAATGAACGAGAATATGAAAATTTACTTACCATCGGGAATTTTTTCTGCCCTAGAAGTTGTTGCGATGGCATCTAGAAAGAATAATTAGCGTGCATGTAGATATAACGGTTTGAAGAAGTTACAAATACGATAAAGTCGAAGTCAGCGGCTGGAAAATTGTCTAAGACTGCGGGGAATGAGGTGGTGGAGTCGTTCAATCCAAAAACAACTCAAAAATATATGTGGCTGCTTTTCATCGATCAGTATTGAGATGGTGGATTGGCGGTGCGCCCCGGAGCCACCCCCTCGAGAACAAACAGCGCCGCGGATCGGCCGTTTGACCGTCCCACTATCAATCGTGCCGCGGATCAGCCGCCAAGCGCCGCGGACCGTCCGGAAAGCTCATCGGCCGCCGCGGACGAGCCGTGAGTTTGTCTGAGCTCGATGCCCGAGAAGCTCGCAGGGCCAACGCAGGCCCTGCAAGCTTCTCGGCCATCGAGGGTATGTTAATTTCAATTTTTTTTGAAGGTAACGACCATCGGCCATTTGAAGGTTTTTATTTTCCCGAGTACTACCATGGGTTTCTTCGTGATTTCGATCATTTCAAATTCTCTTTTTTTCATGATTTTTTCATGCAATGCGCTATTCCTTGTCCAAGTGATGTTCGCATTGATATTGATAAAAAGAAACGCTCCATTTGAGAATAAAAATCGCGAAAATAGAAAAAATGACAATAAATTTCACAAAAACTGGCGCTATTCCACTTTTTGAAATTCAGTTGAAACTGTTCGCTCGGGACTGCTGCCAGGATTAAATTGGGTGGTCAACCCAAATATGAGATTTGTTGGGCGATTTTCAAAAGAGTGTGCAAGGTCACACCGAAACGTCTATATCTTCATCGGTAGCTAAATGTGCTGGATTTATGTAGGCGCAACCTTGCCTAGAATGGGTCTTTTTGAGTGCTGATCAAGATGTAATTCACCATCGGCTCAAGATTTTTCGTGGATCGCGAATTTTTTCGGTGTATAAAAAGTCACTCAGCCACAATGGGTGATCAGTGTCTTGAAAGCCTGAATAGATAGAATTTCAGTCCACTCTACAACTGAACAAAATCATCTCACACACAGCTTAACCAATTAAAAAGGGGTAGGAGTAGTTAGTAGAGTGTTCCAGTTCTGCTTTGACTTGCAAAATAAATTTGCGAACTCGTATTTTATTAAAAACATATTCAATTCTTTTCATACTTCTGATCGTCTTCGCCTTTGCCATTCACTTCATCGCCTCCACTCTTCTCTACTGCCTTATACCCCTTCCTCCACACTTGCGCAGCTCAGACCCCGGCGTAAATATCCACACCCCGCGCCGTACCCTGGGCAGGACGAAAACAAAGTCCAGCTCCAAGTTAAGCACCCACAAATGAACCTATTTTAGATTACAGAACATTAGGCCCTATCATTGAGAGGAGATGAAGCTGCACTCTACCAAGAATATAATATGTGCATTCGGTAGTGGGCGCAATATTGCGTCAACTCTATTTGCAGGCGATCATGTCGCTGAGGACTCTCTGTTGCGGCGACGCCGTCGCACACGCGACGAAGTATGCACAACGCCTGAGGACTCTCTGTCGCGGTAACCCCGTTGCACCCGCGACGACCCCGTCGTTTTTGCGGCGACCCATTCGCACCCGCGACGAAGTTTGCACTAGGCCTAAACGCGGCACGCGCGGGAGGAGCGGTGAACTATGAAACATCTCACCGCGTGGCACGCGCGGGAAACAACTATCCTCTGGTTCCGAGCCAGATTTACTCTGTTTCCTCGCGCGCTTGTGCGGGGCGAGGGTAGAGACAGCGAGAAATTGTGGGGAGAAGGAGACGCAGCAAACGCACGCAGACGCACGCGACGAACGGAACCAAATCACACTCGAAAACAGAGGATATGAAATCTCCGGCGCCACCGCGCGGGTTAAAGGTGGACCTTAACTCTGACATGCACAGAAATTTCTGGTTTGCACTTGCGTATACGGTACCGTAAGATAGTCTCATAATTCTCAAAGGCAGTGTTCACGATAAAACTCGTTCTCGAGGTTTTAGTGCGGAACACCAAGTTGGCAGATGCTGGAGGGGATATGGTCGAAGAAAGCAGCGAAAACGGGCCACAAATCGATAAAAAACGGCTTCGAAATTTATCCAAGTGCGCCTACCTACCCCGGTCCGTTAGAAATCGTTATTCTAGCTTATTCTAAACATTTTCCTTGGCTGTTTTTTCAATATTAGTTACCTCGCGACCAAAGAAGCCCATTTTTGGGTCGAACTCGAGTGCGATATTCATCGTGAACTCTGCCTGCAATGTTGGAGTGGACCTAAACTGAGAAGGAAGTATTGATTGAAATGGCGAAAACGTTATGGCTGTTCGGGTGGTACCGCTATGGCAGCGCTGAATGGGCGGCTCGCGCGTCTCGCGCGGTGAGAACTTTCTTAGTCCACCGCGCTTCCAGCGCGTCACGCACGTGCCGTGCTTGCGGCGAGGACTGTGAAAGATGCCTAAGGGGTCGTTTGTACTCCCGCCGCAGAGCGACACGGCACAGTGCATTTCTGTAAGGCCTTGTTTATACTTCCGCCGCTGAGCGGTGCGGCGAAGTGCAATTCTGTAGTATCGATCCTGCCGCGCCGCGTGATCGATATTGTAGGATTGCACTTCGCCGCGCCGCCCGGCGGCGGAAGTATAAACGACGCCTAAGACGGCGGCGGGTTTCAATAGTCTATTTGTGAAACAGGTGCCCGAGTTATTGTTTTGTACTTACTTCCTATCGGAACTAAATAATGAGAAGCAGTTGTTTGCATTATTTGCCGCACAAACCTAATAATTCGTATATTTTTTTGATAAAGCCAACCGTCCCGTGAATAGTTTGTTTGCTTCCCTATTCGAAAGTTAGGTTCAATCCCAAAAGAAAGATAGAATATGCTAGCTGAAGTAATACACCTTTTCTTCTGAAAAGTAGTGGGAATGACAAAATATTTTTTTGACCTACTCGAAAAGTCGAATGAAAAAAATTCGAAAAATCATTCGACAGTCGATTGAAAAAGTCGACTTTTTATTCGAAAAGTCGGATATTCGAAAAGTTCAAAATCCCGAATTATTCGAAAAGTCGAATATTCGAAAAGCTTCAAATCCCGAATTATTCGAAAATTCGAATATTCGAAAAGTTCAAATTCCCGAATTATTCGAAAAGTCGAATATTCGAAAAGTCCAAAATCCCGAATTATTCGAAAACTTCAAAATCCCGAATTATTCGAAAAGTCGAATATTCGAAAACTCCAGAATTCCGAATTATTCAAAAAGTCGAATATTCGAAAAAAGTCTGAAAATGTAAAAGTATAGTGCCCACGATGACCATCGATTTTGCGTAATCGCACGCTCTCTCCACGTATGGACGGAGCCTCAGTCGTTCTGTTAAAGGCACAGTCCAACCTCGGAATCGTTTTTCTGTTTTTCTGCCTATCTTGAAAACGGTCTCACACTGATTACAATTATGTATCTGGAATCGCACAAGACCCCCTGGGAACGGAGTTATGGCCACACAAATATTGGGCTGCGGAAGCATGGTGGACGAGTTGTCCGAGGCTTGTAACCACAGTCATTTGCAACCGATGCATGCGAGCCGACCTGAGCAAAGAGAGAAGTTGAGAATGAAGAGAAGAACGGGATGATTCGCTCATATCGCCAACGTTGAGCTCGAAAGATCGTAAAAGGGGCGTGCCAAAGTGGCTTCCCGAGGTGGGCGCCCCAGGGTGGCTTCCCTTACAACTCCCTTATCCAGAGGATTTGAGATCTCGCACATGGCAGGTGTTATATAGGATGGATATACTTCAAAACTATGTGGAAATCCTAAATTTCGTCCCTGAGCTTGGACTGTGCGTTTAAGTGCTCGTATTCCCTGACGCTCCAAAAGCAGACATTCTCGTTCGGATATTTCGAGTCTCATTTTGAATATTTTGCAATAAAACTTTTGTAACACCATGAGGCTTCGGGACAGATCAATTTTGATATAAAGTTAATTAATGATCAGGGAGATTATACTGAATAATAAAGTGTATTTTGAACCACAAAATTGTGTTTTTCTTATCGAACGACAAAACATATTCAACAACCTGGTAGTCGACACAACTAAATTTGGGCTATGCAGGTCGAAAAATTTCGTCAACCCTGCTCACTAGCTTCGACAACCTCGAACCCAAATACAAACTTGTCCAGATTGATCGTTCGAATACGGTCCATTTGGCTGGTTTTTGATGCTTCCAATGAGGTGAGCGTTCTAGTACAGGCTATAGGAGTCTATCGGCTTTGCCATCTCAACCGTTTTGCTGGTAATATTCACTGCTTCAACCGCGCGCAGTGTAACTCGTCCATTTTTGCCCGATAACAAAATGAACCGTTATTCCTCTATTTGCTTACAATTTTCGCTGGGTTTTTCGTTATTTCCCCATACTACCTGCTCCAAACCTTCGATCTGTGTCATAAAATCGATACCATTTTCAAGCGTGTCTGCTGCCTTTAAGCTTGGATAAGAGACCAATCTAGACATCTACAACTGAAGTCAAATCATTTCAAATTATTACACGGGCGAACCCGCGCCTATTTACACAGTTGAGAAATAACAAACAGCAAAAATTACGAAAGACAATCACCCAGTGATGATGAATCATTCTCAAACCTCAGAGATATCTCCAGCGCTTTCTTGAAGGAGGGTAGTGCCCCACCGACAAGGCCTAGCCGAAACAGCTGATTGAACTCCGAAAGTGCTCTACAGACAAATAAATAAAACCGCACATCCCATATAGCCGTTAGTAGGGCCGGGTTCACAGGACAACCCCTTATCGCAGACACCCTCAGATTGAACAAACGCGCTGCACGAATACTGACAGCATCCTGGATAATCGCATACTTCTTCTTCTTCCTCTGCGTTTGTCCCTTTTCATTGCGGGGTCCGCTTTTCTGATACGATGGCGGCAATTCTCCCTGTCATATAGATTAGTCAAAATGCACCGACAACTTTCAAATCGTTATGTAACGAACCAAGCCACGCTGTTTTTTTCCGTGCTTTGAGTCTCCTTTCAGGCGATTATAGGTTGAGCCCAGTCTTAGAACGGTTTCAATCATAGCGCAAAGTTCGCGTCCACACCCACGACACCGAGTCTCACGAGGTTTTTCGGTAATCGGAGCACCACCGAAATGCTGCCGTTTGTGACATGGCACAAACGGGTACTCTTGCTGTGCAACGCAGCATTTTTGTCTCCATCTGATCGAGCCTATGCTCTACCTCCTTGTTGGCTGGCTAACACTCTGCAGTCAAAAGCAAGATGGGTTGTACCGCAGTTTGATAAACCTTCGATTTGAGGCGATCCGGAATTTTCCTGTCGGATACTGATCGACCTCCATTGCATCAACGTAGCGCTGATTCGAGAATCTAGACCACAGCCCGGTTCGACAGCCGACTTGAGGTACATAGTTGAAGACGCCAGCGCGTGGAAGCTCAATGTCGTTGAATTGAACCTTTAGAACAATCACATGTGGTGTGACAAGTTTCTCCAACGGCCGACGTGCCACACGAGCGCAGCGCCCTTATCTGTTGCCGGAACACGAAGGTTCACTTTCAGCTTACCTCGGCGGATTTTAGGAGTTTCCAGTGGCACCAACGTGGAGGAGCGCACTGCCCCACCATGGTCGATGAGGATCGTACACAACATTATCAAGATAAGACCACTGGTCTTGGAAAGCAGCCCACGGGTAGAGTTGTTCTGCACCTCAACTACGTCTATTAACCTCAACTTGTAGAGGTTTAACAACTTCCACTCAACCGAACGCCTTCCTACTTCATCGAGAGCTTGTTGTAGAACCTTCGAATCCTGCCCGTTAGACATGAGGTAACGCAATTTTAGGTCATCAGCAAACCTCGGCTACATAAGCCCTTTCACAGAAATGTTAGCAGAAAGCTCATATGTTAGCAGCCGCAGCCCTGTCCATTCACTAGACTGGAGCACGAAGATACCATACGAGGGTGCAAACCCACTAACTCTAATTTATCAATCAATTTGCGACGAACGCCTTTGAAGAATCGTAGTGAATAACACCCACGTCAATGTCTTCGTCAAAGGATGGGGTGCAATCACCTAGCGCCCGCAGCATTGCCGTCGTCACGGATTTATTTTTCTGAAACCTTAATGGCAACCCATAGATGACAGAGTGCGTTCAAATGACTCACTATTCTTTTCTTGTGAAAATGTTCAAGCTATCTCGTGAAAATAGAAATGATGCTAATGGCACAAAAATTATAACTGCCAGTATAGCTTACAAGAAGTAGTTCATCATTAGAGAAAGGGGTTTTAAATGAAGTATGGCTGAGACTCGGAATGCTCGCCCTCACCTCTCTTACTCAGGCAGACTGGGGCGTCGACAACAGGTTGATAAGTTGTCATCTCATAAACCGCTCCCTGTTGACAAGTCAAATCGCGCAGATTGTCAGCCTGAGACCTGCCCGTTGCCCAGCGACGTCCGCCTGTTGTCGGGCTGTTGACGACATGATATGTCGCGTTTAGCGGCCTATTTAGCAGCAGTTCTTATCCTACAGGACTGTTTCATCTAGCGTAGATATTACTTTACACCGACACGCGTCGCGGTCGGCACTCCGACACGCGTCGCGGCCGGCACACCGACACGCGTCGCGGCCGGCACACCGACACGCGTCGCGGTCGGCACACCGACACGCGTCGCGGCCGGCACACCGACACGCGTCGCGGTCGGCACACCGACACGCGTCGCGGCCGGCACACCGACACGCGTCGCGTCCGGCACACCGACACGCGTCGCGGCCGGCACACCGACACGCGTCGCGGCCGGCACACCGACATGCGTCGCGGTCGGCACACCAACACGCGTCGCGGCCGGCACACCGACACGCGTCGCGGCCGGCACACCGACACGCGTCGCGGCCGGCACACCGACACGCGTCGCGGTCTGCACACCGACACGCGTCGCGGCTGGGTCGCTCAGCCTCCACTGGGGTCACCACCGGATAGGCAGGAACTCCAGATGCTGGGCGCGGCCAAGGTACCGCAAATTTGGGTAATTGAAACGGCTGCGCTCTCATCATTCACAGCATACCTGAAAATTGCGTCGTATACTTCCCTTGTATCTAGAGCATTAGCTGTGCAACAGCTCGACATCGAGCAGAGCATAACTCGCGGCCGAATATCGGCGCGTTGGCTAGCGGTGACTCATGGTGGGCGGATCAACCTGTTGTCGACGCCCCAGTTTGACATAGTATGTGAAAAAATGTGAGCTAGAAGGTTCACCATAGGAGTGATCACTGATAACAATGAATAATATATCTTTCTTTTTGAATTCCACTAAATTTTTCTCTACTTTACTCCGTATTGATTTTGAGAGCATACACTATTTTTTTTTATTTCAAATCCAAAGTTGAGTTTCAGTAGCGGCAAGGAGTGCTCAACAGAGAAAGAGATGAGCTTTCGATTGCCATAAATACATAATACACTTTGTCAGAGGGACTTTGCCGGAATAGCATTATCACTGCACAGTGATTGTGTATTGCAGTGACATTTTTCTCGATTCTGCAGTTTCCTACTGAGAATTCGAAGGCTGACAATGGGACAACCTTGTTTTCTACGATGGAGGAGACTTTGCGGTTTGAGAACCACGTGAAAATTTCTGATTAGAAGCAAATCATATGTGATGCAATATTTCTACAACGTTTATGCCGAAATTTAACGAATCTGAAACGAAATAAATTTTCCCAACTGACGAAAATATTCAGAGCAAGCCGTTGTCTTTTGCTGTGCATTGGCCTGGTTGAAGTTCTTCTATTGCCAGACGTTTAGCTACGAGTATCAAAAAAGGCGGTTCACAAATCCTAAATGGGAATGTCTGTCATTATGGACTGCTATGAAAACTATAGTAAGCCGACATCTTTTTTCTCGCGACGAGCGGCAGCGACAGTACGTATCATCCAAAACGATTTCCGATCGATGCTGCCGGTAAGCATTACGTCGCGTCTCTCGTCGCCGGAAGTATGATCTCCACCATAATGCGTGTTTGAACGTTGACCTTTAAAGCAGGCCTAATTTTCTTCAGAGAAGATTTTTTGTTCAGACTTCCTTCAAGCGCCGTTGTGCTCCTATTCCGTTCGTAAATGGCCGAATGGTCCACTCGTTGGGACAGTGGTACTTGGGCAGATGGTCTATCATCAATGGAATTGTGAAAATGAGCAGGTAACGTGAGAAGGCTTCCAGTGTTGCGTATAGTCGAATCGTATGATACGACTAGGAGGCTTTGGCCTAAATACATACCGCGCGTTATAGGCGTATTGTTTAATAACTCCTTTTAAATTTTTCAGATGTGAGAAGTTATTTTAGGGCAGCGTTCACGATGATCATCCTCGTTGACTTTCCACAGTGAAATGATAGGAGAGAAGGATCCTAGGCTTCCAGTGTCGAAAGAACGGTAGAAAACGAGCCAGGAGCGGCAAAATAACGGCTGCAAACAAGCGTTTTGGTACCCCAGACACGCCTGGTGCCCCAGATCCGCGTCCTCGGATAGACAAATAAAGATTCAGATTACAGGAATGATCAAGTGAAGGAAGTGCTGATAAGTGAGCTGATCGCTTCATTGCACTGATAGGTATCATCCTTCTAGCGGTCGATTCCTCCGAGCTCGAAAATCAACGTAAACAAGAGAGGGCCTATTTTTGCTCAAAAACGCGTCTTTCGTGTCCTTTTTAAAGCCACAGTCCAAGCTCAGGGGTAATTTTTGATATTGTACTCCGGTCGCCGTGTATAGCGTCCCTGCCAAGCGCGAAATCTCAATTCGCTCAAATAAGCGAGAAAAAGCAAGGAAAAAGTCGGCCCCGCCCCCATGGAAGAAAAAATGGGTAACGCCCACCGACAAGCTTACGGTCTCAATAGGGAAGATAGGCGCGATCGGTTTTGTTCCAAATCTGTGTTCTTCCATTTGTATTCGGTCTGGCTTCATTTTGTGACCTGCTCGAAAACGATGGCTGCGAATAACGAGAAAAGACAGGCTCGAGACAACTCGTCCGCGAACTTCTCGCCGTTCAAATTCAGCATCTTTGAGGGGCCATAACCCAGTTCGTAGTGACTTCTGGGCGATTCTGGAGACACTTTTCTGATCAGCGTGAAATTTTCTTCAAGACTAGCAGAAAAGCAAAATTTCGATTCTGAGGTTGGACTGTGCCTTCAAGCATGCCTTGTATACTTGTTCCAGATGAAATTTATTTCGAATATCCGACTTTTCGACTATAGTCGGATATTGCACATTTTCGAATACTCGACTTTTCGACTGTAGTCGGATATCGCCGTTTTTCGAATATTCGACTTTTCGACTGTAGTCGGATATCGCACTTTTTCGAATATTCGACTTGTCGAATAAAAAGTCGACTTTTTTATCCGACTGAAACAGTCGGATATTCATCCGATTATTCGATTCGGAACAAGTATAATGCCTTGCCATATAAGGCACCAGACCTTCCGTAAACAGTGGAGTTATCGGAAGTGAAATTTATCGTGAACACTGCTTTCGAGATTCAGGTAAAGAGGGCTAATTACCGGTATAATGCTTGCTGCGACTTAACTAGTGACGAAAAAGTTTTCCGTTAAGATCTCCAGATCGTCATACCGTACACTGCAGCTGCATACAGTATAGCACAGTGAAAATGTTATTTCGAAAACTGTGATCCGTAGTAAACCCGATGAAATAGTCAGTTGAGCCTGACTGAGTCGAAGTTCTGAAAAAAAGTCAGGCGACGCCGCACATACTGTTGCTCTCGAAGCCAAACTCCGGTCGGCAATCGCGGACTACGGCTGTATGATTACGCCACACGGTGATAAACGTGCTGGGACCACTTGATTCCAGCATGATTAACCTTTCTCCCAGCACGATTAACATTGTGTGGCGTAATGCAACAGCCGTAGTCCGCAGCTGCGGACCGGAAATCGGCTCCGAGAACGACAGTATTCATACACTCCAGGCTCGTCTTATCACCCACACAATTGTTTATGACGGAGTGGCGGATTTACCACGGGCCTGTTTATTTAAAGGCAGCATACATGCATGCAAAAGTAGTTGGAATAACGACATTGATTAGATGACTATTTCTAAAACTCCTACGTTGTTGGGAGCGTCAAAAACGAGCCAAAGCAATCGTTCTGAAGCAATAAAATTGTATGAGAAGGCGGGGTTTCACAGGCAAAGAGTTCCACACCTCGCTGCTAAAAATCGCTCGAAAGAGGTCGTTTTGGCTCGTTATCGAGGCTTCAAATGGCGTCAACGTTCAGCACTATGCGAGTGAAGAAACATCGATGATAAATCATATTTGTGCAATTGCGAGCGCGTTGTCCGTTTTCAGCCAAATTAAAAAAACAACCCGTTGTCACTTCATTTCCATCAACTTTTTCGGGGTTTTCTCGTCAAATCTCAATACTAGCAACTCCAAGCCTTCTATTCAGACCATGAAATCGATAGCATTTTTGAGCGTATATGCTGCCTTCAAAGTCAAACCCTTGCAGTTCTCATCACCAGAAATCTAAATCTATTTTTTAATTTCAAAAAATTGGATCTCCAGGGTGAGAAAAAAGCCGCTAAAAAGGCGAAAAAGCTCCGCCTCATGCGTCCTAACCGAAACCTAGTAGTGGTATTGTGACTTGCAGTTCAATGCGTTACCTTCACTTGATATTTCAGGACACCTGTTTGATTGTTCGCAGCTGCTCAGTTGTCGGAAGTGATGCGAGACATGAGCTGATCGATGCTGATGGATGCTCGAAAAACGTCAAAATCCTTCCCGATCTCAACTACATCAGTCCGGTCAGGCCCACTTCACCTTCCCTGCAAAGGTC
The DNA here is from genome assembly GCA_029168955.1 of Aplectana chamaeleonis. NCBI lineage: Eukaryota > Metazoa > Nematoda > Chromadorea > Rhabditida > Cosmocercidae > Aplectana > Aplectana chamaeleonis. Next base: position 33,195 of record JAPDOI010000375.1, on the reverse strand, counting down.
TTTTAGCAGCAGAAAACTGGACTTTTCCCACCTGAATTTCCTGCCCTTAAATCGTTAGGAAACCGAGAAGAAATTGCCGCTAATTAAAGCGGTTAAAGTGCATTTACAGTGGAACATGGAACTGAATTGAGGCGTCAGACATAAGGGAGGCCCCGTTTAGCACTTCAACGTTTTGCCCAATAATTGCTTGCTTTCTCACAGAGGTCCAGAGAAAAAAATGTTTCCCAGCTAGTCAGCGGCTACCATCATTGAGTCCTCCTGACACTTGCTACACGGTGTCGGAAAATATTCTGATATTGTGGTCTAAAATGACAACAAAGTGTCTCAGGAAAAGGTTTCTTGCGCGGAATTCGAATGCAAACGAGACACGTTCGAGCTGTCTTTGATTAATGAGCAACGACCATGATTAGCATAGCATGAGACCAGTGGACCCGAAGGACGTGCGCGACAATCGACTGGTAGCCACGTCAAAACAATCGCGCCGGGATTATCCTCACTAGTCTCCGAACTTCTGAACGGGGATTAGTTGCAGCTGATACAACATTCTTGTTGATCCAAGCCTCTCTCGCGCATGAGCATTGGGGGAATAAGAGAGGGTTCATTGACCACTCTTCTGTCCGCATTTATTCAGGACCTGTAACCGATGTAGAGTCAGAATCAAAATGAAGGGCCATAGTTATGTGCGTTAACTGGTCCCCAACTCTGGCACTGGGACGCTCCTAGCCCACAAGAAAGCCGCTCCGAGTGCTCGGATAACTGGGCTAGGAGCCCCAAATCGTGATAGTCGCGGTGTTGATGTGCCACTGTCGTGGAAAAGCAGCGCCACTCCAGCGGCATAGACGCGGTTTTGTCGCGGTTTCGCCATGCTATGCCGTGGTTTCGTCATGCGATTATCGCGGTTTCGTCATGCTATTGTTGCGGTTTTGTCTCGCGATTGTGGCGGTCTTGTTATGCTACTGGCGCGGTTTAGACGCGTTATTTTCGGGTTTTTTCACGTTGTTGTGGCGGTCTAGATGCGTTGTTTTCGCGGTTTCGTCTTGCTATCGTCGCCTTGTCGACGCATTATAATACTCCTATTGCCGCACTTCTGTCGTGTTCATACCGCACTATTGACGTACTATTATCGCGCTACTGCAGCGGTATTGAAGTGCTATACTCGCGTTACTGCCGCACTATTCGCGAGCTATTGACGGACTACTGTCGCGCAATTGACGTGCTGCCCTCGTAGTGTTGACCAGCTATTGACCTCGTATTGCACAGCTGTTCAACCACGCTTCTACTGCTGCTAACCCAGATTTTGACTGCCGCTCGAAAAGTATTGAATCGCTCTTCAGCTAAGCCACTGATTCGAGTGCTGCTCATGCGCCATCTCACAGCTCTTTAACTAGACTTGTACCGCTTTCTTTAAAGTTGTTCCGTGAACATCAGCAATACAGATTAATAATGGAATTCAAGCAGTATGACACGTAAACGAAAAAGTATTTCAGACTCTAAAAAAAAACACATGAGAATTCTTCTCGCCTAGCACCCTAATTCTCGCATAGGCACCCTAATTCACACAATCATTTCTCTTAACAAAGGCCTGGGGACCCGAAATTCACCAGATCATGTTTCACAACAAAGGCTCCAAAAACACAAGATCACGAGATGCAGCAAAGGCCTAGGGACCTGATTCACAAGATCTTCAAAAATAGCAATAAAAACATACTTCAACAAGGTAAAATAAACAACAAGACAACAAGACAAGTTTGAACACCGGTTATCACGAGCTATAATAAAGACACAACAAATTCACGAAATCACGACCTGGCAGATGTTAAACGCTTCAGCCCGGGCAGCTGATCAACATGGCGGGGTTACGCTCCTCCAGTAAATTCATTCTTCCTCTCCATCATCCAGATTCTCGTCAGGATTGCGGCAGTCTCTACTTCCTTTCTTCTGAAATACCATCTTCGGAGTCAACTGGGCCGGCTCAGACGCATATTAGTTAAAACCTACCGATCTTATCTAAAGACAATCTTACAAATGAAAATTCTTAAGAACTATTATTGTAAATTTTTTCCGCTTTTTCTATTTTTATGAGTGACTAAACATTTCTTACCCTAATGACCAGCTTCAAGAAAATCAGAGAAATTTCTATAAAACAAATAATTCATTCCACAAATTGGGTTTTTTGTCAAACTTCAACGTCCCCGACCGTGGTCTCACGGGACAGTGACCACTTAAAGGCACAGTCCTAGCTCAGGGGCAAAATCTGAGATTTCCACAGGTTTGTGAAGTGGACCCACCCTATATAGTACTTGCCAAGTGCGAGCTCTCAATTCCTCCGAATAAGCGAGATATAGAAGGAAGCCACCCTGGGGCGCCCACATCCGGAAGCCACTTTGGCACGCCCCTTTTACGATCTTTCGAGCTCAACAGTGGCGAGATGTGCGATGATTTCCGATCAATAGCCCCGCTCTTCCCTTCATTATCAGACACTCTATCCATTCAGGTCGGCTCACATACATCGGTTGCAAATTACGAAAGTCACAAGCCACGGATAACTCGTCCACCATGCTTCCGTAGCTCAATTTTTGAAGGGCCATAACTCCGTTCCCAGGGGGTCCTGTGCGCTTACAGAGACACCCTTGGAATCAGCGTGGGATCGTTTTCAAGATAGGCAAGAGAACAGAAAAACGATTCTGAGGTTGGACTGTGCCTTTAAAGGCAGTGTTCACGATGATTGTCGCGTCCGAGTTTTTCACATGAAATAATGCGTTGACGTCCAAATGTTACCAAAATTACGAAGAAACGGCAAGAAACACATCAAAACGTCCTATTTCAGTCACATTATTCTATAACACGGACAAGTTGTCCGGTTGGATGGACATGTTCATGGTGGTTGTCACCGGTGGAAAATTGGGTCAATCTAGAATAAGAGAATATTTTATGCAAAGAAGGATTAGGTGGGGCGGTAAGGCTCTAAGGAAAGAACGGAGCAATAGAGAGTAGAGAATTGCAAAGGACGGGTCTACAAAGGATTTAATTGTCATAACAAACACTTCCTGTGATACTTAAAGGCAGTGTTCACGATAAAAAACATTCTTCTGCTTTTCCGCTTATCTTGAAGACGGTCCCTTGCTGATTCCAATGATATTTTCGAAATCGTACAAGACCTTCTAGGAACGGAGTTATGGTCCCTCAAAATTGAGCTAGGAAAGCATGGTGGACGAGTTGTCCGAGGCGTGTAACTTCCGCCTTCTACAGCCGATGTATGCGAGCTGACCTGAGTAAGGAGAGAAGTTGGGAATAAATAGAAGAACGGGGCTATTGATTGGAAACCATCGCTCATATCACAATCTCGAGCATTCATTTGTTCACGTCGGTGGGCGTGAAAAGTGCATCTGGGTGTGACGAGATGACGGGTGTCCAACTTTGGGGCCGTAGGGGACCGTTCCGAGCTCATTTTTCTTAGTTTTTTTTTCAACGTTAGGGTTGCGCTAGGCCACGCAGCTGTCGATCTCCACCAAAAAAACAGAAATGGTTTTTATCGTGGACACTGCCTTTAAGAGGCGGGGTGATACTTAAGGATTTCGTGTACTTCTGGTGCGTTTTTCTCAATTTCTACGTCATTTTAGTTCTACCCGGGGGCCCCTAAATCAATATAGCGCATAATTTCAAAATTGAAGATTATCGTGAACACTGCCTTTAAGCTTGTACGGTGACCTATTGTATACCGTTTGAAGACACAGTACATCCTCAGAGATGAATTTGAGATTTTCGTGCAATTGTGTAGAAGACCCCTCCTGAATAACGCGTGCCAGATGCGAGATTTCAATTCCAAATATAAGCGAGATATAAGCGAGCACCACGGGCCCGACCCCCTTCGCTCACCATCCCGGGTCACCCCCTTCCTGATTTTCGACCTCGATATCGGCGGGATGGATGGATGAATTTCAACCGAGCCAACGTTTTTCAGTCCATTGCCGAACCGCCTCCTTCTCCTGCCTCGCTCTCGTGCAGGGACTGCGAATGAAGAGAAATGCAGGCCTGAGACAACTCGTCCATCGAATTTTCGCCCTCAAAATACAGGTATTTCGAGAAGCCACATCTCCCTTCGTAGGGGGTCTGAGACACTTTCAGAGATACCGTTGTGATCAGAATGTGACCCGCTCCAAGATAAGGATAAAACCTAAAAAATTATTGTCTGGGTGCCCACCCACCCTATATAACACCTGCCAAGTGCGAGCTCTTAATTCCTTCGAATAAGCGAGATATAGGAGGAAGCCTCCCTGGGGCGCCCACATCGGGAAGCCACTTTGACTCGCCCCTTTTACGATCTGTCGAGCTCAACAGTGGCGAGATGAGCTATGGTTTCCGATCAATAGCCCTGGTCTTTCCCTCAGGCGCGGTCTCTTTCTTTATTCAGGCCGGCTGGCATACATTGGTCGCAACTGACGGAAGTTACAAGCCTCGGACAACTCGTCCGCCATGCTTCCGCAGCTAATTTTTTGAGGGGCATAACTTTGTTCACAGAGGGTCTTGTACGATTCCAGGGACATCATTGGAATCAGTGAGGGGCCGTTTTTAAGATAGGCTAAAAAACGAAATAAATATCCTGAGGTTGGGCTGTGCCTTTAAGCCTGCGATGACTGAGCCGGGCGGCGCTGAGTTGAGGCAGGTGCGGCGCGACCGCGCGATTTGTATCTTCCGCCACTGACACTCAGGTGATTTCATAGACCGCTGCCCATATTGCTAACATTTTTCGACTTCTTCATCCTCAAATTCACAGGAATTTGGGCAGTATGCTGGCCAAGTCACTGCAATAACAGTGGCTAGGACAACCTGATACACGCTGTGCGTACACGCCGCGCTCGCTTCAACTCAGCGCCGCCCGGCTTAGACATCGCAAAGTTCACGGTACCTGCAAAAATACGAAAGCTTGTCCTCTGAAAGATAAAACAGGTCAGGGCCTAGCGGGCAGGTTGGCGAAACTAAGACTCCCCAAGGTGAAACAATTTTTTTAATTTACGCTGGTCGATGGAATTCTTGATGGAATTCGAATGTGTGGTGCATCCCTCGTAGGATTGATCATCGCCAACAGAGTTCGGCACGGGATATGGAGGAGGCCAATTTACTCAGACTCCCCCCCCAAGGCCGTGATTTGCACAAATTTTCGGCAATTTTCTCACACGCTCTCCCAACTGTGCCTGCTTTTTTTGTACAATAGAAGCGTGACTGTGTCTGTTTTTTTGAAAAATGTAAGGAAGTGGAACTTTTCATGTAAATTAGAAGGGATAATCAAACTCTTCGCGAGAAAACTGATCCTAAACAGTGCATACAACCATTCAGAACGGGCCACTTGGTCTCCCCGGAGGCTCGGGCCCCCATAAAGAGCTCCACACCCTGCGCCGAACCCTGATCGCAAAAAACCGTTGTTAATATTCAAACACATTCTTCTTAGACTACGTAGCACACCGAGATCTCCATTGCCCACATCTATACGTATATATTACATCCATGTATTGTAAACATGAAAAATGAAGGTTTTTGTATGTCTACACATGGTTGTGTGCGAGTAGTCGCGCCAAACGATAGGGAATAATTGGCATCCACGAAGTTGCGTAACCGCCCCACAATATTTTGCAACTTTTGGAAAGTGTGTGGGGGCGAAAATTCGGGCGAAGGTTTCCGCATACGAGGAGTGCCGTAGCTCGACAAACGCTGACAACAACGCCCGCTGGACTCTGATACAGAACCTTCAAGAGTATCAAGAGTTTTTTTCATCGCGTAGGAGTTTATCCCTGATCGGCACGGGTCACACTCAAATTTTACGCTCTTTGTTTCACGTTGGCGCAAAGTCGGTGGGCTTATATTATAAAATACGTGCACCGAGTTTACGCCAACGCGCAGATAGGAAAGTAGTGTATGAGTGCAAACCGTGACGACTGTACCTCACTGACGAGTCTGCTGAACTTCAGAAAGAAACACTTCCCAATTTCATTTTTTTACGTGTCGCCCTTGTCCGACGGGATAGTAATCGCTTCACCCTGCCTCAAGGGCAGATTTTTCAACGATAAAGTCACCTGTAAAGTGTACCTTCTCCCCGAATTCTCTAAATTACCAAATTCTAGACGCAAAAACTTCCCAATCTTGGCTATCCTCAATCGATGGCAGGGTCCAGTGGATTGTTGCGCCGAATTCAAACAGAGCCCCCCCCCCCCACTCGGGGGAGCAAAAACTTCTAAACTTTCTACGGTACTCTTAAGACGACTTTTTTCGAGAATTCTGAGAGCGGAAACGTTGAAAGTAATCATCTAATTTTTGCTACTCAAACACAGTGTGTTAAGCACTGCAAACTAAAGTCATCTTGGCTACCCAATACCTACTTGATTTTGTTAATCTTGATCAGAAAAATTAAAGACCTCCAATTTGTTAAATTGAAGATACATAACCCCTCTCTCCCCCCGTTGTGCATAGGCACAACAAGGGTTCGGTGGGGCGTTATGAACGATCTCGGCGGGGCTACGAATCCTGGCACGGGTAACCGGATTTTCCGAATAACGTCAAAAAAACCTTATTTCTCAAATCACTAAGAAAAAAGAAACCCAAATTACTACAAGTTTCCGGTTCTGCCTCTATCCATGCTACTCCTATTCTCAGATATTCTTAGATATATATCGCCCGCTGCTTGGCGTCCCCCATCCTCCAACGTTGTCTTGCCGCAGCGAAACTCGCTGCGGTGCAACCCTGCAGAGCCCTTAACCCTGCTCAACCCTGGTGGCGGGACCATGCATGGATCCTTTTCTATGTTCGATCGATGTCCTAAATATTTATCACTAAACGTCTTTGATCGACGGATTTTTTCAGCTAACCGAAGCGGGGCTGTTTTCCCTAATCGATCCCTTCCAAAATAGCGCGCAATTACCGTACTGGATCGGAAAGAAGTTTAGCCCAAATCGATTATTCGTTTTTCTAAGACTTCGGAACGGGAAATGGTTAGAATTTGTGAATAATACAGTTAATCGTAGATCAGTTCTTTTGTTTTAGCCTGTTCATATCTGTTTCTGCCGTTCACAGGCAGACACTGATTTCAACAACATTTTGGTGAAAAAAAAACTCTCGCCTTTGACGAAAAATGGCGCTGCAACCCAGAATCTCCAATCCCTTTCGAGAAAACGAGCCAATGTTTTGCCGCCACAGGCACCGCGATGACGAATAGGTCGGAATGTAAGTATGGAGCTTCGGGAAGGATAACTCATCTTCGTTGGTTGCGCGCGGCCGCGGCGTGGCGTTAGCATCACAGTGCGCCTGCTGGCCTCTCTGGCTCCACCACCCTTCTTCGAGGTTGTTGAAGCTCCAGACAAACAGAAAATTCAAATAAATTCAATTCATTACGCGGGCAAACTCGTGTTGCTTCACGCAATTGAAAAAGCAAACAACAACCAAACACTACAAAAAGCAAAAAAAGCTGAAGTCTGTTTATGTGAGGAAGTAGCAGTATCGAAATTGGAGTGCAAAGCACTCGAAGAATATGCATAATGGGGCTGCTCCTTGCACTTACACTTCTCCTGGGAGAAAATTAGAAAATAATGTGTTTTTAGTAGTGAATAATTGTGTTTGTCTGGTGCTTCAACAACCCCGCTGAAGGGTGGTAGCGCGAGGGAGGCCCGCAGGCGAGCTATGATGCTAACGCCGCGTCGCGACCGCGCGCTACCAACGAAGATGAGCCAGCCTTCCCGAAGCTCCATACCTACATTCAATACGTCGAGCCTACCGATTCGGTAGGAGTGCCAAAAGCGGTGGCTGATCCCGACGTTTACAGAAGTACTGTGGATCGTGGCAGGCCGGGAAATCTTGATCGTTACTGGCTTGTCGACTCCTCGCACAGGTAACCGGAATTTTTGAATACCAAAAACCTATTTTCTCGAATTACCAAGAAAAATTAGCTTACCGGCAACACGCTTGGCACCGACTCGAACGATACCGGCTCAAACACCAATTATTCAGCGCATAGTTTCCACATTTGGCCTTCTCGAGCTGCATATTTTTTGGCAGACACTCGACCGAAGTGAGATGGATCCTAAAAAATCGCGGTAAAACCAAGCCTTCTTGCGAAAAAGGACTTCAAATGAGCGCATTTTTCATCCAGACCCACCTCTGCATCTCCACAGCCAACTCCTTTCGTTCTGTGCAAATTATTGGTTTCTCCTTGCAGCTGCGCACATCGCTCACGCAAGTGCCTGGAAGGATTCTCTCTCACAAAAATCCTTGAGCCCACATGCAAAGTTAAAACCGAGATCACAATTTAAACTGCTTTCGTGTTTCTGGTGCAAAACGCATGAAGACCGGTCTAACGTGAAGGCACTATGAAAGATCGCGGGGCAAATCCAGTTGGGAGGGGGCATACAAGACTTACTCATAGAAATGGAGGATTCATTCATGAAAATGAATATTTCTTTGGTTATCAGATATGTGATGACGTTATCACTCGTAATTTCCTAAAAATTCCATGAGATTTGGTCAATTTCTGAGAGCAGAATCATTCATTTCTCACTTGAACTCTGAGTGCCCCCCCAACTAGTTTTGCACCCCCAGTTTTCAAGCGCTCCCATATAAACGCGGTCCTTTGCCACTCTGCGCACTCATTTGCACGCAAACGCAGAAATTCTCCAAATAACATATTCACTGCTACAAAATATACGCAAAATCCAAATAAGCATAGCAGAATAAAAATAATACAACATAAGAAAATAACGATTGCAGCTAGAGATCGAGTTTCAAAACCAAATATAAAAACGAAAATGTCCCAGCTCCACAGGAGTGTCACAAGGAAATAGGAAACTCGGTTACATAAAAAAATGAGATCAAAGTAATGGTTCAGATCCCAAGATTCCTTTCAGAGAAATTATGTATCGTGCCACTTTGGTCGGTACATTTCGATCTAGACGAAAAATACCGAGCGGTGCTGATTGCCACAAAGCCATAAAATGCTTTGATTTAACTTTCATTTGAGAGCCTGATATATAGAAATGCAACTGATATCATCATTTTATGTCCTTGTGGCAATCGGCACCGCTCGGTATTTGGAGTTTACTTGATAACTGCAGTCAGAAGACAGCATCATAAGAACAGGAAAAAAATCAAGAATGACGCCCAACTATGACGTGGCGAATTGTTCGGACACGTTTCGATCTGCCTTGACACGATCAGTGTCGGGCGTGCGTGCAAATTTCGAAAACATCTTTGCCGTGGGCTAGTAGCGACAGCAAATCGTCGATAAAGGACAGCCGTATACTCGTGGGCTACTATAAAGTTGGAAAAAAGCATTTCGCTAGTGGCCCACGAGCTTTGCCAAAGAATACCGCGACGAAGTCGCTTGCGCCACTTCGCGATATTCTCGCCCCAATCTCCATAGTCGTGGGCTAGGAGCTCCCCAATGCCTGAGGAATTTTCGAATTTTGAGAAAAAAAGGGCCAGAAAGCAGTAAATTACTGACACCCACAGCTTCGTCGTACGAAGCGGTGGTGTCGGATCAACAGAGACGGTGAACTCGACAACAAGGGTTCAGTATTAGTATTATTAGCACAACACAATAGGAGGAGATGCTGTTCCGGCAGCTGTTAATGCTAATGTGCTGTTATTTTCTTCATCCTCGAGCTCGCTAGTTATTGCTCTCGAGTGAAAGCTTATGCGTGTGTAAGTATAGCCTTCAAAGCATGCCCTACTCACAGCGAAGTGTTTGATTCAAGGTAAAATGTCCTTCCGACTTAATAGGCCGTTAAGAAAGTCCTTCACCAAAAGTGTGTTAGCGAATTTTCCCTTGTTCGTCTGTGATCCTTTGATCAAGTGGGATACACCATCCGAAAGTACAACTAATCCTCTATGTAATATCGTTTCTACAATAAATACTCCAAAAACTGGACCTGTTTCGAATTTCGCATCAATATATAAATGATGTTTTGTGCCCCGAAAAGGTTTAAATACCCCTCGTTCTCTTCTTTTTCCCGATCAGAACTATTTTGAATGACAAATTATTCAAAATCTGTGGGGGCTACATAGATTATGACACCGAGTCGTTCGATGCGGGCGAATTCGGCATTAGTAGGAAATTTCCCAAACATGACAATTTCTATTTCATGCTCCTGCAATATTTTGGCGCCAAACTTTACAGTTAGATGTCATGGGCACTGTCTAACCCAATAATGATTATTTTAACAGTCATCACGATAATTCACAAAATTAAGGCCCTAAGATAAGAAACTGTCCGTGAAGTTAAACTACGAGGTTTGGTTCCTTAAAGTCGTTAGATAGTGATGATGTAATGAAAAAAAATTTCCCCCAAAACGTGCGAATTTTTTCCGACTGAAAGAATCCGCAAGCCTGCTCTTGTACCATGATGTACTCCTAACAGAGTGCGGACGAAGTATAAACCTAAACAGCCCTAGTGGATAAAAAGAAGAGAATGAAAGGTATTTTAAGGCGTTCGGGATCCAAAACTTCCTCTACATTTTGATGCGGATTTCAAAGCAGGTCAAGTTTTTCGATTAGCGGCAAATGGAGTCGCTGACACACATTCGGTGAAGGACATCCTTAACAGCCTCAAAGAATATATTTCTTTATAAACTGCCAGTTTGTCACATAGTACTACCCTTGTCAGATGCATGTTTACTAACAAAAATTAGCATTTTGCAGTCGCTAGTTGGTCAGAATGTGAGCGTGTTTGGAATCTCACAAACACCATTGATTTACTTCGAATGTGAGCTGCTCTTGATTCCGAAAGTCGATGGTCAATGTGAAGTACCGCAATGCGCGGAGACGACAAACCGAACTAGGTGAGTTCATCCTTGATGAGACCTCCTCATCAGTCACCTGAATTGTTTTTCCTTATTTGTAGGAGGAGTTTCCCTGCAAATGAGGACTTCTCTGTCGATGTGCAATCTCAGCGAATTGAAGTTTCTGAGCTCGGTAGGTAACCTACTTTGACTTTCTTGTTATAATAGGGTTCCGAGAGATTCATATTGCATTAAAAACTGGCTAGACAAAGGCAAAGTGAAAAGAAAACCTAAGAAGCGCTTTGTCTCACCTTTGCGAAGGGATATAAAATCCGGTAATGGTACGCTAGCTAATCTGTAAAGCTTCTTTATTAAGTCCGCAACACACGGTGTAATATTCTCTCAGAAGAGAAGCGTACAGTCAACTCCACCGAACAGTAGTACTTAGATTGCGCATGACGATCTGCATAAAGCCCAGCTTGCCGGGATGAGTCCGGGAGGCGTAAGCAGCGGAGCGGTCTGTCATGGCAAAATACCAGGTTGTCCAATAATTCTTGTCCGAAAATTTCACCATTTTAAATTTTTTTCAACTTTATTGAAAAACAAGTCTAATCAACAATATAATCACCACAGTTATCCACAACAGTGGCCCATCGATTGGGCAGGTCGCCGATGCCCTTCGCCCAGAACTCCGGGGGCTGCGACTCGAAGAAGTCCGCGATGTCGGACTTGAGGTTGTCGTAGTTGGTGAATTTTCTTCCGGCCAAATGGTGCTTCAGCGGGCGGAACAAGTGGTAGTCGGAGGGGGCGAGGTCCGGGGAATACGGCGGATAGGCAACCGTCTCCCAGCCGAGCGTCGCCAACTTCTGCTGGGTCTCCTTCGCCACGTGGGGGCGCGCGTTGTCGTGCAGCAGGTGGACCGAGGCCCGTCGGGGACGCTTTTCTCGGATGGCGGCGGCTAGTTTCTCGAGCTGATCGGTGTAGATAAAGGCGGTGACCGTCCTGCCTTGCGGGAGCAGCTCGAAGTACAGCATGCCCTTGGTGTCCCACCAGCAGCAGAGCATGATCTTCGGACAAGAATTATTGGACAACCTGGTCTTAGGTTGATGCAAACGTTTCCGGACTTTTCACCACTTTGTATAAAAAACATTCATTTCGAAAACAAACAAGGCTCACAGAAAAAAATTTCCACCACATTCAAGGATCCTTCGCCACCGATTGGACAGATCATGAGTTCCCGCAGCGTAGAACTCTGGCTGTTTTGAGTCGGAGTATTCTTCTAAGGCCACTTTGACTTCGTCATCGTTGGTGAACTGTTTCCCATCAAGAAAGTGCTGCATCGAGCGGAACAGATGGTAGTCGGAAGGGGCAAGATCTGGGCTATTTGGAGGGTGAGGGAGAACTTCCCAGCCCAGGTCCAGCAGTTTCTGTCGGGCTCTCCGGGATACGTGTAGCCGAGCATTGTCGTGAAGAAGGCGAACAGAAACTGCTGGACCTGGGCTGGGAAGTTCTTCCTCACCCTCCATATAGCCCAGATCTTGCCCCTTCCGACTACCATCTGTTCCACTCGATGCAGCACTTTCTGGATGGGAAACAGTTTACTAATGATAACGAAGTCAAATTGGCCCTAGAAGAATAAATCGGCTCGGAACAGCCAGAGTTCTACGCGTCAGGAGTTCATGATCTGCCCAATCGGTGGCGAAGGATCCTTGAATGTGGTGGAAATTATTTTGTTCTGTGAGCCTTGTTTGTTTTTGAATAGAATGTTTTCCATTCAAACTGGTGATAAGTCAGGAAACACTTGCATCAAACTAATATAACAGTGATAAAGAGATTCTGACATGATAAGCCTGATAAGCTCAATATGAGGGAGCTGAGCTAGACTCTGTTTCAGTTAAAACGAACTCCTGTTTTCCGTTATCACAGCGCGGAGCGGTGGCTTTTTCGTCGGAACCTCCTAATTACTAGTTATATTTCACCGAGGCCCACTGGTCCGCTGCCGGTGATAACCGAAATCAACAGGTCACTACGGATGTACCAGGTTGTCCAATAATTCTTGTCCGAAGATCATGCTCTGCTGCTGGTGGGACACCAAGGGCATGCTGAACTTCGAGCTGCTCCCGCAAGGCAGGACGGTCAACGCCTCCATCTACACCGATCAGCTCGAGAAACGAGCCGTCGCCATCCGAGAAGAGCGTCCCCGACGAGCCTCGGTCCACCTGCTGCACGACAACGCGCTCCCCCACGTTGGCGAAGGAGACCCAGCAGAAGTTGGCGACGCTCGGCTGGTAGACGGTTGCCCATCCGCCGTATTCCCCGGACCTCGCCCCCTCCGACTACCACTTGTTCCGCCCGCTGAAGCACCATTTGGCCGGAAGAAAATTCACCAACTACGACAACCTCAAATCCGACATCGCGGACTTCTTCTAGTTTTGGGCGGAGTTCTGGGCGAAGGGCATTGGCGACCTGCCCAATCGATGGGCCACTGTTGTGGATAACTGTGGTGATTATATTGTGGATTAGACTTGTTTTTCAATAAAGTTGAAAAAAATTAAAAATGGTGAAATTTTGGGACAAGAATTATTGGACGACCTGGTACCAGAGCTTATATGTACCTCCGCAACCCCGCCCATTCACTAGACTACATTGTAAGTGGAGACTCTAGAAGTATCACCTTTAACCCATTCACGACCACATGTACCACCGGTGGGACACGTTTTCCGAAAATCGATTTCTCCCCCGTAAGAAGGAACTTACAAATCTATATATGATCAAAGCATTGGCCTACCCTAGACTTGAATACAAACCTCGTGGTCTGCCGGTACGCCAAACGCAACAACGGCTTTGGACCTTTTCAGAAATACCGTTAGTTGAGGTGAAATAAAAAGCGCATGTGCTTCCATTTCAGAAGAATCTTATAATTTCTTTTTGGTTCTATCGCTACTTTTTATGTTTGAAAATAGAAATACATCGGTCGAAACATGTTTACTGTTCTCAAAACGTTGCAACTTAGTCGACCGTGTTGCGGTTGCGAGGAATTGTTTTTCTAAAACGAGAGGGTGTTGTGAGCTCAAACTGTGATAATGTACATCCAGCGTTACGAGCTATAGTTCGGGTAATCAGATAAGGGCGTGCTGCAGACACCTCACCAGACTGCGCTGCGTCGTGTGCGCCCACGAGAAATGTGGTGATCGATCGGTGCACGCGACAGGCCCGCGGCCTGCTCAGTGGTCCGCAGCTATCCCTTTTGCAGATACACCCACCATACAATAAGAAGAGAAAAGAGAAAAAGAAATCACTGGTGGAACGCTATTCAAGCTGACGTGTTTCAAAGGTGGGCCACGGTATGCGGTGACGCATTATTGCATGCAGTCGTGAATGGGTTAAAGGCAGTGTTTGCGAAGAAAAAAACTTCTATTTCTCTGCAGAAACGTGAGCTTCGGGTCTATTCAAGCAAGCCTATAAACGAAGAACGGCTAACAAGGGGCAGGAAGTGGGTCAAAATCCAGCGGTCCAGCCGGCCCATTGGGACAGTCCGCCCAGGTCCTATAACAGTTGTCCTGCGTTCGTTTTACCGCATAAACAGGGACCGAATTTTTTAATATTCTTCAACGCGAAAGGTTTTAACATCCCAGCATGTATGGTTAGGTCCGTGGCTTGTTTCCTTGAGAGAAAAAACATTTAATTCTAAACCACGGCTGGCGCAGGCGGTTTAAATCTCACCGGCGGCTGGCTGATATTTAGCAGCCAGCCGCCGGTGGGATTTAAATGTTTTTTCTTGAAGAGTCAGCTGTGGTGTCGATCGATGACGAAATCTGGCAAAGCGCCAGGTTTTCCACTGTAGTTTTAGTGTGTCGATTGGTACAACCGCAACATAGCCTTTTAGCATTGCGGTAAACTGTACGTCAAGCCTGCGTGGCTAGGCCGGGCGGCGCTCAGTTGAAGCGGGCGCGGCGCTGCCGCGCGGCTTGCATCAGATTGCCCCGCCACTGATGCAATGCGTTTCAAAAGTATAGACGCACCCTCTAATATGTCGGTATCCGATCTGAATGTGATCGGTTGCAAAATATATCACTACCATTATCTAACTGTTTTGCTCCGCTACGAGAGGTTCATGATTTGGCATAACAATATTTATGAGAAACTCATTAAAAGAAGTGAAATACTTGGTGCATTTGATTTGTCATGGGATTTAACTCAGAAGAAACACTAAAAGCTCGATGAAATGATGATTCGGAGGATTAGCGCTTTCTTACCAAAAATTGAAAATTGAGGATGGTTTTGACAGGCCAAATCACGCGCTCTCTGAAAACTATTGAGTGCTCACTGTTGAAGTTTGCTAGTCTGAGCTCCTTGAAAAATTATGTTGTGGCTCCCACCATATTTTTCATTTTTTCGACGAATATATGTTTGTGTAGGCTCAGTAAGACGCGCGTGATTTGGCCTGTCAAAACCAACCCCAATTTCTGAAAGTTGGGCTCCGCAGAAAAGGTCAAGGATTTGGCATTGCTCTAAAATGTCGTGAAATTGTTCCATTAGATTTGGCTAGCAAACTGATTTTCTAAATGTGGTGAAATTGTTGAATCGATTTGGCTGTTGTTGGTATATGCAGACAACATAATCATTAAATGTAGTGAAATTGTTACAAACGGGTTTGGCAGGAGCTCTATTAATTATCAGAGTCAAATCACGCGTCAGAAGGTCCTCTGGCGAGCGGATGAAGACAAAAAGAAAGAAATAATCTTCAGCCAACAATGCTGAACGAAACGTGGCCTTATGGACTAGAAACAAGGTTTTCGAATGTTAATCTGCTTTTTCAGTGTAGCTCCCACTAAGATACCAGACCTTCCATCACAAATTAGATAAAAATCATGAAAACGAATTCTAACACAATTTATTAGATACTGACGCTATGTGTTCGTGTCCTCAACGCTTTCACGATTCACATTGCATGGAAACGTTTTTGGTGCTAGACTTATTCTTGTTCTTATTTGATTCAATATGCGCTCCAAGAAAAACCCCTTCTGACGCGTGATTTGACTCTGATAATTAAAGACAGCATACACGCTCGTAAACGTAATTGAGATAACTACGGAATTAGAATGGTATGGCACCGAACACAACCCTCACGCATTTTGAAGCTCCAAAAACAACCCACAATGAAGCCACAGGAGTGATAAGTTGGTCCCGCCCCTGTATCTGCCCGCCCCCTGTATTTGCCGTCTCCTCCAAAACAGGGGTTCTGGGCCATTTCCAACGTCATCGATGTGTGTGGTTTAGTTATTGTACCTGTTCCACCCCCTACAAACGTCGCCGACGGTGGGAATGGCCCAGCAACCCTGTTTTGGGGGAGGACGCAAATACAGGAGGCGGGCAGATACAGGGGCGGGGCCAACTTCCCACTCTTGTAGCGTAATTGTTGTGGTCGTTTTTCAAGCTTCTAAGTAAATGCGTTGGCGTTGTGTTCGGTACCATACCATTCTAATTCCGTAGTTATCTCGATTACGTTTACGAGCGTGTACGCTGCCTATAATAGAGCTCCTGCCAAATCCGTTTGTAACAATTTCAGTACATTTAATGATTATGTTGTCTGCATATACCAACAACAGCCAAATCGATTCAACAATTTCACCACATTTAGAAAATCAGTTTGTTAGTCAAATCTAATGGAACAATTTCACGACATTTTAGAGCAATGCCAAATCCTTGACCTTTTCTGCGGAGCCCAACTTTCAGAAATTTCAGAACTTTTTCCAAGGGTTTCCCTTCTACAATATCGTCAAGCTCTAAAAGTCAAGTTGCTTTTTTTCGAAAACATAGTGGTAGAAATGAAGAAACAACCGCTCCGCTGCTAAGACTGCAAGATAATAACAAGATTAACGCAAACCGGCGGTCCCTACCAAATAAGATGCACAAGTGCATATACTTTTTTGAACTTAGAGGTCGAAAAAATGAAGGGAAATGATTTCTAGATGACCGAATTATTACATGGTCTAGGCACTATCTCCTAGAGAGGGCACCCATCATTCAAGGGCCAGAAATGAAATGAGCCGTCGATTAAGTCACGGGCTAACAGTCGAAAGTATTTCGTGGGCTCTTGTTAAAATCAACCCAGCGGCGTCGGCCGGCAATGACGCCGGCCTCTGCCGCTGGTAGACTAACTTGCCGGCGAGCCATTTGCCGGCTTCTGCCGGCATATTTGAATATGGGCAAATAACTCGGTAAGCGCAACAGCTTCCTGCGCCGGCCCGCATAAGCTGGTTTGAGCGGCAACATCTTAAACCATGGGAAATCTGCAAAGCTTGTTGTTAAACCTTGCTACGCCCGTTTACCTCCCTTATCTGTAACGTGACGCACCGGTCGTTCTTCCGTTTTATAAAGATCCTGAACTGGCCCTCTGATTTATCTTAATTTTTGTCATGATGAGGACAACACGCTGTTTGGAATTTACTAAACGTTTTCATGATCAACCGACCCTGCTCGCCACTTATTTTATTGCCCAAATGAAGTAGAATGATCGTTTGTGTTTCATGGATGCATGTTTTTTGATTAACTCTTACATTTTCACTCGTATATATTTGATTTAGAAAAAGTTAGTGCATATAAACAGCTAAGCAGTTTGGAATTGAGTAGATGAAGGGTAGAGGACCCTGAAGAAAGGAGTGGTGCATGCGCTCTTTGGGACGCACCAGTGATTCTAAAATATTAATGCGCTCTCTCTCTCTTGAGTCTCACACGTTTTTTTTCTGCGGCACGTCCAACGCTTCCTTTTGGGTCTCACAATATCACTCTCCTGCGGCGCGATCTCCCTCGGGTCTCCCACACATTTCTGCGGCACGCCATAGCACCTCCACAGCGGGTTACCGCACTGCTACGGCGACCGGCGGCGCTCTCCGCACTTGGTTTCCCGCACACTTTCTCTACGGCGGCCGGCGCACTCGTCACTCGTGTTCCGCGCCTCTTTCTACGGCGCCCAGCGCACTTCCTCACTCGGGTCCCGGCACACTTTCTACCGGCGTCCACGCACTCTCGCTCCGGGTCCCGCACGCTGCTACGGCGTCCGGCGCCGCTCTCACTGGGTCCGCGCACACTTTCTACGGCGTCCCGCCTCCACTTAGATCCGCCACTTTCTACGGCATCCGGCGCACCTCTCACTCGGGTCCCGCACACACTTTCTACGGCGTCCTTTTCCACTCTCACTCCGGGTCCGCACACTTTCTACGGCGTCCAGCGCAAAACTCCTCACTCTGGGTCACACACTTTCTGACGTCCAGCCTCTCCTCGGGTCCGCACATCTTCTACCGGCGTCCGGGGCCCCTCTCCACTTGGATTCCACTGCACATTATACGGCGTCCTGCGCTCCGCCCACTTGGTCCCGCACGCCTTTCTACGGCGGCCGGCGCACTGTCCTCACTCGGGTTCCGCTCACTTTCTCACGGCGACAATAGCACCTCACTTGGGTCCCTTCCGCACACTTTAAACGGCTTCCCGGCTTTGCACTCTCACTCGGGTCCCGCACACTTTCTACGGCGTCCGGCGCACTCTCACTCGGGTCCCGCACACTTTCTACGGCGTCCGGCGCCTGCTCTCACTGGGGTTCCCGCACACTTTCTTACGGCGTCCGGCGCATCTCACTCCCGGGTCCCGCACATCTTCTACGGCGTCCGGCGCACTCTCACTCGGGTCCGCACACTTTCTACGGCGTCCGGCGTACTCCTCACTCGGGTCCCTTACACTACGGCGTCCAGCGCTGCTCTCCTCGGGTCCCGCACACTTTCTGACGTCAGCGCGCTCTCCTCGGGTCCCGCACACTTTCTACGGCGTCCGGCGCCCTCCCATGCTTTGTCCCGCACACGTTATACCGGCGTCCGGTGCACTCCTCGCAGGCCCTCACTACTTTCTGCGGCGTCCGGCGCACTCTCACTCGGGTCCTGCACCACTTTCTACGGCGTCCTGCGCGCAATTCTCCTCGGGTCCCGCACACTTTCTACGGCGTCCGGCGCCCTCCACTTGGGTCCCGCACACATTATTCGGCGTCCTGCGCACTCACTCGGGTCCACACTTTCTGTAGCGTCCGGGCTTCCTCTCACTAGGGTCCTGCACACTTTCTACGGCGTCCGGCTCACTCTCACTCGGGTCCCGCACACTTTATACGGCGTCCTGCGCACTCCCACGCGAAACCCGCCCGCCTACGGCGCCCTGCGCACTCCCGCGGATCCGCACACGCAGCGTCCTGCGCACTCCCGCCTTGGGTCCCGCACACTTCCTACGGCGTTCAGCGCACTCCCACTTGGGTCCCGCACACTTCCTACGGCGTTCAGCGCCTCCCGCCGGTCCGCGGCGTCCTGCGCACTCCCACATGGATCCCGCACACTTTATGCGGCGTCCTGCGCACTCCGTGGATCCCGCACACTTTTTACAGCGTCCTGCGCACTCCCATGGATCCGCACACTTTCTACGGCGTCCGGCGCCCTACCGCCGAATACCGCACACTTTCTATGGCGTGCGGCGCTCTCCCACTTGGATTTCGCACACGTTCTATGGCGTCCGGCGCACTCCCACTTGGGTCCCGCACACTTCCTACGGCGTTCAGCGCACTCCCACTTGGGTCCCGCACACTTTATACGGCTTCCGGCACCTCCTCGGGTCCCACCCCCGCCCTACGGCGTCGCGCCTCTCACTCGGGTCCCGCACACTTTCTACGGCGTCAGCGCCTCTCACTCGGGTCACCCGCGCGCATGGCGTCCGGCGCACTCACTCGGGTCCGCACACTTTCTACGGCGTCTGCGCCTCTCACTCAGGTCCCGCATACTTTCTACGGCGTCAGCGCTCACTCGGGTCCCGCACACTTTCTACGGCGTCCAGCGCACTCACTCGGGTCCCGCACACTTTCTACGGCGTCGGCGCCCTCCACGCGGGTCCGCATTATACGGCGTCCGGCGCCCTCTGCTCACTCGGGCCACACTACCGGCGTCGCGCTCCTCTGGTCCGCACTTTCTGCGGCGTCCGGCGCACTCTCACTCGGGTCCACACACTTTCTACGGCGTCCGGCGCCCTCCCATGGGTCCCGCACACATTATACGGCGTCCTGCGCCTCCTCGGGTCCCGCACACTTTCTGTGGCGTCCGGCACCTCACTAGGGTCCTGCACTTTCTACGGCGTCCGGCATGCTCTCACTCGGGTCCCGCACACTTTATACGGCGTCCTGCGCACTCCGCGAAACCCGCCCACTTCCTACGGCGCCCTGCGCACTCATGGATCCCGCACACTTTTTACAGCGTCCTGCGCACTCCCGCCAGGTCCCGCGCACTTCCTACGGCGTTCAGCGCACTCCCATGGGTCCCGCACACTTCCTACGGCGTTCAGCCTCCCACTTGGGTCGCACACTTTATACGGTGTCCTGCGCACTCACTTGGATCCGCACACTTTATACGGCGTCCTGCGCACTCCCGCTGGATCCGCACCACTTCCTACGGCGCCCTGCCGCTTGGATCCACACTTTGCTATACGGCGTCCGGCGCCCTTCCCTTGGGTCCCGCACACATTATACGGCGTCCTGCGCACTCTCACTCGGGTCCGCACACTTTCTGTGGCGTCCGGCACACTCTCACTGGGGTCCTGCACACTTTCTACGGCGTCAGCGCCTCACTCCTCGGGTCCCGCACACTTTATACGGCGTCCTGCGCACTCCCGCCAAGACCCGCCCACTTCCTGCGGCGCCCTGCGCACTCCCGCGGATCCCGCACACTTTTACAGCGTCCTGGCGCACTCCCACTTGGGTCGCGCGCCTACGGCGTTCAGCGCCTCCCACTTGGGTCCCCGCACTTCCTGCGGCGTCCAGCGCACTCTCGCACTCGGGTCCCGCACACTTTATACGGCGTCAGCGCCCTCCCACTTGGGTCACACACATTATACGGCGTCCGGCACTCTCCTCGGGTCCGCCACTTTCTACGGCGTCCGGCGCTCTCTCGGGTCCCGCACACTTTCTACGGCGTCAACCTCCGCCAGGTCCGCACACATTATGCGGCGTCCTGCGCGCTCATCGGGTCCCGCACACTTTCTGTGGCGTCCGGCACACTCTCACTGGGTCCTGCACACTTTCTACGGCGTCGGCGCACTCTCACTCCCGGGTCCCGCACGCTTTATACGGCGTCCTGCGCACTCCCGCGAAACCGCGCCCACTTCCTACGGCGCCCTGCGCACTCCCATGGATCCGCACACTTTTTTACGGCGTCCTGCGCACTCCGCCGGGTCCCGCGCACTTCCTGCGGCGTTCAGCGCACTCCCTTGCAGGTCCCGCACACACTTCCTACGGCGTTCAGCGCACCTCCCCGCCGGGTCCCACACTTTATACGGCGTCCTGCGCACTCCCACTTGGATCACCGCACTTGCCGGCGTCATAACGCACTCCCATGGATCCCGCACCACTTTACATACGACGTCCTGCGCGCACTCTCCCGTGAGTCCCACGCCCACTTCCTACGGCGCCCTGTGCACTCCACTGAGATCCTGCACGCGCCTACGGCGTCCGACGCTCTGCCACTCGGATACCGCACACTTTCTATGCGGCGTGCGGCGCTCTCACGCAGGTCCGCTTGCATGCTTTATGCAGCGTCCTGCACCCTCTCACTCGGGTCACACACACTTTCTGTGGCGTCTGGCACACTGCCTCCACTCAGGTCCTGCACACTTTCTACGGCGTTCAGCGCTCCTCACTCATCAGGTCCCGCACACTTTATGCGGCGTCCATGCGCGCGCTCCCACTGGATCCCGCACACTTTCTACGGCGTCACGGCTGCCGCGGGTCCCGCTGAAACCCGCCCGCTTCCTACGGCGCACTGCTCTCCGCATGGATCCCACACTTTCTACGGCGTCCGGCGGCTCTCACTCACTTGGATCCCGCACGCTTTCTACTTGGCGTTGGGCGCTCTCCGCTTGGATCCCGCACACTTTCTCTGGCGTCGGGCGCTCTCACTTGGGTCCGCACATTCTACGGCGTCCTGGCGCACTACCATTTGGGTACCGTGCATTTTCTGCGGCGTCCGCCTGCTCCCACTTGGGTCCTGTGAACGCTTTCTGTGGCGTCCGGCGCACTCGCATGGGTCCGCACACATCCTACGGCGTGTCACCAGCGCTACGATTCGGGTCCCGTGCCACTCCCTGTGATGTACTGCGCATCACTTCTAAGATCACTGCCACCCTGACGTCATCCTGCACACTTCTGGGCCCATCCCCGATGGGTTGCCTGCCTTGAAGAGAGCAAGCCGTGAATAAACAGTCAAACAAACACACTGAAAACGCACACATACACCTTCGCCACACACATGCACACACGAATTTACCGCTGCCCGAGATGTCATGCGTTTAAATGCCTTCTTAATCTCAGAAAGCTCACTTTATCCTTCGTGCAAGCCGACATCATCTCCCTCCACCGGAGGTTTCCGTCATGGGAGAGTCGCTGGCTAGCTGGCTCTCACGAAAGATTCTGCTAAAGGGCTGGCGTCGAAGGAATCACTGGACCTGTGCAGAAGTATCAATGTGCGCACTTGCAGCAAGAGAGTCCCAACTGAGATGGAACAAGCGTCCCGGTAGCACGGATGCCAAAGGTGGGTGCACTTCTCCTGTTCAGATTAACCAGATTCTGTGAGGACGTCACAACTCGTCCTTCCGTTGTGTTCTGTAACCGCTCCGCCCAGCAGCTCTGACTCTCATTCACCAACCACCCCTCTCTATTGTACATATAAATCTTAACGGCCTTCGCACCGGTATCTGAACTCTCACTCTTCGCTGTACTCATCATCAGAGTCTTCTTATGGTTTCAAGAAACAAACTCTCTCCCTCTACCACTTATCCCCAACCAAACATTCCAGGCTGCACTGTCTATCACATCCCAAGGACAGCTCTTGAAGGCAGAGTTTCTACGTTTGTGCTTTCTTTCTGTACCATCTGTCTAATTCCAAATGTTCCTAAGGACGGTACTCTCAGTGCGTTTCCCGTTCACCTCCTCTCTTAAAACTCCACTATCTCTATTTAATATTTACATCCCTCCTGCATTGCTTGTCACCCCAACCTACAGCTTATACCATACCTCTTCTTAAGCTTGGTTGCATGACTGCTCTCTCTCACCATCAGCTGTCTTTGCAGGTGACTTCAATGCTCACACGTTTCTGTTTCTGCGCGGGTCCGACGCCCGGAGGAAGACGTCGAGGAATGGGCTGAAAGTGTGATCTGGTTATCCTCAACGATGATCAGCCTACTCGTCTCCTTCCTATGGCCCAATGACCTTCTAGCCCGGACATCTCCTCGTTTCATCCAATCTTTCTGAATTCTTGCACATGGTCCACTTCCACAACTCTTCCCAGCGACCACATTCCCGTCTTTCTCCATATTGATCTCTCAAACTCTCTTGCCCCTTATACTGGTATTCGTCAACGTTCTTATCTCGAATTTAGGCCTTGCTGACTGGGTCCTGTTCCAGAGAGGTTGCGCTCCGCCAGGCAGCAGCTGAGTATCCATGGAATGGCTAATTAATGCACGCAGAAAAGGGCATCACATATCTGACGCCATCGGAAGGCTACAAAAGCGAGCCATACCTGAAGGACGTATGAAAAGTTTCTACCCCTAATGTCACCGGGAGATTCTACAGAAGGTCAGGACCAAAGAGATGAAAGAGAAGGCTGAGAATCATTTGGACCACCAGGTGGCATTAAGCTGGATAAAGAGAGATAAAAAGAAGGATCTGGACAAAGCTTCAAGAGAAGGACAGTTGGGAGAAGTTCACTGAAAGGTTGAACTTTCAAAACCGACGGGACAACTGCGTGGAAAGTATTGAGGAAGATATCTGGCAAGTGCGCCCCCTCCTCGAACTTCTACCATAGGATTCGATAACAGCGACGTCTTCAAATCAGGAAGGCTGCCACGCATGTATGCTCTTGGCAAAAATTTCTTCATCACACGTACCAGAAGCGTGAAAAACACAAAACAGAGTCACCGGTAAGAGAACTAAGCCGTCTGCCGCTGATGGAACGCCACTGGGGCCTTTGCTCCTGCTCCCAGGTGGAGAGAGAGAGGCTATCGAGTACCGGAACTCGAAGGCTCTCGAGACACTGATGAGTATCTCCAGCGGCCATCTTGAAGAAGCTTTGCTGGAACTTCTACCGATGATCACTAGATATCATCAAACACTTCTTTCCGGAGCCTGCACTCTACCTGGCATGGAAGACCGCCATAATGTTTGATACCCCTGCCTAAGCCAGGCAAATCGCAAAGCACCTTTGGTGAAGGGCTATCGCCCTATTAGCCTGTTATCACCGATCGCGAAAGTAGCCGAAAAGCTAATCATGAGGACCTGGCAGAGCAGAATGAGGCACTGCAACATCAACATGGGTTTCGAAAGCTTCACTCCACCACCACTGCCCTTCATGGAGATTGTCAGCTATGCGGTCGATGGGTTCAATTTGGAAAGCCTCTTAGAACAGTGGCCGTTGCCCTCATTGATCCTAACCAAAGCATTTGATTCTGTTAACCTAGGACTTTTTGTCCGAGAAACTATTGAAGTCCTCGCTGCAACCGTGGCAGAAGCGTTGAGATAGCAAGCGTTTACGAAAGGTCGTCGGGCCAAAGTGCTGTTCCAGAATCACGTCTCCGATAGTATACCTGTAACCTTGGCAGCCGGTGTGCCGCGAGAATGGAGTTTGTCACCTGCCCTCTTCAGCCTGTATATTGAAGACCTGCCCGAGCCTCCTGAAGACATAAAAATTGTTGCGTATGCCGACGATATCACCATCATGTGCCGTAATCGTGACATTACAGGTAGCCGCAAACAAGATCAGCGACTATCTCGTCGAGCTTAAAAACTTTCTCGATAGTATGATGCTCACAGTTTCCACGCGGGCGAAGTCTTCTGTTATTTGAGTATTCACATCTGACCCAAAGGAACTACAGCGCCCAACCTGGTGTCAGGTGGGATGGTGACCTCTTTTGCCTACAGCGCAATTTCCTAAACTGCTGGGCCTCGTTTTGGACCCATCGCTGGGATTTCACAAAAATGCTGAACAGAAACAGGCAATTATCAAGGCAGAAGCTTAATGTGTTGAGAGCTCTAGGAGGAACGTCCTGGGGTGGCAGCAGAGAGACAATCTTGACGACCATATCGAGCTATTCTGCAGCCTGCATTGGGTATGCCTTGCACCTGTCTGGCAGCACGTATCGTGTCGGACCCGGTTTTCCTGGACTAAGATGCAGCGAATTCAGAATGCTGCACTGCGAATAGCCACTGGATGTGCAAAAGCTCCACCGATTGGGCTGCCTTCACGCCGAAGGCCCGTATCTTGCCAGTGAAAGAGGCATTGTCAGCTCCAGGCTCAGCCAGATGTTTATTAATGTCGCTTAAGCGGCAACCTAATCATCCGTCGAGGAAGACTATTAAATCCGTGAGAGAGATCGATCAGAGTGCCGTTTGCCACGATGCTCCGAACAGAAGTGAATGTACAGAGATGGACCGACTCGAATCAAGAACGGCTTCGTCTCTTACGGCACGCGGAGCGCACCCGGTTTGTCGAAGGATCATCATCTCGCCAAGCGTCAGTCGGCTTCAACCCTATTCTCGGTGATGTGCCGCCCAGGGTATGTGATACCGAGTCCGAGCTCGTGTAGGCGCGCCAGGTGTATCCTCGCTTCGTTGCGCTGCGGACATTCTCCATTGCTTATGTCTTACCTGCACAGGATCGACAATAGTCAGCCTGACGTGTGCCCGGACTCATCAGAACCAGAAGCCACGACCCCACTAAACACCTATTTGACTGTCCGAAGAAGCCAACAACGCTCACTACAATAGACTTGTGGATGCGAATCCCAGTGCTGGTCGCCCAGTTTCTCAACTTACGTGACGATAACCCCCTCTCCAGTGGCTGCAAAGAAGAAGAAGAACAAATTTACCAAAATATATATAGTAGGATGATTGTTAGCGCAGTATCATGCATCTTTTATCAGATTTTTTCAGCATTTCTATGAGTAAATCTTGGGTAAATCAGTAATCTTGGGTAATTCAGTAAATCTCTTATAAAATCAATGATTTTTAGCGCAGTATCAGGCATCTTTTATCAGAGTTTTTCAGCATTTCTATGAGTAAATCTTGGGTGGCCCCATTCCGTCTAGCTCTGCCAATTCGAGACTTGATGCCTAAGCAAAAGAGTCTTGATGCTCATGTACAAGTCGGCATGAAGTCTTAATTTGCGGCGTTAAATTCACTGTATGGGTGAATTCGCCGCTAGGATAGGTGAGAATGAGGTGAATATCCCGTGAAAATGGTGCGAACTGGCAGCGAGAGAGGGTCCAATTTACCCCGAAAATGAGGTGAGTTTACCTCGAAAATTTCACGAATTTGAAGGTCCACAGCGCAAGAAGCCCCGCTTTGTCCGCAACATGGGCGTAATCTTCACCGAGGTCTGCGGTGAGGAGCCACCCTCTGCGAGCAACGGCGTAACCCGCCCCGCCGTGGTATACCCACTGTATCCTCGCCCAGCATCCAAAATGTATGCTGGCCTCCCAGAGGAAGTGACCCGAAGTCACGCTTTCAGGGCCGGCATCAGAATGCCGAATAAGGGACTCTAGTGAGATGAGGCGGCTTGCTTTTTTATACCAAAGCGCTGTGCTCATGGTAAATAAGCTGCACATCGAGACGCTGATCAATTGTTTTGTCATGTTTTCGCTAAGATGTTTTTCACTTGTGTAAAAATTTCTGATTTGCCAGCAACGGCGGTAATTTCACCCCTTTGCGCTGGAGTGATATCAGCGCTCAACAGCAACTGATATGCGTTTACATGTTGGCGCTGGCGGTATTTTTCACTCTTTGCGCTGACTGATATCAACCGCTCAGCAAATTCACCCTTTGCACGCCGGATAAGCTTTATTGACGGCGCTAAAGGTGAATTGTTGATGCCTGGCTAGATAACAGAGCGTGATAAAGGCCGCTTTCCCCGAAGCATCAAGTCTCGAATCGGGTGGCAGAGTAGAGGATAGGCCCAGGGTCAGCCGCTCTGTGCCAAACTTCACCGGCTCATGCTGATGTGGCTCGTCTGCGCCGGCCGTATGTATCTGATTCAGAACAAGAACGATAGTCTAAGTACGCGCTAGAAAGAGGTCTACCGTAATCTTACCGGAATGGTATGTTATTCGGCTCTCGTAAACAAATTTTGATGATACCCAATTGATCAATGATAAAGTATAAAAGAAGTGAAAAGAGCGGTGTGTCTTGATACACACACAGTCCTTCTCCGGAGTTCAGCAGATTGAGGATCTGCACTGGACTGCAAAGCAGAGAAACAACTTTACCACCGGTGAAGATGTAGCGAATTCCCGGAGTCAGAACTTAGAAAATTTTAGGAGGCCAACTCAGTGATGAGTTACGATAGCCTTGTTCTGGCGCACTTACCTATCGCTCTTGTTGATTCGGAGGCATGACTTGCATACGGTGTCCTGAACATTAAACTTTGAGGTCATGTGCACGTCCTTGATGTTTCTGCACACTCCTACTAAGGTCCTGCACACGTTCCATGATGTCAGCACTCTCCTACTGAGGATCCCTGGCACACATTCATACGACGTCCTGCACACCCCCTTCTGGGGTCTCCTGCACAAGCTCCTTGATGTCCTACACTCCTACTAAGGTCCTCGCACACGTTCCATGATGTCCTGCACACTTCCCTACTGAGGGTCCTGCACAGGTTCCATGATGTCCTGCACACTCCTACTAAGGTCTTGCACACGTTCCATGATGTCCTGCACACTCCTACTAAGGTCTTGCACACGTTCCATGATGTCCTGCGCACTCCTACTAAGGTCTTGCACACGTTCCATGATGTCCTGCACACTCCTACTGGGGTCCTGCACACGGCCCATGATGTCCTGCACACTCCTACTGAGATCCTGCTCAGGTTCCATGATGTCCTGCACACTCCTACAAGGGTCTTGCACACGTTCCATGATGTCCTACACACTCCTACTAAGGTCTTGCACACGTTCCATGATGTCCTGCACACTCCTACTAAGGTCTTGCACACGTTCCATGATGTCCTGCACACTCCTACTGGGGTCCTGCACACGGCCCATGATGTCCTGCCCACTCTTACTACGGTCCTGCACACGTTCGATGATGTCCTGCATACTCCTATTGAGGTCTCACATAGTCAACCGACACTTCATCACACCCTGCGACGCCTTCTTATCGATGGTGCGCTTGAAACGAATACGCGCCGCGGTCGAGTACATCAATCCCGCACAGCGTCCTCTTCCGAGCCGGGCGTTTAAAGTACACCACCCTGGAGAGCAAGGTGTTTATATGGAGTCTAAGAAAACAATGACTGATAACGAAAGACCCGCCATTTTCATAAACTAATCTTGAGAGGCCGGTTTCCAAGAGTTTGAAACTGCCCGTTAGAGGCCCAGAAGTCATTATGGTGAGTTCATGATGCGAATTTATTTTCGTCATTCCCGTGACCGATTGACCTCTAGTCCCCACGAGATTTTCAAGCGATTTGGTCCACGCCTTCCAGAAAAATGGTTTTCGACGGACGGAGGTGGAGGCGGAGGCGGTGGCGGAGGCGGAGTGCGGAGGTGGTGGTGGAGAACAACGTTTTTGCGTACTTTGAGAGGTCATAACTTCAGAAAGCGGGGACCAGTTGGGATGAAACGTTGCACACATATGTAATTTCTTGCAGCGCATCGAATGGTGTACAGCTCATACCTCTGGTGACGGTATGAATAGGTGATCTCATTGTAGGGCATCCGCGCGGGAAGAGATCAAAGCCAAATCCTGGTGCGCGCTTCGCGCTCACCACAATTTTTATTTTTTGGTAAGAATGTGCACATCCGAATCTACGGTACATCATTTCATCGAGTTTTTAGTGTTTCTTCTGAGTTAAATCCCATGACAAATCAAATGCACCATGTATTTCACTTCTTTTAACGAGTTTCTCATAAATATTGTTATGCCAAACCATGAACCTCTCGTAGCGGAGCAAAACAGTTAGATAATTTCATTTCATTTTAACGAAGGTTTCCTTAAAAGATAGGAAGAAGAAAACAGGGCACTATCCTAGACGGGGAGGGGGGGCCACCCGCGATTCAAGGCAAATTAAATGATCCACCGATTGGTAAAGCCCCTTTCAAAGTTTGCCGGCCGAGGTCGGACGACACGTTATCGATTTTGATAAGTCAGGGTAGACAGATGGTACATATTCGATAGCGAGTCGTCCGACGTCGGTCGGGCAAGTGTGAAAGCGGATTAAGGAAGTATTTCTGTAGAGCTTTTATAAAAACAATGGTTGATAGCACTATCAGGCATTTTTTATCAGAGTTTTTCTTCATTTCTATCAATAAGTCTTGGGTGCCCCCCCCCCGTCTAGGATAGACCCGAAAACAGGACGTTCATGGCCTTTCTGCCCATCGCACCTGCTCGGCCTTGTAGGACACACGTTACTTTCCCCGGCGCCCTGCGCTCTCCCAGTTAGGTCCCGTACACAGTTCCCTGCGCTCTGAACTAAGTTTCTTCTTAGTCCGTACTCCTATATGAAGAGAAACGCGTTGTCGGAATTTCCTTCTGCATTCTTCATCTCTGAGACTTGTCATGTCAATCCTCTGCAGAGACTGAGCCCCTCGCTTCCTCTTATGAATCCTCGCGCTGAACTTCAACAGAACAGGACGGTGATCCGAATCGAATGCGCCGTCCCACACAGCTCTAGATCTTCGAATGTCCGATACTGGAATATTCCTCGTCAGAACATAGTCGAGCTGTAGTTTCAAAGTTGTCATCTTCCGCTTCCGCTGCTCTTCCAGAGGTAGCTGGGTTGGTCCCTGCCACGTAAGCTGATGGCGGCGATAATTCCTCTTAAATGTCGATGCAATAATCAGACCACTGCGTTGACACAAGTCGACAAGGCGGTAGCCATTGTCCGATGTTTGCTCCACTGGGTGGAACCATTTACGGAGTACTTCGGATTCCTGATCAAGTCCCATCTTCGCGTTTGCGTCGATTCCCACGACAACAGCATGTTGACAAGGTATCCTGGCTAGCAACGTATTGCGTTCCTCATAGAAGGCATCCTTGGAATTGTCTTCGGCGGATTCGGTGGGCACATGAGCACTCACTATCCACAGATTGAATCCTCTGTGATCCCGCTAACGCATAAATGCATTCCTACACGACGTTGAGCCGAATTCCTCGATCATACCATTATACTCCGTCCTTTCAGCTATCGCACAGCCTCCCACTCTCCTATCATCAGCGTCACCGCAGTAGATGGTGTACTCTCCGACGTTGATGACGGGTCTATCCTTGAGGCGAGTTTCCTGCAAAGCAGCAAACGGTGCATGGAAGTAGCTCAGAAGATTAGACTGCGCAGGTTGTTGGATATCACTCAACAATGACCGGCAATTCAGGGTAGCAAAATTGTGGCTTGTGGTCAAAGACTCCATGAACTCCCTAAGCACGGATCCTAAAATGTTATGGACAAGAGGCTTTAGTGTGCAGGACGGCGAGACCTTTATGCAGCATGTGCGGTAGCACAAGATACTTTTGCGATATAGTTGTGCACGCTATATCGCTCCGAACGTTCACTGTGTTACACTCAAACTTGCTCTGCTGGGTTCCAGTAAAGCAGGGGCACCAAGCTGAGCAGGTACCCGGCACCAGAACTTGTATACACACTCCCAAGACGAACTTGGCGACGAACTAGTTCAATGTGAGTAAAAATTTTTTTCAGATCACACTGAAGCAATTTTGGTAGAAATTCGTGTTTAGGTGATATTTTCTGAAGAAAAGGAGTTCAACTTGGATGGTCCAGATGGATATGCCCATTACTGGAGAGACCTTCGGAAGGAACCCATGTTCTTCAGCAAGGGGGACATCGGAGGTGGTGCTGTCATGGTTTGTCGAGCTTTCTGCAGTGGCGGCGCTCTGGAGATTGCTTTCATTCCCACTCATACAAACTCCGCTGAGTACCAGCTTATGCTCTCTTGCCACCTCTTACCTTTCCTCACACAACAGGATAGAACGGAGCTTGTTTTCCAACAAGACAACGATTCAGTCCACGTCCGGTCGAAAAAGGTGTGGCTTGAGGAGAGTAAGGTGAAGAGAATGGACTGGCCTGCACGTTCTCCCGATCTTGATCCCATGGAGAATGTCTGGGGTATGCTTGTACGTGACATTTATGGTCAAGCCCGAACGTACACAAACGCTGAAGACCTCAAGGCAGCAGTCAATCATTCCTGGGACCGCTTGGACGATCATTTTTTGCGGAGGCTGGTAATTTTGATGCCAAATCGCATTCATGAAGTGATTTCTAAGCATGGAGGACCGATCTGCTACTAAACTTTCATTGCCTGTTGTTTTTTGTTAATTAATCGGCTGCAAATCGTAAGTGCGTCTGTACTTTCGAAACGCTGTATTTTAAGGCTTAAGACTACAAGTACCAAATGTTTTTTTATCAGGCACTGTGCAACCGATCACATTCAGATCGGATAAAAAAAGGGTGCGTCTATATGTACTTCTAGAACGCACTGTATTCAGGTGATTCTGCTAGCCTGCTGTTCATATTCCTAACATATTTCAACTTTTTCATCGTCAAACTCACAGGAGTACAGGCAGAAGGCTTGCGAAATCTTTTGAATAACAGTAGCGGGGGCAATCTGATACAAGGCGCGTCGCCGCTCCCGTTTAACTCAGCGCCGCCCGGCTTAGTCATTGCAGGCTCGACTCTACATATGGTTTCCGTATTATATTTGGTCTGACGCATGGACCAGGTGGATAGCCATGTGATGTTGGCGGCAGCACCAGCCAACGTGGTTTCGATCGCGCGCGGTGATCAACCGTCGCAGCCCCGTCCATTCACCAGACTAAATTATTTACGTGGACTCTACCTGCCTTGCCAGCTGCTTCCGCCGGTCCGAGCTTGCTTCAGCCTTGATGGCACAGTCCAACCTCAAAATCGTTTTTTCGTTTTTCTACCTATATTGGATAGGGTTCCACGCCCATTCTAATGATGTCTTTGGAGTCGTACAAGACCCCCTGGGAACGGAGTTATGGCCCCTCAAAATTTGAGAGGCGAGAGCACCGTGGACGAGTTGTCCGAGGCTTGTAACTTTCCTCATAAGCAAACGATCTATACGAGCGGGCCTGAATGGACAGAGAAGCTGAGAAAAAAGGGAAGAACGGGGATTTTGATTAAGAATCATCGCTCATCTCGCCACTGTTCAGCTCGAAAGATCGTAAAGAGGCATGCCGAAGTGGCTTCTCGAGGTGGGCTCCCCAGAGTGGCTTCCTCCTATATCTCGCTTATTCGCAGGAATTGAGAGCTCGCACTTTACAGGTGTTATATAGGGTGGTTCTACTACAACTATGCGAAAATCCCAGATTTCATCCCTCAAGTTGGACTGTGCCTTTAAGTTGTCTTTCGCATACTCTGACCGGCAAGACAAGACTACCGTCGCGTACAAGGCGTTTCGAGAGTTCCACCTTTTTGGGAGGATTTTCATTTGTTAGATGCTATGTTCCTAGTGTACACGCCCACAATCCTTTCACAGCCCGCGCAGGATAACGAACAGTTATTGAAATGAATTCCTAGAAAAGATTTTGTTATGGGGAGTTAAAGCACTACTAAGTAGAAGCCGACCAGGTACAATACCGCTGTTATTCAAGGGAAACAATGGCGAAATTGCCAATGTGGGCAAATAAAGCGTCTTTTGACTACAACACGGCTCAAAAGGCTTTGTTTTCAATTTCGAAAGAATCAAAATGATCCTTGTGCCGTAATCTATCCAGCCATATGAAATATTTTCGGAATTTCCCAATGGAAAATTCTTCCTAAATGAATTTATTTATGAATTTGAGTATGATATCACAACACCGCGAGCCCGTTCGGCTAAAGCGACCGTAAGCGATCTCTAGCATTGTCAAAACGAAATTGTAATGCACCTTCAAAAACAAAGTTTCTCCTGAATTTCGCGGAACATTATCACATGATCGATTGGAGCGCGACATGCTGAACATTCCGGCGTTTTCAAAATTCAAAACGGAGCACCTTGAGGTGAGTTGTGGTAGAAAGGCGCTTTAGTTTCCCCTTTTGGCAATTTCGCCCCTTTTTCCCTTGTACATCAGCAGTGTTGTAGATCACCTAACAGCTTTACGCGTTCACACTTTTACAACTCTTCTACAACATATCTCCCATTTTCGAAAGTTAGGTGAGGAAAAATAATCTAAAAACAAAGCTAGAAGAGATTGGAGAATACAACAGCAGCGAAAAAAGCGGGAGTGGATCTATGCGTATAATATGTGCCAAAGAGACAGTGAAGGCAGGAAATGTTCGATGCATACTGTTTTTAGTGCCGTCCTCTGCTGACGAGGTGAATGGCGCTACGGCTCAATCGGCAGAACTGAAGTGCC